>CM040120.1:133891597-134553218 GCA_022559845.1 Amorphophallus konjac
TTCTAAAGAGTGAGGTTCAGATTGCGAGAGTAAAGCTATGTAATCCAGATTTTTAGCTTCCCTGAATGAGGAACGCATTCTTATTCCTTCTTCCACAGTGCTGATGACAGCTTCCGGCGAATGGTCTTTAGTAAAGGTCCATTGCCTTGGTAGCTGCAGTTCAATCTGATTTTGCTGATTTTCACCAGCATCTTGTTGTTCTTCACTTCCTAATGTATTAACTTTCTCTAAAAACTTTCCCATATCATCATCTTCTGATTCTTCTTCCTGCAAGATAGACTTTTCATTAGTGTTCTTAGATGATGATTCATCAACTATGACATGGGGACTTTCCTCAACTACAGAGTTCTCAAGTTATACACTCGATAGGCTCTTGAGCTAAGAGAGTATCCAAGAAATATCCCCTTGTAACTCTTGGGGTCAAACTTAGCCAAGTCCACCTTGCCGTTGTTATGGATGTAACAAGTGGAGCCAAAAGGTTTGAAGTAAGAAATATTCGGTTTCTTACCTCGATATAGCTCATAAGGTGTTTTCTTTAACAAAGACCTTACCATGGCTCGGTTGATTATGTAGCACGCAGTGTTCACGGCTTCAGCCCAGAAATACCTTGGTAAATTATTCTCATTTAGCATAGTCCTGGCCATTTCAACTAGTGTCATGTTCTTCCTCTCAACTACCCCATTTTGCTCGGGGGTCCTTGGTGCGGAGAAGTTGTGCATATAGCCTTGAGCCCTGCAGAAATTATTGAACTCATGATTATCAAATTCCTTACCATGATCACTCCGCACGGTCTTGATGCAGCACCCTTTTTCATTTTGAACCATCCTGTAAAATGCTTCAAACTCCATCAAGGTATCACTTTTATGAGAGAGAAAATACACCCAGCTATATCTTGAAAAGTCATCCACAATTACAAACCCATATAGCTTACCACCCAAGCTATGTGTTCTGCTTGGTCCGAACAGATCGATATGAATCAATTCAAGGGGCCTAGAAGTGGTTACATCACTCTTACATTTGAAGGATGTTCTTGTCTGTTTGCCCCTGCTACATGCCCCACGGATTCCTTCATCGACAAGCTTTAACTTGGGTAAACCAACAACTAGATTTTTTCTGAACAACTTCAACATCACATTAAAACTGGCATGCCCAAGACGACGATGCCAAAGCCATGCATCATCAGATCTTTTAGCAACTAAACACATATTGTTAAGTGAAACATCATCTAGATCAATCATATAAACATTATTGTGTCTAAACCCTATGAACTTAATTTCATGAGAGTTTCTGTCTACCACAGTGCAGTGAGTAGAATCAAAAGACACATTGCAACCTTTGTCACAGAGTTGACTGATGCTCAGGAGATTATGATGCAAGCCTTTTACAAGCAAAACATTTTCAATGACTTAAGTTTTGTTCTTACCTATCTTACCTTCTCCGACAATTTTTCCTTTGTCTTTTCCCCCAAAAGCTACCACTCCACCATCCTTTTCTTACAGGTCTGCAAATATTTCCTTGTTTCCCGTCATATGTCTTGAATATCCGCTATCCAGGTACCATTTGTTCTTTTGAGCTCCAAGGCAGACCTACAAATTCAAAACAAATACTTATGGGGTTTTTGGTACCCAAGCAAGCTTGGGTCCATGATGGTTAGACAAAGGAGGCCTATATGACCTATTCACCATTCTTGCAAACTGTTCATCATCAAATCTCATGGTTCTGCAATCATACATATCATGGCCTAATCTTCCACAATAAAAACATGTAGTGACTTTGTTACCACGGCTTCTCCTCCTATTTGCATTCATAAATGAGTTATGCATATGTGTGTTAGACAAGGAGGAAAATGAGCTTCTTGAAATCCAAGGAGTCTTGTGTGTTTTGGATTGAAATGGTTTTATCTTTTCAAAGGTGTGTAGAGAACTTCCTTCATGAGGATCCACCCAAGTGTTCATAACTTGTTTCCCTTTTTCCAATGTAGCAAGAACATTTTTCAACTCATTTATCTCTAGCATCAAGGTTTCAATTTTCTGTTTAGCTGTTTCCTTGGTTTGATTACATGCAATTCTTTCCAACCTTTCTTGTTCTAATTCCCTCTTCAAGTCTTCATGCATTTTGACAAAAGTGGTTTGATCTTCACGTATGCATGAACTTTCTTCTTCAAACAATTCAGTTTTGGACATAAAAATTTCATTTTCATGTTTGAGATTCTCAATTTTAGATTTCAAGGCATTGCAGTTTTCACAAGAATTTTCAGCATGCACAAATTGCTCCATCTTCTTTTTCAGAAGTTTATTTTTAGATTTCAATTTTTTGCATTTTCCATATAATGATTCATAAGCAATCTGCCATTGTTCACAAGTAAGAGATTCGGATTCAAAACCTACCTCATTTGAGTTGTCCTCGTCTGCCATGAAGCACAGATTCTGAACAAGCTCATCTAAGTCATCTTCATTCCCAGATCCTTCCTCATCCTCGTCGCTCCATGTGGCGACCATGGCTTTGGGTTTTTTGAATTTTCCTTTCTTGAATCTCTTCATCAAATCCGGGCACTCACCCCGCATGTGACCAGGTTTCTTGCATTCATAGCAGATTACTTCATCCTTCTTGCTACTTTCATTTTTCTTAGGACCTTGCCTTCTTGGTCCTTTTCTAAACTGACCACCGAACTTCCTGATATTCTTGACAAATTTTCTTGCTCTTCTGGTGATCATAGAAACAAGCTCCTCATCTTCAGTGTTGGCCGTGGAGCCTTCCTCACTTTCATCAGATTCTTGTGGGTTTACCTTCAATGCCAATGTTGTGGCTACCTTCTTCTTTTTGTGATCCTCCTCGCTCCTTTTGATGTTAATCTTGTATGTCATCAAGGAGCCAACTAATTCATCCAAAGTCAAAGTGCTGAGATCCTTTGAATCTTCAATTACGGTGGCTTTTGTGTGCCACTGTGGTGATAGAGATCTCAGTACCTTTCTTACAAGATCTCGATTTGAATACTCCTTCCCAAGAGCCTTCAAACCATTTGTAATTTCCATTAGCCTCGCAAACATTTCAGAAATGGATTCTTCTAACTTCATCATAAACAACTCATAATCTCGGACCAATAGATTTACTTTTGTCTCCTTGACTTCAGAGGTTCCTTCATAGATCAAGCGTAGCTTGTCCCACATTTCCTGTGCAGAGGAACACATAGAGATTCGTGAGTATTCGTTTAGATGAATAGCACATTGAATTATATTCATGGCCTTAAAGTTTGCTGCACAATTATTGATATGTTCATCATCCCAATCATCTTCATTGTCAGGCAACTTATAAGGACCTTTATTGATCACATTCCACACATCATACTCTTGAGCACGCAGGAAAACATACATTCTATTTTTCCAATAAGTGTAGTTTGTACCATCGAAAAATGGAGGCATGTGTACCGAATGCCCTTCGGGCATCATCCCTATGTTTGCCATGATCTAGGATATAGCTCTTCGACCGTGAGGTCGAGTCAGTCAGAGACCAGCACTCTGATACCAATTGTTGTGTCCCAAAGGGTGGCAATCAAGAGGGGAGGGGTGAATTGATTAGCCAAATAAAAATTAATTGCTTACTGAAATGCTAGTTGGAAAGAAAACCACATACTAGAGGGAGATCTAGTTAAGCAAACACTCAACCTTACCGGAACAAGATCTCTCTCACGAGTACTCGTAAATAAAAGTATGAATGCTATGACGGAGATTTAGATCACTCAGCTACACGTGAGGCCCACTCGTTCCAAAGCACGAAGAACAAACCACAAAGGGGGCACATGAATTTTTAGGTGGTTCGGGTATACAACCGTGTCCCCTACGTCCACCCCTCACACGTGAGGATTAATGCTCCACTATGAGGTGTGCCACACACACGCTATAACAACAGCCAACACACACACGGCAGCCTATCCTAGCCACCACACACACCCACACGCTCGTATCAATGATCACGAGCACAAACACACATAAATGCGATTCTGTAAGTTCAAAGATTATGACAAATATTCAAGCTTAATCAGCAAATATTTGAGAAGATTAAAATAGAGAAGATTTGCAGTGATTAGAGCTCCCCCTTTCTCTTCTTCGAATGTACTTGAACTCTTTTACAGGATGAAGACCGTTCTTGAAGGAGGATGATCGATTCTTGCACGGACACTTGTTGTATCTTGGATTTCTATGCAGCTTACAACAGAGGAATGTTTGGAGACTTGAACCTTCGTTCTTCCCTTCACATTCACACTCAGAACGATGTGAAAGAAGCCCTGGAGCTGCTACCTGCGACCTGCACTCACAAGGGTTAGAAAGCAAAACGCAAATTTCAGATCTCACTGCTTCATTTTGGTTTGTGACCCAAGGAAATGGTTTTATGCTTCCAGATCGGTCAAGGGACACCCTAGGGACCAGATCCACGAATCTAGGAGTGATTTGAGGTAGAGGGACCAGACTGGTTTGACATTTAGGCCGTGGACATGAAAGTCCACAAACGCGGCTTCGCAGAGGTGTCGACACCAGGTGTCGACACCAAGGCCAGGGCCATATCAGAAAACTACTGGCCAAAGCAATCTACAGATGGTGTCGACACCAAGACATGGCCTATAGTAGAAAACAACTAGCCAGTACAAGAATGAGTGGGTGTCGACACCAGGTGTCAACACCAGCCTCCTGACAGAAGAAAAAATAAAACAGCAGAACATTGAGAAAATGGTGTCCACACCAAGCAGTTGAGAGCCCAAAAATGCCCAATGAACTAGAAATTTAGACATACAACCTCACCGGGTTCTGCCATTATAGGTTGGGAATTAGAGGTCCTTCCTTCCTGCGAGAACACCCCAAGAAAATTAAATTTGTATTGGCATTCATAGTACATATCCACTCATGCATTTCTCATTAAGTAATGAACCTATGAATGATGAAAGAAACTTACCCTTGTGGCTTTTACCATGTTCTTACCTGTCGGATAGAAAGGCATATGTTTGTGAACTCCATTGACCATCCATGAGGAGTTTATGCACAAGTCAGCACATATATCGGAGTGCATATATTTATCAAACCGAACCACTTTGAAATGTGACCTTGTGAAAGACTTACACTAGTAGCATTATTTTCTTCAACCCACGGGTTTCCAAAAACCATTTCAAATGTTTCATAGGAGTATCGCATCACTCCAATGAGTTTGCCCTGGATCGGCAAGTCCAAGTGCTGAGATTTTACCAAATCCACATGACAATGAATTCAACACACAGTTATGTAGGATTTCTAATCTCAAACCAACAATGAATCATGAACAGACCCATTTCATAAACCATGAACTCATCGAAACAATCAAATTAAATCATTAAGCCATTAAGCAACATTGCATTTGACATCATCAAAACTCTTTAAGCCACACATCATAATCTTTGGAGCAACAGAGAAAATTATCAAGTATCCAGAACTATATCCATGCATTAATTTTAACGTGAGGTTTTGTAGATATAAATTTTTAAACATGTAATATTTATTAAATGCTCAAAGAAATAGAGGATTCTTAAAGGGTCGTTCATTAAAAGATGCCCTGACGACTGTCGCTATTCAAGAAGAATTAGCGACCGTGCGCGTGGTCGTTCATTAAATCAGTGCCCAGGATAGGGTAGCTATTTACTAAAATGCAGTAAAAACTACGGTACTGAAACTGAAAACATGGTGTCATGCTATATAATCTATATGCATGAAGTTACAGTGATTTTTAGATTGGGCTTCATGACTTAAGAACACCTACCTCTTGGCTTGGTTTGGACGTCGTCTAACGAAGAAGAGATAATAAGAATATGCAGTAGCAGGCAGCTGCGGCAAGAATGATGGAAGAAGATGCCCTTCCTTCTGTTTACAACAGCAGCAGGAGGAAGAGAGATGTAGAGCTCCTTTACGTCACAGGCAGCAGCCGCAGTATGCACAGGAACTCGAATGGGGGAAAATAGATAGGCAACTGTAGCAACTGTAATACTTCACGTGTTTAGGGAGTGGCCAGTAGGAAGAAGAAGGAAACAACCCTTGTTGCTTGATAGCAGGAACCACGACAGCAAAAATGAAGGAAGAAGATGATGTAGTAGCTGCAGCAACCGTTGAAGGAGAAGGAGGAAGAAGCAGAGCCTCTTCACTTCAGCAAGGTGCAGGCAAAGGGAGGGCTCGAACGTATTAGCAGCAGTAGCCTTGGCTTGTTCGACGGAGGGGTTTATTTATAGGATTGGATGTTTTTGTATCCTAATGGTATATAAATTTCCATGTAAACAATCCTATTGATCTAAAGTTTCCCATGCAATCACTATATTGCTATATCCATAGCCACCTTCCTATTTGAATCAAAAACCCTAACGTCCTATACTCATGCAAGTTTCGAACGTGGTTATGGGCCTTGTACACCCACTCCTCTTGATATATGTATATATATATACTACACTCCTTTAGTCATGTAAAGTGTCATGGCTTTTGTTTCTTAAGTCCCATCTATTCATGTGTGTGTTGGTTTTATTTGTAATTACCTTTCTTTCCTAGCCCACAAGGCCCATTAGTTTAGGTTTTCCTTATACGTGAGGCCCTAATATGGGTTAAGGCCCTTTTTAGTTTACTCATTTGGTTTTATAATTTACTCATTTTGGGCTTTGCCTATTTAATTAGAAAATTTCTTATGTTCATTCTATTTAGGAAATTTTATTTCTATTGTTTATCGGGGGTGCTACATCATGAGATATTGGCTATTTAAGTTCTAGCAAGTACCATGTCGAGTCAAGTATGTCAAGTAATAGCATGTATTTTCACGTCACGAGAGAGAGAGAGAGAGAGAGAGAGAGAGAGAGAGAGATGCCACAGAAAAAAATCTAGAAAGTAATGCACTCCGGTTACAACAGGTCGACCTCATGTGCCTTCCAGAGACTGTTATACTGGCATATTTCTTAAGACAGGTCAACACCACTTCAAGACCAGTCGACACCACTGTTACAGCAGGTCGACCTCATGTGCCTTCCAGAGACTATTATACTGGCAGTTTTCTTAAGACATGTCAACACCACTTAAAGATAGGTCAATACCACTTAAGATAGGTCAACACCACTTTTACAGCAGGTTGACCTCATGGTGCTTCCAGAAGCCGTTGAAGACAGGATTTTTTAAAGCAGTGTCGACACCACAGTTATAGCAGGTCGACACCATGGTGGTTCCAGAAGCTGTTGAAGATAGGATTTTACAAAGCAGTGTCAACCTCACTATCAAAGCAGGTCGACCTCACTGAAGGAAAATCTCAAAGTACTCTGACAAATCTGTCTTTTCAAAAATAGTCCAGAGAGCATTAATGCCAAGCGCAAACATCCAAAAACACCTCTTTTGAGGTCTGGACGAAGGTTCCCAGGTCAGAGGTTCTGCCATCTCTTTATGACACCTTAGAACATCTTTTTGAAGAGGACCATGTCAGGGACCAAAATCTGTGAAAGTCCCTTCTGCCAGAAAAATGTCTCTTCTATCTAAGAAAGGACTGGCCAGATGGTCAGCCCTCTAAATGCACATTGGACAAGCCATGTCCCTCTGCCACAACTCTCACATGAGGTCTACTCTCTCCTGCCACAGTCCTATCATAGGACTAGTCTGAAAGGTATTACAGTTCAAGCCAACTCCCAACAGAGCATCCACCTCAAACTAAGAGAACATTTTGGAGGGAAAAACTCCTCTCCCATCTGCTCCCTTATGACTGGTGGATAAATCCTTGCACTGCTGAAAGAAGGTCGAGGTTCAAATTTGAAATCGGTCTTATTGCAGTTTTTCTTGGAGAAAAATCCTTCTGCCTGGCTTCTATCAATAGACCTGAAGCTTCTATTAGAGAAGCTGCTGCAGTTGCTGCCTTAAGAGAAGAAGTCCACGTCCTCCCTGTGCCTTCAATAGAAACTCGTAAGAAAGAAAAGAAAGGAGTGTGAAAGAGAAGCCCAATCCTGGTTCGAGTTCAACCGGTGGTGAGAAAGGAAGAAGAAGCTGAAAGGAGTGCAGCCCCTCCTTGCAACCGGCCTGAGTTTGATAGAGCTTCAAGACTTCGATCTGAAGCCACCGTTGCCTTTTCCCCGTATTAGCTTTTCTGGTTTTACTTATGTATTTGCAATCTTTAAAATGTGGGTGTCTGGTGCTCTTGTGAGAGACCAGAAGTGTGGTTGCTACACTTGCAGCTTGTTGTTTTGTTTTGTGTGTGTGTGTGTGTGTTGTGGATCTCATCCTTGTGTGTGTGTGCGTATGTGTGTGTGTGGTGGATCTCATCCTTGTGTGTATGTGTGTGTGTGTGTGTGGAGGATTTGATCCTCGTGTGTGGGTTGAGGACTTCATTCTCGTGTGGAGAAAGTCTCACCAAATTTGGTGAGGGGTGGGCGTAGGTTGCGGGTTTGCAACCGAACCACCTTAAAATTCCTTGTGTAATGGGGTGTGCTTTGTGTTATTGATCCATTTTTCTTCCCCCATTCACAGGATGGCCAGCATAAAGGATTTGCACTTGGACTGATTTATCCGCATTGATTTATACATTCATAGTAGTTTTTCAAACACTCACTCTAGCATCGTCCTCACTCATTCAGCCAGCCTGCTCATTCATCCTGCTGGTGTTTGGTGAGACCCCTGCAGTCTAGTGCAACAAGATCTCCCTATGTTCTGAAGTTGCTATGAAAGAGTGTCAACCTCACCACTTGGGAGTGTCGATCTCAGCAGTCTGCGCACTCTATTCTGCCATTCTATTTTGAACCATTGCTATCAGTTCCGCTGTGCATTGTGCCAAGTGTTCTATTTGTATTATAGCAGAGGGTTCTGTTTTATGTAGCTAAGATTTTAATTAGGCCAAAGTTTTTGGCAGGATCTATTCAACCCCCCCCCCCTTCTAGATCCGGTTGCACCACTTGGGACCCAACAATTGGTATTAGAGCCTGGTTCTGTGTTACCCAGATCCAACGATCTGCACAGAAAGATCTGTTAGTCTGTGAGGACTAGGTGCAATGGTGCACACACGGATTCAGAGGGGGGGGTGAATGAATCCCCTTTAGAAATTTTGCTCTTAAAACTAGGCAAATAAGTTCTATCCAGTTAACGATTACGGAATTAAACTTATTAACTTGGTTAACTGAAAGACTCACTAAGTAACAAATCGATGGCCTAAAGAACAGCTTGGTATGTAATGTGCAGATAGTACACACACAGATATGTAGCAAACTGATCAATGGGCATCAACAGATATGCAATTAAAACACGATCCTAAGCATACATCTAGCGAAATCAAAGTAAACAATCAAACCATAGCACGTAGAGGGTTTTTAGGTGGTTCGGTCCTCCAGACCTACATCCACCCCACACTCCAACCATAGTGTGGATTCCGCTGATACACAGGTTAAACTACTGGGCCTTACAGCTTGCCTACAACCGCTGACTTACAGCTTGCTCCGCTGGGCAATACAGCTTAGCCACCGCTGATTCACAGCTTCAAACCGTTAGGTCTTATAGCTTATGCCACCACTGATTCACAACTTCAACCCACTGGGCCATACATCTTATGCCACCGCTGATTCACAGCTTCAAACCACTGGGCCTTACAGCTTATGCCACCCGCTGATTCACAGCTTCAACTCGCTGGGCCTTACAGCTTATGCCACCCGCTGATTTACAGCTTATGAAAAGGTATGTAAAATGGAAAACTGGAATGATAATATTCAGCAACTGAAAGCTAGAAATAAAGCTTGGAAAATGTAGCTCGCTCTTGGAGTAATGTAGCTTGGATCTGATCCAGAAGCTACAGATCTTCTTTCTCCTTCGATCTTGCTGCTGCACTCTATTACGATCTCTGCTCTCAAAACTCTCTCTGATTCTTCTCAGACTGCTTTCTCTCTCTGATCTCTTTTTCTGACTTTCTTCAATTCTATCTCCCTCTCTTTCTTTATCTTCTGCTAGCTCTCTGCTGCTTACACTTCTTTTCTTCTTCTGCCTTCTCCACGTTGTTATTTTTGGCTCTTCTCTACAGGTGCTTATATATAGAGAACAGGGGCGCCGAAGGTAAATTGATGACAGATGATGGGCGCGTGAAAACCACGTCTCCCGCCAAAAAGTCCGTTCAGATCTGAGTTGAGATGACCACGTGGCAGCATCTTGGTTAGGTTGCTTTCCACGTGACATGTGCTCCAGGCTACTTTCCTTCTTGGATCACGTGCACCTAGATCTGACACCATGGGAACACGTGCCTACTTCAGTTTGAGCTCACGTGCTGCTTTGATCCTGTTAAATAGAATAAAGATGTTTTATCAAACGCCTTGTGATCATGAATCATAAGGGATGCACAGACTTTATAGTGTATCGTGCAAACATGCACGGACCTTAGGTTCAGTCAGAAAAGATGTGCACTGACCTTAAGTTGAGTGTGCTACAGTACATGCACAGACTTGTATGACATGCCAGAGAATGTGCATTGACCTTAGTTGCTTAAGTTAAAATGTGCACAGACCTTAGTAAACATATATGCACTTACTTTGGTTGGGCAGGATACAAGTGTGCACTGACCTTGTTACGCATACATGCACAGCCCTTTATATGCATGAGCAGACAATGCACCGACCCTTGCATACGTATATCAGAAATATGCACCTACCTATATATGTGTAAAACAAAAAGTGCACAGACCTTAGGTAGAATAAAGACTAAGGATGCACTGACCTTTTATGCTCAATGCAGACGCTGCATTGACCTGAGTCTATACATACGTCAATATGCACCGACTACATGCAATCACATTACGGACGCGCACCGACTCTATCAAAGACTAAAGCTGATATGCACTGACTTAACTCAGCACACAGTAAAAACCTACACTAACTTATGTATGCGTATGACACCACATGCACCGACCTTGTATATGCTAGTGACACAGACATGCACCGACCTCCAAAATGCGTAAGGCAAAAATGTGCACTGACTCTACATGCCCAAAGCCTGCACCGACTCTATGTGCTCACAACAAAACCTGCACCGACTACATGTAAAATGCAAACTTGCACCGACTATATGATCAATGCAATCGTGCACCAATCTTAGTAAGGCTAAGATAGATATGCACTGACTCAGGTACTTAAACAACATCAACTAACATCGACCTTAGCTATGTGAAATCACCACTAGCACTGACCCTAGTTATGCATGATGCAACTGGCGTTGACTCTATATAAGCATAGTGCAATATGAGGATCATGCACACCACCTGTTCGACAAAATGCCATGCACACAGGTTATTCAGTAAACTGTCATGTGCACAGAATTTATGCAGACGCGTTGACTTTATGTACACAGTATAGACTTTGCTTTGACTTATGATTGACCTGTGATGCATTGACTCATATGAACAGTTGTACCAGACTTTATGCAAAGCTTGTACAGAGACATCCATAAACATGCACATGTGCAGCAATTCATTCCATGTAATTCATCTATACAGCAATATGAGCATTGTATGCACATAACAAACATTGTATGTAACAAAACACATACTGTATGCAATAAGCACATATGGAATCATAAAAACACATATGACATCATACATATGAGTCATAATGCTTGTCATCATCAAAACACAATATCCAACAAGATCTCGGTGCGCTTGTCGTTGTTTAATTCCATGAATTATGTTTGTAAAATGCTTGCCGATGTTTGATGGCTCCAACTTATCTACCCGGTTAGGTAGGGTGTGCAAGTTTGTGATTTCTGCTCATCCAAATCTGTGGACTGTAATTTCTCATGGGCCACATAAATTGCCTAAGGAGATGTCCAAATGGACTGAGGATCATAAATTGAAAAATAGAGATAGTATCAACGCTCTAGAAATGATGAAAGTTCCCGTGAATTTTACTGTCCTTCCTTTCTTATCTTCATGCAGCTCTGCCAAAGAAATCTTGGATGATCTAACCGCCATCTATCAAAAGGAGAATTACACATGCATGATGGCCAAAGGAAGTGATCAAACGAGCGATGGAGAATATGAAGAGGTAAGTTCTATCTTTGAGAACTTCTCCATGGAAGATTGGCAAAATGCTTATGCTGAATTGCTTGACATGTATGAAAAATCAAGAAAACAAAATAAATCCTTGAACAAGAAGTTAAAAAATTTAGCTCACAGATTCTGACAATGAAGGTTTGAAAGTCTTGAAATCTGAAAATGAAGATCTTAGAAATCAAATTGAAAAAGCAAAAAAGAAATTTAAAAATCTTAAGGAAGAAAACAATTTGATTCTTGAAAAATTGGAAGCTGTTGAGGTTGTAAATGCTAAACTTCAAGAATATCTTGAAAAATCTGAAACTCAAAATAGAAAACTAAGAAAAAAAGGTGAAAGCACATGTTCTGATAATTCTGGTTGTATTGAGTGTTCTTTGGTGAAGGAATTGAATGAAGATCTCCACTCAGATCTCGAATGGCAGAAAAACCTAATTGCTTCCTTAAGAGAAGAAAATAAAGACTTGCAAGAAAAGAAATTAGAACTTGAACAAGTTGAGGAGGAACTCGAAGAGAAATTAAGTTCAACACCCAATGTTGAAAAATATGTTGAGGAAATTGAAAATCTGGAAGATCAAAACATGAAGCTCATTGAGCTGAACACGGCTATGTCCGATAGATTGCTCTCTCTTGAAAAAGAAAAATCTATCCTAGATAAAGCAGACTCAGAAAGGTTGGAAAAATTGGAAAGTGAGATGGAAGGTTTTAAAATTGTCAATAAAATGTTGAATGAGAAGGCTGCTTCTCATGAAGAAGAAATAGCCAGCTATGAGCTTCACATTTCAAACCTTGAGTCTGAAATTTTTGAATTAAACAACTCCCTAGCCAAATTTGTAAGTGGAAAGGATAACTTAGATAAACTTTTGGGGAGTAAGGTGAACTTCCAAAGAAAGGGACTGGGTTACAACCCAGTCAATAAAAAGAGTTTTAAAAATAAACTCTATACATCATGTGTGTGTAGTTCTGAATCAACCAGTAGCTCTAACCTGTGGATGTGCATAAATCCCCACACAAAAGAAGTAATATATATATGTGTGTGAAAGTGTATTATCACTCACGTGGAGCAAGAATCATGATAAAAAATAAAGATTAAATGAGGGGGGAAGACTTGCACGTGGTGCAAAACGGAGGTGTGATCGCCAGAGGGGTTACCTCAATAACAATAAAAAGGGATCGCAAATACCTCGTGAAGATGAGAACGCGGGATGATGTGAAGTTCCTTCCTCCTTCTTCAATCGGCCGGCCGATGAGAAGGGTTTTCTTTTTTGATTACCTTGCAAGAAAGACAACAAAAAAATAAAGCAAAGAAGGATCAGCCAAAGTGCAGTAGTATCAGCCCAAATAAAACGTATAATGACGAAAAGAGCAACACATGCGCACCTTCTTTTTTTTAAAAAAAACCCCTAGAGAGAACTAAGGGAAGGGAGATATATGAGAAGTATGCAAGTGCAGACAAAATCGATGTCAACGATATGATGATGATGATGAACAGAATGGAGATGTGATAAAATAATGCACACAAAACAAAAAAATGAATCAACCCCAAAGAGCACCCTGTTGTCCCTTGATGACAGTAGAGGGGCAACCAAGAGAACAACGGCTGTTGACAGGAGGAAGACGAGGAAACAGAAAGCAATAGGAAGAAGAACTCTGCAAACTCGTAAGACTAAGCTCCGTAATCTAGGTGTAGGCAGGTAGGTCGGTAGGTAAGTAAGTAGGTAAGTAGGTAACCTCTCAAAGGATCGACCAAGAGTCCCTTAAATAAGCTTAGATAGGATGATAAACATGGGAAGGAGATAACCATGGCAATGGTTATCAGGAGCAAGAGCCCAATCAAGTAATAACACCAAACGAGGCAGGACTCTGCGAAGGAAAGACATAACAAGGCAGGGCTCTGAAGGTGAAACACTCCCTTCAATAGGGCGTCAATTAGAGATTTGACGACCTACCCTACGGCGTTTCATAAACCACGACCCAAGACAGGGCGTTTATTCCTGGATTTAATTTTGGCAATAAACATTGCTTTACTTGAAAATTATGAGAACACGCCCAAGATAGAGGCGTTAAATTAAAACACGCCCTAAGGAAGGACGTTAACCAATATTTAAATTGATTTTGTATTTACTTAAAAACCGGATAATACCAGGAATTGACGCCCTGAAATTTGGTCGTCCTTTCTTGAGAAAACGCCCTGGATAAGGTCGCTATTTAAATAATGCCCCTCTTCAGGTCGCGAATCACAAAAAAGCAATAAATCAAAACCACACACAAGAAAATAGAAAAACTTCATATTATGAATATATTGAAGTTCACTTGGGGCGTCATCATAGTGACATGAGATTTGATCAACATAGCGTCATTTTTGGTGTGTCTACAGCTGCCCCGCCTTGGCATCTGCTTTGGAAGGGAGTGAAACGAAAATGGAGCGAAAGTGCAACAAAATGGAATGAAGTGGAGCGAACTAATAAGTAGATGCCAAGGTGTGATGTGACACGCCTCAGACACTAAGCAATGGAAATCTTTCCAAGATTCTGAACGAAACAACTCCAAATGATTCCAAGGAAGCATCAATTTGCTGGATAAAGGAGATTTAAACTAAAAAAAGTAAGGCAAAAGGTGTGCGCGCGGGCACGATAGGGAAAGACCATTGGAGAGCGGTTACCAGCCAACGTGGACGTGCTACAACCAAGGTAGATTTTGCAGAAAAATAAAGAGAATTGGTATGGAGATCCAACAAAGGAACATTTTCAAGGAATCAGCCTGAGCGGCTTCAGATAGAATAGAGTACTTGATTTGGAATGGAATATCTCATGTCAACTCAATCAAGAGCGAGTGACCTTCATTATTACCATAATATGAAAATTTTCAGCATGAAACTCAAAGTCCTACATGATGCATGCTGGGCTAAAAGAAAAGATAAAACAAACTAAAAATAAAAAATAATCAAGGATAATATTGCTAAATCAAACAGATTTGGTCAAGAATCCAAATTTCTGAGCCAACACTAAGCCGAAGCTCGTTTGTCCGCGCATCAACTAAGAAAGTGGAACCATCGTCCCAAACCTTGAACGACTCAACGGCCTATCCGTGTGATCAAGACTCTCCTGGAATTATCACTGTTTTTGATGAAGGGGAACTCAAATTCCAGGTTCATCAGAACCACAAGGTCCTTGATATGCTATAATAATGTAGATATCATATAGTAACAATGCTTACAAGATACAAATACAAGATGACAAATGCGATGTTATTTCCATGAGCAACCCAGGCGCCTTGGATCCTGCAAACTTCTGCACTTTAAAAATTTATCAGTTTTCGAAATTCAAGATAATCAAACATAATTCTCCATATAAATCATGATATGATCATAAGTGCTCAATAAAACAATCTAACGAAATAATAGCACTTAAGTTCATTAACACACATGATATCCCAATTTATGTGCTCATAAAAACACGCCTTCTCCGGACGGCGTCAAATCATGAAAACGCGCCTTATTATGTGGTCGTCAAAACAGAAAACACGCCTCTCACTAAGGCGTGAAATCCATCAAGAGGCCAGAGAGTACACGACCTACAAAAGGGCGTTACACAAAAAATGACCCCTGAAAGGTCGTCAATTTAAAAATTGACGCCCTAACAAAAGGCGTTAATAAATCCCACGCTTCCGTTTCCAGCTCGAAACCAAAACACAATCCTAATGCTAATCAATCTCTGCAACTCCGAACAAGAAAAGGGGCTCAAGCTTCTATAAAAGGCAGGCTTTCCTCAGGAAATCAATCAACCCTAAGCCCCTCGGAACTCTTCTGTTCTTCTGCTTCTGCTTGTAGGTTCTGCAACTGCTGCTCAAGCTCTTCCTGCAGCGGCGATGGACAGAGCTATCAAGAGGTCGAAGGTTTCCACTCCCAAATTGACTGAGATCAACGGGCACATCTGCAGCTGAATAGCACTAAACCAGGCAAGCTAACTGCTGCTTTCATCCCTTAAGCAATCCCCAGCATATCCATCCTTCTCACTATATATATTCCTCTGTTGTTCTTTCGGTTGTTCTGTTCTCAGGAATACCCAAATGTTCCTGGAGCCCGAAGATTCACCAAAGTAAAATGGTTGCCACTGATTCTTTCCAAATTCTCTTCGGATATGAGGGTGCATGTAGCCAAATGGCATCTTATAGGATTAATAACCCATGCCAAGCATTACGATCAAATCCACTTAGATTGGGCTGCCATAGGAGCATTGATTGAGATATGGCACCCTTCCACTCATACCTTTCTCTTTTCCACTTTTGAAGCCACCATCCTATTGGAAGAATTAGAGTTGATCTTAGGCTTAAAAAGGATGAAACAAGGAGAAGAACAAAAGATGGCCAACATGCCAAGGCCAATCTCCTCCCACGAATTGCTAATCTCATTGATACCTAGCCCAAACATAGTGAACCAAATCAAAGTCAATAAAGGAATCAACCTCTTGAAGCTCGCCTCATGGGTGTATAAGAGAGCAGATCAAGCTAAAGAGGAAGAGGAGATAGAAAGAGTGACCAAAGCCTTCGTGGTGTGCTTAGCAGGAGCACTCCTATTCCCATCCACGGAGGACTTTCTAGAGGAGTCCCAATTGAGCGCAGTGGTGAGCTTATGGGAAGAAGAAAGAGTTGGACCGGCGATCCTAGCATATCTCTATAACGGGCTTACTTCGGCGGCCATGGGAAGGTCCATCTACGGGTGCATGCTAGCACTCTCAAGTTGGGTTGATCTACATTTCAAATTCGATCCATGTAGTGAGGCCCAACAACCCTCAAGAATTTTCTCAAAGAGTCCACTCTCGTATATCACCGGCTCATTAGGAATAAGCAATAGGGTGACGAACCGGATTCCTCAAATCAAAAAGAGAGTGGAATGGAGAGAGCACCTAAAGGTAATGCCAAAGAACCTCTTTACTTGTGCCCCGGGTGTACTTAAGATGCAGGAACTTCGTGCACGATTCTCTACCGAGACGGACCTTCGTCTTATTGGCGCTTCGGACTTGGTCTTGTACAACTCTCACAGATGCCTTCCTCAAATTGGACTTCCAAGACAACATCTAGAAGACGTCTCTCATCTTCCTCCAATCAAATCAAGAGACCTAGGCAGCAATGAAGATGGAGAAGAGGCTATCACAATCCAAGCCTTATGGAAGATTGGCAAACTTCATCAACCTATAGAGAATTTGGAAGAAGATAAAGATCAGTGGAAATTATATGTAACAGCTTTGAGGAAGCTAAGGCCCAAGGTGGCTCATTAAACATTGTAATCTCTCTCTCCAAAGTAATAAAATGATTGTTTTCTGATTGAGCCTTACTGCTGTGCTTCAGACCAAAACCTCAGATAACCTGTCGCTCTGTTGAGGATAACGCCTCAAGGAAAGGCGTGAATTCCAAAATGACGCCTTCATCATAGGTCGCTTCCAACATTCCTGTCCACCTATTTGACGCCTTCCGTGATAGGCATTACTTAAATAACGACTTAGAACAGGGCGTTAATCGATTCAAATTCCCAAAAAAAATGTTCGTTGAGATTCCAGAAGTAACGCCCTCAGAAAAGTCACGTTTCATTGAGGTAACGCCTCTAGCTCAGGCGTGAGTAAAAACCATAATAATTACTTCGATCACATCAATCAACGCCCATTGAATGCGTCTGACGACGGTTATCATTCCCCATGCAAATAAAATTCACGCCTCAGGCAACGTCGTCTAATTGATAAACACGCCCGTCCCTTAGTCGTTACTTCCACAATAAACGCCTCCTCCGAGGGCGTCTCTTCGTTTTGAATCCTAAAGGGGCTTTCCCCCTTTCTTCTTCCTCCCTCCGTTCCATTTGCCCTTCTTCTCATTCTCTGCAACCCTAACCGCAACTCTCCCTCCCTCTCTTCCTCTATCTCTCTCTCTCACACTCTCACCCTCCCCAACCATGGCCGGTGGCGGATTAAAACGGCAACGGGTGGCCGCTCCCGAGGTAGTGGAATTGGGCGACGATGCCCACGGTGAGGAAGGGGCCATCGTGGTGGTTGAAGATGAAGCTCCAATGGAGGAGGCCGGCGACGAGGCCGGAGGAGACCAAGAAGCCCACGAGGAAGGCGAAAGAGACGGTGAAGGTGAGGGAGATGAAGAAAGGGGAGAAGAAGAAGAAGAAGAAGGAGGAGAAGAAGGCGATGAACCACCGGCCGCGGCGGCGCCCCTTCCCCGTGCCGGCCAACTCCGGCGGCCACGGCAGCCACTGCCTCGACCACAAAACCAGAAGCACAAGAAGGTAAGCCTCAAACCCAACTCCCATTTTTATTTATTTTAATTTTATTTTGTTCTGATTTTCCATAGCCCTCGGGTATGAACCCTGCAACCCAGAAAGAAGATGCCCTCAGGGGCGTCGCGATTTCAAAAGACACGCCCAAGCCAAGGGCGTTAATTAGATTACTTTTCATGAGAAACAATTAACCCCCAGAGAACACGCCCTAAAGCATGTCGCCCAATCAAATTTACATATTATGCTTTTAATTTCACATGCTGTTATTTTTTTTTATTTCAATTTCTGAAGACTGGAAACCACGCCCCACACCAGGGCGTCAATTCAAAACAGACGACCAAACCAGCGGTCGCCCATTCATTAATCTCATTGATTAATTAACGAACCCAATTGAAAAACGCCCCTCCCAAGGGCGTGAATTGATAAAACCTTTAGGATTTAGAAATTAACCATAAAACACACGCCCAACACAGAGGCGTTTCATAGATGAAAAATGACCTTGGGTAGGTCGTTAACTTGAAACACAAACAAAACCACGCCCCCTTTAGGGGCGTTACTTCAACGAAAAATGACCTGAGGAAGGTCGTTAATTCCAATAACATCAATTTTTAACCTGGGGCAATGAAAATGAAACAAGCATGAATAATCACAACAATTAAGCCAACAAATCTTATTTTATGCATGCAGGGGCTGATGAGGACGCGCATTTCATGGGTGATGGTCCGAGCAGCTTACTACGGCCTCCCCGAGTTCCAGAGAGAGAGGGTAGACGCTATGGGGTTCGGTGCCTTCCTCAGCATCGAGCCAGTTAGGCCAGACCTACCACTCATTCAGGTTCTACGGGAGAGGTGGGATAGGACTAGCCGGGCATTTCTGATGCCTTGGGGACACATGATTCCTACCCTGGAGGACGTGGCCAGGATTACAGGGTTGAGGGTAGACGGAGAGGCTGTGAGTGGGATTACCTACCCAGACTACACCGAGCATGCCCAGAGATTGCTAGGGCTGGAGATGGTTTATGAGACGCCCAGCGAGTGCAGAATCTTCCGCACCGACCTCACCACAGTGATGGGTTTAGGGAATGCTAGGCACTGGTCAGGAGAGAGCCTAGAGCAGTTTTCGCAGAGGCTGATAGACGGGGCTAGGACAGTGTACTGCCAGGACCCAGCCGACAGGGAGAGAGCTGACCTAGACTTGAGGAGGTTCTTGCTACTGCTATTGGGGAGGCTGTTGCTCGGGACAAAGGGCGATGTCATCAACTGCCGGTTTCTAGGGATACTCGAGGACCTGGAGGCGGTTGGCAGCTACGCCTGGGGAGTGGCTCTGTTGGCGCACATGATGGCAGACCTGTCCACGGGGACAGGGCGAGAGACGACCGTCAGTGGCTTCTCACCTTTTCTTCAGGTATGCATTTTTCATTTTTTTTCTTTCTTTTATGCATATTTTTATGTGCATGCGAATGCCTAATTAATGCAATGCATGGATGCAGGTTTGGAGTCACCTCTACATGCCGATGGGGCGCGTTGACCCACGGCCTGGGAATGAGGGGGCTTTCCCTCTAGCACGGCGCTGGGTGCCGGTCGTCTTCGGCGCCCCACTCGGCTACGAGTTGTGGGTTCTACGGAGAGAGTTCCGCGACTTCCCTCCCTCGCTGGTATGTATGAATGCTATGCATCTTTCTTTTGTTTTTATTTAATTTTATGATGATGATGATGAAATGATGATATGTATGTTTATGAATGCAGGTGCAGTGGAGACCCTATGAGGGGATGACAGACGAGGGCCAGCCTTGGGTCGTAGCGGGCCGACCTCTCTTTGAGCGTGAGCTTTGGGTTCACTGCTTGAGCGAGATCGAGCCGTTACGGCTTAGGTTGGTGATGAGGACGCTAGGCCTCCACCAGGAGTGGATCGACGTAGGCGAGACACGGGGCATCGGGAAGAAGACTCGTGGTCGTACAAAGGCGACTGACTGGAGGGTGCGATTCGAGGAGCAGCACGCCGACTGGCAGCGTGGCGGGACCAGAGTCACCTCCCGCGCGACTGACAGCTCCGAGTACCTCCGGCGCTACTGGGAGGTATACGCCGGCCGACCCCAGATGAGGGTCTTAGGGGTATGTATGAATGCAATTGTTTCTAAATTAAATGCAAATGCTTATGTGACTATCATGCGACTAATATGTGATGAATGCAGGATGCGCGGGACATAGCGGCGATGGATGCCCAGGCCCACCTACACAGCCTGGAGGACCAGCTGGCCGCCACACGGGCCGACCTAGAGACCCTGGTGAGTGTTTAAATTATTTCTATATGCAAATGTGTTTTTGTTGAATTATTGATAATTAGCCACTGACGATCTTAATGAATGCAGCGTGCCCAGCAGGGAGCAGTGAGGAGAGACCCAGGGGAGGCCTCCAGCTCGAGAGGGCCTAGTGCAGAGGTGACTGCACTGGCAGAGCAGCTAGCGGGAGCGGTGGCACGAGCCGAGGCAACAGAGCGCGACCTCGCTTCACGGGTAAATTCCAAAACACAACTCCATTTAAACATTGATTATATAATTGTGTACTGATAAAAATCACTTTACAGACTGAGGAGCTTCGAGCCGCTCTTACCTGCGTTGACGAGGGCTTCCGCGCGACGAGCGCGCAGGTGAGTGGTTCAATCATGCATTGTTAGATTATTGAATTATTGCATTGATTGTGGATTTGATGACTTGTTTACCTGTTTGTAGACGGCTCAGCTTCAGGCAGTACGTACCGAGTTGGCGATCCGTGATCAGCGGATCTCAGAGGTTGAGAGGGCCTTGAGGCGACGAGAGGAGCTTCCTTAGGACACGGCCGAGTTGCGTGTGGCGCTTGAGCTGGAGCGACGGGAGCGTGCCGGGGAGCGCGAGGAGCGTGCTCGCGAGCGGGAGGAGTACCAGACGGAGCGTGCCCGGTACCTTGAGCTTCAGCAGGAGGAGCGCGCCCGGTACCAGGAGCAGGTAGCGGCCCGCGAGCGAGAGCTGGCAGATTCGAGGACCCAGTTGATCCTTTCTCAGGAGCGGCTACGAGTGTCTGAGGAGCGTCTCCAGCGAGGGCGTGAGCGAGCACGGGCTGCGGGGTACTGCTTCACCAGCTCCACCTTTGTGGCGGGCTCTTCCCTCCGAGAGAGGAGCGAGGCAGGGGGACACGTTCGTGTTCCGGCTTCTTCACGGGGGCCCATGCCTCCTCCACCAGCACCAGCTCGGGACGGCGAGGAGGAGGTTGAGAGTAGGAGAGAGGAGGGTGGAGGCGAGAGCTAAGAGACTTACTTGTACTCCTCCACCCTCACATCTGTATATGATAGCCATGAGATATATATATAGAGATTGAGATTTTTGTTACCTGAGCTCTTTGTGTGGTTGTGGCCTTGTGTTCGTGTACCTTCTTCTTTCCACGTTCTTCGTGTTTGTTTGCTTTGCCCTGTATCTGCAGCTGTGGTTCATGCTTTTGAACAATACAGGTTAATTCATCTGTTCGACTTGGCCCCTTGCCCAATGAGCAAGGGGTGGCAATATTTTGACCTTAATGACGGGTCAAGGGGCCAAGCCTTTAATCAAATAAGGCAAAATGAAATGGCTGATAACGGGAGATGCATCATGCAAAGCACACATATGCAAACAGTAAATGCTCATGCAAAAGAATGCAAGCATACATGGTGAAGGAAAGCACTTTTTATCTTTTTTCCACTTATATATTATTATTATTATTTTTGATTTTCCTTATAAAACGCGCCTTATGGTAAGGCGTGGTCATCATAAAGATGCCTACAGAGGACGGCGTTAATTATAAAAGGAAATTTTTTTTTTTTGGATTTTTGAAAAAGAAACGACCTTCTCAAAGGCGTTATTATTATTTTTTTAAAAAATGACTTAATATAGGGCGTTAATTCCCTAAAAGCGCCTTAGCCGAAGGCGTCAATTGAATAATTCCAAAAAGGGGTGTCAAGGCTATCAAGACCACGGGTCCTTCACGGTCACCATCTAAAATTCATTAACCTTTCTTGAGTAATTAAAAGGGAGTTGACGTGCTCATAGTTGACTTGTATTCGAGATTTCGCACAGTGCAATTTCTTAAGTCTGTCTTGACCATCCTGCCGGTTCGTGACTTTACCACATAGAAAGGATGGAAGAAAATATAAGGAAAGCCCATAAGGGGTTCTGAGATACTCAAGGCAAAGTTACCTCCCCTACCCTATGCCTGTTGGGGCTCGGTCTTTGGCGTAGGGAAAATTTATTGCCCTTATGCCCTTGTTATATTGCATGCATACGCCCAAGGTTTTCCTTGCGGGGACTTTGCCCTCTTGACATGCTTTTCTTTTCATAACTTGACTTTCACTTTGGAATTGATTTGCATTGATGAAAATAAACCTAATTGTACTTGGGCTTTTATGGCATTTGTTCCCTTTTGGGCCCTGACTTCCACCTACTAGGGCGGCGGATAGGCTTGGCGCATCTACCTCAAGGTCTCCCTTCCTCCCTTATGGGCCGAAGAAGAAGAGAACGGGTATTGTCTTTCACTTTTAGTCAGGTCTTTGACTTTCCATTGGATTTTGCACTGTTTGAGTTCAAGAATAAAGCGTGTAGTGTGTGCGGGAGTCAACCCCCTTTTAAGTTAGCAAGACTGATGAATGAATTCTGCATTTTGACCTTTCGGACATTGATCCTTTGTGTGCCATGGCACCAATTTTGATCTCTCTTTGATTTTTTTTTTTGAAGAATTTCTATTTTTGTTTGCTTTTTGGAGTTTCTATTTTTTTTGGATTTTTGAATCAAGGGTAGTATTTCTTAAGATACAAACCATTCCAAGGATGAGTTAACTCTTCGCCTTCAGCTTTAACCAGTTTATAAGTATTGCCAGGATAAACATCTTTTATAATGAACGGTCCTTCCCAATTGGGTTGGAGTTTTGAGCGGGGGCCACCCGGCTTTACAAAAATTCTTTTGATTACCATCTCACCGATTTTAAATTTTCTCTCAATTACTTTCTTTTGATAAAAACGTGAGAGCCTATTTTGATAAACGCGCGCATGCTCAGCGGCGACCAGACGCTTCTCATCGAGGAGTTCCAATTGGGCCAGGAGTGAATCACGACGCTCATCAATAGAAAATTCCTTATCCAATTGTACTCGTAGAGAGGGAACGAGAATCTCATAAGGGACTACTGCCTCCATTCCATAAGTGAGGGCGAAAGGGGTTTGCCCAGTGGGGGTGCGAATGGAAGTGCGATAGGCCCAAAGAGCTTCAACCAGCTTGTCTGGCCAATCCGAAAATTTATTAGCCTCACACGTCTTCTTAACAATTTTTATCAAAGTTTTGTTAGTGGCCTCTGCCTGGCCATTGCCCTGTGGATAATAGGGTGAAGAATGATGCAATGCAATGTTATACCTGTTGCAGAGATCTTTGAGCTCTTGAGAGATAAATTGAGGTCCATTGTCGGTGACGATGGTACTCGGGATGCCGAACCTCGTGATGATGTTCTTCATTATAAATTTACAGACTGTTGATGCTTTGATCTCCACGTAAGCTTCTACTTCCGCCCACTTAGTGAAGTATTCCGTTGCCGTGAGGATGAACGACTTTTGTTTGGTCAGGAGATTCGAGTCACCAAGAGGTCCAATGATATCAAAAGCCCACATGGAAAAAGGCCATGGGGAGGACGTAGGATGGAGTGAAGAAGCAGGAGAATGAATTTTGTCGGCGTGCAGTTGGCACTTAACACACCTTCGAACATAGATAGAACAATCCTCTTCTAGAGTTGGCCAATAGAAACCTAGCCTAAGAATCTTCTTAGCTAACATCTGGCTATTCACATGACCACCACACACTCCAGAATGCGCCTCTTCCACAACTTTCCAAGATTCATCATCATCGAGGCATCTTAACAGAACACCGGTGAGCCCTCTTCTGTAGAGCACACCTCCAACCAAAACATAACGTTGAGCCACTCTTCTAATTGCTTTCTTCTCTTCTGCAGTGGCTTCTTCGAGATAGGACTGATCATTGCAATACCTGGCAATCTCATAATACCAAGGCTTCTCTTCGTCAGCCAAATCTTCTTGCCAATCCAAAAGCATGACTTCCTTACCTTTAAGAGCTTCCTTCAGCTTAACCTTCTCAAGCACTTGATCCCTAATATCAAGGAATGCGCGATCCTTAACAGCCGGGGTGTCACGCTGATGAATCAGGGGAACATGAAAATCACGCTCAGGAGGGAAAACTAAAGCGGAAGCTAAAGAGGCGAGAGCGTCAGCCAAGATGTTCTGACTACGCGGGACATGAACGAAAATCAATTTGGTGAAGAGTTTGGCATAAGCTGAAGCAAGCTCCTGGTAGGGTTTGAGCTTAGGATTGATAGTGCGGCACTTGACCAACACCTGGCGCAGGATGAGCTGACTATCACCCACAATCCTTAAATGGGTGACACCATATCGATGAGCGGTTTGAAGACCGGCCAAAAGAGCTTCATACTCAGCTATATTGTTGGTGACGGGAACAGTGAGCCGAGCAGTAAATGGAATGGTGACCCCTTCTGGTGTTAAAAGAACCATGCCGATCCCTCTTCCTTGAGGATTTAGAGCTCCATCAAAATGTAATGTCCACATAGGATCATGGGGTTGATTGATGGACATTAGTTCTTCATCTGGGAACTCCGAATTGACAGGATCAAAACGGGGAAGAGGGTGATGAGCAAGGTGTTCGGCAATGGCGTAACCTTTGATAGCTTTTTGCTGAATGTAAGTGATGTCAAATTGAGAAAGGAAGCTTTGCCAGCGTGCTAATCGATCAGTGAGGACAGATTTTTCAAGGAGGAATTTAATTGGATTCATGCGAGCAATGAGGTGAACCTCGTGAGCTAGGAAATAATGCTTTAACTTCTGAACTACCCAAACCAAAGCTGCACAAGTCTTCTCCATGGCTGAGTACCTCTGCTCACAGGGGTTAAGAAGCTTAGACAAGTAGTATGCTGCTCTCTCCTTACTTTCTTCATCCACTTGAGCTAGGACAGCACCTACGGAGTCATCTAGGACAGAAACATAGAGAATAAGTGGCTTGCCTGGAATTGGCGGCCTCAGGACAGGAGGATTGGCCAAATAATCCTTCAATCTGTCAAAGGCTGCCTGACACTTGTCATCCCAATTAAACTTGACTCCCGGCTTGGTAAGCTCGTAAAACGGCCTGCATCTTTGTGAATGCTGGGAGACGAAGCGGCGAATGAATTGCAACCTCCTTATTAATGGGCCTAATCCTGCCCTGACAATTGGCACCTAGGCCTTTGCCATCTTGATACCCCATTTTCAACAGAATGTTCCAACCAGGGGTGTTAATCATGCTCTTTTTCTTCTTCCCCTTAGAAGGCATGGGTGTCATAGCAACCGTGGTAACAGTTTCAGATGGCATTGGCCGTGGACGGGGGACGTCCAGCACAGATAACAGTGGCTTATTGGCAGGCCAAATAGAAGGAACTGACAAAGCCGCATGAATATCTTCCTCTAGCAGAATCGACATGCTGGTCACCTTGATAATACGGCCCTTGTGTGGGAATTTGAGACACTGATGATTTGTAGAAGGCACCGTGTCAAGCTGCTGGATGTACGGGCGGCCAAGAATGCCATTAAATGTTGGATCCATATCCAAGATGTGAAAGTCTGCTGTTATGGAAGCTGGACCCAAACTTACTTTCAGAGTGATCATGCCTAGAGGAGGCTTTTTTGTGTTATCATAGGCAGTGACCGTTATAATGGACGGTCGAATTTGATTTTCTGGTATGCCACATAACTTCAAGGTGCTCGGTGGCAAAACATTGATGGATGCCCCAGTATCCACCAGACATTGCTTAACAGCCACCTTATTAATGTCGACTGTGATGCATAAGGCATATTTTCTTGCTGAGATTGGCGCCAGTTCGTGCTCATGAAAGGTAATTACCGGCTGACTGCTAGCAGGTGTTAACACTGTGACTATCTGCTCAACTGGAATGTCTTCATTAACCATTACCTTCTGCATGTATTCCTTTAGAGCCAGTTGATGAGTGGTGGACCATTTGATCAATTCCAGGATCGAAATTCTTGCCGGAGTCCGGTCCAAATGTTTTAACAAATCATATTTAGTGCCCGGTGCAGACCCTTGTTCTTGCTCTTGCTCTTGCGGCCCCTGCACGGGCTCTAGCTCTCTTTGTGGAAAAATACGGTTGAACATCCGTCCACTACGGAGCGGCGCCACGCCTTGACGTGCCTCTGTCGAGGCAAGTGTGGGAGGAGAATTAGAAGAAGAAGAGGAGGGAATGCCGGTGGCAATGTTCAACAATAGGGGTGCCCTCGTAGGAGGCGTGGGAGTAATGTTTAGCAAAGATGCCCCCGTGGGAGGCATAGGAGAGTGGTCTGACGAAGATGCCCCCTCAGAAGGCGTGGAATTAGAAAGGGACACCCGAATGCGAGGAGCATTGGCGGGTGGTCTAATAAGAAGAGATCGGGGTATGAGAGGTGGGGGGACTGGTGACGGAGGAACCCTTACCGGTGTAGGAGTGGTAGAGGGTGTAGCGGGTGCTAGCGGTGAGCGAAGTAGGAGTGGCCTGGATGGCGGAGGTATAGCGTTGGTGGTGGAAGGTGGGGTTTGTCGTGCGGTAGATTGTGGAGGTGGTAAATGGGTAAGAAGAGAGCGGGCCGGCAAGGCCGTAGAACTGGTGGAGGTAGATGGGTTGACGGGACGTAGAAGAGGACGTCCTGATAGGAGAGTAGAAGAAGAAGGGAGGGTGCGCAAAAGGCGCGGAGGTTGATTTTGATTCGGATTATGATGAAATGCCCCGACAGAGGCGTTTTCTTCATGCCATCCCTGTCCTCTCTGCACTTCGTAGAGGGATGTGACAGGGTTCACATGTTGATTAGGGGCGTGCTCCGGCAATGGATTACGGACAATTTCCATATCCTACTGGGGTGCTGGAGCTTGCTGTGGTTGAACTTGTTGTAGAGCGGGTTGCTGAAGTTGTTGATTTTGCTGTTGCCGAGAAGCCTTTCTATCTTTCATAGCGGCGATGAACTGCCTCATCTCATCCCAATTAATGTCACCCTGGTCATTTAGATCGTAGATGTAATCTCTGAAGTGGAAGCAATGATCCAGGTTGTGACCAGGGCCGCGATGAAAAGCACAATAACGGGATGTGTCAACATTAGCGGGCCACACGGTTCTTTCCCTTGGCAAGGCGAGCAAGTTGGCGGCCATCAGGGCATTAAAAATATCGGGGAGACTTTCAGGGAGTGGAGGATAGTGGTCCCTTTTGGGGCCAAGTGGTGGTCTCCATTGTTGTTGGCCGTAGTTGGCAGGTGGGGGCACTTGATGGTATTGTGGTGGAGCTGGAGGGTCTATGCGGGGGGCTTGGTTTTGCAGTGGAGCGAAGGAGCGTTGAGGTGCGAATTGGGGTTGTGGAGTAGGGTTAAAATGAGGGTTCTGTCATGGAGGCGGTGGTGGACGTGGGTTAGCTTGATGATGGGGGTTGCCAACTACGCCGACTTGCTCATTTGTGACAGTGCCCTCAGTTGTGGGCCCGCTGTTGACATTTGTACTCTTCTTAAATAGCCGAGACTTCGGCTCAAACATGCCCATGATGGGCGAGTCCTTCATTTGTGTTTGTATATAACGAGCTCTTTCGTAGAGCTCTTCCATAGTTGTCAGCCGATTCATGGCCAAAATATGCCGGAATTGAGGAGTTGCGTTAGAAATAATCATCTTTACTTGCTCCTGTTCTGACAATGTGTCTTTCAATTTCTCGGCCATAGACCGCCACTTATCAGCAAATATGATGAAGTCCTCCTCGGGCTTCATTTTTTCGGCAACTAAATCTGTAACAGACAGGGAAGGTCCCACCCGGTCTCTGTACTTTTGCAAGAATTTCCTCTGGATAACATCGAAATCGCCAGCATCGGCTGGCTCCAAAGAATAAAACCATTCGAGGGCTGGCCCCTCAAGAGATCTCCTGAATAAGTAGGCCAGGGAGGCCTTATTGTCTTGCCAAAAGGAAGTCTCATATCTGAAATCCTTTAAATGAATGAACGGGTTGCCAGTTCCATTATATCGCCGAAAATTCGACATTTCGGAAGGTGGTAAGTGGAAAACTGGCAATGTGGGAAGAGAAATTTCCGGAGCATTCTTAGTAGCTGTGACTTTCTTGAGCTGTTCCTCCATGCTGGCCAACTTCTGGAGCAAAAGAGTGTTGGTATCGGGCTCGACCGGGGCCTGATTCTGAACAAAGGAATGCGGTATAGGCGTTCGTAGAATCCGAGGAGGCTGGGAAGATTGATGCCTAACCGCTGAATAGCTCGCCTGCTGAGCCAGTATGACCGCAGTAGGCGTTTATGACGAGAGGGGGGTGGATGCAAGACCGCCTGGTCATTAACGATTTGATGGCCGCTCATGGCCGGAGGGGGATTAGAAGAAGAAGAAGGAACCGACTTCCCCTTCAAGGCGGCCTGAATGGCTTGCCGCTGGGAGTCATCCAAATGAGAGAGAGCTTGGATTAAATTTGTGACGTTGATGGGTGGGGAAGGGTTCCCCGAAGTATTGGAAGATGGAACTTGAGACGAGGGGTCCGCCTCATGAGTAGTGGTATCAACCACATGAACTTGTGAGTAATGGGGGTGAGGAGGGAGGTAGTTTCCCTCATAATAAACGGAATCCTGGAGAGGGTCCCCATATTGACCAAATATGTTCTCATTCTCATCATCATAGGAGTACCCGTTGCCTGACATGTTGATGATTTTTCCTGAACGGAGTTTCATACTTAAGAGAGAGGATGTTTAATGAAGGAATTTCCACAAAATCACTTAATCAAAACAATTCAATCAAGTCAACCCAACCAAGTATATGCAAACAATGTTGGAAAGGACGGAAGGTTTTAATGTTTGAGTTTTGAGATTAAAGTGGATTATTTGTGAATAGTTCACTTCTTTTGCCAAATGAAACCTAGTTTGATCCAAGTGTGACCTCCGAATCAACTAGGTTTCTCTCTCTCCTCACCAACGCGTAGGATCTCTAAACTCCGGGTACTTCGAGGGTACAACCAGCCCGGCGTCCGTGAGGGAATCCACGGGTGCGGGGACTTATGGAGGTCTTGGAAAAGGGATCTCCGGTCCAAAGAGACGGAATGCTCAATGGAGGGTCGTCCCGATTCCAAGAAAGGTGTGTGGAATCCTAGTGTAGAGAGAGGAGGTCTCTCAACCAAAAACCCACAAGTATAATGAAATCAACGCAGATCACAGCAATATATCAAGATAGATCAATATGCCAAACAACGAATCACAAATAAGCCAGTAAGCAGTTTCTGTGAAAACTCAGGAAAGACACGACCTGGAACAGGCCGTTACTCAAAGCAGGAGGAAAAACACGACCTGGGAGGGGTCGCTACCAAACAGGAAACGGCAGCGTGGCTGTCGTGAATCTCTGTGAAGGGCTCACAGGAAGAAGAAAAACCACGCCTTGGAGTCAGGCGTTATTCGGAAAGGACGCCTCCAATGGAGGGCGTCAAATCAAAAGAACAAGCCCTGATTAAAGGCGTTAATAACAAATAACACGCCCTGGAGCGGGGCGTGAATTCTCAGACAGTGCAACAAGATAAGAATAAAACAGAGAAATGAATAACGCGCCCTGACGACAGGCGCTAAGAATAAATAACACGCCCTAGGGGTGGGCGTGAATCCTCAGATAATGCAACAATGCAGCAAACGAAACAGGAGATATGAAAAGACACCCTGCAAAGAGGCGTTAATCAAATAAAACACGTCCCTGTCAAGGGCGTTAAATCAAGAGGCGCCCTCGTGGAAGGCGTTAATTCTGGGAGATATGCAAACACTAACTGGCTGATCCCGGAGTGTGCAGTGTGCACAGTGGGGGGTGCCCGAGGGGCACAAAGGAAAGGGCACACGAGGGTGCCAAGGGGAAAGGGCACACGAGGGTGCCAAGGGGAAAGGGCACGCAAGGGTGCCAATGGAGATGGTAATCAAAAAGAAAACAGTGGAAGTCCCACCGTGATCGCCAATTTGTGGATGTGCATAAATCCCCACACAAAAGAAGTAATATATATATGTGTGTGAAAGTGTATTATCACTCACGTGGAGCAAGAATCATGATAAAAAATAAAGATTAAATGAGGGGGGAAGACTTGCACACGGTGCAAAACGGAGGTGTGATCGCCAGAGGGGTTACCTCAATAACAATAAAAAGGGATCGCAAATACCTCGTGAAGATGAGAACGCGGGATGATGTGAAGTTCCTTCCTCCTTCTTCACGGCCGACCGATGAGAAGGGTTTTCTTTTTTGATTACCTTGCAAGAAAGACAACAAAAAAATAAAGCAAAGAAGGATCAGCCAAAGTGCAGTAGTATCAGCCCAAATAAAACGTATAATGACGAAAAGAGCAACACATGCGCACCTTCTTTTTTTAAAAAAAAAACCCCTAGAGAGAACTAAGGGAAGGGAGATATATGAGAAGTATGCAAGTGCAGACAAAATCGATGTCAACGATATGATGATGATGATGAACAGAATGGAGATGTGATAAAACAATGCACACAAAACAAAAAAATGAATCAACCCCAAAGAGCACCCTGCTGTCCCTTGATGACAGTAGAGGGGCAACCAAGAGAACAACGGCTGTTGACAGGAGGAAGACGAGGAAACAGAAAGCAATAGGAAGAAGAACTCTGCAAACTCGTAAGACTAAGCTCCGTAATCTGGGTGTAGGCAGGTTGGTCGGTAGGTAAGTAAGTAGGTAAGTAGGTAACCTCTCAAAGGATCGACCAAGAGTCCCTTAAATAAGCTTAGATAGGATGATAAACATGGGCAGGAGATAACCATGGCAATGGTTATCAGGAGCAAGGGCCCAATCAAGTAATAACACCAAACGAGGCAGGACTCTGCGAAGGAAAGACAGAACAAGGCAGGGCTCTGAAGGTGAAACACGCCCTTCAACAGGGCGTCAATTAGAGATTTGACGACCTACCCTACGGCGTTTCATAAACCACGACCCAAGACAGGGCGTTTATTCCTGGATTTAATTTTGGCAATAAACATTGCTTTATTTGAAAATTATGAGAACACGCCCAAGATAGAGGCGTTAAATTAAAACACGCCCTAAGGAAGGACGTTAACCAATATTTAAATTGATTTTGTATTTACTTAAAAACCGGATAATACCAAGAATTGACGTCCTGAAATTTGGTCGTCCTTTCTTGAGAAAACGCCCTGGATAAGGTCACTATTTAAATAATGCCCCTCTTCAGGTCGCGAATCACAAAAAAGCAATAAATCAAAACCACACACAAGAAAATAGAAAAACTTCATATTATGAATATATTGAAGTTCACTTGGGGCGTCATCATAGTGACATGAGATTTGATCAACATAGCGTCATTTTTGGCGTGTCTACATAACCCATCCTTGTTTCAGTTTACTGCCCAGAAAGGCCAGAAGCAACCTAGTACTCAGAAAAATTAGAACCAAATAGAAAAACTAAAAAAGAGTAATAATTTACAGAACAAGCCCAAGAATTTTTCTGCTACCACTGTGCGTGCTGTTCACAAATCTCCTGGACATTCACATGCACACACCAAGAGAATTTCTTATCATTATTGTGGTAAAATTGGGCATATAATGCATGACTATTGTGCCTTGAAGAATGATGAATTAAGAGCAGGAAAGAATAAGAGAAACAATGTAGGAAGCACTGGCCAGGGAAAGGACTACGCTGGGAGGAAGCATGCTCAGCACACACCTGTTCAGAGGCTAAGAGATGGCCTGATGCGTCGACGCACCTCTCAGGATAGGTCGACACATTCCATGACCGCTAGAAGAAAAATTCCTCCTTGCTGCTTCTAATGCGGAAGGTTTGGCCACACAGTCAAGGACTATTGGCATCTAAAAGGAAGAAACAACTCTCATGCCAATAAGGGTAACCTCCATGCTCATTCTCGAAAGTTCAATGCCCATGCACATAAGAGAAATGGGAACCATCATGTGTGCTGCTATTATTGCGGTGAGTATGGTCACATCCTTGATAATTGTCATTGGATGAGAAGTGATGAATTGACTGTAGAAGGGAAAAGAAATTTGCATGCTAGACATGTTGCTGACCTTCAAGGACCCAAGAAAACTTGGGTACCTAAATACTCTAAATGAGAACTTTGGGTGCAGGGTGCCTTAGAGCTGAACAAAAGATCAGCTGAAAATGGAAGCTCAAGGCATAGGTTTGTAAATAAGTCTTTCCTTAAAGTCGTGTCTAGATCTGCATGATAGTTTCTCTTCTGGTTTTTGCATTTAGGTATTCTTCTTGCCTTCAGTAAACCATGCAGTCTGAAAACCTCTCCTCTAAACATCTAAAATTCTCCCATGACCAAAATTGAAAATCTTGCTGTTAAAAAAGATTGAATTTCTGGTATATCAAAAGATGTATGTTAGAATGATGGGTTAAGCCTGTTAGGAAGACAGCACTTTACGTGAAGTGATCTTTTGATCAAAGTTCTCCGCCTCGTACCAGAAATCAGAAACCTCTGTGCTTGACTCATGAAGAATCATGCTAAAATAGTTGATGATGAAATTGATATAATCATGAGTTGCTGTTAATAACTTGCTTATTTGGGGTCTAGCTTGTTACTACTCCCAACTTGGCGGCCATATGATTTGATTGTCTATCATTGTTAACCATTGGTTTTGATGATGTCTGTCATGGCTGCATATTGATTCAACTCCTCATTCATGTGGATACATATAACCTATTGTTTGAGTGTCCTAACGTCCATTCACATTGGACTAAGGGAGAACTTGAGAGTCTGCACTTCAGACTAGCCTGCATATGTTGTGTACATTAAGCATCATCTTGTGGTTCCCTGCACTTTCATGCATATCATACAAATGAAATTTGAAAAGTCTGCTATGCATAATAGAATGTGTTGCATTCTCATTCCTGTGACCCAGGGGGTATATAGAATGGTGATTTATGAAAAGTTGGATTAAGTCCAACTGAAAGCATTCACTATGCGTGAGGACCTACCTCTGCCCAGTACCATGGGTCAAATGTTCATGCAAGTCATACGTTGCATACTCCATTGTCAACCCATGCACAAGTTTAGGGAGAGTCAACATTAAAATCTAGTCCGCATCCTTGCATTTTTTGTTGTTGTTGTTATATGTATTGAGTGCATATTCATAGAGGGAGCTTGTTTATCTTGATAAATCTACTGGAATCTCTAGTGCTGTTGATCAGGTCGACCTTAGAACAACTCAGGTCGACACCATGGCTAACCCTTTTTGCAAATTGCTCTCTGTCTGAGCTCAGTGTCTCGACACCATGAGGTGACTGCGTCGACACTTCAATAAACCTGCTGACCCTCTTTACTCATTCTAGTCTGAGCTCACTGCACATCCTCAGGGGGAGAATTCAATGTCCTTTATCACTCTCCTCCCTACTGCATTCTCTGTTTAAACCAGCTCTTTGCATCATGTTGCCGTGATTCTTCCTTGGAGCTGAAATATTGAAATCTGAATCTCCTTGAGATTCCTGAAAATCTGTCATCTGCATCTTCATGCTTGGATGCCTGTTTCCGAAATTCCTTGAATGCCTTGAACTCTTTGGAGGATTTTCTATCTGTCGTTGAGTTCATTAATCAGAGTAAATCTTCAAGAGGAATCTTCTCTTATAGAGTTCTATGATTGCCCAAGATATAAAACCGTTGGTTTAAGGCTAATGAGTTCATGAGTTTTGAAATGAACTTTCTTGAAAGTGGTTGTATTCAATCTTAATGGACTTAAATCAATTTTTCATGTAATATCCTGCTATGCCTTCTTAATTCTGAAAGTTTATTTTTGTTCAAGAGCATCCTTGGGTGAGAAACTTCATTTCAATATTGTTCTAAAGCAAACCAATGTTACATATAAGGTACCACATTAGCTTAATCTCAATACTAGTCGTAGTTTCTTCCAAAGTGCTGATGGAGGGTGAATGAGTAGGATGAGAGGAGGCTAATGTAGTACCTTATATGTAACATTGGTTTGCTTCAGAACAATACTGAAATGAAGTTTCTCACCCAAGGATGCTCTTGAACAAAAATAAACTTTCAAAATTAAGAACGCATAGTAGGATATTACATGAAAAATTGATTTAAGTCCATTAAGATTGAATACAGCCACTTTCATGAAAGTTCAATTCAAAACTCATGAACTCATTAACCTTAAACCAACAGTTTTATATCCTAGGAATGTTACATATAAGGTACCACATTAGCCTTCTCTCATCCTACTCATTCACCTTCCATCAGCCCTTTGGAAGAAACTACAACTAGTATTGAGATTAAGCACCTTGTAAAGTTTCTGATTTAATCCATGGAGCGCTACCAACTTCGGATTTCTCTTGATGCCAATTGTCATTATTTTTCAATTTCTCAAGAGCATTCAGGTGGAGCATGCACCTTTTGACATGAGGATGCACGTTGATTAGACGTCGGCATCCCCAGTTAATCAGTGTCACTCACCATTATGCTTCATTTTGAACATAGGTAGCAAGACACTTCATGACACTATCTGCTTCACTTCATTGATGAAGGGACTTGGTTTCTCAGTGAATCCATTTGCCATTGCTCTGCCTAAGACCGATGAATCTTTAGTGCACACATTTTTGCGTGAGGATACACGTTCATCAGACGCTAGTATCCCCAGTTACTCAGCATGACGGAAGTTCATTTCATTTTTTGAATACCCCTTATGGAATTGTTCAGATTTTCATGATGATTAAGAACAATACTAAAATGAAGTTTCTCACCCAAGGATGCTCTTGAACAAAAATAAACTTTCAGAATTAAGAAGGCATAGCAGGATATTACATGAAAAATGAATTTAAGTCTATTAATTTTGAATGCAGAAATTTTTTTTCTCAACTTACCTTGAAAAAGTCAGAATTCATTAGAATTAAACCAATCTCAAGAAAAGGGCCGTATCATTGATATTTTCTAATTGGAGATTCTGACAAATCTTCAACTCTATTTTTGAACAATGCCTCAGACTGAAATTTCCCGCTCTATCTCTAGTGGCATCACATTTCAATGGAATGAACCATCTCTGGAAATTCCTACAACTGCCTTGTTGACAAATGAGTGCTTTCCATTCTATTTCTGTGGCTCTATTGTGCGCTTGCTCATTAACCATTGGTATCACCTGCTCCTTAAACACTTGGCATCAGTCACCAACAAGTGGTATCAACTCCGTGTCTACACGCCCTTCTCTCTGTATAATCCCAGTTTACTTGCATTCAAGAAGGACCCAACAATTGCTCACTCAATTTAGGGACCTAACATTGCAAAGGGACCTAACTCTCATGGCTGCAACTCAATTTGTTCATTAACTTCACTCCTATATTTGATCATCCTCTATTCTTTCATTGGCTTGACTATGCTTGTCTTGATCATTTCAATAGAGGGAGTTGTTTCACAAGCTTATTTTAGTATCTGCTTCAAAGGGGGAGATGTTTCTCTAATTTTATGTCATCCTCTTTGATGATGGCAAAGGGGGAGAGAAGCCCTGATGAGTCTGCATCTATTCAAAGGGGAGAGAAGGTTTGTTGTTTCATCATCTGTTTCATGATTCTACTGTTAAGGTGACTCATATTGTCGCATAGTTGCCATCATCAAAAAAGGGAGAATGTTAGATATATGTTGTTTTGATGATATCTGAGTTTGATTCATTGCAAGTTTATTGAATTGATTCAACTATTCTTCAGTATGCATGATATGTTGTTCATACCTCCATGCTATGCTCATCATGAAAGACTCTCTTGTGTAAAGATCTCAGGGTCAAAGAGTGACACTATCAGATCAAGGCACTCAGCCAAATTAACTTGGGAGCAACTGCAAGCAACAACAAGATCAGCAGCAGAAATGGTAGTTCAAATGATAAGCTTTGCACATGGTCTGTCTAAGGTAAGAAGGGATTCCCCATATTGATACGAAGCTAAAAATAAGTGGAAAGAACACCAAAGGACAAGGAGCTTGCATATGGTGGAACTTAGGTGCAAAGGCAGAATTCAGGTGAGAATTGCAAGTTCAAGAGAGCTACTCCGACCTCATCTCACGCTGCACCAACATCAGCTTCAAAGGAGTGGGCAGCTTCTTAAGACAGGTCAACACCACTTCAAGATAGGTCGACACCACTGTTACATTAGGTCGACCTCATGTGCCTTCCAGAGACTGTTATAGTAGAAGATTTCTTAAGACAGGTCAACACCACTTCAAGACAGGTCAACACCACTGTTATAGCAGGTCGATCTCATGTGCCTTCCAGAGACTGTTATATTGGCAGTTTTCTTAAGACAAGTCAACACCAATTAAAGACAGGTCAACACCACTTAAGACAGGTCAATACCACTTTTACAGCATGTTGACCTCATGGTTCTTCCAGAAGCCGTTGAAGACAGGATTTTGTAAAGCAGTGTCGACACCACAGTTACAGTAGGTCGACACCATGGTGGTTCCAGAAAACGTTGAAGATAGGATTTTACAAAGCAGTGTCGACCTCACTGAAGGAAAATCTCAAAGTACTCTGAAAAATCTGTCTTTTCGAAAACCGTCCAGAGAGCATTAATGCCAGGTGCAAACATCCCAAAACACCTCTTTTGAGGTCTGAAAGAAGGTTCCTAAGTCAGAGGTTCTGCCATCTCTTTATGACACCTCAGAACATCTTTTTGAAGAGGACCATGTTAGGGATCAAAATCTGTGAAAGTCCCTTCTGCCAGAAAATTGTCTCTTATGTCCTAAGAAAGGACTGGTCAAGTGGTCAGCCCTCTAAATGCACACTGGACAAGCCATGTCCCTCTGCCACAGCTCTCACATGAGGTCCACTCTCTCCTGCCACCGTCCTATCCTAGGACTAGTCTGAAAAGCATTGCAGTTCAGGCCAACTCCCAACAGAGCATCCACCTCAAACTAAGAGAACATTTTAGACGGAAAAACTCCTCTCCCATCTGCTCCCTTATGACCGGTGGATAAAGCCTTGCACTACTGAAAGAAGGTCAAGGTTCAAATTTGAAATCGGTCTTATTGCAGTTTTTCTTGGAGAGAAATCCTTCTACCTAGCTCCTATCAATAGACCTGAAGCTTCTATTAGAGAAGCTGTTGTAACTACTGCTTTAAGAGAAGAAGCCCACGTCCTCCCTATGCCTTCAATAGAAACCTGTGAGAAAGAAAAGAATGGAGTAAGGAAGAGTAGCCCAGTCTTGGTTCGAGTTCAACCAGTGGTGAGAAAGGAAGAAGAAGCTGAAAGGAGTGCAGCCCCTCCTTGCAGCCAGCCTGAGTTTGATAGAGCTTCAAGACTTCGATCTGAAGCCACCGTTGCCTTTTCCCCGTATTAGCTTTTCTGGTTTTACTTCTGTATTTGCAATCTTTAAAACGTGGGTGTCTGGTGCTCCTGTGAGAGACCGAAAGTGTGGTTGCTGCACTTGTAGCTTGTTGTTTTGTGTGTGTGTGTGTGTGTGTGTGTGTGTGTGTGTGTGTGTGTGTGTGTGTGTGTGTGTGTGTGTTGGATCTCATCCTTGTGTGTGTGTGTGTGTGTGTGTGTGTGTGTGTGTGTGGGTGTGTTGTGGGGCTCGTCCCTCTGTGTGTGTGTGTGTGTGTGTGTGTGTGGAGGATTTCATCCTTGTGTGTGGGTTGAGGACTTCGTCATCGTATGGAGAAAGCGTCACCGGATTTGGTGAGGGGTGGACGTAGGTTGCAGATTTGCAACCGAACCACCTTAAAAATTTCGTGTGCAATGGGGTGTGCTTTGTGTGATTGATCCATTTTTCTTCCCCCATTCACAGAATGGCCAGCGTAAAGGATTTGCACTTGGACTGATTTATCCGCACTGATTTATCTGCACTGATTTGCATCGTCCTCACTCATTCAGCCAGCTTGCTCATTCATCCTACTGGTGTTTGGTGAGACCCCTGCAGTCTAGTGTAGCAAGATCTCCCTTTGTTCTGAAGTTGCTATGAAAGAGTGTCGACCTCATCACTTGGGAGTGTCGACCTCAGCAGTCTGTGCACTCTATTCTGCCATTCTATTTTGAACCATTGCTATCAGTTCCGCTGTGCATTGTGCCAAGTGTTCTATTTGTATTATAGCAGTGGGTTCTATTTTATGTAGCTAAGATTTTAATTAGGCTAATGTTTTTGGCAGGATCTATTCAACCCCCCCTTCTAGATCCGGTTGCACCACTTGGGACCCAACATCACAGAATACTAAAAACAACGCTCTATGATGGCTAGGGTGTCATGTTTCTTCAGAGTGACATGACTAAAAGGGGTCCAGGGTTTTTTTAGGGTACAACCAGCTCGACTGTCTTGAGGGAATCCAACGCTAGCGGAGTCTTACGGATGTCTTAATGAAGAAAGTACTAGTCCGAAGGAAGGAATATCTCGCGGAGGGTCCAATCATCACCAAGAGTTGAGTGTAAGTGTCAAAACAAAATAGGGACCAAGTCTCAGACGTGAGACAGTGGTGCCAACGAGATCCGAGGTATAGGATCGAGAAAACACGCGATGAAAATAGTCACAAAAAACTGTGTCCTAGCAGTGGCCGTCAATTTCAATTGGCGCCCACTGACTGGACGCTAATTCATATAATTTCTAGAATTTTCTTTAATTACCAGAAAAAATGGTGACTCTTCGGAGAGGCACAGTATCATTAATATGCGCCTTGAGGTACGACGCCAATTCTTTTATTTATTATATTTATGTATATAATCCAGGAAATAGCACCTTCTTAGAGGTTGCTAACTCTTTTCCACAGGAAAAGGCGCCTTTCTAGAAGGGCGCAAGTTCTTTAATATGCGACAGGGGTCTGGTCGCAAATTCTCTCCAGTGTTACACCCTACAACGCATCCCTTGGATACGTTCACAGAGACAAAACACTGTTCATTTCCTAAGTTTAGCATGAGTAATAGCATGTTGGTGTGTATCAGGAATTTCAGAAAACTAAAGACATGGTCATGCAGAGAAAATATGGAGATCCTAGGAACATGCTCGCAGTAATTTTTATACATCAGGTTCCATAGTTATTTAATTTTAAAGATGTGTCAATTATTTAATTAACTTACAGGAAATAGCGGCAGTCATATGGTCGCACATTATTTAGCGGCCAGCAGACCGTCGCTAATTCAAGAATTAGCGGCCGCATGCTCAGTCATTCATTAATCTGCGGCCAGAGGACAGTCGCCCATGCAGTAATTTGCGGCCACGGAGGTGGTTGCTATTTTCAATGAAACAGAAAAATGATCTTCTACGTAAAACTCAAGCACGAGGAGACAAGGGAACGAGATATAAACATGATCTTCATGAGTTACATGCATGTAGGGTTGTCGATGGGCCGGGCCCAGGCCGGGCTTACGTCGGCCCTGCTCGATCCCAACTTATCAAGATTAAGGCCCGAGCCCGGGCCGGGCCGGGCCGAGCCTGACATTATTTAAAAAATATAAAGCCCGACTAAGGCCCGACCCGTCCCTACAACTTAAATAAAAAAATAAAAAAAAATAAAAATTAATATATTTAATAATATAAAACGTATAATCTCACTAAATTAATTAAAATTTTGATATTAATTACATAATTTGTGTGAAAAGAGAGTTTTAAAATTTCTAATTAAGTAAAATAACATAATTTTAATGAAATAATTTTTAAAATTTAAAGTGAGAATAAAAAAAGAACGGGATGGGCCGGCCCGCGAGCCGAACTCAAAGCCCGACCCCGGCCCGTGGGTCTAGTCGGGCCGGGCTTTTAGGCCCGACTAAAAGCCCGCAGGCTGAAAAAGACCTTGCGACCCGGCCCGAAATCGGGCCAGGCCCGCGGGCCTGTCGGGCCGGCTCGGCCCATTGACAGCCCTACATGCATGCAACCTGTTACAAATCATCTTGGGCTTCAGTTCCTTGAGATAGCTTTCCTATTTGGGGTTGATCGGGATGACGAACAGCAAGGAAGAAGGAAGAAGAAGAAGCGCGGCAGCAACTGCAACCGCACGAGCAAAAGCAGCAGCAGCAGCAGGCCAACAACTGTAGCAACGAGCGCGGGGAAGATGACACCTTCCTTCACGCAGGGAACAAGAGGAAGATGAGGTCTTCACAACAGCATCACACGAATGTGAAAGAAGAAGAAGGAAGAAGCGCAGAGGCTCCTTCACACTACCGTAGCAGCAGCCGCGGGAAGCAGCAGCAGCACACAGCGGCAGCATGGAGAGAGGAAGACGACGACGGTAGTAGGGGCAGGAAGAAGACATAGCAGAGGGGCTCCTTCGAACGTAGTAGCAACAGCATGCTTGCTCATTCGATGGGGCTCTATTTATAAGGGAAGGAATCCTACTACGGGGTTAGAGTCCTGGTGGGAATGAATTTTCCCACATAGCAATCCTACTAGCATGCAAGTTTCCATGCAATCCAATCTCCTTCTAAAACAACGGCCGCCCTCCTAGTTAGATTAAAAACCTTAAAGCCTCATGCAAGGTTCGAATGTGGTAAGGCTTTGAGTTTATCAAAGGATCCTATTAGTGTGAGTAATGATGTATATATATATCCCTCAGGCTCCTTTATACAATGGTGAGGCCCATTAGTCCTTAGGCTAAACCTATATACGTGAGGCCCATATTTAAGGTTTTAAGGCCACCTTTTAATATGTCTTGGGCTTCCTATGCTAAGCCCCTTTTCCTGTAAAGTTCTATTAAGCTTCTTTATTTATTCGGTGTGGGTTGGTCATAATATACACTAGGGTCTTTAAGAGTTCGATTATGGTAGAACTTTATATAGGGATTTTATTTCTTATAATTTTATTTATTTATTTCCCTTATTAAATTTTCCATTATCTTGGGTATCAGAGGCAGGTTTCAATCCTGGAAAAATCTTTATTTTCACTCTAAAGGGAATATTAACTAGCCATATTTATTTATTCTAAAGACATTATACTCAAGTTTTATTAATTCCAACATGATTAACGATTTCTTAGAGAAATACTTAGATGACGTCGTTTAATGTCCAATTTGCCTTTGAATCCTTTTCACATCAGTTTTTATTTGTTTATATGATGACCCTATTTTATTGTATCTCTAACAAGTGGGCTCACAATTATTCCATTTTAACCTTTACGATTTTTCAAGCGTTACAACTACGTTGTTAATTTTATTGCGAGTTTGGTAAATTATTTAAGATTGAGTGCCGCGTGTGTTTTAATGATGAACCTTGCGGCGCATCACATAGCCAGTGATCAAAAGTAAAAGCAATGGCTGGCTCTTAGAGGAAGATGATGATGATATCTTCTCCGTTGACGAAGAGAAGGCTAAGCTTCGTCGACTACACCTCAACTCCAAGTCAATTCTAGACTGCCCTGAGAGGCGTCAAATCGACTTCGAGGCTAATCTTATTAGTTGAGCCATCGACAAGAGCATATGCTTGCCGCCAGACTATATACAGCTCTCATGTGCATCAGAAGAGCACAGGGTGGAGCCGCTCACAATATTTGGCATTACTTACAAATGACAACTCAGAAATAAGAAAAAGGCTAACAGCGATAAGCCCATTGTCTTCTACAAGGGAGACATGGTCCCTCAAGCCCCACCAAAAGATGACTTCGGTTGGTCTAAACGAGCCGATGACACCCCTGAAGCAATACAAATAATGGATGACCTGCCACATCATATTCGGGAAATGTGCCTGAAGCAACACATTTCCCAATGGCAAGGTTCCTCACAGCGAAGATACTTCTGCCAGTTGTGGACCCCTTCCCAGGTCCAGGGGCAACCCCCTTTCTCCTACAAAGACATTAGGGGACTTGGCTACGACCAAGACCCGGACTTCCGCGTCTACTACGCAGTCAACGTCGTGGGCCTGGCACAGCCAATCGGCGACCAAGCTAATGTCGATACAAAATTCGACAACTCCAGGGATGAGGAAGAGGAGATCCTGATCTTGCTCCTTGCCTGGGCCAACACCCCAGTTCAAGCAATCAACGAGTCTTCGCCGCCCTCCTGCGAAGACATTAGGGCTGAAGAAGCATCCCCAGCCTCCCAGCCCGTTAAAAAATCTAGTTCGATAAACTTGCCCAACGAGGAAGGTGCCCAGAGCACTGGCCATGAAGTGTTGTCACCTTTAGCAGGCAATCCCCAGAAAGCTTTGGAAACACCAGTCGGCAACGGCCAGCCAGGCGCTAGCGGTTCCGAACAATCCTTGCCAAATCTTAGTGACAACACGTCCCCAGCTCCATCAGTGTCGACCAGTGGCTTCAAAAATTGAGAAAAACATGAAGCTGACACTGAAGATGAAGACTTCATCGACTTCAAACCTTCTCCTCCCGAGCTGGAGGACGGTGGCCAAGCGACCGATGACGAACTCATTGAAATCAACTTGGGTGAAGATGAAGCCCACCAACTAACTTTTGTCAGTGCTCTCCTCACCGAAGCAGAAAAGTGGGACTACAAGCAACACCTGCTCAAATACAAAGATTGCTTTGCCTGGACATACAAGGAGATGCCAGGGCTAGACCCCTCCGTAGCGGAGCATGAGCTAGCCATCTCTCCCTTAGCCACTCTAGTTAAACAGCCACAGCGGTGCATGCGCCATGAGCTGGAACTCCAAGTGTCGGCCGAAGTCAACAAAATGGTGGAGGTCGACTTCATCGAGCCATGTATCTATCTGATCTAGCTCGCCAACATTGTCCCAGTAAAGAAGAAAAGTGGTCAAGTCCGCATTTGCGTCGACTTCCAGCACCTCAACAAAGCCTGTCCGAAGGACGACTTCCCAGTCCCAATCATAGAAACCATGGTCGACACGACCACCGGACATGAAGCCTTGTCTTTCATGGATGGGTCGTCTGGTTATAACCAGATCTGGATGTCCCTCAAAGACAAGAACTGTTGCATCCCTACGGTTTTGATGATGTCTCACACTATAAATCAATCTTCTATCTCTAGAATAATTCATGCTTCATCATGTAGGACTGTGCAGTTCATATGGTTGTCAGATAGATATGCACTATTTGATCATGTCTACACACTGTCTGCATAGTCTGGACTCTGATGCGTCGACGCTCCCTTCTGATGGGTCGACGCACCCTTTGTTTTCCAAGTCCATACATTGGTCTTGTCTACACACTATCTGTATAGTCTAGACTCTGATGCGTCGACGCTCCCTTCTGATGGGTCGACGCACCCTTTGTTTTCCAAGTCCATACATTGGTCTTGTCTACACCCAGTCTACATAGTCTGGACTCTGATGGGTCGACGCTCCACCTCTGATGGGTCGACGCCCCCTTTGCCATCCAAGTCCATACATTGAATTTCATATTCAAAGTATGTACATTGATCTTCACCTGAAGTCCATACATTGAACTTAATATTCAAAGTCTATACACCCTCCGCTAAGCCTTCAGAGTCTGTACAGTCATTCCTTGAGTTCAAGTCCATACACCGGCACTGTAGATTGCATCTGAAGTGTATACATCCTTTCAAGGGGTCAAGTCTATACATTCTCCCATTCATTTCAAAGTCTACACATCGTCTTCCATCTTCCAAGTCTATGCATCCAGTTGAACCACAAGTCTATACAACGTCTGCCATCTCAAAGTCAATACACTGTCCCTCGTCTCACACATCATGACCCAAAGTCTGTACAACCTCTAGTCACTGTACAAGTCCATACACTGGCAGTCTACACTGCACTGTAGCTGCATCGTTTCACCTGAAGTCTGTACATCATCTCAGCCACCATCTCATTCAGCGTCTCACGCTTACAAAGTCTATACACTGGTCGGTGGAAGCAAGTCTATACATTCGACTGTTCAGCCTGTGATCAAGTCTGTACAGCCAGGGAGACCATTAAGTCTATACACTCATTCATTGTAGCTTGGACGAGGTGAAGTCTGTACATTGGCTTTAGTTTTCCAAGTCTGTACATCCTTCTGTTGAAATTCCAAGTCTGTACATCGGACTGGTTGAGCAAGTCTGTACAGCGGTTGCATTCTTAGGTAAAGTCTCTACATTGGGACTTTTACCTACGTTCTGAACTGAACTGAGTAAGTCTATACATTCCTCATATCTTTTACCTACGCTCAGTTCAATAAGTCTGTACACTGGGAACTTTACTGACGTTGCCTTGCCAAAGTCTACACACTGTGAACCTTCAAGTCTGTACAGACTTTACTTGTTCAAGTCTGTACATCGTCCAGCTCTTTGGCAAGTCTACACATCTCTAAGTCTAGACACTCAGTTATCCTTCAACCCTATACACTCGATATCACCTGCAAGTCTATACACTCTCAAGTTGTTCATATTTGCCTATATGCTATTTTCAAGTGTATACACTCTCTCATTTGACACACTTGCTTAATTGCCGGTTCTAAGTCTACACATTCGATGCCTTCATGCATTGGTCTCATCGAAGTCTATACATCGACGTCTATACATTGAAGTCCATACAGTGCATACAGTTGTGCTTCACAAGTCTACACATTGCTGCTCTTCAATACAAGTCTTTACACTCATCCTCCTTCACATGATCAACTCTATACATCCATTGTCTTGCCTACTGTATGAAGTCTACACACTGAGATTGCATGAACAATTCACTTACAAGTCCATACACTGAGCTCGCATGAAGAACTTCAACTCTATACACTCTCACACTTGACACACTTGCCTAATTGACATCCCTAAGTCTATACACTCGAGGGCTTCATACACTTCATAGAAGTCCACACATTTCGTCTGTTATGATAATGCATTCTTCAGCTAGTCTATACACTGAGGTCGCTTGAAGACTCACAAGTCTATACACTCTCTCAGTGTACACACTTGCTCATTTGCTGTTCTAATGTATATACATTCGTTGATATATGACTGAACTAACTAATCACATTTCCTTGTCTCTGCCTGCAGATGATTCAGGTCAACGATTGGGCACGTGAACCGACGATGATGCCTGGCACGTGATCCGAGAATGCTCTAGAAAAGGAGGGAACGAGACTCACTCGTGTGAAGGCCTGAAACTCAGGTCGAATGCCATATAAAAGGTGCCTTCTGCGATCAGATGGAGAGAACTGGATAAAAAGCTGAAGAGCAGAATTCCTGAGCAGAAGAAGAAAAGAGAGAGAGCCTCCACGTTCCAGAAAGAAGATAGAGAGAAAAGATTTGAGAGTATTGCTGTGAGAGAAAAGTCTGAGTGAGAGAGAAGAGTCCAATTTGCTTCTTCGGAAGCTACATTTGTTTTTGGTTTTTCTGAAACAATTTGTGTTCATCGTTGGTCTTGTTTACATTTCTGTTTTTCCTTTCATTTCTTCATATATCTGATTTCGAGTTGTTACCCTCCAGTGTTTGGAGGAAGGGAGAGTTACTCCGGTTCCCCTCTGGGCTGCAGAGGAAGAGAGATCTGTGATCTCTGGTTTTGCCAGTGATAGGTTGTCATTAGCAGGTTCCCTCCGGGTTGGAGGAAGGGAGAGCCATCTCCAGTTCTGGTCTTGCTAGTAGCAGGTCCAGGTGTCAAGCTCTGTGGGTAGCAGAGTTTGGTTGAGGGATTTCTTTCCCTTGGTTATTCAAGCTGTGTGGCAGCATATTGTTCGCAGACTGAGTCTACAGTTTTCTAGCAGTGGCTAGTGGAATCCTCACTCTAGTTGGAGTGAGGGGTGGATGTAGATTGTGGACTACAATCGAACCACCTTAAAATCTCTTGTCTCCTCTGTGGCTTGGTATTATCGTTTGTGCTTTCCTTCTGTTCGGCATTGTGTTTGTGTGTGGATGGCCTCTTCCAATCGCACCTTATTATCTTGTCTTAGTTTCTCACTGCGTTAGCTGCATTGTTTAGCCATATCTGAAGGGTTATATTTCGAAGTAGTGAGTTTCCGCTGAAGTTTTGTAAATTGGGAGTGATCTATTCATCCCCCCCTTCTATATCACTCTTCACTGCGCTAACAAGAACTACACAGCCTTTCGATCCCCCAAAGGGATCTTCAATTACAAACGTATGCCCTTCGGTTTGAAGAATGGTGGTGCTACTTACCAGAGGGCCACGACCAAAATATTCGACAAGATGCTGCACAACATCGTCAAATGCTACGTCGACGACCTCATCGTCAAGACTAAAAGGCGCGAAGACCATCTACATGATCTATGCCAGGTCTTTAATCAACTCCGACAATATGGGCTTAAAATGAACCCCATGAAATGTGCCTTCGGTGTATCCAGCAGCAAGTTTCTCGATTTCATCGTCAGATACCGAGGAATTAAGGTGGACCCCAGGAAGATCAAAGCGATCCGAGAGCTTCCACCACCCAAGAGCCTTACCGAGCTCAGTTCCTTCCAAGGAAGACTGGCCTACATTCGGAGGTTCATCTCCAATCTCTCCGGTCGATGCGCGCCTTTCAACAAACTGATGAAGAAAGACGCCCCATTTGCATGGGACCCTGAATGCCAGATTGCGTTCAAGTAAATCACGGAGTACCTCCTTACTCCCGTAGTCTTAGGGGCACCAGTCAAGGGCAAACCCCTTTTGCTCTACATTGCCGCCATGGACGCTTCGCTAGGAGCCCTGTTGTCGCAGATCAATGAGGAGGGTAAAGAGCAGCCGCTCTACTACCTCAGTCGGAAACTGATTGGTGCTGAGTACCGCTACTCCCCCATGGAGAAAGTCTGCTTAGCACTGGTGTTTACGGCCAAGAAGCTACGACATTACCTCCTGTCCCATCGGGTTGAGCTTATATGAAAGCACGACCCACTCAAATACCTCCTCAGGCAGCCCGTCCTCTCAGGTCGGTTGGGAAGATGGGCTCTCCTGTTAATGGAGTATGATATCACCTATGTCCCCAAGAAAGCAATCAAGGGATAGGGCATGGCTGAATTCTTGGCATCCCATCTAGTACCAGACGATTCTCCTCTCAACACGGAACTCCCCGATGAGGAGTCCCTCGCTTCCCAATCACCAGTACCAATTGAACAAACCGGAGATGTCTTGCATTACCAGCAACAAGATGCCCTCACAGCCAATGTACCTTGTTGGGAGCTCTACTTCGATGGCACTTCCCGGGGGATTACCTGGAATAATCAAAATCCAGTTGTCATGGCAGGTGCCGGCATCGTTTTCCTGACTCCTCAGGGTAGAGTTTTGTACAACTCGTGCGCCCTCAGGAAATCCCTGACCAACAATGAAGCTGAGTATGAAGCTCTAATCATCGGACTCCAGATGGCTCTCGACATGGGCATTAAGTGCCTCAAAGCTTACGGGGACTCCCAGCTAATAGTCTGACAAGTCCTCGGCATTTACAACGTACGGAAGAAGGAGTTGGTGCCATACCACGCTGCCGTCACCAGACTAATCCAAAAATTCTATTTCTTCGAAATAGATCATGTTCCCGGGAGCAGCAACGCCCAGGCGGACCCCCTGGTAAAATTGGCTACGGCCATCAAGCTTCCGCCCGAGGGTGAAGTTGACATCACTGTCAAACACAGAAGACTGATGCCGAGTACACTCAAAGACCTATTACTTAGGGTAACCTATACTTACAGACAAGAACCTAGGACTCAATAACGGAGGCTCTAATACCACTTCTGTCACGCCCCGAACCGATAGCAGCGGGAAGCGATGCTCGGAACGTGGCAGCGAAACAGTCATGATAAATAGAGCAGAAAATAAATAAACACAATAAATAATATTCAACACATGGAGGATATTAATTTGAAAAAATGTGATTTTTATTGATATTTGGAATTTAAATACAATGTGGACTCAATAAAAGAAATAAAGAAGAGAAAATAGCAAGATCCACAATACTATCTAGACTCAAGAAAATAAAAAGACTCCGGTCTCTAGGCTTTAGGTTCACTCGATCACGCTGACCCGATCCCAATTGCAAACGTTCCACCTACCGCGTTACCTGGAAAGGATGGAAATAAGGGGGGGTGAGCAAAAAGCTCAGTAGGAATTACACTCTATCATCAGGCAAAGTTTAAGTAATTAGCCATTTCCATGAATGTATAAATAAAGCGAGAATTCAATAAAACAAGCTGGTAACCAACAAGATCAGAAGATAATTGATAGATAAATGGAAGGAACATTGCAAATAGAGATAGCAAAACAAATAACCAGAATTCCACGTGAGTGGCCACATGCCAAGTCAAGTCAAGTCAACACATCATGCACGATAATAAGTGAATGGCCATTTATCGAGTCAAGTGAAGTCGAGTCATGCAAGCAAGCACTTCCTGCTTTCAAGCAAGTATAGCAAGTATCACAAGAGTGTGGAATGTCATAGACCCAACACGCTAGATAGTATCGGTGCCAAATGCCACACCTAGTCATTCACCACCCCGGGGATCAAGTACTTTTCGGGTGCGCCTCCCAAGACCAGACTGGGCCCTTTAATGTGTTGGCCTTGGCATTAATTTGTTTGGATCATAGACCCCACGAAATCTAGACATCCACAATGTTTAATGGCCAAGAGTTCCAAGATCAAGCTCATGTAATCAAGGTAGAATGCGTAAGAAATATTGATTTTTCTTGAGTTCCAAACAATAAGCTCATTAATCGAGAGGAATAGTCATTTAAAGAAATGACTTTAGGAAGGATGAATGTCATCAATAGACCTAACAATAGGTCAAATGCGAGGTACAATATCCTAGTTAGACTAAAGTAGCTTACACATATCAAAACCGTGAAAACATCAATTTTTGAAAAACTGGAAAGTGAAACGGTCAGCAAAGGACCGCTAAAAGAGGTACACGGTCTAATCAAGACCGCGTGCACAATCTAAACAGTCTAAGCAGGACCGCTAAAGGCTAGCTGGGTCAAAGATCCAACCCAGAGTGAACGAGTATAGAACGGTCAAAGATGGGCCATGATCAGGACTGGACGGTCCTGGCTGGGTCGCTTGAAGATATAAACGGTCTAAACTCAACCGTGTACATTACAGAGTCCAAGGACTAAAGCCAACACACAGTCAGTTAAACACGGTCATAGGAGGGCCGTTCAAACAGTCTGGCGGTCATGACTGGACCGCTTACTGACAGAAACGGTCTCAGGAGGGCCGCCATCAACAGAACAGTCCCTATTCCGGGATTTTGCAAAAATACATGATTCGATCGAGTCAAATAGGTTCAGGCTTGTGGGTACAACCCGCCCGGCGTCCTAGTGGGAATCCCAGGCTCGCGGGGGCTTACGGAGGCCTAGGAACGTGAACACCTAGTCCGGCGGAAGGAATATCCGACGGAGAGGTAATTCGATATCAAAGAATTTACTAGTTCACAATCAACAGAAAACGAGACATTCGGTCCAGTCGCCACCACCGGAGTGGCACGACCTTAAAACAAGTTTTAACTATACAACTGAATTGCAACTAATCACTTGATCAAGCATATTAGTCTACTTTCTTTTCAATTAAACTAGGATACATGAAAGATGAACATGGAAAGGATAACATAATTGGATGAGAATTAGACCTTAGATCAAATATTTCATGAATCCTAGTCATTAGTGTGTTCATACTACAAATTTAAGCCCTAAAATCATATTATCTCATCACGAAAAATAGAACAACATGCTAGAAACGAGTAACATTTTACTGAAACAGGGTTAAAAATGGTCTATATATGGACCGCTCAATGCATTCGACGGTCAGAGGAGAACCGCTCAGAACCAATGCAACTCCACTTTTCTTTTGAAAACCCACTGCCATAACACGGTCTATCGAGAGGCCGTTCCTTCTTTAGATGATCATTTGAGGGCCGCTCCACTTGAAACCCCGCCGTATAACGACGGTCAATCTTGTGGCCGCTTGACATATAAGCGGTCTAACTGGAGGCCGCTCAGTCCAAACAAATAGTCAGTCGTGCGACCACGGAACAATAAGCGGTCTCTGTTAGGGCCGTTCAATGCTCGCCATGCCCAGAACGGTGACAAAACCCGATACATGTCAAATGAAAAGCTTAATTCGATCTATATACTTCATAAAAATTGGGCAAACTACTATCAATCGAAAGAGAACTTAAAAATGAACAAGAAGGCATGATCAATCTCAAGATTTGACTTCGATTAGCCTGCATAAATCAAACGAAAAAGGAATGCAGAAAAACCCTAATCACATGCTCTTAATGAAACGATGAATTCGCACGATATAGATCATAAAAATGGGGCAAAACATGATCAAATAAAAGAGGACTTCGAGGTGCATGTCATGGTATGGTTAAATTAAGGTTGGGCCTGAGAGAAACCTACTTTAATCTAGGAAGAAAGAGGAAGATGCCAAAACCCTAATCCGCGAACACCCGTCGATCCTCGCCCTAATACGTCGTCGATCGGCCACCACAGGTTATGTCGTCTGTTGGAGATGCAAATGGGGTTCTAGGGCTGCTAAAGCCCTCTACTTATAGAGGTTGAGAAGGCTTCTAGAGATCGAATTGGCTAAGAGAGTCCAAAGGAAAAGAATCGGCGAAAAACTCAATTTTCCCATCTAATCCACGTCGCCGCCGCCAATAGAAGGCTCTAGAGTTAGGGTTTTCGAAAGGAAGATGGGCTCCTAGGATAAACCTATCAAATGGGCCTGGTTTGGGCTCGATTGGTTGAGAAATGGGCTCAAATTTGATCGATTAAGGTTGATCTATTAAGAACAACGATTTTGGCTAAAAACTCATTAATTCAGCCTAATTAAATTTTTATTAGGGGTCTGCCCAGTTGACATTATTGTTAGAAACTTTGTTCTCTACAAGAATATAATTTTTTCATATTTTTAAAAATTAGTCAGAACTGTGGCCTACGGATGAAATTCGATTAATTTGATTTATACCTATTAAATCCAACTCAACGTAGAAAATTCGATTGCATCTTGGAATATGAAAGTCTCTTTATGGTGATTGTAGAAAAATAATCATTGATTAAATTTAGTCACTTTCAAAAATAAATAATATTCTTTAATTAAGAAAATCATTAAAGTCGTTAAATAACAAGGAAATAACTTTAATTTCAATACATACTTCAAAATTTTACTTTTGTATTTTATTATTTAACCGGGGTGTTACATCCTCCCCCACTTCAAGGAATTTGGTCCCCAAATTCGTCGAGCGCCATTAACTATTCAAATAGTTAAACTAAGATGATATTATCTATTCAAAATAACATGTTAATCATACAACTACTGGAATGCAAAAGAATTTAACTATGGTTAAGGATAAGGGAGAACGATACCTTATATAATTTTTCATTTGATAGAAATCAGTTACAATTTATTTGTGGAAGTAGCTTAGGGCAATTAGACATTACATGATCTTTCTTTCCCCAACGAAGACACGCTCCGCTCCTTCGCCAGCGCTCTTTGATTAGATGACCAAATTTGTGACAGTGAAAACATTTCAATTGCGAAAGGTTATTTCTTTTCTTCTTATTACTTCGAATCTTTTTACGATGGACTCGCCACTTTCTAGTGAAACCGAACCTTAGCTTACTCGTAGATCCTCTTACTTTCATTTCGAAAAGAGCTTAAACACATGCATTAAATAATTATAAGGTTAAAAATTTTATTATCCTTATGCGTCGTGCTACGCAATCTTATACATATTTTATTACTTAACCCGAAGTACCACCCCATCTCACCAGGTAACAAGAAGGGATGACAAGGATTACACGACCTATTACTTAGGGTAACCTATACTTACGGACAAGAACCTAGGACTCAACAACCGAGGCTCTGATACCACTTTTGTCACGCCCCGTGATGGGGTGCTAGACCTGGATTTAGAGGGGGGTGAATGAATCTCCCCTTTAAAACTTCACCCAATTAACACTTAAAGCAATCAGAGTTACGGAATAGAAATCAATTGAGCTCTTCCAAATAAGAGATTCAAAGAAGCACTTGCTCAATCAGTTGGACTACTAAAATGTAGACATCTAATCAAGTCTAGTCCGTAGACAGAGTCAAATAAGAACAGCGTGTGCCTTAAAGCATTCAGACAGAATACTCACTTGAAACACTCCTAGCCATTCATCTAGCGACAATCAGATAAGAAATCAAACCACGGAGACAAGAGATTTTTAGGTGGTTCGGTCTGCAAACCTACGTCCACCCTTTTGAGTGTGGATTCCGCTGATACACAGCTTAAACCGCTGGACCTCACAGCTTGCCTACAACTGCTGAGCATTACAGCTTGCTTCCGCTGGGCAGTACAGCTTAGCCATCCACTGTCTAACAGCTTGACCCGCTGGGCAATATAGCTTAGCCGACCAGAGGAATCCTCCTTTGCAACCGCTGAGCAACACAGCTTGCTCCGCTGACTAACAGCTTGAATAAAGGTTCAAAAGAAAAACAAGAAGAACAAAGGAAACACAGCAACTGAAAGCAGTAAACGATAGCAACACAGATGTGGTTCTCAGGAAGTTGACTGGCCTAGATTTGATCCAGATTCTAGTGGAACTAATCTTTCAGGAAATTCTTCTATCTTCTTCTCCTCGAGCTCTTTCTTCACTCTCTTTCTTTCTTCCTCTTCTTCTGCTTCTTTTCCCTCTCTGCTATTCTCTCTTTTCTTCTCTCGATCTCTGCCATTTGACTTCATCAAAAAGAAAATAGTTTGATATAAGAAATACAAGCATGTATGAGATGATTGAATTAAAATCTCCCCCTTAATAAAGGAATGAAATCTGCAAATACATGGGCAGTAAAATAATCAAGCACCAATCAAGCTATGCTCCCCCTTTGACTTATCCAGACAGGATCACACACAAACCTCCTCCTTGAAAAAGTAATAAGTGCAGTCTAGACACGACCTATCCTCTCCTTTAAAACGAACTAATGCTCCCTGTTCAAAATGAAGCAAGGCTCTCAAGAGTGTAATTTGAGGGGTATGTCAAGAGCAAGTTCAGGAAGGATGTCAAGACAGCATGCAGGATACAAAATCTTTCAAGGACAGTGCAACAAATAGAGTGAGCAGAATCTGAGCAGGTGTGATCTCCAAGCCGAAGTATATGAGAAGAAAAGATTTTCAGTGGGGTACCCAATTCATATATCCATGTTTAAAGTTTCAGAATCTTCTATTATAAAAGCTTATGAAATAGCTTTAATTGACAAGCATGGTTTAAGAATGATGTATATATGGTTTGTCAATGAAATACAATACTCATATCTGTAGCAACTTTTTAATAAAAATGGACCAATTTCTCATATAACATTCGAGTTCAGTCTCCTTTCATCTTACACAATTAATTCCAATGACTTCTTTAGGAAAAATAGTCAAGAGTATTGAGGTTAAACAAGATGACACTTGGTGAATTTTGAATTGCAAGGGTTACAGTAAATCTTTTTCACTTTTGCTTTTAACATTGAGCTTAGTGAACAGACAGGTGTTATTTATACCTTTGACATTAAGGGTACACGTGAGTTAGACGCCAGTACCCCCAGTTACTAAGCATAAACTACCATATCTGTCTCTGATCAAAAACTACACAGATGATTTACACCTTTGACATTAAGGGTACACGTTTTTCAGACGCCGGTACCCCCGGGTACTAAGTGAAACCAGCCCTATAGATTTGACCATATGAACAGAGCTAACATGAAGCACTTCATGACATAAAATCCTCTCCATTTCTTTGATGGAGGGTTCAGTTTCTCAGTGCAATTCAGTCATTGCTCTGCCACTATATACATTTCTTTTACAATGATTTTACTGTTGCTGCCCTTTTAATTTTCAAAGTGATTTGTTTAAAAACAATACACGTTTCATGCATTTCAACCAAAGTAAATCAAGGTTTTAATTTTCAGATGTCGGAAGATCTTACATGAACTTACATGAGACAATTAGTTAAGGTTTATTAAAAAACTGATTCAGACATTTTCAGGTCCTTCAAATTCAAACTTAGGAATACATAAGACTTAAACCAATTCAAATCAATAAACATTCTTAAACTTGTATAATAGAAGATTTTTCATTAAAGGTGATTTTGGATTTGTGAAAGGGTACACAAACTGATATTACTTCACTTCTCTGTACGTTTAACATAGACAAAGCATTCAGCAGCAAGAGACATTTGACAAGCATGCATAGAGAGTAAGACAGATGGAACTCATGCTTGCAACAGGTATGATCAATATGCATCAGATAGATTTACAAGAAACCAATAGTTGAGTCTGGAATACAGACGGATCAGCTTGACAAGTTCAAAAAAAAAATTTCAAGCAAAGCTCTCCTTCAGCAATTTAAGGAGTAGCAGACATAGATTTCAACTTCAAAATAGTTGAGATTTCTGCTGATTAAAATTCAATCATCAACACACAAGAATAGGAGAGTGATTTGAATGACTAGACAGGAAGGGTTCAGATTGAACAAGACTAATGAGTCTAAAATGCTCTCCCTGTCTAGATGCAATGAGATGTCAAGAGAGTATATGTCATAATCAGAAGATTGACATATATGAGTGATGAGTACACGAGAGCTTCCCCTGAATGCATGAATTTAAACATTCTTTTTGGAGTTTTCGAAATAAGTGATGTGCAATGCAATCACTACATGTATGCATGTGCAATGACTCTTATAAGAGTATTTCCTAAACACAAACATGAGAGTCATGACCATCATGCAGAGGCAGCTGAACTCCCCCTGACTCTATGCAATGAATAAGGTTTTTCAAAGCAACATATGAAATTTCAACATGCATGGAGTTTTGACAACAATTCATTATGCCATAGATATGCAATGCATTCAGAGTTAAACTACAATTATTTCCCTGTGCATTTCAAACTATCAAAGAGATTCAGTTGGATAATGCATAAAGGAATTAACATGATGCGCATGCATTTAGAGCAGACAAATTCAGAAGACAAAATTTAAGCAAAGTTTTCATAACTAACCTGTACCGCGCAATCATGGGGTTTTCATTCTTGAGTGCCTTGGTTTATTGACCCACTTTATTCCTCTCCAAGGCACACCTGCAACAGCTGGGTTATTTTGCACAAGCAGGTACCCAAGAAGTCTTGGGTCCTGAAATGACAGTGACACCTCTGAATAGTGCTCTCAAACATTTTTGAGCTAGTGAGTCATCAGACTTCATCAAATGGCAATTAGGCATGAAATGACCAAACTGTCCACAATAATGGCAAGAACTAACAGATTCCATGTTCTTCTTATATGAGTTAGCATGAACATGAAATTGGTGTGAATGAACATGGTTGTTTCTATTATTAGCATGAAAATTTATCTTTTCATTGCCAGCCAGCCAACAGTCAGCAGCTCTGTGGTCTGGCTTTCTATAGTTAAAGCATGTGATATTTTTTATTTTATCAAACAGCTTATCACTACCAACATTATTGGGAGCAGAGAATTTTACAGGTTTAGAATTAAATGTTATTCCCTCAGCATGCCAACACTGTGCAGCAATATGGCCCATTTTGCCACAACACAAACAATGAGTTTTCTTCTTCTGAAAACCACGATTTTTAACTTGAGGTCCCTTAGCATTCAGGTCATCTTGTTTCATTAGTTTACATTCATGCATTAGATGACCAGTTTTATGACAGTAAAAAGACTGAGACCTTTTATTTTGTACAAAAGAATGTTTCTCGTCATGAAAATTCCTAGCATGAATGCTATCACACTTCAGATTATCCTTTTTCATAGCAAAACAATCAACCATCTCATGACCAAATTTTCCACAATAAAAATATTTAACCTTTTTATTTTTAACAAAAAATATCTTGGTCTGAGATTCTTTAGCATGCAATTTACTTTTCTTCTTTCTGAAAGTTTTCTTTTTCACACTTTTATTCTGTGTTTGAATTTTCTGAACAATAGGTTGTTCGGGCTTCAAGGAAGTGGCTTCATTACAAGCTTTAACAAAAGATGTTTTCAGTTTGTTTTTAAAGGATTTCTTATTAACTTGCTTGTAGCCCAGCCCTTCTTTTCTGAAGTTGACCTTGAGTCCTAACATCTTGTCCAAATTTTCTTGTCCATCGACCAACTTAAACAAAGAACCTTTAAGATTTTGAATCTCAGAATTTGAACCAACAATAATAGCTTCGTAACTGGACAAATCAGTTTCACAAGAAGTTAATTGTTGATGCAAGGCATCATTCAGACTTCTAAGAACTTGAATTTCATTTTGAAGTTTTTGTTTCTTTTCATTGTTGGTTTCATTTTCCTTCAAAATACATTCTCCTTTTTCAATTTTCAACCATCTATCAGACATAACAATATTGAGGACCATAAGCTTTTTATTTTGATCTTTCAGATTGTCATTTTCTTCCATCATAATTTCTTCATATTGTTCAACTTTCCTTTTCTTTTCAAGCAACAAATGGTTTTCTTCTTTCAAAGAAGCAATCATATTTTTCTGCATTTCAACATCAAAATTAAGATCATCATTCAATTCTTTTAGAAAGACACATTTATTGCTTAAGTTTTCAGTTTCAAGGAGTTTAATTCTAAGACTATCATTCTCAGACTTCAAAGTATTCAATTCAGATTTCTCATTGTTAAACTCTTGCAATTTCATTTTGAGTTTGTCAATTTCAGCTTTCAAAGCTTCATTTTCAATATGATCAGAATTATTTAGTTCAAGCTTCTTTTTCAATTTTTTATTTTCATTTTTCATTTTCTTATATCTGTCATTAAGTTCTTCATGCATGCATACCAATTTATCAAAAGTAATTTCTTCTGTTTCAGAGCTCACCTGAGACGATGTCTCATTCATTTGATCACTATTGTGATCACTCCGATTGGCCATTAGACATAGACCTTCTTGGTTCACATGAGCGACAGTCACTCTGTCCAAGATTTCCTTTCCATAATTGCACCTGAGAACAAAAGGAAATATGTCAGTATTAACTGCAGCTCTCAAAATATTAAGAACTGTGATATTATCACGGTTCTTTAATCTGTCCTCACTAGACCACTTGGTCTGATCATGAGGTATTTGGTGTGGGCCATTAGATAGAAGACTCCATAATTTAGGATCAATGGAGTTCACATAAACGCAAAGGCCTCCTAGCCAGGTGCTAAGATTGGAACCATCAAAAGCCACGGGAAAAGCCATTTGTCAAACGCTTATCAAGCACAGTTCAAACAATAAACTCAGCACAATCTACGAAGCACCTAAAACCAGCAGTCCGCAACAACAAGAGAATGCACCAAGGGATAGCAGGATCCTCTGCAGATCGTTGGATCTGGGAAGTCAGAGACCCGCTCTGATACTAAATGATGGGGTGCTAGACCCGGATTCAGAGGGGGGTGAATGAATCTGCCCTTTAAAACTTCACCCAATTAACACTTAAAGCAATCAGAGTTACGGAATAGAAATCAATTGAGCTCTTCCAAATAAGAGATTCAAAGAAGCACTTGATCAATCAGTTGGACTGCTAAAATGTAGACATCTAACCAACTCTAGTCCGTAGGCAGAGTCAAATAAGAACAGTGTGTGCATTAAAGCATTCAGACAGAATACTCACTTGAAACGCTCCTAGCCATTCATCTAGCGACAATCAGATAAGAAATCAAACCACGGAGACAAGAGATTTTTAGGTGGTTCGGTCTGCAAACCTACGTCCACCCCACACTCAAACTTGAGTGTGGATTCCGCTGATACACAGCTTAAACCGCTGGGCCTCATAGCTTGCCTACAACCACTGAGCATCACAGCTTGCTTCCGCTGGACAGTACAGCTTAGCCATCCACTGCCTAACAGCTTGACCCGCTGGGTAATACAGCTTAGCTGACCAGAAGAATCCTCCTCTGCAACCGCTGAGCAACACAGCTTGCTCCGCTGACTAACAACTTGAATAAAGGTTCAAAAGAAAAACAAGAAGAACAAAGGTAACACAGCAACTGAAAGCTATAAACAATAGCAACACAGATGTGGTTCTCAGGAAGCTGACTGGCCTGGATTTGATCCAGATTCCAGTGGAACTAATCTTTCAAAAAATTCTTCTATCTTCTTCTCCTCGAGCTCTTTGTTCACTCTCTTTCTTTCTTCCTCTTCTTCCGCTTCTTTTCCCTCTCTGCTATTCTCTCTTTTCTTCTCTCGATCTCTGCTCTCAAAAGCTCTCTCTCTCCTTCTTCCTCTTCCTCTCTGGATCGTGCTAGCTCTAGATCTTTTCTATTCGTTCCAGGTTCGCCCCTTTCTTTTATCACAGGAGAGAGATTTTATACGGCTTCAGCCTGGGACCCATGAGCTCACGCATTGGGTGTATGGAGGGAACACTCCCGCCAAGAGATTTCTGGAAGCTCTTAGCCACGTGTCAGATTCTGAGCATTGTAGCTTTCCACGTGGCAGCTCTTTTCAGAGACAATTAGCCTTGGATCACGTGCCCTCCTTAAAGGTCACGAACAGTTGTCCTGTTAATATGTTAGAATATATAACGGGTAGTCAGGTATATGAAAAATGTGTACAAACTTTGTAAGTGCAGGATACCAAGGATGCACAAACCCAAAGTGTCATAAACATATCATGCACATACCTTGTATGTGCAAGGACCAAAGATTGCATTGACTTATATACAATGAGCGTAGCATGCTCAGACCTTATAGTGATTAGTATGCACAGACTAGATAGCATATGAATAGATCTGCACAGACTCTAAGTGCCAACAAAACAACCATGCACAGACTTTATATAGTCATTGCACAGACTTAATATGAGTGCAGAGCTTAGTGATGCGCAGACTACGTATGTGCATAAGCAATGAATGCATCGACTTGGTTAGCTCAAAACAGGGCTTGCACTGACTTAGTTATACACATGCGAGACTTGCACAGACCTCAATCTGCCTGAGCCAAGTATGCACAGATGTACGATGGTTGTAGGGCAGAAAGATGCACAGACTACATATGTAGCATAAAGCAGAGTCTGCACCGACTATATGTACAGTAGACAAAAACCTGCATCGACTACAATATGTCTGATGACAGAATCTGCACCGAGGCAAAACTGCACCAATGCAAACCTTGCACTGACTTCATAGATACTAAAGAAAACATGCACCGATCTTATGCTCGCAGCAAACTATATGCACCGACCTTGTGTATGAGTGGCCAAGGGAATGCACCAACTTGGTGCGCGCAAAGCATACCTTGCACCGACCTAGATGCACATGATCAGTGACATGCATGGACCCTCTACATATGCAAAGGAAGATATGTGTGTGCCTGCAACCTGTATGATGAAATGCAAAGCGTGCATGCACTCTGATGAAGTTCTATGCACCATAACATATAAAAATTAGATTCATAAGCAATGTCTTATGTTATCATCATTCAATCTTTCATGCAAACACATGATGACTTAAAGTGTTTGCTATCATCAAAACCACAGGGACACAGCACCCCGAACCGATAGCAGCGGGAAGCGATGCTCGGAACGTGGCAGCGAAACAATCATGATAATTAGAGCAGAAAATAACTAAACATAATAAATAATATTCAACACATGGAGGCCATTAATTTGAGAAAAATGTGATTTTTATTAATATTTGGAATTTAAATACAATGTGGAGTCAATAAAAGAAATAAAGAAGAGAAGATAGCAAGATCCACAATACTATCTAGACTCAAGAAAATAAAAAGACTCCGGTCTCTAGGCTCCAGGTTCACTCGATCACGCTGACCCGATCCCAATTGCAAACGTTCCACCTACCGCGTTACCTAGAAAGGATGGAAATAAGGGGGGGTGAGCGAAAAACTCAGTAGGAATTACACTCTATCATCAGGTAAAGTTTAAGTAATTAGCCATTTTCATGAATGTATAAATAAAGCGAGAATTCAATAAAACAAGCTCGTAACCAACAAGATCAGAAGATAATTGATAGATAAATGGAAGGAACATTGCAAATCGAGATAGTAAAACAAATAACTGGAATTTCACGTGAGTGGCCACATGTCAAGTCAAGTCAAGTCAACACATCATGCACGATAATAAGTGAATGGCCATTTATAGAGTCAAGTGAAGTCGAGTCATGCAAGCAAGCACTTCCTGCTTTCAAGCAAGTATAGAAAGTATCACAAGAGTGTGGAATGTCATAGACCCAACACGCTAGATAGTACCGGTGCCAAATGCCACACCTAGTCATTCACTTCTCCGGGGATCAAGTACTTTTCGGGTGCGCCTCCCAGGACCAGACTGGGCCCTTTATTGTGTTTGCCTTGGCATTGATTTGTTTAGATCATAGACCCCACGAAATCTAGACATCCACAATGTTTAATGGCCAAGAGTTCCAAGATCAAGCTCATGTAATCAAGGTAGAATGCGTAAGAAATATTGATTTTTCTTGAGTTCCAAACAATAAGCTCATTAATCGAGAGGAATAGTCATTAAAGAAATGACTTTAGGAAGGATGAATGTCATCAATAGACCTAACAATAGGTCAAATGCGAGGTACAATAGCCTAGTTAGACTAAAGTAGCTTACACATATCAAAATCGTGAAAACATCAATTTTTGAAAAATTGGAAAGTGAAACGGTCAGCAAAGGACCGCTAAAAGAGGTACACGGTCTAATCAAGACCGCGTGCACAATCTAAACGGTCTAAGCAGGACCGCTAAAGGCTAGCTGGGTCAAACATCCAACCCAGAGTGAATGAGTATAAAACAGTCCAAGATGGGCCATGATCAGGACTGGATGGTCCTGGCTGGGCCGCTTGAAGATATAAACGGTCTAATCTCAACCGTGTACATTACAGAGTCCAAGGACTAAAGTCGACGCACAGCCGGTCAAACACGGCCACAGGAGGGCCGTTCAAACAGTCTGGCGATCATGACTGGACTGGTTATTGACAGAAACGATCTCTGGAGGGCCGCCATCAACAGAACAGTCCCTATTCTGGGATTTAGCAAAAATACACGATTCGATCGAGTCAAAAAGGTTAAGGCTTGTGGGTACAACCCGCCCGGCGTCCTAGTGGGAATCCCAGGCTCGCGGGGGCTTACGGAGGCCTCGGAACATGAACACCTAGTCCGGCGGAAGGAATATCCGACGGAGAGGTAATTCGATGTCCAAGAATTTACTAGTTCAAAATCAACGGAAAACGAGACATTCGGTCCAGTTGCCGCCACCGGAGTGGCACTACCTTAAAACAAGTTTTAACTATACATCTGAATTGCAACTAATCACTTGATCAAGCATATTAGTCTACTTTCTTTTCAATTAAACTAGGATGCATGAAAGGTGAACATGGAAATGATAACATAATTGGATGAGAATTAGACCTTAGATCAAATATTTCATGAATCCTAGTCATTAGTGTGTTCATACTACAAATTTAAGCCCTAAAATCATATTTTCTAATCACGAAAAATAGAACAACATGCTGGAAACGAGTAACATTTTACTGAAACAGGGTTAAAAATGGTCTATATATGGACCGCTCAATGCATTCAACGGTCAGAGGAGGACCGCTTAGAACCAACGCAACTCCCCTTTTCTTTTGAAAACCCACCGCCATAACACGGTCTATCGAGGGGCCGTTCCTTCTTTAGACGGTCATTTGAGGGCCACTCCACTTGGAACCCCGCAGTATAACGACGGTTAATCTCGTGGCCGCTTGACATATAAGTGGTCTAACTGGAGGCCGCTCAGTCCAAACAAACGGTCTGTCGTGCGACCGCGGAACAATAAGCGGTCTCTGTTAGGGCTGTTCAATGCTCGCCATGCCCAGAACGGTGACAAAACCCGATACATGTCAAATGAAAAGCTTAATTCGATCTATATACTTCATAAAAATTGGGCAAAGTACTATCAATCGAAAGAGAACTTAAAAACGAACAAGAAGGCATGATCAATCTCAAGATTTGACTTTGATTAGCCTGCATAAATCAGACGAAAAAGGAATGCAAAAAAACCCTAATCACATGCTCTCAATGAAACGATGAATTCGCACGATATAGATCATAAAAATTGGGTAAAACATGATCAAATAAAAGAGGACTTCGAGGTGAATGTCATGGTATGGCTTAATTAAGGTTGGGCTTGAGAGAAACCTACTTTAATCAAGGAAGAAAGAGGAAGACGCCAAAACCCTAATCCGCGAACACCCGTCGTTCCTCGCCCTAATACGCCATCAATCGGCCACCACAGGTCATGCCGTCTGTTGGAGATGCAAATGGGGTTCTAGGGCTGCCAAAGCCCTCTACTTATAGAGGTTGTGGAGGCTTCTAGAGATCGAATTGGCTAAGAGAGTCCAAAGGAAAAGAATCGGTGAAAAACTTGATTTTCCCATCTAATCCACGTCGCCGCCGCCAATAGAAGGCTCTAGAGTTAGGGTTTTCGAAAGGAAGATGGGCTTCTAGGATAAACCTATCAAATGGGCCTGGTTTGGGCTCGATTGGTTGAGAATGGGCTCGAATTTGATCGATTAAGATTGATCTATTATGAACTGTTGTGCCCCCTGTGGTTCTGGAGTTTTGATGATGACAAATATTATGTCTCATTATGGTTATATTTATATTATTGATGATATGATCCTAATGTATTATGAGAAACTGTCAGAACATGTTTAAGAATGACTCACGGGTCATGAAAAGGAAGTCAACCCAAGTCAAAGTCAACTCAGTGACGGGTAAGGTCAATTCACAATCAGATCAGGTAATGCTTGCACCTTCATACTGAAACAAGTCATTTTATCAAACAGTTTGTATTCATGAGCCTTCACGTTCATTTTGGTCATAAACCCTAATCTTTATAGTAACTTACTGATGAATCATGCTTAGCTGTTGGTGCTTTCATTCTTCAAGTTTATCTGTTGAGTATGGTCCATGTGGTCCATGCTATTTTATAGACCAAGTCATAGTTAGTGCATGCAGTGTCTCGCTCATTATCTTGCTCGGTGCAACTCTCGTTTAGTTCTGCACCTAACGCATAGGTGCTTGCCTCGGTGCAAGTCTCTGTTCATGCCCACATTCTGTCGATTAGCCTCTTTCTCGGTGCATCCAAATGCATCATGCCTTTCTTGACTCGGTGCAAGCTTTGTCTTGCATCTCTCTCTAATTAAGCTCATCTCTGACCGGCATCTCGGTGCAGATCTTGCTTGGACAGCCTAACCTAGTTCGGTGCAATTCTTGTTTTTGCTTACCACCATCTCGGTGCAAGTTCTGTCTTGCATTTTTCCTTTGTCCGTATACTCTTCTCCATCATCTCGGTGCAACTCGTGTCTGGACCGTAAATCCAACTCGGTGCATCTACTGTGTTACGCATTTTTTTTAAGAGTCAGTGCACTGTTCGCCCTAGACATCTCTAGAGTCATTGCATATCTTTGGTCCTTCTTTTTTATTTGACTCGGTGCATAGTCTTCTTCTTGTGCCTCTTGGGTTCATGTCCGTGCACATCAGCTGCACGGGTGGTCACTAAGATTTGGGCATATGGTGTCATGCATATTTGTAAGTCAATATGGTGTCATGCATATTTGTAAGTCAATACATTTCCCACGTCTGGTTTTATCAACACAGTGCATGCTATGTTTACTCTCTCATTACCTCAGTGCAAACTGTGCTAAGTGCTTGACTAAGTGCCTTGCGTTTTCTGACAGAGTTTCTCTCCGAGGAGGGGCACGTGATCCAAGGCAGATCGACCTCCGGAAGAGTGCCACGAAGAAGGCTACAATGCTTAGATGGTGACACGTGGCTGAGAGCCTTCTGAAAGCCGTTTTGGCGGGAGTTCACCCTCCACACGCCCAGGGCGTGAGCACGGGATTCAGAGACAGAAGATATATATATATCTCTCTCTCGGGTGAGATCAAGAAGAACATCCCTCTCGAAAGCAGTAAAAGAAGAAAGGGGAGAAAATCAGAGAGAGAGCAGAAGAAGAGCAGTAGAGAGAAGTGTTCGAAAAAGAAAAAGAGAGAGTTCGAGGAAGAAGAGATATAGTGAAGCTGCTGAAGTAAATTGAAGATCTGCTATCTGTTGGCTTCTGGATCAGATCCAGACCAATATGCTCCTGCGAGAGCTACATTCTTATGCTTTATTTCTAGTTTTCCGTAGTTGAATTTTCTCACACTTGTTTTTCCCTTTTCAACTGTGTTTTTCCGATTCTCTGGTTTGAGGTCGAGGCTCCTCCTGGGTGTTCAGGAGAAGGGAGGATTGGTCCTCCGGCTGTGGGCAACTAGGTGTTACTCACTGGGTTTCCTTCTGCTGCTGCAGGAGAAGGGAGAGTTGGTCTCTCCGGTCACTGGTGGTGGTGTGCCACTAGTGGGTTCCCTCTAGTTTAGAGGAAGAGAGACTGGTGTCTCCGGTTGCTAGTGACGGGTTGTCACTAGTAGTCCCCTCCGGTTTGGAGGAAGGGAGGTTAGCCTCCAGTTCTGGTTTTGTGGGCTGCAGAACCTGGTTGAGGGATTTGTCTCCCTCGGTTATCAAGCTGTCAGGCAGCGTCTTGTTTGCAGACTGAGTCTGCGTCTTGCATTTTGCAGGGGAAGCCTCACTCGGGTTAGAGTGAGGGGTGGATGTAGATCTGGGGTCTCAGATCGAACCACCTAAAAAATTCTGTGTGTTGTGGTTTGCTTCATGTGATTGCTCCTTATCTTCTTCCCCCCTCTTCACAGGTTGTGGTGTGATCAGTTTCAGCTTTCCACACTTATAGTTCGCCAAGTGTTGGTGATGTGTCTTATGTGGACTCTTATATCTTAGTGTCTTTCGTGCATTAGTTTTGCATCTGGTTCTTATAGTGAAGCTGATTTATTTTATTGGGCAAAATTTCCGAATAGATCCATTCACCTCCCCCTTTGGATCTATTCCTGAGCGCCACCGTATCTATCAAGAACAATGATTTTGGCTAAAAACTCCTTAATTCAGCCTAATTAAATTTTTATTAGGGGTCTGCCCAGTTGACATTATTGTTAGAAACTTCGTTCTCTATAAGAATATAATTTTTCCATATTTTTAGAAATTAGTCGAAACTTTAGCCTACGGGTGAAATTCGATTAATTTGATTTATACCTATTAAATCCAATTCAACGTAGAAAATTTGATTGCATCTTGGAATATGAAAGTCTCTTTATGTGATTGTAGAAATAATCATTGATATAATTTGGTCACTTTCAAAAATAAATAATATTCTTTAATTAAGAAAATCATTGAAGTCGTTAAATAACAAGAAAATAACTTTAATTTCAATACATATTTCAACATTTTATTTTTGTATTTTATTATTTAACCGGGGTGTTACATCCTCCCCCACTTCAAGGAATTTGATCTCCAAATTCGTCGAGCGCCATTAACTAATCAAATAGTTAAACTAAGATGATCTTATCTATTCAAAATAACATGTTAATCATACAACTAATGGAATGCAAAAGAATTTAACGATAGTTAAGGATAAGGGAGAACGATACCTTATATAATTCTTCATTTGATAGAAATCAGTTCCAATTGCTTGTGGAAGTAGCTTAGGGCAATTAGCCATTACATGATCTTTATTTCCACAACGAAGACACGCTCCGCTCCTTCGCCAGCGCTATTTGATTAGATGACCAAATTTGTGACAGTGAAAACATTTCAATTGCGAAAGGTTATTCCTTTTCTTCTTATTACTTCGAATCTTTTTACGATGGAGTCGCCACTTTCTAGTGAAACTGAACCTTAGCTTACTAGTAGATCCTCTTGCTTTCATTTCGAAAAGAGCTTAAACACCTGCAAAAATAATTATAAGGTTAAAAAATTTATTATCCTTACGCATCGTGCTACGCAATCTTATACATATTTTATTACTTAACCCGAAGTACTACCCCATCTCACCAGGTAACAAGAAGGGATGACAAGGATTACACGACCTATTACTTAGGGTAACCTATACTTACGGACAAGAACCTAGGACTCAACAACCGAGGCTCTGATACCACTTCTGTCACGCCCTGAACCGATAGAAGCGGGAAGCGATGCCCGGGACGTGGCAGCGAAACAGTCATGATAATTAGAGCAGAAAATAAATAAACACAATAAATAATATTCAACACATGGAGGTCATTAATTTGAGAAAAATGTGATTTTTATTGATATTTAGAATTTAAATACAATGTGGACTCTATAAAAGAAATAAAGAAGGGAAAATAGCAAGATCCACAATACTATCTAGACTCAAGAAAATAAAAAGACTCCGGTCTCTAGGCTCTAGGTTCACTCGATCACGCTGACCCGATCCCAATTACAAACGTTCCACCTACCGCGTTACTTGGAAAGGATGGAAATAAGGGGGGTGAGCGAAAAGCTCAGTAGGAATTACACTCTATCATCAGGCAAAGTTTAAGTAATTAGCCATTTTCATGAATGTATAAATAAAGCGAGAATTCAATAAAACAAGCTGGTAACCAACAAGATCAAGAGATAATTGATAGATAAATGGAAGGAACATTGCAAATCGAGATAGTAAAACAAATAACCATAATTCGACGTGAGTGGCCACATGCCAAGTCAAGTCAAGTCAACACATCATGCACGATAATAAGTGAATGGCCATTTATCGAGTCAAGTCAAGTCGAGTCATGCAAGCAAGCACTTCCTGCTTTCAAGTAAGTATAGCAAGTATCACAAGAGTGTGGAATGTCATAGACCCAACACGCTAGATAGTACCGGTGCCAAATGCCACACCTAGTCATTCACCTCCCCGGGGATCAAGTACTTTTCGGGTGCGCCTCCCAGGACCAGACTGGGCCCTTTAATGTGTTTGCCTTGGCATTGATTTGTTTGGATCATACACCCCACGAAATCTAGACATCCACAATGTTTAATGGCCAAGAGTTCCAAAATCAAGCTCATGTAATCAAGGTAGAATGCGTAAAATATATTCATTTTTCTTGAGTTCCAAACAATAAGCTCATTAATCGAGAGGAATAGTCATTTAAAGAAATGACTTTAGGAATGATGAATGTCATCAATAGACCTAACAATAGGTCAAATGCGAGGTACAATAGCCTAGTTAGACTAACGTAGCTTACACATATCAAAATCGTGAAAACATCAATTTTCGAAAAACTCGTAAGTGAAACAGTCAGCAAAGGACCGCTAAAAGAGGTACACGGTCTAATCAAGACCGCGTGCACAATCTAAACGGTCTAAGTAGGACCCATAAAGGCTAGCTAGGTCAAAGATCCAACCCAGAGTGAATGAGTATAAAACGGTCCAAGATGGGTCGTGATCAGGACTAGACGGTCCTGGCTGGGCCGCTTGAAGATATAAATGGTCTAATCTCAACCGTGTACATTACAGAGTCCAAGGACTAAAGTCGATGCACAGCTGGTTAAACACGGTCATAGGAGGGCCGTTCAAACAGTCTGGCGGTCATGACTGGACCGCTTACTGACATAAACGGTCTCAAGAGGGCCGCCATCAATAGAATAGTCCCTATTCTGGGATTTAGCAAAAATATATGATTCGATCGAGTCAAAAAGGTTCAGGCTTGTGGGTACAACCCGCCCGGCGTCCTAGTGGGAATCCCAGGCTCGCGGGGGCTTACGGAGGCCTCGAAACATGAACACCTAGTCCGACGGAAGGAATATCCGACGGAGAGATAAGTCGATGTCCAAGAATTTACTAGTTCACAATCAACGGAAAACGAGACATTCGGTCCAGTCGCCACCATCGGAGTGGCACGACCTTAAAACAAGTTTTAACTATACAACTGAATTGCAACTAATCACTTGATCATGCATATTAGTCTACTTTCTTTTCAATTAAACTAGGATACATGAAAGGTGAACATGGAAATGATAACATAATTGGATGAGAATTAGACCTTAGATCAAATATTTCATGAATCCTAGTCATTAGTGTGTTCATACTACAAATTTAAGCCCTAAAATCATATTATCTAATCATGAAAAATAGAACAACATGCTGGAAACGAGTAACATTTTACTGAAACAGGGTTAAAAACGGTCTATATATGGACCGCTCAATGCATTCGATGGTCAGAGGAGGACCGCTCAGAACCAACGCAACTCCTCTTTTCTTTTGAAAACCCACCGCCATAACACGGTCTTTCGAGGGGCCGTTCCTTTCTTTAGACGCTCATTTGAGGGCCGCTCCACTTGAAACCCCGCCATATAATGACGGTCAATCTCGTGGTCGCTTGACATATAAGCGGTCTAACTGGAGGCCGCTCAGTCCAAACAAATGGTCTGTCGTGCGACCGCGGAACAATAAGCAGTCTCTGTTAGGGCCGTTCAATGCTCGCCATGCCCAGAACGGTGACAAAACCCGATGCATGTCAAATGAAAAGCTTAATTCGATATATATACTTCAAAAAATTGGGCAAACTACTATCAATCGAAAGAGAACTTAAAAATGAACAAGAAGGCGTGATCAATCTCAAGATTTGACTTCGATTAGCCTGCATAAATCAGACGAAAAAGGAATGCAGAAAAACCCTAATCACATGCTCTCAATGAAACGATGAATTCGCACGATATAGATCATAAAAATTGAGTAAAACATGATCAAATAGAAGAGGACTTCGAGGTGCATGTCATGGTATGGTTTAATTAAGGTTGGGCCTGAGAGAAACCTACTTTAATCGAGGAAGAAAGAGGAAGACGCCAAAACCCTAATCTACGAACACTTGTCGATCCTCGCCCTAATACGTCGCCGATCGGCCACCACAGGTCACGCCGTCTATTGGAGATGCAAATGGGGTTCTAGGGCTGCCAAAGCCCTCTACTTATAGAGGTTGAGGAGGCTTCTAGAGATCGAATTGGCAAAGAGAGTCCAAAGGAAAAGAATCGGCGAAAAACTCAGTTTTCCCATCTAATCCATGTCGCCGCCACCAATAGAAGGCTCTATAGTTAGGGTTTTTAAAAGGAATATGGGCTTTTAGGGTAAACCGATCAAATGGGGCTGGTTTGGGCTCGATTGGTTGAGAAATGGGCTCGAATTTGATCGATTAAGGTTGATCTATTAAGAACAACGATTTTGGCTAAAAACTCCTTAATTCAGCCTAATTAAATTTTTATTAGGGGTCTGCCCAGTTGACATTATTGTTAGAAACTCCGTTCTCTACAAGAATATAATTTTTCCATATTTTTAGAAATTAGTCGAAACTTTGGCCTATGGGTGAAATTCGATTAATTTGATTTATACCTATTAAATCCAATTCAACGTAGAAAATTTGATTGCATCTTGGAATATGAAAGTCTCTTTATGGTGATTGTAGAAAAATAATCATTGATATAATTTGGTCACTTTCAAAAATAAATAATATTCTTTAATTATGAAAATCATTGAAGTCGTTAAATAACAAGGAAATAACTTTAATTTCAATACATATTTCAAAATTTTACTTTTATATTTTATTATTTAACTGGGGTGTTACATCCTCCCCCACTTCAAAGAATTTGATCGTCAAATTCGTCGAGCGCCATTAACTATTCAAATAGTTAAACTAAGATGATCTTATCTATTCAAAATAACATGTTAATCATACAACTAATGGAATGCAAAAGAATTTAACTATAGTTAAGGATAAGGGAGAACGATACCTTATATAATTCTTCATTTGATAGAAATCAGTTCCAATTGCTTGTGGAAGTAGCTTAGGGCAATTAGTCATTACATGATCTTTATTTCCACAACGAAGACACGCTCCGCTCCTTCGCCAGCGCTCTTTGATTAGATGACCAAATTTGTGACAGTGAAAATATTTCAATTGCGAAAGGTTATTCCTTTTCTTCTTATTACTTCAAATCTTTTTACGATGGATTTACCACCTTCTAGCAAAAGCGAACCTTTGCTTACTCGTAGATCCTCTTGCTTTCATTTCGAAAAGAGCTTAAACACCTGCAAAAATTATTATAAGGTTAAAAAAATTATTGTCCTTACGCGTCGTGCTACGTAATCTTATACATATTTTATTACTTAACCCGAAGTACTACCCCATCTCACCAAGTAACAAGAAGGGATGACAAGGATTACACGACATATTACTTAGGGTAACCTATACTTACGGACAAGAACCTAGGACTCAACAATTGAGGCTCTAATATCACTTCTGTCACGTCCCAAACCGATAGTAGCGAGAAGCGATACTCGGAACGTGGCAGCGAAACAGTCATGATAATTTAAGCAGACAATAAATAAACACAATAAATAATATTCAATACATGGAGGCCATTAATTTGAGAAAAATATGATTTTTTTTATATTTAGAATTTAAATACAATGTGGACTCAATAAAAGAAATAAAGAAGAGAAAATAGCAAGATCCACAATACTATCTAGACTCAAGAAAATAAAAAGTCTCCGGTCTCTATCCTCCAGGTTCACTCGATCACGCTGACCCGATCCCAATTACAAACGTTCCACCTACCGCGTTACCTAGAAAGGATGGAAATAAGGGGGGGTGAGCGAAAAGCTCAGTAGGAATTACACTCTATCATCAGGCAAAGTTTAAGTAATTAGTCATTTTCATAAATGTATAAATAAAGCGAGAATTCAATAAAATAAGCTGGTAACCAACAAGATCAGAAGATAATTGATAGATAAATGGAAGGAACATTACAAATCGAGATAGTAAAATAAATAACCAGAATTCCACGTGAGTGGCCACATGTCAAGTCAAGTCAAGTCAACACATCATGCACGATAATAAGTGAATGACCATTTATCGAGTCGAGTGAAGTCGAGTCATGCAAGCAAGCACTTCCTGCTTTCAAGCAAGTATAGCAAGTATCACAAGAGTGTGGAATGTCGTAGACCCAACACGCTAGATAGTACCGGTGCCAAATGCCACACATAGTCATTCACCTCCCCAGGGATCAAGTACTTTTCGGGTGCACCTCCCAGGACCAGACTGGGCCCTTTAATGTGTTTGCCTTGGCGTTGATTTGTTTGGATCATAGACCCCACGAAATCTAGACATCCACAATGTTTAATGGCCAAGAGTTCCAAGATCAAGCTCATGTAATTAAGGTAGAATGTGTAAGAAATATTGATTTTTCTTGAGTTCCAAATAATAAGCTCATTAATCGAGAGGAATAGTCATTTAAAGAAATGACTTTAAGAAGGATGAATGTCATCAATAGACCTAACAATAGGTCAAATGCAAGGTACAATAGCCTAGTTAGGTTAAAGTAGCTTACACATATCAAAACCGTGAAAACATCAATTTCTAAAAAACTGGAAACTGAAACGGTCAGCAAAGGACCACTAAAAGAGGTACACGGTCTAATCAAGACAGCGTGCACAATCTAAACGGTCTAAGCAGGACTGCTAAAGGGTAGCTGGGTCAAAGATCTAACCCAGAGTGAACGAGTATAAAACGGTCCAAGATGGGAAATGATCAAGACTGGACGGTCCTGGCTGGGCCGCTCGAAGATATAAATGGTCTAATCTCAACCGTGTACATTACAGAATCCAAGGACTAAAGTCGACGCACAGCCAGTTAAACACGATCACAGGAGGGCCGTTCAAACAGTCTGGCGGTCATGACTGGATCGCTTACTGACAGAAACAGTCATAGGAGGGCCGCCATCAATAGAACAGTCCCTATTCCGGGATTTAGCAAAAATACATGATTCGATCGAGTCAAAAAGGTTCAAGCTTGTGGGTACAACCCGCCCAGCGTCCTAGTGGGAATCCCATGCTCGTGGGGGCTTACGGAGGCCTCGGAACACGAACACCTAGTCCGGAGGAAGGAATATCCGACGGAGAGGTAATTCGATGTCCAAGAATTTACTAGTTCACAATCAACGAAAAACGAGACATTCGGTCCAGTCGCCACCTTCGGAGTGGCACGACCTTAAAACAAGTTTTAACTATACAACTGAATTGCACCTAATCACTTGATCAAGCATATTAGTCTACTTTCTTTTCAATTAAACTTGGATACATGAAAGGTGAACATGGGATAACATAATTGGATGAGAATTAGACCTTAGATCAAATATTTCATGAATCCTAGTCATTAGTGTGTTCATACTACAAATTTAAGAACTAAAATCATATTATCTAATCACGAAAAATAGAACAACATGTTGGAAACGAGTAACATTTTACTGAAACAGGGTTAAAAACGGTCTATATATGGACCGCTCAATGCATTAGACGGTCAGAGGAGGACCGCTCAAAACCAACGCAACTCCTCTTTTCTTTTGCAAACCCACCGCCATAACACGGTCTATCGAGGGGCCGTTCCATCTTTAGACAGTCATTTGAGGGCCGCTCCACTTGGAACCCCGCCGTATAACGACAGTCAATATCGTGGCCGCTTGACATATAAGCGGTCTAACTAGAGGCCGCTCAGTCCAAACAAACGGTCTGTTGTGCGACCACGGAACAATAAGCGGTCTCTGTTAGGGCCGTTCAATGCTCGCCATGCCCAGAACGGTGACAAAACCCGATACATGTCAAATGAAAAGCTTAATTCGATCTATATACTTCATAAAAATTGGGCAAACTACTATCAATCGAAAGAGAACTTAAAAATGAACAAGAAGGCGTGATCAATCTCAAGATTTGACTTCGATTAGCCTGCATAAATCAGACGAAAAAGGAATGCAGAAAAACCCTAATCACATGCTCTCAATGAAATGATGAATTCGCACGATATAGATCATAAAAATTGGGCAAAACATGATCAAATAAAAGAGGACTTCGAGGTGCATGTCATGGTATGGTTTAATTAAGGTTGGGCCTGAGAGAAACCTACTTTAATCGAGGAAGAAAGAGGAAGACGCCAAAACCCTAATCCGCGAACACTCGTCGATCCTCGCCCTAATACGCCGTCGATGGGCCACCACAGGTCACGCCATCTATTGGAGATGTAAATGGGGTTCTAGGGCTGCCAAAGCCCTCTACTTATAGAGGTTGAGGAGGCTTCTAGAGATCGAATTGGCTAAGAGAGTCCAAAGGAAAAGAATCGGCGAAAAACTCAATTTTCCCATCTAATCCACGTCGCCGCCGCCAATAGAAGGCTCTAGAGTTTGGGTTTTGAAAAGGAAGATGGGCTTCTAGGGTAAACCTATCAAATGGGCCTGGTTTGGGATCAATTGGTTGAGAAATGGGCTCGAATTTGATCGAATAAGGTTGATCTATTAAGAACAACGATTTTGGCTAAAAATTCCTTAAGTCAGCCTAATTAAATTTTTATTAGGGGTCAGCCCAGTTGACATTATTGTTAGAAACTCCGTTCTCTACAAGAATATAGTTTTTTCATATTTTTAGAAATTATTCAAAACTTTGGCCTAAGGGTGAAATTCGATTAATTTGATTTATACCTATTAAATCTAATTCAACGTAGAAAATTCGATTGCATCTTGGAGTCTGAAAGTCTCTTTATGGTGATTGTAGAAAAATAATGATTGATATACTTTGGTCACTTTCAAAAATAAATAATATTCTTTAATGAAGAAAATCATTAAAGTCGTTAAATAACAAGGAAATAACTTTAATTTCAATACATATTTCAAAATTTTAATTTTGTATTTTATTATTTAACCGGGGTGTTACAGGTAGGGCTGTCAATGGGCCGGTCCGGCCCGATAGGCCCGCGGGCTTGGCCCGATTTCGGGCCGGGCCGTAAGGTCATTTTCGGCCCGCGGACTTTTATTCGGGCCTAAAAGCCCGGCCCGACTTGACCCGCGGGCCGGGCTCGGGCTTTGAGTTTGGCCCGCGGGCCGGCCCGGCCCGTTCTTTTTTTTTATTCCCACATCAAAATTTAAAAATTATTTAGTTAAAACTATGTTATTTTACTTAATGATAAATTTTAAAACTCTCTTTTTACACAAATTATGTAATTAATATCAAAATTTTAATTAATTTAGTGAGATTATATGCTTTATATTATTATTTTTATTATTTTATTTAAGTTGTCGGGCCGGGCCGGGCCTTAGTCGGGCTTTGAAATTTTTACATAATGTCGAGCCCGACCCGGCCCGGCCCGACATAAGTCGGGCCCGGGCCGGGCTCGGGCCTTAATGTTGAGAAGTCGGGCCCGGGCCGGGCCGACCTAAGCCCGGCCCGGGCCCGGCCCATTGACAGCCCTAGTTACAGGCCGCCACCGACTATTTCTCTCGATGGGCAGAGGCCCTCCCCCTGCGGGAGGTTACCGACGAAGTGGTAGCCAGATTTGTCCGACACAACATCATGTACCGATTTGGTACTCCCATCCGCATAGTGTACGACAACGGCACACCATTCAAGAATAGAGATGTATACCAACTAGCAGCCAAGTTCCACATCGACTAGAGAACCTCTTCGATCTACAACGGCCTGGCAGAGGCCTTCAATAAAACTCTCTGCAAGCTTCTAGCTAAAATCGTTAGCCACCGGAAGAGCGATTGGGGTGAGAAGGTGTTCGAGACGCTATGGGCCTATCGGACAATTACAAGACCCCTACGGGGTGCTCACCATTCTCCCTCATTTATGGGGCAGAAGCTGTCATCCCTATCGAGATCCAGCTAGCCTCTTACCGCGCGGCGGTCCACATCGGCTTTGCCGGCCCAGATGAAGATGAATACCAGAGAAGGCTAGAAGAGCTCGCCAATTTAGAAGGCAAGCGGCTCGAGGCCTACCGGCACCGCCAAGTTTTCCAAGCTCGCATGGCTCGAGCCTATGATAAGATTGTCAAACAATGAGCCTTCAAACAAGGTGACCTTGTCATGATTAAGGAAAAGGATGTCATGGTAGGGCGCTCCAGTGGAAAATTACTGCCTAACTGGCGAGGTCCATACATCATTCATGATGTCTACGAGGGTGGGGCTTCCACGGTTGTAGGCCACAAGGGTAATAAATCGTTCCCACCTCTCAATGGTAAACACATTAAGTTGTACCACGCTCCAGAGCACGAGTTCGCCCGCCACCCAGATTAAAGCGTGTACCCTAGCCATCACCAACAAGACCGGCCTCCCCCACCCCTCCTAAAGGGCGGGACCAGTCACTTCCTCCAGTCTTTCTCCCTAGTGATGCAACAGGGCCAGCCTGGCCCTCCCAGCGTCACCATCACACACTTATAGCGGTTAGCCTCCCAGCTTCGTCCCCGCGACTACAAGAGCGAGGACGCCCGACACCAGCAACAATCCAACCGTCAGGCTCCCAGGTAAAAAAAAAAAAGCAACAAAACAAAAAAAATGGGGTTAAAAATAGAGATACCCCGGCAGGCTCGGTCGCCCTCTTCCCAAAGAGGCGGCTGGTGGCAAAAAGGCCAACAACCCGGTTGAGGTGAAAACCCGAGATGGCGTCTCAGGCAAAATTAGGAAACCCCTCAACGCCAAAACCCACAAGGGCACGTCGAAAAAAGCTAAAGGGGGCGGCCCTGGTGAAAACCCGAAAGGGCGGTAGGACCGGTAATGAAAAAAAAATCTTTTTCCACCAGTTAGGGTAACTGCCCATCCACCTCTCAACAAGTCATAGGCCTCTCCAATTAAACCATACCAGTCCCTAACCAATGCATATTTCTGATTCACTAACTCTACTCTCCCCAGTAAGTTTTATATTACCCCAGTTGGCTCACACTTCCCCCGACCTCACACCACCATGGTCGGACCATATACACCAGTGACTCATGCACCATTCCAGTCATCTGTTCCAACAAACCACAGCCTACACCCCACCTCGGTGGGCCTCTAAACCACATAAACCCTAGATCCATTTATCATAAAGATCCATCAACCTAGAATCCCCAATCATCAACCCATCATCGTTAAGCCACCATGAACCCAGTCATGATTCCAACAATACGCTGCCGGGGCTTATCGGTTCCTAGATCACCAATCAAAACTTGAGATTACTCAGTAACCAGCCAAAGCCACTACCATGGCTACAATGACGACAAACCATGCACAGTATAAACTTCAGGTTACGTCCCCTGACATCAGCATTCTATGGACGACAATCCCCAGATTCAAAAAAAAATAACGAAACAAACAAAATATGGGGTTAAAAATAGAGATACCCCGACGGCCTCAGTCAGCTCCCTCCATAGGACTACTAAGGACAAAAATTACCATCAACCCAGCTGAGGTGAAAACCCACAAGGGTGCCACAAGTAAAATCGGGTAACCCTCGATGCAAAAACCAGCAAGAGCGCATCGAAAAAAGCAAAAGGGGGGGCAGCTCGGGCGAAAACCCGCAAAGGCGGTAGAGCTGGTAAATAGAATAAAAAAAACTCTCTTCCTCTCTACTCCACACTGATGAAAGCCGTCGACTGTGACATCCCGCCGACGGCGAGTTCAACGTCACTCCAAAACAATGGTGGCCACTACACCCCCGAGGGTCGGTAATCGCCAGTCGCCAGCTCCAGCATTCGGCTACACACCTTAGTGGTCAACCGACCAGTCCCAATCCTCCAGCTACTATGCATCAGCAATTAGCCGGCCTGCACCAGTCCCAGCTCCAGTTCCAGCCTCTAGCTACAACACCTTAAATGGTCAGTCGGCCTACACCAGTCCTAGCTCCAGTCCCAACATTCGGCCGCAACACCTTAGATGGTCAGACGGCCAAGTCCAGTCCCCATTCTAACACCAATTCCAGTCCTAGCCCCAGTCTCTGGACCATGGCATCAACCGGTCGACTCCAGCTCCAGAAGTTAGGTGCACAGCTGGGATCTAGAGGGGGGTTGAATAGATCCCCTACTAAATTTAGCTCAAGTTAGGATACTGACCCAACCAAATTCAAAACCGTAATGCCCCAGATTTTTTGGATCCTTGTTCGTGGGTCCCAGATTTGGTTTCTCGGAGTGTCCGACTCCGTTGTGTCTGAAATTTCATTCCGGGCATCATTTGTGTTCGGATCGGCGCGATCCGGAGTTGTTTCGGAGGCCCGGAAGCGTTCCGCGGCTTTTCCGCGTGTGTTTTTCGATTCCCAGTTTGTGTTTCGGTAATTCCTTCGGAACCTCGTTGCAGGTGAACCGGGCCGTTCACCTAGGCGAGTATGGTACCGCTGCGATCGGTGCGTTCCGAGGATCGTGGAAACATGATTTTCCTATTTTTGGTATTTTTTTGAATTTTTGGATTTTCTTATATATATAACCCTTTTCTCTCTCTCACCTCTCATTTCTCTCCCTCTCTCTTCTCACCCTCTCTCCTCTCTCCCTCTCTCTCCGGCGGCCGACGGGGTGGAGCGTGGGCAAGGTGGGGATGGCACGGGCGAGGCACGGGCGAGGATGGGTGAGGATCGAGGCGGTGGAGGCGCGGTGAAGCTCGGCCGTGGGTTCGTGGAAAACGGCGTTTTCTTCGTGGATCGGCGTCCACGGTGCATCGAATCTTCGGTGGAGGTAGGGAGATGGACCCTCAACCCGCGTACTTTATTTCCCACGAGTTTTGTAGGCCATGGTGAGCCGAGCGGGCTTATTCGATGGATTTGGGGAAAATGCATGTTTTTGGGTGTGTGAGCCGAATCTTGTGTTTTGATCGTGTTTTTGGGGTTTAAATGGGTCTTCTCGGTGCTAGAGAGGTTGAGGAATGTTTTCCCCTTTGTTTCCCCTTCACCTGAGGGTGGATTGGGCGTGGAATTGATTTCCCACCGTTTTCCCGTTCTTCCAGTTTCGGACTGAGAACGCGCTAGTCTTAGGTAGCACGTTCTTGAAGGTCGCGTCGCCCCGATAGGGCACGTTCATCGAGGAAGATGAACAGTAAGACGGTTCTTGTCACGCTAGGGGATCCTAGCGTGTTCTGTCTTGTCGCGCTAGGGCATCCTAGCGCGTTCTCTTTTGTCGCGCTAGGTGATCCTAGCGCACCTAGCGCGATCTGTCCTGGTCGCGCTATAGGTCTATAGCGCGATCTGTCGTGTCGCGCTACCAGTGTATAGCGTATTTTGTCCTGAACGCGCTATGCGAGGATAGCGTGATCTTGAGGTGACCAGTCGAGCCACCCAGGGCGGGCAATCCATGGCTGATCGTGCTCCCCTTGGGCCGTGTGTGTCCCGGACACCCCGTGGAGTTCCGTGACGATGTCTTTGGGTGTCTGGAGGTTCCGTTTACCTCGATTAGCGTGCCCGTAGGTGTGGTGGGTCCGGGTGACCCCACGTGTTCTGGGCTTTCGTGTTACGTTCGATCGAGTCACCGTGTACCGGTGTGTGTGCGGTGGGGTTCCCCCGCATGTCGTGAGTTTTCCTGGAAGATGATTCCCGAGTGGGCCATGTGTTTGGCCTTGGACTGCGAGTCCAGTTATCGGCGTGGTGGCTTGGGCGCTGCCTTAGGAATCATGCTTCTGTGCTTTCCACGTGGGCCGTGTGTGTGGCCTTGGACTGTGAGTCCAGTTGCCCTGCCTGGGGCTGGAAGGCTTCTCAATTCCCTTCTCAAGGGAATGATCTCGGCGGCTCGTGAGCTGTCTCGGTATTCGTGCTACCATGGTTTTAGACCTAGAGATTGGACTAGATTGACGGCCTTGTGCTGTTGCGTACAACGGTCTTGACCCCGAGTCTTGTGACTCAAGGACCGTTGGGTGTAGTGCGTCTACAGGACTGTCCAGAGTGCAGTGGCTTAGCGTCACTGGGGTTTTCTCGACTCTCGCGCAGGGTGTGTGTGTGGCCGTGGGCTGCGAGTCCCGTTTCTTCTCCGACTGTGGTCACCGTGCGACGGTGCTGGTACGTGGGATGGTCCCCGTATGTCATCGAGTTCGGACGTTGTTTTCCGTTGACTTGAGAGTCTACTCCTTGACCCTCCACTAGTCGTAGCCTGCCTGCACGCGAGTGGACCCACCAGGGAGTGGTGGAGAGGCTACCCTAAGGATGGTTTTTAGGCTGGTTTCCGTAGGGCCCCTTGCCTTTGCCACCAGAGTCCGGTGGGGGGGAAAACCATCTAGAGGACCCGACCTAGAGCAGATGGTCGGTGTGTGCACACATGGTTGGGGGCGGTTGGACCCACGTCGACGGGCGTGACCCCAACTAGTCACTTGTTTGTGGTTACTTGTACGGTGTCTCAGTTCCCGCTGGGCCGGAGGGAGACACCTGAGGCACGGATTAAGACGTCAGTGGACGCATTCGGCCTTGCTTCTAGTGGGAGGTACTCCTGTTGAGTCGGAAGTGTCAGACTGTCACTTTCCGTGACTTTGACCTTCGGGTTTTCGGTCGTGTCGACCGTTGAGTTCGATTTTTTCGCCGTGGCGCATGCGTCGATTCTCGAGCCGTGAGACTAGTGCTAGTGGCTTTACCAAGGTTCCGTCTTGTTGTGCGGTACCCGCGACCGAATGGTCGGGGTTACACTTTGGACAGCGCGTCCAGGTTGGCAGTGTTCTGGGAGATAGGCCTCTACGGCGTGGTTGCCGTGGGTTTTACTTCGGTAAGCGGTACTAGTGTAGTTTGGTAGCCCCCGACCGTGAGTTCGGGGTGTGTTTCCGGTACAGTAGGAGTAGCTGTAGTGCCGGGTTCCGACCGGCCACCGGGTTTACTGTTCCTACTATTGCGGTTGCTATTGTAGCCTTCCTTTCCGCTACCGCCGTTGTTTCCGGTTGGGGTTCCGCAGGATCCCTACTGAGTCTCTGTTTTGGAGACTCATTCCCTGCTTTTCAGGTGTGACGGTTCTTCCTCGAGGTTCGAGGGCGCGGTACGGATGTTCTCAGTTGCCAGCTTGCCGGGCTGAGTGTTCACTTGGCATGTGGTACGTTTTACTACTTTAGATTGTACTTTTTGTTGGACTGGACTCTATTATAGTTGTTGATTTAATTCTGTTAATTGTTGTATTGTCCTGCTTTATTTCCTGTTTCTTTGTACCTCCACACTCCTTTTTAGCCCTTCCGAGCCCTTCCGGCTCGTGGGCGGCGGTTCGAGTTTTGGGTTATCGGGCCTTCCCGGTAACCGGATTCTCGGGTCATTACAGTTAGTATCAGAGCGTGGTTGTGGATGTACATGGGAATTCAAGATATTGCAGTGATCAGAGTCCGTAAGGTCCAGTACAGTCGACAGCTGGCATAAGGTTTCATGCTTGTTTTCTGCTTTGCTTCTCGCTCGAGAGCTTGAGTGCGCTGTGCGGTGCTGTGAGGGTGGTTGCTGTTCGCGACTTTTGTGCCGGCGTGGGGTCTGCGGATCGAGGTCGAGAGCTTTCCCCCTTGGGTGGTGGCCCTGGTCGTGTTGCAATGGGCAGAGGTTGCCGACAGGCATGCTGTTGTGGTGCTACGTTCGAGGAGTCTGCAGCTAGGTCAGGTGGCTGGTGAGGATTGTTCGTCGTTAAGTGGCTGTGAGTGTGCTCTGAGGGAGCTATTATTGAGTTTGGTCGCTCCAGTCTGAGGATTGTCCAGCCCCTGAGGCGCTGAGGTTGTGGTTTGAGGTGTTGGAGCGGGTGCTCTGGTCGAGAATTATGCTCGAGTGAGCGAAAGGTTTTCTGTTGAGCTACTGATTTGTTGATCCTGATTATCCTTGCGAATTTCGAGGCAGGATGGGCTGTGGTGTCCCAGTAAGTCTTGCTCCTGCGCTCTTGTGTGCGAATGGGTTGTGTTCGCCCAGGATTTGGCTCGAGATGTGAAGGTTCTGTGGTGAGTTTCGGGACTCGAGGATGAGCGTCGGCGGTTGCCGGTTATGGGTCGTGTTGCGGCTGTTGGCATGGCATGTTACAGCTTGGGGAATTGCAACGGTGGTGCATCGAGAGATGTTGTGATCGTTGTCTGACGGAACACTTGGCGAGTGTTGTCGGAGGAGCTAACCTGATGGAATTGATGGTTTTCTTGGTATTGGAAGGTGTTGTTCCCAGCATGCGTTAGGGTCGAGGTCAGGTCGAGTGTGGAGTTTTCCTTTCGTTGGTCGGAAGTGTATTGAGTTCTTCCCTTGGTTGGAGGAGATCGTGGTTGGTTAAGGTGGTTGCCTGTGAGAAGCTTTGCCCGTTCCCTGATGTGTAAGGGTGTTGGCACTATTCTGGAAGGACAAGTGCCGACTGGGCGATGTTCGTGAGAATTACGATTGGCTTTGCGGTTCCCGATGTGTGGAGGATTGGAGTCTGCGGGGTTGCAGATGGTTGTCGAGTTGGTGGATCTCGAGTTGTTGATGTAGTGGCTGTGTGTGTGTATCAAAGTGCATGGATCGTAGCGTTGGTCGCTACGGGTGGATTTCTGAGGAAGTGTAGAGCAGCGGAGGGTTGGTTAATCGGTGTGTGTTGTCTCCAGCGGCGTGAGACGTGTTGTTGTCGTGCCGTTGCTTGAGATATTATGGTTTATGGCACTGGCAGGTGGAGAGTTGGAGAAATGTGCTGGCGAGGTTGCCGCATGAGTACCCTATTCTTGCGTTGGATATTGATCCTCAATCTGCGGCCAGCAAGGGAGGATTCCCCGTAAGTCTGAGTCGAGTAACGTGAAGTCCGAGGGGAGATGGAGTCGTTTAGTTTCGCCGTACTCCCCTGAGAGGGTAGAGTTGGCATGATGATAGGTCTGGATGTGGTGTTGGTATGTGCGTGAGTCAGCGGATGGCCTGTCATGAGTTGAATCGTGCCTGCTGGGCCGGTGGAGGTTTCCCGTTGGCGAATGTCTGGTGACCAGTGGATGGTCTTTCACAGACAGAAGATGCTAGTTGTAGGGGCTCGAGGATGGAGAGAACCGCGTGCCAGTGAGGCCTTTGGTGGCCATTTTTTGTGATGTGTTTTTCGGATGGGATCTGAGCTTTGTCGAAGTTTGAGTTCTGACAGAGTTGGTCCCGTGCTGTCGTTGGCATTTGGCTTGCCTGGAGTGAGTTGGTGGAAGCTCAGTGATTGGTTGCCCCTGGTACAGGGTGTGAGATAGGTCAGCGGGTTGTGAAGCTAGCGTTTGGTTGGTCCGCCGAGCATGGGTATTGACCAATGGTTGGTTTCATGTTGGCTGAGGTGATACTAGACTGGTGCCTTTGTGTTATGCCTGCTCTGGTGGCCGATGTGTGTGCGGTGTGCGGAGCGTGGCATTATTCGTGATTATGGTCTGGCCATATCCCTCCTGATTGGTGCTTTTGCGTGAATCAAGGTTTTCTGTGCTGGGGCTCTGACAACGTTGTCAGTTGGTGGAGGCGTTCTTCCCCTGTGACTTGGTGCCAGTCCTAAATTTCGAGGATGAAATTTCTTTAAGGGGGGAGGGCTGTAATGCCCCGGATTTTTTGGATCCTTGTTCGTGGGTCTCGGATCTGGTTTCTCGGAGTGTCCGACTCCGTTCTGTCTGAAATTTCGTTCCATACATCTTTCGTGTTCAGATCGGTGCGATCCGGAGTTGTTTCGGAGGCCCGGAAGCGTTCCGCGACTTTTCCGCGTGTGTTTTCCGATTCCTGGTGTGTGTTTCGGTAATTCCTTCGGAACCTCGTTGCAGGTGAACCGGGCCGTTCACCTAGGCGAGTGTGGTACCGCTGCGATCGGTGCGTTCTGAGGATTGCGGAAATGTGATTTTCCTATTTTTGGTATATTTCAGAATTTCTGGATTTTCCTATATATATAACCCTTTTCTCTCTCTCCCCTCTCATTTCTCTCTTCTCTCCCTCTCTCTTCTCACGCTCTCTCCTCTCTCCCTCTCTCTCCGGCGGCCGACGGGGTGGAGCATGGGCGAGGTGGGGATGGCGCGGGTGAGGCACGGGCGAGGATGGGTGAGGATCGAGGCGGTGGAGGCGCGGTGAAGCTCGACCGTGGGTTCATGGAACGGCAAGGCTTCAACGGCGTTTTCTTCGTGGATCGACGTCCACGGTGCGTCGAATCTTCGGTGGAGGTAGGGAGATGGACCCTCAACCCGCGTACTTCATTTCCCGCGAGTTTTGTAGGCCGTGGTGAGCCGAGCGGGTTTATTCGAGGGATTTGGGAAAAATGCATGTTTTTTGGTGTGTGAGCCGAATCTTGTGTTTTGATCGTGTTTTTAGGGTTTAAATGGGTCTTCTCGGTGTTAGAGAGGTTGGGGAATGTTTTCCCCTTTGTTTCCCCTTCACCTGGGGGTGGATAGGGCATGGAATGGATTTCTCGCCGTTTTCCCGTTCTTCTGGTTTCAGACTGAGAACGCGCTAGTCTCAGGTAGCGCATTCTTGAAGGTCACGCCGCCCCGATAGGGTGCGTTCATCGAGGAAGATGAACAGTAAGGCGATTCTTGTCACTCTAGGGGATCCTAGCGCGTTCAATCTTGTTGCGCTAGGGGATCCTAGCGCGTTCTCTTTTGTCACGCTAGGTGATCCTAGCGCGATCTGTCCTGGTCGCGCTATAGGTCTATAATGCGATCTGTCTTGTTGCGCTACCAGTGTATAGCGCGTTCTATCCTGAACGAGCTATGCGAGGATAGCGCGATCTTGAGGTGACCAGTCGGGCCGCCCAGGGCAGGCAGTCCACAGCTGATCATGCTCCCCTTGGGCCGTGTGTGTCCCGGACACCCCGTGGAGTTCCGTGACCGTGTCTTTGGATGTCCGGAGGTTCTGTTTACCTCGATTAGCGTGCCCATAGGTGTGGTGGGTCCGGGTGACCCCATGTGTTCCGGGCTTTCGTGTTACATTCGATCAAGTCACCGTGTACCGGTGTGTGTGCGGTGGGGTTCCCCCGCATGTCGTGAGTTTTCCTGGAAGATGATTCCCGAGTGGGCCATGTGTTTGGCCTTGGACTGCGAGTCCAGTTATCGGCGTGGCGGCTTGTGCGCTACCTTGGGAATCATGCTTCTGTGCTTTCCACGTGGGCCGTGTGTGTAGCCTTGGACTGTGAGTCCAGTTGCCCTGCCTGGGGCTAGAAGGCTTCTCAGTTCCCTTCCCAAGGGAATGGTCTCGACGGCTCGTGAGCTGTCTCGATATTCGTGCTACCGTGGTTTTAGACCTAGAGATTGGACTAGATTGACGGCCTTGTGCTGTTGCGTACAACGGTCTTGACCCTGAGTCTTGTGACTCAACAACCGTTGGCTGTAGTGCGTCTAGAGGACTGTCCAGAGTCTAGTGGCTTAGCGTCACTGGGGTTTTCTCGACTCTCGCACAGGGTGTGTGTGTGGCCGTGGGCTGCGAGTCCCATTTCTTCTCCGACTGTGGTCACCGTGCGACGGTGCTGGTATGTGGGATGGTCCCCGTACGTCGTCGGGTTCGGACGTTGTTTTTTGTTGACTTGAGAGTCTACTCCTTGACCCTCCACTAGTCATAGCATGCCTGCACGCGAGTGGACCCACCAGGGAGTGGTGGAGAGGCTACCCTGAGGATGGTTTTTAGGCTGGTTTCCGTAGGGCCCCTTGCCTTTGCCACCAGAGTCCGGTGGGGGGGAAAACCAGCTATAGGACCCGACCTAGAGCAGATGGTCGGTGTGTGCACACGTGGTTGGGGGCGGTTGGACCCACGTCGACGGGCGTGACCCCAGCTAGTCACTTGTTTGTGGTTACTTGTACGGTGTCTCAGTTCCCGCTGGGCCGGAGGGAGACACCTGGGGCGTGGATTATGTCACGCCCCGAACCGATAGCAGCGGAACGTGTCGTTTGCTCGGAACGTGGCAGTTAAACAGTCATGTCAATCAGAGCATAGTCATTTCCACAAAACACAATTTAGACAAATAGCAAATTTCATTTCAAATATAAGTTATTTTACATATTCGGGCCCATAAATAACGAAAAGACTCAATAAAAGAAATTACAAGGAGACTCTTGACTCGACTTAACATAAGACACAGGATAGCAAAACTAGGTGGTTCGTCTAGATGTCGGCGTTCTCTTCACTCTTGTCCTTGCCCATCTTGTTCGGTCTCGCCATCACTAAGGTCATTACCTGAAAATATTGGAAAACGCAGGGTGAGCGAACGCTCAGTAGGACTTAATATCTCATGATTCCAAGCTAGCTTTAAATCAATTACAGTTTAACATGCTCATGCAGGTCATGCAAACTATAGAAATCGAGAACTGTAATAACACGAGATAAATTCAAGAACTATAATAAACAAACGAGTAAGCAAGATGCTAGATAAACTCATGTAGAGTAGGGACAATGATAATCAAGAGGGTATAGCAAGATCTAATCAAGTACTTTCTCAAGTTAGGTCCAGAGCATTCATGAGGAAATATAACATTCATCTCTCTATGACGAACACTATCACGAGAGCCTCAAGGTATCCAGTATTATGAAGGATCTTCATGACAAGATAACGAGTACTATCAATGAGATAATTCAAGAACATTTATGATGATCGATATAGAAGTAGAACAATTACTTCTACAAGCATTATATAGCATTTGCCACGACACTAAGGGAATATCACGACGATATGATAACCCCTCCAATATGGCAATTCAAGATATTTTCATGACGAACAATAAGTTGTAGAAAGATGCACTATGATGGCAATTACTCCCGATCATCACTATCACGAGAGCGTTTGCACATCTAGCACTATATAGGATTGGCCAATGCACTAAGGGGAAAATCACGACGATATGACCACCCCTCATGGAAATAGCACTAGGTAGTATTTGGTCGTACACTTAGGAGTTCTCACGACTATATGATTGCTCCTAAATGCCAATAACCGAGTTGGTGAATGCCTACACCTGATCATCGTATACCGGTAACGTTTGGACTTTGCCTCGCCCAATAGGGTCAGATCAGGACCCGTAGCATTTAAAATGTCATTTTAGTGGGACCCATAGCCCCTGACATTTAGTCTAGACTAATTCCATATTAATGGCAAAGAATTTCAAGGATCAAGCATGTAAGAACATTAAGATAGATTTCATGGCATAGAGTTCAAGGACAGAACTTGTAATAAGGATGATATATCAATAAACCAGATGAAAACCATGACATTTCAGAAATCTAAGTGATTAGGTACAACCAGCTCAGTCGGCCTTGAGGGAATCCAAGGCTACGAGGAGACTTACGGAGGTCCCAATGACTAACTTGCCAGTCCGAAGGAACGGAATGTCCAACGGAGGGCTCGTATGTCACCGAGAGTTGAGTGTATAATGTGAACCAATCATGAAACAGGGACTCCATCTACGGACATGAGATGAGAGTGCCAAAAGACCCGCGGTATGGGTCAAAAACGGAAGAAAACGGTGAGAAAGTATACGTTAATCATAGAATTTCATGTCCATCCTACCTTATAATTAAATAAACTTATGTTATTTAACGCCCGTGGGTGCCGTCATTTATTAATTAGCATCCTCTTGGGGAACATTAATTTTCATGATTTTTAACTCAATTTATTTAGTAAGAATTTTCATTTATACCTATTTAATTTAATAAATTCAAAAACACACATTAAAAGGCACATTGATTTATTTAAAATAATTTAAGAAAATAGAATATATGATAATCAGGAGAAAAATACAAAGATTCCAAATATATTTTTTTCATAATTTTCGGTTACATATTTTAATTAATATAGACTTTCAAAGATACACAAACACACACACATATATATATATATATGTATATATATATATATATAATAGTCAAAAGTGACGACTATCTACAGTGTCGTCCAATTTGGTTTTGACGACCGCACATAGGTCGTTATTTGAAAATGTCCATTTTTTTAGACCTCCGATTTCTATACTAAACGGTGTCAGAATTTAGCTTATAATATACCGAAATGACCGGCTCGAAAAACTCTACATAACCATGTGTTTAAAATAATTTTTCGACGAGAGACGGGGATCTTGCAATAGAGGGCACGAAAAACGATGCAACCACTTCCATTACCTCGATTCCCATCCCAATAGTAAGTCCATAAATTTTCATGGCTAAAGTATACTTCTATACCCATGTATAACTATAAACGCTAAAAATTCATAACAAACGTATTTGAAATTGACGACTAGTGTTTCGTCATTTTTTTAATTCCGATTAAATAACGACGTTGCGGCTGTCACCTTTTACATTTGTAACGCCTTTAACAATGGCGTCAAATTCTTAAAACATGACAGACGCGAAGTCGTCATTTCTAAATGGAAATTGACGACCGTTTTGATGGCGTCAAATTAAAATAGCGCCCTAAAAAGGGGCGTTATTTACTGAAAAAAAATTCTAACGATAATCATATATTTGATATAAATGCATGATATAGATGATTTTATCTATCATGTTGGACTTAAAGCATGGTTTAAGTTTGTTTGGGCCACGAAACTTAAGAAAAACCCTACAATATGATCATGCTTTGGGCTACGAGACTTGAGATAACCTACAATATGATCATGCTTTATGCTTGTTTGGGCTACGAGACTTGAGATAACCTACATGTTATATACATCTAGCATGCTAGCTTTATAATTTTGCTTGGGAGATTGCCTACCTTTAGGATCGATCGGACGATGAACGATTGAAGTTTTTTGCAGAGGAATCGGCACTCTGTTACGATCAGAGGATGAAGGAAGAAGAAAAGCTTCTTTCCCTATTGCTTGGACGTAGCAGGAGGCAGGGTGAAGGGGAAGAAGAAGAGTCTTGGCCGCTCCTTGTTATCCATAGCAATCGGATGAAGAGGAAGCGCCCTTCACGTTGCAATAGGAAGGAGAGGATGGCTGTAGCGGCAATAGCATCAACTGGATGCTTTGCTTGCTGGTGGGATACTCTTATAGGGATGATACGTCTTAAGCGGGGGGGGGGTCGATGCTACAAGGGCAAGGTTTTAAATCTCCCTTCCAATGCGGTAACTTCATTGCCATATACATAGCCGCTTTCTCTGTTTTATTTCCTGAAACCCTAAAGCTTGCAATGCATGCAAGTGTAACAAGGGTTGGTTGGGAATTGAAAATAGCCCAATCTTTTAATGTGCATGGTTTAAGAGTCTCGGTGAGTTTATGAGCTTGGGTTTACAAAAGCCCAACACATTATATGGGTTGGCTTCTATAACAGTTATGCACTTGGGTGAAAGCTCATTAAGGCTTTATACATTTATTTATATATTTATAGGTGTACGATGTGTGTTTAGCCCATTAGTTTAGGACTATTTATATTTATATTTATTCTTTATTTTAGACCCAAATTATTATTATTATTTTTAATTCCCATTAGTTATATTCATTAGAATTAAAAAATGATTTTATCTAAATTAATTGACAGAGCTATATATATATATAGAGATCTTATTTCTTTTATTTATTTATCTTTCTTGTTAACTCTACTTTGTTGTTTCGGGTATTCGGGTTCGATCCTATGAGAGTTTTTATATAAGTATGTAAGTATATTTTTGGCACGAGGTTCCTTCTAAATATTGGAGTCGTATTTTCCTTAATTTAAACCATAAATAGATGTACTACATTCCTATTTCTCGATCATTTATTTAGACCTTTATTTGTGCCTATTTATTACCATAACTAGCTTCACTTTTCCTTTATCAATTTTTTTTTAATTCTCATAAATTTTCTATGACTAATAAAGATTGTTTTTCATGTATTCTCTATTTAAATTTTTCGGGGTGTTACACCCTCCCCCACTTAAAAGAATTTGGTCCCCAAATTCACATGATTTCTTTCCAAAATTTGTGGGGTAAGATCACCATATCTAAAGCATGTATTCTGGCTATATCATTCCCATATCATGCTAAGTACTTAAGGTCATATCAGATTCATGCAAGTTTTAGATGAGATGAGTTTATAGGGTTACCTTCCGTTGCTTGCGGTGCTTCTTCCTTTAAGAGTGGACACCGAGCAATTTTGTGATCTCTGCTTCCACAACGGATGCATTTTCCAAGTTTATACCAACACTCGTCTGGATTGTGCCTTCCCTTCTTGCAATGCTCACATTTCCCCTTGGCTGGAACAATTTGTCGATCTTTATTCCGGGGTTTCTTATTTTCATAGAATTTGTTGCCTTCATTAAATCTCTTCTTGTTGTTCATGTTTTCCTTGTTCTTGGGTCCATTTGGTAAGTCCTTCTTGGCGGACTTTCCTTTGATTCTTTCCATCATATCTATAGCATCTTCCAAGAGTTGAGCTTTTCTAACCATCTCTGTATATGTTTGAATTTCTAGTGGGGCTAGTTGTGGTATAAGTTCCACCTTCAAGCCATTCATAAATCTCTTTGCTCTCATTTTCTCCGTGCTAACCAAGTGTGGTGCATATCGGGCCAATCTAGAAAACCTCGCCTCATACTCGGCGACTGACAGACTACGTTGCTTCAAAGCTGCAAATTCCATAGCTTTCTTCTCGCGAATTCTTTCCGAGAAATACTTTTCATTAAAGTGTTCTAAGAATTCATCCCAGGTAACTTGTTCGTTAGGCAAGATTGCTTCCACGGATCCCCACCATACTCGGGCATCCTTCTCTAATTGATATGTTCCTAATAGTACCTTCTCCTCATCGGTGCATTGCATCACCTTAAAGGTCCTCTCTATTTCTTGCACCCAATTCTCCGCTTCATCCGGGTCAGTCGACCCACTAAACTTAGGGGGATTTATCTTTTGAAATTTTCGATGCAGATCCCCAGCTCCATGTTGGTTCCTGCCTTGTGCAACCTGTTGTAATGCTTGTGTCAACCCTTGAACCGTACGTTGCATTTCTCTCCATTGAGCTCTCTCAGCGGCCATTTTAGCCTACAAGAATAAGGTTTGGATTAATGGTATTCATATCTCGGCAGGTATCTAACGCGAATGTAACATATTTTATCATTTAACCCCAAAGCTCTACCCAACTCTCACAGGGTTCCTATAGGATAACTGACAAGGATGACTCAATCTAGGACTTGAACCTGATGATCTAGGGATTTAGAAAGCCTAGGCTCTGATACCACCTTCTGTCACGCCACGAACCGATAGCAGCGGAACGTGTCGTTTGCTCGGAACGTGGCAGTTAAACAGTCATGTCAATCAGAGCATAGTCATTTCCATAAAACACAATTTAGACAAATAGCAAATTTCATTTCAAATATAAGTTATTTTACATATTCGGGCCCATAAATAACGAAAAGACTCAATAAAAGAAATTACAAGGAGACTCTTGACTCGACTTAACATAAGACACAGGATAGCAAAACTAGGTGGTTCGTCTAGATGCCGGCGTTCTCTTCACTCTTGTCCTTGCCCATCTTGTTCGGTCTCGCCATCACTAAGGTCATTACCTGAAAATATTGGAAAACGCAGGGTGAGCGAACGCTCAGTAGGACTTAATATCTCATGATTCCAAGCTAGCTTTAAATCAATTACAGTTTAACATGCTCATGCAGGTCATGCAAACTATAGAAATCGAGAACTGTAATAACACGAGATAAATTCAAGAACTATAATAAACAAACGAGTAAGCAAGATGCTAGATAAACTCATGTAGAGTAGGGACAATGATAATCAAGAGGGTATAGCAAGATCTAATCAAGTACTTTCTCAAGTTAGGTCCAGAGCATTCATGAGGAAATATAACATTCATCTCTCTATGACGAACACTATCACGAGAGCCTCAAGGTATCCAGTATTATGAAGGATCTTCATGACAAGATAACGAGTACTATCAATGAGATAATTCAAGAACATTTATGATGATCGATATAGAAGTAGAACAATTACTTCTACAAGCATTATATAGCATTTGCCACGACACTAAGGGAATATCACGACGATATGATAACCCCTCCAATATGGCAATTCAAGATATTTTCATGACGAACAATAAGTTGTAGAAAGATGCACTATGATGGCAATTACTCCCGATCATCACTATCACGAGAGCGTTTGCACATCTAGCACTATATAGGATTGGCCAATGCACTAAGGGGAAAATCACGACGATATGACCACCCCTCATGGAAATAGCACTAGGTAGTATTTGGTCGTACACTTAGGAGTTCTCACGACTATATGATTGCTCCTAAATGCCAATAACCGAGTTGGTGAATGCCTACACCTGATCATCGTATACCGGTAACGTTTGGACTTTGCCTCGCCCAATAGGGTCAGATCAGGACCCGTAGCATTTAAAATGTCATTTTAGTGGGACCCATAGCCCCTGACATTTAGTCTAGACTAATTCCATATTAATGGCAAAGAATTTCAAGGATCAAGCATGTAAGAACATTAAGATAGATTTCATGGCATAGAGTTCAAGGACAGAACTTGTAATAAGGATGATATATCAATAAACCAGATGAAAACCATGACATTTCAGAAATCTAAGTGATTAGGTACAACCAGCTCAGTCGGCCTTGAGGGAATCCAAGGCTACGAGGAGACTTACGGAGGTCCCAATGACTAACTTGCCAGTCCGAAGGAACGGAATGTCCAACGGAGGGCTCGTATGTCACCGAGAGTTGAGTGTATAATGTGAACCAATCATGAAACAGGGACTCCATCTACGGACATGAGATGAGAGTGCCAAAAGACCCGCGGTATGGGTCAAAAACGGAAGAAAACGGTGAGAAAGTATACGTTAATCATAGAATTTCATGTCCATCCTACCTTATAATTAAATAAACTTATGTTATTTAACGCCCGTGGGTGCCGTCATTTATTAATTAGCATCCTCTTGGGGAACATTAATTTTCATGATTTTTAACTCAATTTATTTAGTAAGAATTTTCATTTATACCTATTTAATTTAATAAATTCAAAAACACACATTAAAAGGCACATTGATTTATTTAAAATAATTTAAGAAAATAGAATATATGATAATCAGGAGAAAAATACAAAGATTCCAAATATATTTTTTTCATAATTTTCGGTTACATATTTTAATTAATATAGACTTTCAAAGATACACAAACACACACATATATATATATATATATATGTATATATATATATATAATAGTCAAAAGTGACGACTATCTACAGTGTCGTCCAATTTGGTTTTGACGACCGCACATAGGTCGTTATTTGAAAATGTCCATTTTTTTAGACCTCCGATTTCTATACTAAACGGTGTCAGAATTTAGCTTATAATATACCGAAATGACCGGCTCGAAAAACTCTACATAACCATGTGTTTAAAATAATTTTTCGACGAGAGACGGGGATCTTGCAATAGAGGGCACGAAAAACGATGCAACCACTTCCATTACCTCGATTCCCATCCCAATAGTAAGTCCATAAATTTTCATGGCTAAAGTATACTTCTATACCCATGTATAACTATAAACGCTAAAAATTCATAACAAACGTATTTGAAATTGACGACTAGTGTTTCGTCATTTTTTTAATTCCGATTAACGTTGCGGCTGTCACCTTTTACATTTGTAACGCCTTTAACAATGGCGTCAAATTCTTAAAACATGACAGACGCGAAGTCGTCATTTCCAAATGGAAATTGACGACCGTGTTGATGGCGTCAAATTAAAATAGCGCCCTAAAAAGGGGCGTTATTTACTGAAAAAAAATTCTTACGATAATCATATATTTGAAATAAATGCATGATATAGATGATTTTATCTATCATGTTGGACTTAAAGCATGGTTTAAGTTTGTTTGGACCACAAAACTTAAGAAAAACCCTACAATACGATCATGCTTTGGGCTACGAGACTTGAGATAACCTACAATATGATCATGCTTTATGCTTGTTTGGGCTACGAGACTTGAGATAACCTACATGTTATATACATCTAGCATGCTAGCTTTATAATTTTGCTTGGGAGATTGCCTACCTTTAGGATCGATCGGACGATGAACGATTGAAGTTTTTTGCAGAGGAATCGGCACTCTGTTACGAACAGAGGATGAAGGAAGAAGAAAAGCTTCTTTCCCTATTGCTTGGACGTAGCAGGAGGCAGGGTGAAGGGGAAGAAGAAGAGTCTTGGCCGCTCCTTGTTATCCATAGCAATCGGATGAAGAGGAAGCGCCCTTCACGTTGCAATAGGAAGGAGAGGATGGCTGTAGCGGCAATAGCATCAACTGGATGCTTTGCTTGCTGGTGGGATACTTTTATAGGGACGATACGTCTTAAGGGGGGGGGTCGATGCTACAAGGGCAAGGTTTTAAATCTCCCTTCCAATGCGGTAACTTCATTGCCATATACATAGCCGCTTTCTCTGTTTTATTTCCTGAAACCCTAAAGCTTGCAATGCATGCAAGTGTAACAAGGGTTGGTTGGGAATTGAAAATAGCCCAATCTTTTAATGTGCATGGTTTAAGAGTCTCGGTGAGTTTATGAGCTTGGGTTTACAAAAGCCCAACACATTATATGGGTTGGCTTCTATAACAGTTATGCACTTGGGTGAAAGCTCATTAAGGCTTTATACATTTATTTATATATTTATAGGTGTACGATGTGTGTTTAGCCCATTAGTTTAGGACTATTTATATTTATATTTATTCTTTATTTTAGACCCAAATTATTATTATTATTTTTAATTCCCATTAGTTATATTCATTAGAATTAAAAAAATGATTTTATCTAAATTAATTGACAGAGCTATATATATATATATATAGATCTTATTTCTTTTATTTATTTCTCTTTCTTGTTAACTCTACTTTGTTGTTTCGGGTATTCGGGTTCGATCCTATGAGAGTTTTTATATAAGTATGTAAGTATATTTTTGGCACGAGGTTCCTTCTAAATATTGGAGTCGTATTTTCCTTAATTTAAACCATAAATAGATGTACTACATTCCTATTTCTCGATCATTTATTTAGACCTTTATTTGTGCCTATTTATTACCATAATTAGCTTCACTTTTCCTTTATCAATTTTTTTTTTAATTCTCATAAATTTTCTATGACTAATAAAGATTGTTTTTCATGTATTCTCTATTTAAATTTTTCGAGGTGTTACAGATTAAGACGTCAGTGGACGCATTCGGCCTTGCTTCTAGTGGGAGGTACTCCTGTCGAGTCGGGAGTGTCAGACTGTCAGTTTCCGTGACTTTGACCTTCGGGTTTTCCGTCGTGTCGACCGTTGACTTCGGTTGTTTCGCCGTGGCGCGTGCGTCGGTTCTCAAGCCGTGAGACAAGTGCTAGTGGCTTTACCGAGGTTCCATCATGGTGTGCGGTACCCGTGACCGGATGGTCGGGGTTGCACTTTGGACAGCGCATCCAGGTTGGCCATGTTCTGGGAGACAGGCCTCTACGGCGTGGTTGCCGTGGGTTTTACTTCGGTAAGCGGTACTAGTGTAGTTCGGTAGCCCCCGACCATGAGTTCGGGGTGTGTTTCTGGTACAGTGGGAGTAGCTGTAGTGCCGGGTTCCGACTGGCCACCGGGTTTTCTGTTCCTATTGTTGCTGTTGCTCTTGTAGCCTTCCTTTCCGCTACCGCCGTTGTTTCCGGTTGGGGTTCCGCAGGATCCCTGCTGAGTCTCTGTTTTGGAGACTCATTCCCTACTTTTCAGGTGTGACGGTTCTTCCTCGAGATTCGAGGGTGCGGTACGGAGGTTCTCAGTTGTCAGCTTGCCGGGCCGAGTGTTCACTTGGCATGTGGTACATTTTACTACTTTAGACTGTACTTTCTGTTGGACTGGACTCTGTTGTAGTTGTTTATTTAATTCTGTTAATTGTTGAATTGTCCTGCTTTATTTCCTATTTCTTTGTACCTCCACACTCCTTTTTAGCCCTCCCAAGCCCTTCCGGCTCGTGGGCGGCGGTTCGAGTCTCGGGTTATCAGGCCTTCCCGGTAACCGGATTCTCGGGTCGTTTCAAAAACACAACGGAAGCCAACATTATGGACTCACCAAACTACTTACTGATCAGGTCTTAGTGCATGAGTAAACATTGACATCTCACAATATACTCGAGCTGCAGTATGCTATCAATTGATGACAATTTGACTTACTAACCAGTGTGCAAAACGGATGAAGGATTCAAGTATAACCTAGTAAAACATATAGCAAATCAAGCTGAATATAAATATCAGCTCACACGAGACAATACTCGAACACTTAATCCACGATGAGAATGCAAACTAGAACGTGCATGCAAGGACTTTTCACAGATGCCTCGAATTGCATCATGCCAAGTAATATGCGGAATGGATTATGGATTCAGCCAAAAACTACTTAGAAAATATATCAGTTCAAGCTGAACATTCTAATCAAAACAATTAAGAAGACAATGTTTCATGCACAATAATTCTCAAACACTTGGCACACAATGCGATAGTAAGGAGGAGTTGATCACATAACCTGTGAAGGGGGCAGATGAGAAGGAGCAATCACACACAAGGTCAACCCACGATGCACACAGGAGTTTTTAGGTGGTTCGATCTACCTCGCAGATCTATGTCCACCCCACACTCAAACGAGAGTGTGGCTTCCGTTTGCAAAAATAAGAACGCAGACTCAATCTGCCACAATCGTTGATTCCACAGCTTGACACCAAGGGAAACAAATCCCTTGAACCGATCCTGCTTCCAGCAGAGATCAACCCACTACACAATGCAGTGACCAGAGGAATAATCCTCTCTTCTTCTGAATCCTCAGAAGGAACCCTCGGAGACAACTCTCCCTTCCTCTGACTACGCAGAGGGAACACCCAGAGATAATATCCATTCCTCTGTCTGTATAGAGGGAAAAATCGGGAGAACAATCTCCCTTCTTCTGAATTCTCAGAAGGAACCCGATCCATGAACAGGGTATCGTAAGAACGCTAAGGAAATGGAAAAGGACAATTGAAATCCAAAAGAAGAAACAACAAGAGAATGTACCTCCAAGAGAGCAAAGCAGTTCTGGATTTGATCCAGAGACTAATGAACACTTCAGATCTTCAAGATGCTTTTGGCTGCACTCTATCTCTCATCCTTCTTCTCTCTAGTTTTCTCTAAAATCTTCTCTCCAATTTTTCTCACAGCTTTCTCTTCTTCTTCTTCTCTCTTTCTTTCTCTTTTTGGCTCTCTCTATCTTCTCATCGGAGGCAACTTTTCTCTCTTCAATTCGCAGGGAATGCAGCACCCTCTCTTATTCCGATCGGCTGATATATATAGCAGAGAGTAGCAGAGAATTCAACCCTTCTAGAAAAAAAAACTGATCCATAGCCAGAATATTTGATTGGTCTAGGTGACAGAGAATATTCTGCCAGTCTAAATCTTCGAGAGGCTCAGCCACGTGGGCTAGATAGCGCGCCAAAAAGGCTTCAAGTAGCTGACACGTGATTCTCTAAAGGTCTCACGAGCCCAAATATAAATCAGACTTTCAGATCCATCTGACATGCAAGGCAGTCTGAGTTATCAACCTTAATCATCCTTAATCATCCATTAAGCCTTAATGCTCTTAAGTTTGATGCCTATTCAAAAATCTTGCCGGAATCGGTCGACCGTTCCCCTATTTTGGTCGGCCGAAATAAACAGCATCAGAAGCTACTTTCAGGAGGTCGACGCAGTCTTCTTGCTGTGTCGATGTAGTGTGGCTAAGGAGCACTTCAGTCAGATGTCTTCAAATGAATGGCCTTGGTGCGTCGATGTAGCTCTGTGATGCTTCGACGTTGTTGGCTTCACATTTCTGGTTCCAAGCTGAGTGTGTCAATGCACTTCTCAGATACGTAGATGCAGTGAACATGGAACCCTTGGGCAGAAGGCTTCGAAGTCTAGCTTGTGTCTTGGTGCATCGATGCATAGCGTCGCCAGGTCGAGGCTGAGTGTAATGACTCGTCTGCTTTTGACAAATGTGTCGGATCAGTGGCTCACGGCTTCGACCTGTCATGGTGACAACACATACTTCTCCTTCTGGTGCTTCGACCTTGTTGTCTTCAATTTGCTGGTACAAAGCTTAGTGTGTCGATGCATCAACCTTGATGCGTTGATGCTTTAATGAAGACGGCTTCAGGAATGCTTTTGGGAGCATTACTGCGTCGATGCACCTCTTGGTTGCATCGGTGCGGAATTCTTGAAACAACTTCTTTGGACATCACTGCCTCAAGGCAATGGTGTTCCTGCTTCGACACTTTTATGGTAAGCAGAACTCCTGTATTCTTATTCTTAACTTCTGGAAGTTCCACCTTAATTCAATGGCTATTTGATCTGACTTTTCTTCAATTCTTCAGTAATCAACTGTCTTTCAGCCTGTTCTTTATGCAAACGTCAACCTGTTCCTTGTGCAATTTGAGCTGAACTACACAATCAAAGACATGAGAGCTTCATGCATGATTCAACATCAACAACACATTTGAATGTCCATATAAAAGGTATACATGTATCAACTTTAGACATGAGTTAAGACAATGCATGTGCTTGCTTAGCTTAGCCATCTTAGCTATCATCAAGGCACATAGAGACTACTCAAGCTTACTTAATTTAGCCATGTTAGCCATCATCAAAACCATCAAAACACATCAATATTAATGCACGAGTTATGCATGTATGCATGAACCCCTCATGCACAACATTCTCCCCCTTTTTGATGATGGCAACAAAGTCATTATCTTATATGACGGATATGACGGAACAGAACAGATGATGACTAATGACTCAACAGAACACATCTCCCCCTTTGCCATTAGCAAAAAGATAGTCTGAAATATAAAGAGGCGACAGGATATGACAACGAAGTGTAAGGAGGGCTTTTGATTAGAACATTTTCAACAAGCATACGGATTGGAAAGAATTGATGCAGTCAAAGAAGGTCAAGAGAATTTCCAGTCTGATACAAAATTTATAAATCGAAGAAGACTGATTTTCATATTCTTCCATTATAAGCAATTCATGATTTGTTTCTTATTTAAAAGCATGGTTCAAAAACAGTGAGATCTGAGTTTACCAATGAAATTTCTTTTAAACAATTCTGCATTAAAATTTAATTGAAATGAACCAAATCTACAAATCATAACCTTGTTAATCATTCTTTTATCTTACTTATCCAAAAACAATGAGTACCATGGGAGTTACCACAATTCAGTATTGAAGTTAAACAACAGATGATTGCATATTTGTTCCAGGGTCTTAGCATGATTCTACCAAAATAGATTTTCTTTTTTAGTATGGCGATTACATTTTTCTTTTAAGAGAAATCAAGTCCAGTACAACTTTGTATCTAGAGGACACACATTGTTTAGATGCTAATGTCCCTAAGAACTCAGTATAACTGGCTATCATACTTCGAATTGAACAGAGATAGCTTTATCACCTCATGACATATCTTCACTCACTTCATTGATGAGTGGGATACATTTCTCAGTGAACAAGCTAGTGCTCCACCTGATTTTCAACGATTTTTAGCAGAGTTGACATGGCACTTCATGACACAGTCCATTCAGACTTCAAAGGTCAGTGGACATGGTTTCTCAGTGAACTAATGTTATTGCTCTGTCAATTTGACCGTTAGAAGTTTTCCGTTTTGCCAATGTTTAAAAACAATACTTCACTAAGAATCTCAACCAAGGAAAGCCATGATTTCAAAATTTTTGGATATCAGATAGGTTATGCAGGGCACAACATGCAAAACATGGTTAAAGTCTATTAAAAATGAGTACATGTGTTTTCAAGATATGTATCTCTAAACTCAAAGAGACCATTGAAATCAAACTAGCAAATTGTCTTGAACAAACATGAATTTGTATAATAGAAGGCTTCTAATATTTCTTGTTTTCAAATTTATAATCATGGTACACATATTGGAATCTTTTTCAAGGTTTGGTCGGATTTGTAGGATGTTCAAGGTTTATAGGTAGACAGAGGGTGTCTTCAAAACATGACAAGTGGGCAGGCAGATGAATCTTATCCGAGCAGCTAATGCATGGTGACTTCAAGAATCGATACAATGATGAGCAGTCATGGAGAGGACTAGTGCACAAGATGTTTCACAGTTGTGGGAACACTTGAGCAGCCAACAAATTTTTGAAGGGTTCAAGGTGATACCAAGAGTTGAATAGGATCACAAAAATCATATAAAGAACGAAGGTCAGAGCTAGCATAATGTTGAAGAATGACATGCAGTTCGATCGACCAATTGGCTTGGTTCGGTCAACCGAAAATGCCAGAATCAGATAAGCATTGAAAGATGAGTTCAACAAGCAGAACATGAAATTGGTACCCTGAAGCAATTTCAGATCAAGGGCTTTACAGATTAGACTCCACTTCAACAAATGTAGGAGTCTACTCCCCCTAAGTATATGCATGAGTTCAACATGATATGCAACAAATTTTAAATGCATGATATGCATGAAAGTAAACATATGTGAGCATTGACTCCCCCTCACTAAATGCAGACTATGCACGAGGGAAATGCTAATCAACTGAGACACTTACTCCCCCTATGTAAATGCATGAGAACAATAAATGCACATGACTAAACTGTGAAATACAGGGATTCCACCTATCTATGTGCATGCATGTTTAAGCAATCTTTTGACATTTTTGTTAATAATGATGTGCATAAGAATCAGACAAAATTAAACATGGGAGCACTGACTCTCCCTAAATGTATGCATGCTTTTCAAATGAACTTTTTGAAATTTTTTTTTAACACAAGAATGATGTGCAAGTGAGTCAGACAACATCATGTACATGAACAACCTATAAACTGCAGGAACTCCCCTTATCTGAATGCCCTTGAAACATCAAATATGAGATGAAGACCATGTAGGGAGTTGTTGAAATATGCTTATGAACATCTAGACTACTTTATATGCAAATGTGTCCCATGGTACTAGGCGGAGAACTTAGGTCATATGACCACCTCTCGCATGGTGTGGGTTTTCAGATAGAATTGATCTGCCCTGCTCCCACTATACCATTTGATATACCATTGGACATGCATGAAAGTCCATAACAAATGCAGTGCAGTGTTGTATGCAATGCAAGTTATTCAACTGTTCATGAGAGTGCAAATGTGTTTTTCATGACTATGCAAATTCTATATGCATATGTGAAGATGCATTCATGAGTGGAGCAACATATGTATTTTTATGACTTTGCAAGATATATGTGTAGATGCAACCATGTATGCATGAACAGACCCCAGATTTTTCCCAGTTTTCAGAGCTCTGTAGAGTTTTCCTTTAATCAATCAAGGTGACACTCTATTCATGACTTTACATGTAAATCATTTAACCATGATGATATGCATGAAGACCTAATTGGTAAATAAGGCAATATGTGCACAAATGAATCACCATATGCATTAAGAGACTCATGAAAAAATAGATGTAGATGTAAACATGTATGCATGTGATTTTATGTAACAGATTAGGCATGATGTGCAAATTGTCAAGCAAATTCCTATTGAACAGACAAAAACAAGATATCCAAATTCCGAGACAGAAATTTTTCAACACATCAACTAGAACAGCAGAAACAAAAAAAATGGGTTTTACCACACACGGGTGCCTTGGTTTTATTGATCCCCTTATATTTTTCTTCTCCAAGGCACATTTGCAAAACAAAGTTCTCATTTGACAAATATAGGTGCCCAAGATCTCTTGGGTCCTTCTGGGTTAACAACTCCTCTAGTAGAAGTTCTCAATGATGTCAGGGCATTAAGATCATCAAATTTCATCATATAGCAATTAAACATTGAATGCCCAGATTGGCCATAATAATGACACCAACCTGAATTTTTCACATTTTTCTGATAAGTGTGATTTTTGAATTTCTGTGAATAATCAGGTTTGCTAGCATGAACCTTTTTCTTCCCTTTTGCATGCCAACAGTCCTTGATTGTGTGACCATGCTTTCCACAGTGAAAACATAAAGGAGAATTTCTTCTTTCAATAATTGACCAGCATTCACTAGCCCTATGGCCCAGCTTCCCACATTTGAAGCACTTCACATGCTGGCCTTTTGACATAGCTTTACTTTTATTAAGAACATGTTGATTTGTAAGAAAGTTAATCTGTTTAATATGAGAGTGAAATCCTTGTTTTTCTTCAGCAAACCAACATTTTGCATTACAATGTCTCATTTTTCCACAGTGAAAGCATTCGATGTTCTTTTTCTGAAAAGTATGGTGTCTAGCATGAACATTTCTTTCAACATTCAGATCATCAGTTCTCATGATGTGACAATCATATATTAAGTGACCAATTTTTTCGCAATAGTGACATGAGACTTTCTTCTTATGTGCATGTGTGTTTGTGAGTGACTTGTGTTCAATATGCACTTTGTCAATGTGAGCAGTTTTGGTCTCTTTCTACACCTTATTAGTCTTTTTCAATTTATCAGTCTGTTTTGCTATCTTTTGAGCAATGAATTGAAAGATGTGTGGATTTGAGCTGCTGTGTGTTTCAGAGCTACACATAAAGGAAGTATGAGTTTTATTTTCAAAGCACTTTTTATTAGCTGGGTTATAGCCTAACCCCTCTCTTCGAAGATTAGCCATTGTTCCCAGCAATCTATCCCAGTTTTCCTGGCCATCGACAAATTTAGACATAGAATTTTTCAACTCCTGAGTCTCATTTTCCATTGAGGCAATCAGCAATTCTGAGTTAAGGGTCTCCTCTTTAAATTCAGCAACTTGGATTTTTATAACTTCATTTTCAGATTTGTAGTCCTCAATTTGTCTTTCCAGATTTTGTAATCTTTCAGACTCATCTGTGCAGACATATTTTCCTCTTTCTAGGATTAGAAGCCTCTCAGACATAGAAGTATTCAACTGCTTCAACTTCTAATTTTTGATGCGGGACGAGACCACGGACACGACAAGCTCGTGACTGCCCCTTAACGAGGGAAGCGTCGGATGTGCGCGGTTGAGAAACCGGCTATGAGCTAGGGTGGTCGGCTCTCACTTGTGCCCGGATCGGGTCACGGGACGGTAACGCTCTCTCTCGCAGCAGCGGTGATATAAATAGAAAGCGAGCTAATTACCCTATCATGCTCTCTAGCAGTGGCATAAGTAAGTATATATGAAAATTAAGCAAAATGCCAAGTAAGGGAGCGAATGCGATACCTCCACGTGCTCGGCGTGGGGACGACAGACCCGGCCGAAGTCGTACTCCCGGAACAATTATACACGGATATTACAGAAATGCAACTCGCTGCCCACTCCACGTAGGGAGGTAAAGGGCTACACGATGGGGTCCGGGAGGACCGAATTCGGGTTGACGGGCGGCTTCTCGCGTTGATTCGGCAACACCCGAACACGTGACGGTGGGGCCCACGTGCTGTCCGGAGGAGCCGTGTGGGACCCGGTGGCACCGCTGTAGTGGTGGATGCCCGGAGGGTCGCTCCTTGGGATGGCGGCACGCTGGTTCGCCGGCCGGAGGCCCGGCGGCTCCGTTCGGCACCGGTCGGAAAACCCGATCGGAAATCTACCGGTTCTGTATTTCGGCACGTGCTCCGGCGAGAATGGGCGCTGCGATCAGCCCCGATGTCGGATCGACACGAGACTGGTGCCGTTGGAAAGCTAGCTTGAAGTTCTTCAACCTAGGCCCAAAGATCTGGCCTGGATCTGCTCAGATCTTGACTTATGGAATTTTCAATCTCCTATTGTACAGTAACCGAAGACTCAGGCCTGCAGAGAACTTGACTGTGGATTGCTTTTGACCGCGAGGTAGACGTCCGAATCTGGGGTTGTGTTCTTCAGAGAAGTTGTTGGAAATGGAGTTGGGAAGACATAAAAATTAGTGGACACGTTTGGATGTGTCTATGATTTTCTGTGATTTGTTTACTGGACAAAGGTTGGATCTAGGATCTGACTGAAAGTATTGTAGCTCCGGTAGAACATGAATTTTTAAAAATAGGTAGAAGGATGATAAAAATTTAAGAAATATTGTGGTGGTAGGGGACGATGGACAGAACACCCAGTTAAATTGGGAGGTCTAAAATAAATCAAAAGGGTGGTCGAAGGTGGAGAACTCAGGGCTACTGTCACTGTAGACAGTGACAGAACAGATCTGAGATTGAGAGTTGAACGAAATGGTAAAAATATGAAACGGTGGCTTTTGAACTTGGATTGTTTTGTGGAGAATGGGATAGAAGATAGGAACCAACCCTCAAAATTTCAAATCGATCTGAGCTTGTGGCTGGCTTCAGGAATTCACGAACTGCACCTCTGTCAGCAGGATAGAAAACCGAAGATGATCCCGTGGCGGCTCGAAGGCGGCACGAACGGCGGCGGCGGCGGCACAAACGATCACCGGAGGTTGAGAGGGGATGATAGAAGGGGGATACACTCTAGATCTGGGGTTGGAGAAGAAGAAACCAGGGGGATAGAGGAAGGGGGCGCACCAAGCTCCAAGAGACTCACAAATTTTCTGATTTTTCATGCATTAATTCTACTAAAATGAGAAATTACAACTCTTTATAGGTTACATGCCAAAGCCAATATGTACCTTAGATCTAGGTATGGTGGAAAGGATGGCTGGGATTGGATGTGACCAACCACAAAAATAACATATTTAAAGGAAGCCAATTCCTAATTTTTACAACATGTGGTCAAAGAAAGGAAGGAAAGAAAAAAAAACTAAACAACCTAGCCTAATGGAGCCAAAAGAGGGGGCGCCCCCCTTCATGGGCCAAGGGCCATTCATGGGCCATGAACCATCCACAAGCCCATGCTAGACTTGGACCCTTCCAACTTAGTTGGCCCATGAGGGAGTGTAACCCAATTTGGGCCTTAAGTGCATTAATGACCCATTAGAATCCTAATGACCCCATATGGCATAAGCTCCTTAATGGACTCTACTAATGGAAACCTAGCCATGGACTCTACATTACAAATGGCCCATTGGCTTGATATAAGCCTTACAAGGAGCCCAAATGAAATAAATTACACAATTACAATCTCGTACAAGCCATAACACACAAATACACTTCACCCGTGTATGGAAATCACCTTTGATGCCCCATCAATTTTCCTTGATTAGATTAGCGTTTTAAATTAACTCATCAATTAGGGTCTGATCATCAGTATTGACTTCTTGTCTGTGTTGGGTTTCAGACATTTTAAGTTTGTTCTGAAGTTCCTCATTAACTGTTTTAATTGCCATAAACTTTTCAGAAACCAGTTTATTATCTTCTTGAACTCTTTTGAGTCTTTCTTCATTTTCTACAATGTGATTCCGAAGAATTTTATTTTCAGATCTTATTGCATTCAATTCTGATTCAGTGTTTCTGAAAGCTTCCAATTGTTTTCTCAGTTTTTCATTTTCAGTTTTGTAAGTTTCTAAACAAGTGTTCATGCCAGTATTCAATTTCTTCCTCAATTTTTTGTATTGTTTTCTTAATTTTTCATTTGATTCAAGCAAGATAGCATATGCATCCTTTCAATCATCTATAGAGAAGTTCTCAAAATGATTTACCTGATCATCGTCCTCCTCTTAATTTTGGTTGCTGCTTTGATCACTGTCATCAGCCATCATGCATGTCTTCATTTTCACCGCTGACAGTCTTCAGTTTGTCGAAAATATCCTTGGCAGACCTGCATTCAGAGAAACATGGAAGCATAGCAATATCAACAGCTGCCTTCATTAGATTTAATGCACTAAAATTTTCAATGCTCTTGGATTTATGAGTATCAGTCCACTTAGACCTATCCTTTGGCAATCTATGTGAACCATGCGTGATAAGTTTCCATAGATTATGATTAATACATCTAACAAATTTTTGCATTCTACGAAGCCAAAAATTAAAGTTAGAGCCATCAAAAATCGGTGGACAATCCATAGAGCTAAAATCAAGCAATGAACTAAAGTTAAACTACCACAGCACCAAAGAGGCAGGATCTTCTCTATAGATCGTTGGATCTGATCACTCAGAGAACTCGCTCTGATACCAATTGTTAGGTGCGCAGCTGGGATCTAGAGGGGGGAGTGAATAGATCCCCTACTAAATTTAGCTCAATTTAGGATACTTACCCAACCCAATTCAAAACACAACGGAAGCCAACATTATGGACTCACCAAACTACTTACTGATCTGGTCTTAGCGCATGAGTAAACATTGACATCTCATAGATATACTCGAGCTGCAGTATGCTATCAATTGATGACAATTTGACTTACTAAGCAGTGTGCTGAACGGATTACGGATTCAAGTATAACCCAGTAAAACATATAGCAAATCAAGCTGAATATATATATCAGCTCACACGAGACAATACTCGAACACTTAATCCACGATGAGAATGCAAATTAGAACGTGCATGCAAGGACTTTTCACAGATGACTCGAATTGCATCATGCCAAGTAGTATGTAGAATGGATTATGGATTTAGCCAAAAACTACTTAGAAAATCTATCAGTTCATATTGAACATGCTGATGAAAACAATTAAGAAGACAATGTTTCATGCACAACAATTATCAAACACTTGGCACACAATGCGACAGTAAGGAGGAGTTGATCACATAACCTGTGAAGGGGGTAGATGAGAAGGAGCAATCACACACAAGGTCAACCCATGATGCACACAGGAGTTTTTAGGTGGTTCGATCTGCCTCGCAGATCTACATCTACCCCACACTCAAACCAGAGTGTGACTTCCCCTTGCAAAAGCAAGAACGCAGACTCAGTCTGCAACAACCGCTGATTCCATAGCTTGACACCAAGGGAAACAAATCCCTTGAACCCATCCTGCTCCCAACAGAGATCAACCCACTGCACAATGCAGTGACCAGAGGAATAATCCTCTCTTCTTCTGAATCCTCAGAAGGAACCCTCGGAGATAACTCTCCCTTCCTCTGACTACGTAGAGGGAACACCCGGAGACAATCTCCCTTCCTCTATCTGTACAGAGGAAAAAACTTGGAGAACAATCTCCCTTCCTCTGTCTGTACAGAGGGAAAAACCCAGAGAATATTCTCCCTTCTTCTGAATTCTCAGAAGGAACCTGATCCCTGAACAGGGTATCGGAAGAACACTAAGGTAATGGAAAATAACAATTGAAAACCAAAAGAAGAAACAACAAGAGAATGTAGCTCCAAGGGAGCAAAGTAGTTCTGGATTTGATCCAGAGACTGATGAACACTTCAGATCTTTAAGATGCTTTTGTCTGCACTCTATCTCTCATCCTTCTTCTCTCTAGTTTTCTCTGAAATCTTCTCTCCAATTTTTCTCACATCTTTCTCTTCCTCTTCTTCTCTCTTTCTTTCTCCTTTTGGCTCTCTCTATCTTCTCATCAGAGGTAACTTTTCTCTCTTCAATTCATAGGGAATGCAGCACCCTCGCTTATTCTGATCGGCTGATACATATAGCAGAGAATAGCAGAGAATTCGACCCTTCCAGAAAAAAAAAATGATCCATAGCTGGAATATTTGATTGGTCCAAGTGGCAGAGAATATTCTGCCAGTCTGAATCTTCGAGAGGCTCAGCCACGTGGGCTGGATAGCTCGCCAAAAAGGCTTCAGGTAGCTGGCACGTGATTCTCTAAAGGTCTCACAAGCCCAAATATAAATCAGACTTTCAGATCCATCTGACATGCAAGGCAGTTTGAGTTATCAACCTTAATCATCCTTAATCATCCATTAAGCCTTAATGCTCTTAAGTTCGATGCCTATTCAAAAATCTTACCGGAATCGGTCGATCATTCCCCTATTTCGGTCGGCCGAAATAAACAGCATCAGAAGCTACTTTTAGGAGGTCGACATAGTCTTCTTGCTGTGTCGATGCAGTGTGGCTAAGGAGCACTTCAGTCAGATGTCTTTGAATGAATGGCCTTTGGTGCGTCGATGCAGCTCTCTGATACTTCGACGTTGTTGGCTTCACATTTCTAGTTCCAAGATGAGTGCGTCGATGCACTTCTCATATACGTAGATACAGTGAACATGGAACCCTTGGCCAGAAGGCTTAGAAGGCTAGCTTGTGTCTTGGTGCATCGATGCATAGCGTCGCCAGGTTGAGGCAGAGTGTAATGACTCATCTACTATTGACGTATGCGTCGGATCAGTGGCTCACGGCTTCGACCTGTCTTGGTGACAACACATACTTCTCCTTCTGGTGCTTCGACCTTGTTGTCTTCAATTTACTGGTACAAAGCTTTGTGTGTCGATGCATCAACCTTGATGCGTTGATGCTTTAATGAAGACGGCTTCAGGAATGCTTTTGGGAGCATTACTGCGTCGATGCACCTCTTGGTTGCATCGGTGCAGAATTCTTGAAACAACTTATTTGGACATCACTGCCTCGAGGCAATGGTGTTCCTGCTTCGACACTTTTATGGTAAGCAAAACTCCTGTATTCTTGTTCTTAACTTCTGGAAGTTCCACCTTAATTCAATGTCAATTTGATCTGACTTTTCTTCAATTCTTCAGTAATCAACTATCTTTCAGCATGTTCTTTATGCAAACGTCAACCTGTTCCTTGTGTAATTTGAGTTGAACTACACAATCAAAGACATGAGAGCTTCATGCATGATTCAACATCAGCAACACATTTGACTATCCATATAAAAGGCATACATGTATCAACTTTAGACATGAGTTAAGACAATGCATGTGCTTGCTTAGCGTATCTATCTTAACTATCATCAAGGAACATAGAGACAACTCAAGCTTACTTAATTTAGCCATGTTAGCCATCATTAAAACCATCAAAACACATCAATATTAATGCATGAGTTATGCATGTATGCATGAACCCCTCATGCACAACACCAGTTCCCCAGACCGAACAACTCCAACAATACAGGCCATCACACCCTGACGAGTCGGCCCCCAGCTCCTAGCAGCATAGGCCAATACACCCCTCAAGGTTAGCCTCCAGCCGCCAGCTCTCAGCTCCCAATCCCCCGAATTATTGGACCTGCATGCATTACCTCCCAATTTCTCAGTTCCTAGTCCACATACTAAATTGAGTGAATCCCCAGTACCCCGCACTCAGTCCCCAGTCCCTGGTACTTGACCTCCAGTTCACAGTGCCCAGCCCCCAGTACCCGGTACCTAGCCTCCATTCCTTGGTACTCAGCTTCCAGTACCCGGTACCCAGCATCCAGCACCCAGTGCCCAGCCTCCAGTACTCCATGCTCAGGCCCTCTAGTGCACCCAGCATCCAGCCTTCACTTTCTAATACCTAGTCTCCGGTCCAGTACCCGAGTTCGGGTACCCAGTCCCCTATCAGCAGCACCGGCATATAGTAGGAGAATCAACCACGACTAATAGTATGTGGTCACTTGCTTCTGTATCCCGCATTATTCCACAAGAAAGAGGTGGGACGACACAAGAAATGACAAAAGAAACCCAGAAGTTTGTCATTCATACTCTATAAGAGGAGCCTAAGACATGCCCTTGGGGTAACAAAAATATACAACCAGGGCACATTACATAACAAAAAAGGGGGAGGGAGATACAGTCAAATCACAACTTGCTCCCCTCCAACGCCGACAAGCGATATGGAGTAGCCGCGAACTCTGTCTCGAGAGCAAACAAGAGCTGAGTACTGGCCTCGACCGTGATCCTAGCATCTCTCTCCTCAGCCCTGATGCACTTTGTGGCCGACTGCTGCTCCTCTAAGGCCTCAGTCCTACTCTCGGCCACCTTGAGTTGAACCGCCCAACCTCGGAAGAGTGACTGAGCCACCACGGCGTGGCCCCTCTGCTCGGCTACGGCTGTCGTAAGCCTATCCAGTCGCTCCCGCTCCTCCTGAATGGCCACCAGCCTCTGAGCCCTCTGCTCCTTCACCTGAAGAAGCCGCAGGTACTCCGCCCATATCCCAGCTAGCCCAGACATCCAAGGCTCACGCGGGAAGCCGAGGATGTGGTAACCCCAGGTGCACTCCGTCAGACGTTGCCTCAAGTCCTCCAGAGAAAGGTTGGGGTCACTCTGAAGGTACCCTTGCGCTCGCTGAAGCAAGGAGTCACACACACTCCCATCCACTAGCGGCTCCGTCGATGAAGTGGAGGCAGGCCACTCCACCCCCAAGCCTAGGGAGGAGTCGCTCGCCTCCATCACACATCGGTCGGGGTTGCACAATACCAGAAAGGACAAATGGAAAGTGAGAAATACATATGAAACTTTCCATGAGAAATAAGGTGGAAAACCAGAGAAAAAGAATTCTCGGTCCCTACCCAGAGCAAGCCCCTCCACACCTACGACGTCACTCACAGGGTCGGGGAAGGCAGAGGCTCCCCAACGGCTAGGGAGCCCTCTGCCATAGCCATGCTCCCTCCAGAAGATGCAGGAATGTTGGGAGCCTTCTCCCGGCGATCTGCAGTTGGGGCTGACACACACTCCCCCTTCGACACCAGTGCTACACACAAGACAGAAGAGTCAGCATTCTGTCAGGGAACACACACAAAAGTACTAAAGGGGGGAGGGAAGAGCCCCACATACCAGTAGAAGTAGTCTCAGCCTCCGTCTCCTCAGCAGATGAGGTCCTAGAAGAGGAGGAACTTGAACTCTCCTCCGTCTCCATGACAAAACTACCGTTGCCTAAGGAGCCTGAAGAAGTCTCCGATGAACTTCCAGAGGTGGTAGAACTAGAAGCCCCTGCAGATCAATAAAACAACGGGGTCAGCACACAACCTGACCTCACATAAAGAAAACCATCCAGTCTAGGGCTTTAAACAAGAAGCTCACCAGTTGGGGCACTCCCCTCAGAGATCCTCACGATATCGATGATCTCCTCAGTCTCTCCAGTCAAAGCTACTGTCGTTGGCCCCACGCCTACAGCTCCAGTCGTGTCACGAGGAAGCTCACCCTCCTCTAAAGGAGATGATGTACCTGTGACCAACACCAGGAAAAGCTTAGCGTTGGCAAGTGATACAAAAGCCCACCACAAGTGGCTAAGTTCCCAGTCACGTACCTGAGGGTCCCATAGTGGAAGACCCGACTAGCGCCACCCATTGTTTAAAAAGGCGGTGCCTCAAGGCACTAAGGCTTAAGCCTCAAGGTGAGGCACTAGAAAAATGCCTTGAGGCATGCGCCTCATGTCTTTTACTTGAGGCTTACGTCTTTTTTTGATTGAGGTTGTACGTCTCACCGCCTTCACCGCCTCAAGGTATTTAATTGAGACGTGTGCATCACTTGAGAAGATGATGTAATGAGATGTTGTAGGGTACTCCCAAAATTTATGTTTCTTTTGTTGTCCTTAAAACATAATTCAATTTTTTTTCTTGGTAGGTACTTTTTTTAACAGGGAGGGGATAATCGAGCTCGAACTTGGGCCTTCCCCTATATGGGGAAGGGTGACAAACCAACTGCACTAGACAATTGGCTCATAATTTAGTACTTTTGAAATTACACGAATTTATCATTGAGTTGATATAACATTAACACATGAAAATCACTATTATTTTTAGCATTTTTTATGATTTTAAGATTATTTTCTTCTCCATTAAGGCTTACGCCTCGTTGTGCCTTAAGTCTTACGCTTTATGAGGCTTACAAAAAGTGCCTCACAACCACCTCAAGACCTTTTAAACTATGGGGCCACCGTGCAAGCTGACACAACGGCTAGCAAAGGAGGGAGAAGCGGCCAAACCGACAGTTGTGGTAGCAGCCCAGATATCGCTCCAGCAACAAGGGCAACTAGGCCACCCGCCACTCCTGGATCGGGCTCAAAAGAGGGAAGCTCCATCAACGGCCCAATGCTAACTAGCTCCTGGACCATGTCCAGGGTAGCAACCGGGTCATCACCTGGCAAATAAGATAACAAACATAGTCAGCAATCTCAGCCCACCGAACGCCAGACAAAAGGAAGGCAACTTTCCTTATAATGGATCGACACTTACCATAGCCATCCTGGGTTGCCGTAGGCTCTCATTCCTCAACAGGAACGGGCACCTCCCTCTCGCCTCGAGAGGGGCAATGGCCCTCGACGTCCCTGCCATCTCTACATGGGAATACATGGCAATGTCAATTTCCGGAAGCAAGCATAGCCATGCACAGAACATTACCAGTCACAGGGGAGGGGCCTACCTTGATGAATTCCCTCAGGAGCCTTCCATGACTCAAAGTTGGGGAACACATTAGCATTAGGGCCAGCCTCGTCCATCATGCGGAGAACCTCATCGACATCGATGTCGCACCCAATCTCGTCATCGACCAAGGGATCGGTCTCCAAGGGTGGCGAGAAAGCCACCTCTGCCCCAGCCTCGAGTGGAGCTATAACACCAGCCAAGCAACACAAAATTAGCCAACCATAACGAATAGACCAGTAGAAGATGAAGGGTTGAGCATGGCACTTACTCAAAGCTAGCTCCGCCTCAATATGTTCGACTGCCCCGAGTCCTCAAGAGGACTCTCCAGCCTCCGCTGCTCCAGCATCTATGCGGGGGCGCTTCCGTCTAGGCTAAAGACCCCCATGCCCACTCCCAGTGGACGCCTCCATTGAGGAATGGTCTTCCCCTACCGGGGAACCAGTCAAAGGGACACACCAATAAACAACACCTCGACCAAATACACAAAGAAGTAAAACCAAGGCAATGCAATAAGGCAAGTGTCTTACCAGAAGCCCCGAAGGGGGTCAACGGCAAAGGAACAGGTTGCTCCAACTTCAACCCCAGCACTCGGGCAGCCTTCGCAACTGCCTCCCAGATGTCTCTCAGCGTGTAGGCGCGCTCGATGTGAGAGATGAACTCCACCGGCCCAGTTGACCCGATCGCGTGAGCGATGTGACGCCTCCAGTCACTGACAGTAGTGTCAGCAAAGCCCCCCTCCAGGAGCACTCTATCCAGGGTGCTACTGCTCCCGAAGCCGCAGTCGGCACGGAACTGGGTCCACCAAGTCCTCGGCGCCCTCGTCCGCGATGCCCCAGCACCAGCAGTCACAGGCCCCGCCTGCACCCGCCTTAGGGGATTAATAGCCCCACTGTAACCTCGTCCAGATGACAAGGAAGCCCGACCATCTCGAGTCTGCTGATGCGCAAGTTACTCCACATCCCAGTGAATTTGGGAGAAGCGGATCCTTAGGTACTCGTTGTCTAGTGAAATAGGAGGCTGATCCTCCCGCAGAAGTCGACCCTCCTTAGCTTTCGAATCGCCGAGGCCTTCTAGCGATACAGGTGGCTATGCTCGAACCACCACCTGGCATAATGGACGTCAAACCTCCCACGACGATCCAACGCTGGGGTCGGTAACTGCTCTGGCTCCCCGTGACAATAGAAGTCCCATCAAGCAGTTACTACCAGATGGCTGTCCTGGCTCTTATACAATCATCCCGCCAAAGGAAACTCCTGGTTTGGCGGGATTGCCTGGTCATACCCAAAGTTCTGGGCAAATTGATGCGGCTAGTAGTGCTCCAACACACTCGTAATAGATCGGTGCAGTGCCAACACCGCTGGCCGGGTGCTGATCACCCACTCTGTGTACACTGTAGCATCCGGCTCTCGCTGATGTGGTAGGGCGCAGGCCGCCCCGTCACTCGACGGCACCAGAATCAGGCGGAAGCCTCTCATCGCACAGTCAAATGAGAGCCCGTCCTCGCCTCTACCTAGCAAGTAAGATAGGGCCCCTCTGGCCCCCTCCAGCTGCGCTGCTGCGTCTCCGTCCGACTGACCAATGAAGCTGAACAGCAAAGGGGCCGCCGGGTTCGCCACCATCATCCTCATCACCAGCCCAGGGAACAGCAAATCGGCCCACACACTAAGGTAGTGGGTCGGCAGAAGTAAGCCCCGCTCGCGTGGCACGGGGTGCACTGACAGCACTCCCAACCCATGGTAGATGTTAGCCAACGCCGCAGGAGCAAACGCCAACCTCCATGCCTCTGCCAGCAAACACGCCAGCCATAGTAGCTCGGCCCGCAGAAGGTTGTCCTCTCCATGAGGGACCACAAATGTCGCCAGCCAATATGCCAGATACGCAGCAAAGTGGGTCACATCTGGCAGTCCATGGGGGTTCCACCCCTCTCGCGGCGCATAGATATATCGGGAGTAGGTCCTGAACCGCAGCTCCACCTTTGTATACTGCTCCAACGGGGTCTGATCTCGCGCAAACTCTTGATAGAAGCAAAATGACCCGTTGTAGAAATAACGGACCCACACCTTCAAAGGCACTCTTGGAGTATGTGCGGCCTTTTCTCTCCCTGCCAAGGCCAAGTCCCTCTAGGTCTTCAGCAAGTATCGGCAACTGTGAGACACCCGGTACCGGGCCTGCCCATCAGTTTGACTACGATGGAGGTCGTCCAGCACCACCTCCTCATAACCCTCGCTGCTGATCGAAAAACCTGAAATCCTAAAATGAGACCACAAGTCTAGTGAGGTCTCCCTCTCTGCCGTCGCCACAGTGTTCCACTGGCGATTGAAGCGCTCTGCCAGTGCCTGAATTAACCCTGTGTAGCAGGGGTACCCATACAGCGCCGCTGTCAATGCGTACCTAATCCTTGCCAGGCCCAGAAGCGCCCTATAGTGGTGCACGATGCCCATCAGCCACTCAGTTGCACCCTGGTGGTATCGATGTGATGAGATCACTGCCCAATGGCCGTACCAGCTCACGACTGTATGTCAAAGAATCCCATCCAGAAGACTATGGCCATCATATCCCTCGCCAGCAAACTGTAGCCCTGATGGCTCTAGCACCCGCCCCATTGCCCCCTCGGTCTCGACCCGGTGGTGGCCGTGCAGGTCCCAAGAAGCAGGACCTGGCGCTCCAATACGTACCCCGAACTGGTCCACTCTACAGAAGAAGCCCAGACACTCTACAGTGGGAAACTGACCATGCCTCCAGAAATCTGCAGAAAATCTTGGGAAACTATAGGAGGCAACCTCATGCAGGCTGTCCCTGCCCAGCAAAATGGCCCGCTCCAGCTGACGGCGTTCTCCAGTAATAGAGGGATCTTCATCCTCTATACCGATCGGGTAGCCTCCTGATCGGTCATAGCTATAAATCCCCCCAATCTTAGAGAGTCGGGCCAGCTCCACAGCTCCTGCTCCACTCACCCCCCCCCCCCACCAACAGGGCCCTCATCCACCAGCGAACGCCCCAGGTCAAGTTGGCCAATGCTGGCCAAGGTAACGATGGGCGGGCCCAAAGGAGGCAAGGGCCGCCCAGTCCTCCTCACCCAGTGGTCCTCCTCACGGGCCGTACGCCTCTGAGCCCGGTCATCTCTGCCGAATCTCGCCATAGCTGCAAAACAATTGCACAAAAATGGTGAGCACATGGGGGGTAATGTATACAAGAAAGTAAAAAAAATGCATATGAAGTGTCAAAATGCAACTACAATGAAGTAAATGAGGAGCTCACGGGCTGTCTACCCTCATCTCCGCCTCTGATGCACGCCCCGTGGGGGGCATTTGTTGTACCCAGATATTTTTCCCAGCAAAATAACAAGAAATGAGGGCCTCGGGATTTCCCCGAACACAGTTTAAGGCGTTATTTACCCAACCCTTTCTACGATACACCGGGCCCAATCAAGGGTCCTAACCAGTTCGCCGTGACCAACGGCATCATCAACAGTTGATTGGGGCCACCCCCAATGACCCAGCTTGCGGGTTTACCCGCCTTCAACCAAGCCACCCGGGATGACCCGGGGGCGCCCTGACCTCCAGCAACAAGGCCGAGATCTACTCCCAAGATGCCACACCCCAGCCCTCTTAAGTCAAAGGAAGACTTATCTCAGTCAACCATGGGCTTTGGAGACCCATAGCATGCTCATGCGGCCCATGTACGTGTGCCGGGAATTTCCCAAAACCCTTCGTGGGTGCGCATATCCCAGCCATTCTACAGCAAGTCGGGGGCCGACCCGCGGCCCCAACACACCAGCTATATTCTACGGTAACCCTCCGAAAAGTCGGGCCCACCCCCGACCCTCAGACATGCGGCGATGAGCCGTTTACTTTTAGCTCCCGGGCCAACCCGGGTCTGCCCTATCAACCTGCCATACAACGCGGCATATGTTACGAGGCCGGGCCCACATGCCCAAAATGCCTTCTCTCGACACCTACGAGCTCTCACCCTCGGCTCGGGGCCAAATCTAAGGCCCGCCAGTCAGCTACCTGAGCCGTTTGGCAACCCGAGGTGTGTCGGGAATTTCTCTGAACACCTTGCGAGCGGCAGCAATAACCTTAAACAATTGACCCCTATGGGTCAATCCCAGCACTTTTTCGGCCCAAGTCCTTCAAAGGATACTGCCAAACGGCCACAGGAGGTCACCCGGGCCAACCCCGCGCGACGGCCACCCCCCCAGGGGGGAGTTCACCCCGGGCGTAGCCGTGCCCTAGGGAGGGTGAACTCCCCTTGGGAGTCACGCCCTCCTCCTAGCTCCGTGGGTCCCACTGCCATCTCGTCCCAGCTCTGTGCAAAGGTCAGACGTACCCGCGTGGAGAAACTCACGAAGATGTAGCCTCGGGATCACAAGGGTCAACCCCTGGTCGATGCGCACAAGCGGCCAGCCAACCAGTCCAAGCTTGTATCCTTCATCCTCTTGCGATCACACGGAGTCAACGTGGGCCCAAAATAGACAAAAAAATGGGTTTTATAGGTCAATGGGGAAAAAACCCCTTTCCACTCCGCGTAAACCCCCCAGAAAAACAAAAAAAGGATTTTTCAAAGGGGAAAAGACCCCATTTCCAACTCGCGTAAACCCCCTGGGTTTACGCGGACCAGACCGGTCCCCCCCGATTTGGTCAGCGTAAACACCCCAGAAACAAAAAAAAAATTAATGAAAAAAGAAGCCCCAGCCCGGTCTGCATTAACCCCCCCTGGGGTGGGGGGGGTTACGCGGACCAGACTAGCCCCCCCCCCCCCCCCGGTCGGGTTCACGTAAACCTCCCTCCCCCACTCAGAAAAAAAATATATTTTCAGGGGGTTTAGGCGGACCAGATCGCACCCCCCAGTCCAACCTGCGTAAACCCCCCATGACCCTTCAACTTCCCCTATAAAACCCCCTTAGAAGCTCAAGGGGCACACGTGCTAACGGATACACACTCCGACATCCGCAGGCACTCAGCTCGAGGACTCAAGCCCCAAGGCTTCCGGCAAGGATGCGAGGAGATAAGCGCGCATTGCGTGGCTTGTTGATCGGCTCATATATGCCGAGGGTATGTCACACGTACTCCCCTCACATGGTGTCTAGCCATCTCACTCAAGTCCATCCCCGTCGCGTGTGAGGCGTTATGATAAGGGTGAACATACCCATACCTCGGGTCCGCCCGCGTATGGCACGTTATGATAACAATGCGTACGCCATGATGCCACATTTGCCTCCATCATAGGACAACGTGCCCTTCGCTCGCCCCGAACCGTCGATCGACTGTCCCAACCGCTGACTCGAGTTAGCCGGGCCCTGGCCTGGCAGTAATATTCTTGGGACCGGCCCTGACTCCCCAGCATGAAGACACTCACCTTTTGGGACCCGTACCTGACCACTTATCCCGAGCTACATCCGGCCTCCCTCAGGCGCCAGCCAGCGTCTGCCCCTGCCATCCAGTCTAGCCCTCCCTCGGCTATTCGGGCACGTCCCTAGCTCCCCGAGGAGAGCTCCTGTAAAACACGCGGATAATCCTCTTTATCCTACAACGACCCGGGGACCGACCCATGAGTTAGAATTGTCCTGCGGCTCGCACTAGTTGTATTTCAGCCCTTTCGGCCCCTTTGTAAAGCCCACGTGGCACCCATAAAGCATGAAACCAGTTGAATATGCATCCCCATACCCCGGGTTCCAGTTTTCTACCCGCACTAGCCAATGTTCAACCCATTTTCCCGGGTCCCGATTTACCAATCCCCCAGCTGCAGGATATACCCGATCCCCTGTCCTTGACTTCATAAATATCCAGGCTCTTCTTCAGCACAGAACAAAGGTGTTCGGATTCAATCCGATGTAAATAAACACCGGTTGCATGCGGCCGTTAGGGAAAGACGTCCCGTACACGAATCCCCACAATCGTCTGTGCACTCGCACCCATGGAGCCTCCCTTCTCTTCATGTGTCGCCCAATACCCCTAGCCCACGTGCCGCGTCCTGGTGATGCTTCCTCAGCCAAAATTTGGTTCCATAGGTGATTGTCGAGAAATCGACTAGCACGCCCGCACCCTGTCCGGTCACCCGGTCCTCTCGGAAACCTCTCGTGCAAGTTGACCCTTCTCGACTTTCCGTAAAAGACGAGTGTACGGTACTGCCGTGAGAGGCATATAGCTACAAAGGAGAGTATCCCCGAGATAACATCAACTCCCTTATTTTCCTTTATCGCTTTATTCCCCCTCTCACCGTAGTCACCGACTCACCTTTCGCCCATCGTGCCGAAACGGCGGCGAAACAGTGATAATCCTCATTAAGTTTGATATCTCCTATGTGCCACAGAAGGCCATTAAGGGGCAGGCCATTGTAGACTTCTTTGCCGCACATCCGGTCCCTAAAAATTCTCCTTTAGTAATAGAATTGCCCGATGATGAAACCCTGGAAGCATGTCAAGCCCAACAGACTACGTGGCAGCTATACTTTGATGGAGCCTCAAGAACTAAAGTGTCTTCAACCGGCCAGGTCAAAGTCAGAGCAGGGGCAGGCATCGTCCTGAAGTCACTGGAAGGGGAGGTTCTGTAATCCTCCTGGTCAATAAACAAGCCATGCACCAACAATGACGCTGAATATGAAGCACTGATAATCGGCCTCCAAATTGCCCTCGATATGGAGATACAGATGTTGTAAGTATTTGGTGATTCCATGTTGATCGTCAAGCAAATATAGGGGGAGTTTGATGTCTGAAATCGAGAACTCACTCCTTATCATCAAAAGGTGTTGCGCCTCATGGTGAATTTTTACTGCATTGAACTCAACCATGTGGGCCGAGGGCAAAATACCCAGGCCGACGCTCTGGCAATGCTAGCCAACTCTTTGGCCATCCCACCGGATGAAACCTTGAATATTGTGGTGATCAATAGATGCCAAGTCCCTAGCATGCTCGATGCACAGCTGGACGAGTACGAGGTTGCAACGGTCGAGGAGACCCATATGCCTGATTGGAGAGTGCCTCTCTTGACGTGGTATAAGCATCAGTGACTGCCAAAAGAAAGAGAAGAAAGGATGAAGCTACTCCGGATCAAAGACTCCTACGAGGTTAGGAGCAGAACTCTATTCCAAATTATGGTAGATGCCCGCAAGAAGATCATGCTCTGCTGCCTATCAACAGAAGAAGCCTGGCAAGTGATGTGAGAGATACATGCTACAACGGCCGGATCACATCAAGCCAGGCCGAAAATGAAGATTGAAATCAAGAAACTGGGCTACTACTGGCCCACCATGTTTGACGACTGTTGCAAGTTTGCCAAATCATGTTGTTGGGTGCAAGGCTAGGATCTAGAGGGGGGTGAATAGATCCCCTTTAAAAACTTACGCTCAAATAAAAGACTCACCCTACTGAATTCAAACTGGAAGGAAACAAGATAACAGTTTACACTGCTCACTTGGTTTGGTCAAAAACAATCTCAAACACTTAGCCATTAAGCATCTGATAAGAAGAAAGACTAATGCAACGGACCAAGCAACCTACAGAAGATAAGAAACTACTAACAACAACTAGTAGCTCATATGAAAGCAATCTCGAACACATTGCACACAAGAATGCTACAATTCAGAAACTGCTTGCACTCCAACCTATGAAGATGGTAGAGGAAAAGGATCAGACGCACAAATGCAAACCACACTATACAAGAGTTTTTAGGTGGTTCGGCCAGACACCCAGTCTGCCTACATCTACCCCCCCTCTAGATCCCAGCCTTGCACCCAACACATGTCAGAAATGTCAAGAGCACGCCACCGTGCCTAGAAGGCCTGCAGTGTTGCTGCACCCAACAATTCCCAGCGGGCCCTTTGCACAATGGGGAACCGATGTGGTTGGCCCTCTCCCGACATCTTCTATTGGATGCAAATACATTTTAGCAGCAACAGACTATTTCTCTAAGTGGGCAGAAGCCATAGCACTTAGGGAAGTGACTGGAGAGCTGGTTGCCAGATTCATCCGCCAGAATATTATATTCTAGTTTGGTGTTCCCAGCCGAATCATTAGAAATCAGAAGATCTACCGGCTGTCTGATAAGTACAAGATTGATTGGAGGACTTCCACTCTCTACAACCCACAAGCAAATGGGTTGGCAGAAGCTTTCAATAAAACTCTATGCACACTCTTGGCTAAAACAGTCAGCTCCCACAAGAGAGACTAGAAGGAGAAGATGTACGAAGCTCTATGGGCATATCAGACTATTTACAAGACTCCCACAGGCTACTCACCTTTCTCTCTGGTGTATGGTTCGGAAGCTGTGGTTCCCATTGAGCTTGAAGTGCCATCACTAAGGGTCCCCATCCAGTATGGTCTGGTCTGTGATGAACAAACCAATATTGAAAGAAGGCTGGAGGAACTTTTCGACCTAGAAGGGAGGCATCTTCGAGCACAACAAAATATACAGATATACCAAGCCCATATGGTCTGTGCTTTCAACAAGCTAGTCAAAGGGCGAGAATTCAAGAAGGGAGACATTGTCATGATGAAAAAGAGAGAAGTCATGGACTCCAACCCTAAAGGCAAATTCGTCGAAAACTGGTTGAGCCCATATGTGGTCCGGCAGTTAAATGACGGAGGAGCCTATGTCGTGGTCAACCATAAAGGAGAAGTGCAATTCTCGCCCCTCAATGGAAGACATCTGAAGCTAAATCATGCGCCACCACCCCCTCTAGGCAGAGCAGAGAATGATTGAATGAACTTTGCAATTGAACCAGGGTTTTAGCACTACCCTACACTGACTATCCCAATAGTGTAATGACCCAAGATCAGGATACCGAGAAAAACTTGATACCATTCGAATCCTGGTCTGTCGCCCAAGAGTCGGAGGGCTCGGAAGGGCTAAAAGGTGTGTGTGAGTGGCAGTATACACAGAAATAAGAAATAAAGCAGGAAAAATAATAATAAACTAACTACAGAGACTAGTCCAAAAAGTATAGTCTATAAAAAATAAAATGTATCCAAAGTCAAGTGAACACTCAGCCCGGCGAGCTGGCACCTAGAAACCTCCGCACAGCACCCTCGATCCTTGAAAAAGAATCGCCTCACCTGAAAAGCAAGGGTGAGCCTCCTATCATTGGCTTAGTAGGGGTCCCGCAGAATCCCAACTGTAAACAACGGCGACAGCGGAAAGTAGCAACGACAACGGTAGAAGCAGAACCCACGGTGGCCGACAAAACCTCGGCTCTATTGCGACTCCTACCGGTAACGAGAAAAGAACTCTCGATTCCACAATCGGGAACTGGACCACCTAACACCACAGCTACCGAGGGAAAATCCATTGCAACTCTACCGTGGAGGCCTGTCACAAAGATGGGGCCTAACCTGGGCCACCTGTTCCACGGGTACTATCACGACCTCACTGTCGTGAACCTGACCCAGCCAAGGGGTGAAGCCCCAGTAAGTCTACCGAGCGCCCCTGGCCTCAACCTCGGGAAACACATAGAAACCGTCAGGGAAACAACACCTCGCGGTCAGAAAATAGACTCTCGGGTCACAAAAACTCACGTCCTGTGACGGGGGCACCTGCCCACTAAAAGCACGGCTGGAAGAGTCCACCGATGACTTATTCCACGCCTCAGGTGTCTCTCTCGCCCCAGGCAGACACCGAGACACAACACAACCAACAGTAGAAACAAGGGTCTAGCCGGGGTCATGCTAATCAGCACGCGTCCGAAGTCTCCGACCATGTGTACACACACTAAACGACTGTACCACGTCAGGCCCTCTAGCTGGTTTTCCTCCCGGCTCGAACTCGAGCCGCTACAGGGGAGGCCCTACGGCAAACCAGCCTAAAAACTATCTCTAACGGGTGTAGCTCTCCACCTACCCCCTAGGTGGGTTAGCACACGCGTGCCCAGGCAAGCCATTGTAGCTCTCCACCTACACCCAAGAGGGTTGGCACAAGCGTGCCTAGGAAGCTACGACTAGTGGGGGTCACCACACAAACGAATCTTGGTGGAAACCACCGGAACACGAACCGGCCATGCACAGGCCCTATCACGTCCAGCTCAAGAAACAGGTGGCACGATGCCATCGGACTCTAGGTAGTCTACTATACCTATTAGGCCAATGGTCCTTGAGTCATAAGACTCAGGGTCAAGACCATTGTACAGGACAGCTCCAGGCCATCAATCTAGCCTATCCCTAGGTCAGAAACCTCAGTCCGATGTAATTCTGAAGGTGGGGCATAGCTGCTGACTCAATCCTTTCCAAAGGGAAGTGAAGAAAACCCTCCAGCCCCAAGCTGGGCAATTGGACTCACAGTCCACACGCCATATGCACGGCCCACACGGAAACCACGTTCCAGAGAAGTTAACAACGTGCGGCAATAGCCCTCCGCACTCATGCCAACCCGTGGCGACTCGATCTAGCGTAAACATGGAAGCCCGAAACACATGGGGGTCACCCGAACCCTTAAACCCATGGGCATGCTAATCGAGATAAAATGGTACCTCTGGACACCCAAAAATAGGGTCACAGTACCCACGGGGTGTCCGAGACACTCATGGGGCCAAAGGTCGGTCAGTGGGTCTCAACCGGATCGATCGGGGCCAAAAACGGGCTTGCCCACTATAGTTCGGTCGACCAGACCCTTAGGGTCGGTCGACCAACAGGGTCGGTCGACTGGCCCAAAAAGGTTGGTCAACCGCCTACATGCAGGGGAGGGGGGGCGTCCAGGTCGGTCGACCGACACTGGCCGGTTGGTCGACCGAACTGAGGCGAGATCCCCCTCGTGGAGAACGCCGATCGGTCGACCGAACTGCCTGACTCAGTCGACCGATTACGGCAGCAAACCCTCGGATCCCCACCTAGGGGTCCGATTCCACACCCCAATAACCCCCAGGTAATGGGGAAAACAATGGGGATCATTCCCCGGGTCCCAAAACCCAAAAAGGGAGGGAAGAAAGAGAGAAAACTTGCACGATCCGACGAATCCGTCGCACGCCCTAAAAATATGATTTTAACTCCCAGCGTGAAGAAAACCCCACTCGGCTCACCACGGCCTACCAAAATCGTGACAAATGAAGTACTGGGGTTAAGGAACCATCCCCCTACCTCCACCGAAGATTCTGCACACCGTGGACGTTGTTCCACTCAAAAATACCCGTGAAACCCCCGCCGCGGCACGAACTCGCGAGCGAGGTTCGACGCATCACCGTCCCTCGATCCTCATCCCGTTCCTGCTCCACGACCTCTCAGCATCGCCGCCTCATCCCCGTCCACTTCCGTCGGCCACCGGAGAAGAGAGGGAGAGAAACAGATGAGGGAGAGAGTGAAAGAGAGAATGAGAGAAAGAGAGAGGGTGGGGGGTTTAAATAGAAAAATGATTTTGGGATTTAAAATCTAAAAAATAGGAAAAAATACTCCCCACGATCCTCGTAAAACGCACAACGCATTTGCAACGTCCCGGAGCCCGACAACACATCGGTTCACCCTACACAGGGTTCTGAAGGTCCGACAGGCAAAAACACGCGTAATGCCCAAAACACACTCCAGGACTCGCAACGACGCTTCGAACTCACGGATCCTAATCCAAAAAAATCGAAACAAAATCTGGGGTGTTATAAATAGACATATACATCTGTGTTGATTTAGACCTTCCATCTAAATCTATGCTTGAACCTTTTATCCTTTGCGTTGACGTTAACCCCCACGTCAATGAGTAAACATATTTCGGTGAACGGCATCGTGCCTAAGCCGCTACATATACATCTTCATTGATTTAGACCTATGTCTAAATCGATGCTTAAACCTTTTATCCTTTGCATTCACGTTAGCCCCCATGTCAACGAGTAAACATCTTTCGGTGAACGGCTTTGTGCCTAAGCCGCTACATATACATCTTCGTTGATTTAAACCTTCTGTCTAAATCGATGCTTGAACCTTTTATCCTTTTCGTTGGCATTAACTGGCCCCCACGTCAACGAGTAAACATCTTTTGGTGAACGACTTCGTGCCTATGCCGCTACATATACATCTTCGTTGATTTAGACCTTCCGTCTAAATCGATGCTTAAACCTTTCTTCCATTCCGTTGACGTTAACCACCACGTCAACAAGTAAACATCTTTCGGCGAATGCCTTTATACCTAAGCCGCCATATATATCTTCGTTGATTTAAACCCTCCGTCTAAATCGATTCTTAAACCTTTTATCCTTTGCGTTGACGTTAACCCCACGTCAACGAATATACGTCTTTCGGCGAACGGCCACGTGCCTAAGCCGCCATATATATCTTCACCGATTTTGGACTCTCGTATAAATCGATGCTTGAACCTTTTATCATTTATGTTGACGTTAACCCCCACGTCAACGAGTAAACATCTTTCAGCGAACGGCTTCATGCCTAAGTCACTACATATACATCTTCGCTGATTTAGACCTTCCGTTTAAATCAATGCTTAAACCTTTCATCCTTTGCGTTGGCATTAACCCCACGTCAATGAATAAATGCATCATCGGCGAACGTCTTCGTGCCCACGTCGATCCACATATACCTATGTCACCGTTGGTTAGACCTTACATCTAATCGACGCTTAAACCTTTTTCTCCTTTCCAATGGTGTTAACCCCACATCAATGAGCGAGTTCGTTGGCCTTGAACGTTGCATTTCGACCGACAAGCAAGTCAACTTCATGCATTTCGTTAAAAAAAATGGGGCTCAAAATGGAGGTGCCCCGCCAGACTTGTACAGACACTCTGTTGTTCAAGGGCAAGAAGGGGTATAACCCGGCTGTGGCAAAAACCCGAAAGGGCACTGCGAGCAAAATAGGGTACCCTGCCACGCGAAAATCTAAAAGGGGGCGTGGGCAAAAGCAAGAAGGGGCTGGCTCCGGCAAGAACCCAAAAGGGTGCTTGGGTCAGTAATGTGGTAATTAAAAAAAGAAGGAAGAAGTACGGTCTGTTCACTCCTTCCGAACCTCAATCCTCTACCGGCAAAGACCCTCAGAAAGGTCGAACCTTCGCTTATGCTCAAGAAAATCCCTACACGGGACAATTGACATACGTCCCATTGGGAAATCCATGTGATATGGTGAACAAACCTATGTCGATCCTTCGACATCATCGAGATCGATGCTTAAACCCTCCGGTATGGGCCTTACGCCTATATTGCTAAAACAATTCCCTTTGCTTCGGCATCTACCCAATGCCGATGAACAAACTACCATCAATCCTTCAACATCATTGTCGAGATTGATGCTTAAACTCTCCGGCATGGGCCTTACACCTATGATGCTAAAACAATGCCCTTTGCTTCGATATCTACCCAATGCCAATGAATAAACTACCATCGATCCTTCGACATCATTGTCGAGATCGATGCTTAAACCCTCCAGTATGGGCCTTACGCCTATACTGCTAAAACAATTCCCTTTGCATCAGCATCTACCCAATGCCGATGAACAAACTACCATCGATCCTTCGACATCATCGTTGAGATCGATGTTTAAACTCTCTGGCATGGGCCTTACGCCTATGCTGCTAAAATAATTCCCTTTGCTTCGGCATCTACCCAATGCCGGTGAACAAACTACTGTCGATCCTTTGACACCATCGTCGAGATCGATGCTTAAACCCTCCGATATGGGCCTTACATCTATACTGCTTAAACTATTTCCATTGCTTTGGTATCTATTGTACCCGAACAATTTCCCCAGCAAAATACCCAGAAATAGGAGTTTGGGAATTTCCTCGAACACCTTCAAGGCATGGGCTACTCGACCCCTCCGATAACCCAGTGGGCCCGACCAACGACCCTGACCCGCCTATCGAGGTATACGGCGGCATCAACAATCAATCGGGACCATTCCCGACCCCTAAGTTGCGGACTTTGCCCACATTCTACACGACCACCCGAGGCAACCCGGGGGCACCCCGACTACAAGCCACGCCACATGACACTCAGTGAAAAGGCCAGGGGCTTACCCCGAGACGCCTTCCTTCAACCCTTCAAGGTTAAAGGGAGACCTACATAGGTCAACCACATGCTTGGGGGGACCGCAGCACGTGTATATGGCTCACACACGTGTGGTCGGCATTTTTCTGAACACCTTGTGGGCGCGTATGTTCCAACCCTTCTACACCAACCCACGGGCCACCCCGTGGTTCCAGCACACTAATTAGGACCTACAACGACCCCCCAGCAAGCCGGGGCCACCCCCGACCCTCAGGCACGTGGCAATGAGCCACTTAACTCTAGCTCTCGGGTCAACCAGAGGCTACCCTGCCAACCCGCCGTACAACATGGCACGCAGCCCAAGACACGGCCCACAAGCCTAAAGTGCCTCCCCTTAGCTCCCATGAGTTCCCGTTCTCAGTCCAAGGCCGAATCCAAGGCCCACCAGTCACCTACTTGGCCCATTTGACAACCCGGGGTGTGTCGGGCATTTGCCCGAACACCTTGCGAGCGGCTACTACGACTCGAAGAACAACGGCCCCCATGGGCCATCCCAGTATCCTGGAACCCCGTGTCCTTCAAAGGACATCCCCAGACGACGAAAGAAGACCCCTGGGTGCCATCCCTTGGGGTTGCGGCTCGTCCGGGGCTGGTTCACCCCAGGGCACGGCCGCACCCCCAAGGGAGGGTGAACTCCCCGGGGGCCGCGCCCTCTCTCCAGCCCAGAGGCCCGACGACCTTTCCCAGCCCCAGTTCGCGCAAATTCCCAGTTTTGGGGTGCAGAGTTCGCGTTAGGATTCGTTCACCATACCCGTACGTGGAAGGAGCCGCGAAGAATGTCTACGATGAATCACACGCACGAGCGTCTCGATCCGCGCACACAAGTGTATCCTCCCAGTATCCTTTGTCCTCTTTCTGTTAGCCAAATTAGGACAAATATCAACAAAAAAAATTAATTTTATAGAGGTGGGGCCGCCCTCTCTCTCTCTCCCTCAATCCAATCCGCCTAAACCCCTTGGGTATTAAAAAAAGATTTTTTAAAATAACAAAAAATGGACCTATTCGGTCCGCCCAAAACCCCCTGGGGAGGGGTTTAGGCGGACCAGCCTGGACCCCCAGGCTGGTCCGCCTAAACCCCATCCAAATTAAAAAAAAAGTTTTTTCCCCTCCGAAGAGGGGTTTAGGCGGACCAGACCAAACCAACCCCTTGGGCTGGTCCGCCTAAACCCCATCTCCCCACTTCCGTTACACACACAAAAAACACACAAAAAATACAAAAATAAAATAAAAATACTATTGTTCAGGGGGTTTACCCGGACCAAGTTGAACCCTCAACTTGGTCCGCCTAAACCCCTCCCTCCACCCCTTCAAATTCCTATAAATTTCCCCCCTTATAAGCTCAAGGGGCAACAGTTGAAGGCTTGCACAAGTGGACACACTAACGGACAGACAAACACCCCTGGCCTAATTGTTGCACCCTCGGACTCCCGAGGCCTTCGGCAAGGGTTGGGGACGCGAGAAGACAAGTGCACGCGCGGTTGGATAGCTAGTCGGCTCACAAACGTCGAGGGTATGTCATGTGTACTTCCCTCACGCGGTGTTTAGCCATCTCACACCAAGTCCATCCTCGCCGCACGTAAGATGACTACGCCAACGGCAAATACACCCGCATCCCGGGTCCGCCCGTGTACGCGAACTTACGACGGTGACGAAGTGCACTCTGTGATGCCGTGCCAAACCCTGACACGGAATCACGTGCCTACCGTTTGTAGACACGTAAAAATCGATGCTATGATGAGTAAATCTCATGTCACCACGTGATGCCCCAAAGTGGACTTCAATATTGGTTTAATATGAAGTTTTTCTGATTACTTCATATTTTTCATAATAAATTGTAATTAACGCCTGGAGGAAGGGCGTCACTTAATTGACGACAGGATGAGGGTCGTGGTTTAATAAATAAACGACTGTTCACGCAGGCGAGGTTTCCTAGATTTTACGAATCCTAATCAAAACAAAATTCAAATAATTGGCGTCATTCTCTAAGGCGTTGATTAATTGACGCTCATTTGAACAGGCGTCATTTCTAATTTTTAAATAACGAAAGTCCTTTATTTCCATAATTAAATCCAGGAATTAACCACTTGATGGCTGTCGTCATTTCAAATAACGCCACGATTTAGGTCGTCATTTTCACATCTGATTCCTTTGCGTCTGCTACCTTCCAGTAATGATCCTTTCCCCATTTTACACCTAGTGTTCGATTAGGAAGAGGGGTCTTTGTTGGAGGATTGATTGCCTTATTTTAATCCTATTGATGCAAGGATTTTGGGCTTATAAATACCCCCTTGAATCCCTCACGCGTGAGACAGTGAACGAAGAGAACAACAATAGGAGAGAGTTAACAGAGAGAAGAGTCTTCCCTTTTTTTGCAGTTGCGCCTCCAAGGTTTTTTCCCGTGGGGACCTTCTTCTTTCGGGCGTTCTTCTTCCCACGGGCATCATCTTCATCCGGCGGTTCATCATCCTGCTGCAGCCGCTGCGGCTTTTTGTTGCCTCCCCTTTACTGCTACACACATAGTAGCAAGGACACTCCCTCCCCTTTTAGTTTGTTTTGTGTTATCATCGTATCAGCATCATCATGCACTCCTTCTAGCTCTCTGCTAGAGTTATCGCCATATTACAAATGTTGTTCTCAACTTTGCATTGCATTCATATTCCATACCTTGTTGCTCCTTCTTAGGGGTTTAAAACCAAAACACACAAGGTGTGTTCATGCTTAATTTGATTGATTCTATATTTTTAAAGCATTGATACTACACGTCTTTTGGCTAATCCATATCTTCGTTTGTTTGGTGTGTTTTCTTGCAAGCGTAATCAAGCTATAAACCCCCTTCATCGGCCGGCCGGTAGAAGGAGGAAGGAAGAACTTGCAATCTCACCCGCTTCATACAAGGTACATGTGATCATCTTTGTATTTTTGAGGTAACCCCTCTGGGGATCACCCTCGTTTGAGCATCTCATGCTCATTCCCCTTCTTTTCCTTATGTCCCACATATTTTAGCACATGTCTCCCCATTTCCATTTTAAATCTTTTTCTTCTCTTTAAAATGTCTATGTGACACCATTCACAAATTGGCGATCATGGTGGGACTCTTTTTGTTTTTAGTTTGATTACCCCTCCCTCTGGCACCCTCGCGTGCCCCTCCCTTTGGCACCCTCGCATGCCCCTCCTTCGTGCTCCACGTAGCACACTCCCCTTGTGCACCACGTGCACACCCCCACTGGATTAGCCAATTTTTGAAGTATCCATAGCATTTTTTTAGAAAAGGAATTTGATTTCTGCCAGTGACCTCTCTGGAACTGAATAGTGCCCTCCCTGTCGCCGTCATTTCTGCATACAGCGACCGTTCAAACGGGCGCTGTTTCCATTTATTTTCTACATTTTTATTATTTTTATAATCCACGCCCCTCACAGAGACGTCATTTTCACATTTAACGCCTCACACCAAGGCGTCAATTTCTTTGATTGCTATTGATTTGGGTCATTTCTCTGATTACTATTTACTGTGTTTCAACTCCCCTTTCAGAGGCGTCGTTTCCTCATTTAATGCCTCACACCAAAGCATTTTTCCCGCTTGCTCTTGCCACAGCTTGTTGACTGCATTTTTGACGCCCCCCACAAAGGCGTCTATCACTGGTACAGCGCCTTACTCAAAGGCGTTATTTGGATTATCATTATTTTTATTCATCAATTCGAGTACTGTTTACTGCCATCTGATGCCCCTTTTCAGAGGCATCATTTCTTTAGACAGCGCCTCACTCTAAGGTGCTATTTCATTTTGGTTGCTTTCTGTTTACACTGTTCACAGTGATTAGCGACTGAAACTCAGTCGCTGCTTATTGATATAGCGACCTCCGCGAGGTCATCATTTTGTTATGTGCCCACAGAACCTTGATTACTGCTCTGTTGATTGCCATTATTTATTTGATCATTATCTGCTGGATCTGCCTGCATTAGCGCATTCATTGTGCATTTGGCTTGGGAGACCTCCTCTCCCTACACCTTTTAGGAGATCTTACACCCCCTTGGTGAAGGAAGGACCCTCCATTGAGCATTCCGTCTCTTTGGACCGGAAATTCTTAAACTAAGCCTCCATAAGTCTCCATACCCGTGGATTCCCTCACGGACGTCGGGCAGGTTGTACCTTGAAGTTCCCCGGGTTTAGTTGGCCTATGCATGGTGAGAGAGTGAACCTAGTTGACATTGAAGCAAAACTATATTGAAACTAGGTTCATGACCTTGAGTGGATCATATAAAAATTTGTAAAAATCTTAAATTCACTAATGTTCAACATATAAAAATCAAGCGTAACATTCCAACTTGTTTGCTATCTTTGCAAATTATTTTGATTGGATATTTGATATTTGCATGATGTTTCGCTATGATAATCAAACAAACATGGTTAATCTTAATTATAATCATGAGGATGCACAACCTAGTACATCTTATGATCCTCAATTTCAACATGTTCATTATAACTCTCATCACCACTTACTCAAGGGGCCACGTCCTCATTCTCAGGGTCTTGCCCGACCCATGGGCAATGTCCAATCTCACGGTCTCTTGAATCAATCACAAGCCACTATTCCTCCGGGACTGTCTCCTCCACATGATGAGAAAGTCTCTCGGGTCTTGCATGCATTAGATCACCTCACCACTCAACAAATCCAAGTCCTTAAGGCTATTGTTGAGGGCACATCTTCTTCTCATCCACCCACCAATCCCACACGGGTGGCCCATCACCCATCTCCATCCATTCATACCTGGGCGGCCCATTACCAATCTCCTTCCCCTACACATATTCCTCCTCGGGTGATCCATCGCCCACCTCCTTCTGTTCCTCCTCCTCCACGGCCCGAAGGCCCGTATGTTCCTTGCAACCCGGCTCGTCCGGGTCCTTTTGTGGGTCGGCCCATTAATCCACCTCCACGGCCTCTACATCAAGCCATCCCTCCAAGGCTATGCCAACCCTCCAATGTTCAAGTTACACGCCTCCAACAAAATCTCCTTGATAAAATTGCTTCGATGGAGGAACAACTCAAGAGGGTCACAAGCCCACGGCCCACTCCTCCTCCTCCTTCTCAAGTCAATCCTCTTCATGCTTTTATGAACAACATCACTAAGATGGAAAAAGATTGAAAGGAGAGTAGAGATAATGGCATTATAGACCCAAGTGAGCAAGACGTTTCAACAAGTTTTGATGGTCAAGTGGACGTTGTCCGCCCTCCACCAATTCACCATGTTCATACACACAGCCATCTGCCTTCTTCTTCACCTTCGCCTCCGCCTTCATATTTACCTCCACAAAACTCTCCACATTACATTACTCCACCACCTATTATCACGCCTCCACCACAGCATCCACTTGATATTTTTAATGATTATGAAGATTTGGAGCCGGCATGTGCAGATGATGAAATTCTTCAAGAGGCACCAATTCCGAGTTTCCTTCGATTTCCGCTCCCTCCATTACCCGATGAACCCCCTGCTCAGGACAATGCTGCCATCCCTAACCCCGTCTATGAGATCTCTTGGTGTTACGATGATGGGTCGATACTCCAATCACCCACACCGGCTCACCATGACCCTTCCATTATCTCCAATCCTCCACACACCACTAAAACCCGACGCTTCCTACGAACCAAACCCACCACACCTTTAACCTCCACACCATTGGCCACCGTCGAACCTCCCACTAAAACTCAAACCATTGTACCTCTAACCTCCACACCATCAACTTCCACTTACCCTTCCGCCAAGCCATCCGAGCTTACCTCCACTCCACCAGCCTCTACCGAACCTTCCATTAAACCTTTTCCTAAACCAAATGACACCCCATTGCCGCCACTTAAGGTCTCCATTATCCCCATAACGCCAAAGCCAATTACCTTAAACACAACTTCACCTACACCTTTACCTGAACCCGTGGCTAGTCCTGGGCAGGACTCACCTATTTTTGCACTCGAGCCGATCCCAGTCGCTTCCGAGAAAGGGGAGAAGCCCACCATGTTAGAACCTCCACTTACCCTTCCATTAAAACTCTCCATTACACCTCCACTGCTCATCAAGCTTACCGCCTTCGCTTCACCTTCCTCTATCACTCAGACTGGGTGTATTCCTACAAGCACATGTGCCAGGGATATCCAAGAATCGGGCAAGAAGGGCTTGACCTCGGCTATGCCATTCAAAATTCAAGATTTTATTTGCCGGATGCCGATCCGTGTCATTATGCTAGGTATATTTGAGAAGTCTCCTTCAAGGCTCACTATGATAAATTCTTCCACTTTGATGCCATATCAACCCTTTATCAAAGTCACCTTATTCATTGGTCGGTACTCTTTTAATGCTCTCATTACCACTCATTCCGTCATTATACGACTCCCTTGTCAAAAGAAGGGGTTCTCTTCCCCCATTGCCATAACACATGAGAGTATTTGGGCATTAATTCCATCCATCGAGCCATCTGGCCGGGCCCTTTCCTTGCCATGGTGGGGTGGGCATCCTTTCGCTAAAGAGCCTTCCACCAATTCATTTACTCCTTATTATGTTCCACCCACATTTTTCTCTCTATGGGACACTCCATGGGTGAGGAGGAGGATCTTACCCTCTCATTCCATGCATTCTCTGCATTCTTTACATATCATGCATTTCATGCATCCCTTACAACCATCATATGGCATTCACATGCATTTGCATTTCTTCTTTCCAAGGTTTCAGAACCCGTATCTTCTCCGCCTTTCGGAACCTCTGGACCTTCCACATCTTCCACCTCCGGAACGTCCGGACTTATCTTTCCTCCTTGGGCATCGCGTCCCATGGTGTCTTATTCCTCTGGAATTCCCAGATTTCTCTCCCGTCCTCCTAGGGCATCGCATCCCTTCTTTCGCTATCCCTCCAGAACCTCCGGACTTATCTGATTACTCAGGGTACTACGTCCCTCGACATTTCCCTCCTACAGAACCTCCGGATCCCCTATCTTTCTTCCAATTCATCCTCCTACTCTTTCAGGATGTTGCATCCTTCATTCTTTTCTTCCTCTTCAATCATATTTTTCCATACCTTTTCCCAGGGCATCGCGTCCCTTGGGATTTTCCTCCTCCGGAACCTCCGGATGATTCCTACCCGCATCATGATCCGCCTCTTTTCATCTATCAATTTCTTCTTCTAATTCCTCCCAATCACGGGTCTGACCCAACTTCTTCCACGTCAATCACTTTGGGCATCTGCCCCTTTTCCCACTGCTTCCGAGGCTTTAGCCTTCACTCCACTTCTTGATTTTCCTCTCCTTCTGTACACCTTTTCATGTGATCAGGGTCACTGTACCTTAGTGAGGGAGTTCTAACCCTCGCCTCTTTTCCTTTTATCCTTGTTCGTCTGAGTATGGTCTTGGTACCACTCTTTCTTGTTAAGCCACTTCAAACCTTGGCTTCAAATCCTATTATCTGCCACTTAAGGACAAATCTCATGTTCATCAAGATCGCCTCCAGCAGTTGCTGCTTCTACAAGGTTGCAAGGTAACATTTTGCGTATGATTTGATTTCATCATTCTTCACGCACGGTTTTTCAAAATGAAGTGCTTCTTAACATGATCAAGGATGTTATTCTAGATCTTTATCTTAGGCCTTCTCATTAAGTCAATTTCAGAAAAGAGTCTTTAGACTTGCTATGCAGCACTTCGGTCATAAGAACCCCACGCTGGGAGTTCTACATTCTCTCCCCACTTGTTAAGAGTAACCCTTAGCTGGGCACTTCACACACTTCACGGCGCCCTTTAGCCGTCTCCTTGATTAAACACCATTGCTACTTGGGTCATGCCATGAGTATGCGTAAAAGTCTTTTCTCTTCTTTACTCGGCCGCATGCAGGGGCAAGAGGTTGACGGATGAGATGACCAACCTAGGTACTCCCCAATACGAGAGAAGTCTCAAATAGGGGTAGTCTTGACCCAAATTAAAGTGAATTTTCATGATACATCTAGCCAAAAAGGGCTATTATGAAAATCCAGTCAAAATTTCGATAAAAGTACAATTATAATAAAGGCATGTCAAGAGAGGCAAAGTCCCTGCAAGGAAAATCCTGGTCGTATGCATGTCAAGGGTCTAAAAATCAAAGGCATAAAGCCCCGACACAACAGACTACCTCTGTGAGGGGTAATACCCTAGAAGGAATTCGAGTCCCGATATCTCTTATCCTGCATAAAGTTTATCTCTAATTTTTCTTCTCTTCTCCCTCTAAGACCGAATGTTTCTCGGGTATGGCCTTGGTAGGGGCACCGTTATCTAAGGGTAGCCGGCTGTAGGGCGCCACCTTGAAACGCATGTCTGGCTTTAGGCAGTTTTTTAGCGAAAGGGGAAGGAACGAGGACTCCTAGCCGGTGGTCCAAAAAAAATGTCCTTTGATGCTGCACTAGCAATGTCTAAACTAAAATCTAAAAAAAGTTGAATATTTCTTTATCAAAATCTAAAAAAATTGAATATTTTCATATTTTTAAAAAAAATTCAAATATTTTCTAAAATCCATAAAAATTTGAATACTTTTTCAAAACCCATAAAAATTTGGATATTTCACAATAAAAAAAATGCATTATATTTTTCTGATGGTGTTGATTTCACAGGAACAACAATCTTGCAAGGATCAAGAGCACGGGATGAGTCCCCTCCATTCACCGCTATCAATCTTCTGATTCTTCCCAACATCATCATGATTTGTCACTATGGGCACTCCTGATTATCATCACTCTATTCATGTCATACTGGGCATTAATTGATCGTTCATCTCCAAAATCTTTTAATAAACTCCTGCTGATTTCACTTCATCACTCTTGCCGCTGGGCATTACTTAATCCTGATCATTCAAGTGACTAGCCAAGTTGTCATCCTCATGACAAACAACAAACAATGATGCTATGCTATCTATGTAACGATGCTATCTATGTTGAATGCTTAAATGCTATTCATGCCTTTCACGTTGTGCACGCTTGAATGTTATTCATGATATGATACATACATGCTATTAATGCTTTGATACATGCTATATTTTCATGTTATTCAATGCTATTCAATGCTTTCATGCTTAAATTCTATCCCTTCTATAGTTGCAATGCTTTAACGCCTTATTCATTGCTTGTTATCTTTTATATCTTGGCTAATGAATTTTTGAGTGCAGAAAAGAAGCTCTTAGTCCTACCGTCCTGGTATCATCACTCTGGCCCCACGGCGCTTGCATTTTCTAAATTCCCTCATGCTTATTGCTATCACCATCTTCTCTTGTATCTTTCCTGTATGCATTTTTACTATATGGTACTCTACGCTATTATAGCATATCAAGGACCTTGTAATTCTGATAAACCTGGAATTTGAGTTCCCCTTCACCAAAAATAGTGATAATTCCAGGGGAGTCTTGATTACACGGATAGGCCGTTGGGTTATCTAAGGTTTGGGACAACGGTTCCACTTTCAGAGTTGATGCGTGGATAAACGGGCTTCGGCTTAGTGTCAGCTTAGAAAATTGGATTCCTGACCAAGTCTGGATGGTTTAACAATATTATCCTTGATTATTTTTTATTTTAGTTTGTTTTAATTTTTCTTTTAGCCCAACATGCATCATGTAGGACTTTGAGCTTTAATGATGAAAATCCTCATATTACGCTAATAATGAGGGCCGCTCGCTCTTAATTGAGCTGACATGAGATATTCCATTCAAAATCGAGTACTAAGTTCTCCTTGAAGCCGCTCAGGTTGGCTCCTTGAAAGTATTCATTCGCTGGGTCTTTACCTCAAATCGTTTTATTTTTCTGCAAATCCACCTTGGTTATAGCACGTCCACATTGGTTGGTAACGGCTCTCCAATGGTAGCTTTCCTTCCGTGCCCTCGCGCGCATTTTTGTTTATTAGCTTTATTCTTTCATCCAGCCAATCATTGCTTTCTCGTAATCATCCGAGATTGTTTCATTCAGAATCCTGGAAAGATTTTCAACTCTTAGTGTCGGAGGCGTGTCACATCACACCTTGATATCTACTTATCAATTCATTCTCACTTCATTCCGCTTGTTGTACTTTCACTTTATTCCGTCTCACTCCCTTGCAAAGCAGACGTCAAGGAGGGGCAGCTGTAGACACGCCAAAATCGATGCTATGATGAGTAAATCTCACATCACCACGTGACGCCCCAAAGTGGACTTCAATATTGGTTTAATATGAAGTTTTTCTGATTATTTCATATTTTTCATAATAAATTGTAATTAACGCCTGGAGGAAGGGCGTCACTTAATTGACGATAGGATGAGAGTCGTGGTTTAATAAATAAACGACTGTTCACGCAGGCGAGGTTTCCTAGATTTTACGAATCCTAATCAAAACAAAATTCAAAGAATTGGCGTCATTCTCTAAGGCGTTGATTAATTGACGCTCATTTGAACAGGCATCATTTCTAATTTTTAAATAACGAAAGTCCTTTATTTCCATAATTAAATCCAGGAATTAACCACTTGATGGCTGTCGTCATTTCAAATAACGCCACGATTTAGGTCATCATTTTCACTTCCGATTCCTTTGCGTCTGCTACCTTCCAGTAATGATCCTTTCCCCATTTTACACCTAGTGTTCGATTGGGAAGAGGGGTCTTTGTTGGAGGATTGATTGCCTTATTTTAATCCTATTGATGCAAGGATTTTGGGCTTATAAATACCCCCTTGAATCCCTCGCGCGCGAGACAGTGAACAAAGAGAACAACAACAAGAGAGAGTTAACAGAGAGAAGAGTCTTCCCTTTTTTTGCAAGTGCGCCTCCAAGGTTTTTTTCCGTGGGGACCTTCTTCTTCCGGGCGTTCTTCTTCCCACGGGCATCATCTTCATCCGGCGGTTCATCATCCTGCTGCAGCCGCTGCGGCTTTTTGTTGCCTCCCCTTTACTGCTACACACATAGCAGCAAGGACACTCCCTCCCCTTTTAGTTTGTTTTGTGTTATCATCGTATCAGCATCATCACGCACTCCTTCTAGCTCTCTGCTAGAGTTATCGCCATATTACAAATATTATTCTCAACTTTGCATTGCATTCATATTCCATACCTTGTTGCTCCTTCTTAGGGGTTTAAAACCAAAACACACAAGGTGTGTTCATGCTTAATTTGATTGATTCTATATTTTTAAAGCATTGATACTACACGTCTTTTGGCTAATCCATATCTTCGTTTGTTTGGTGTGTTTTCTTGCAAGGGTAATCAAGCTATAAACCCCCTTCATCGGCCGGTCGGTAGAAGGAGGAAGGAAGAACTTGCAATCTCACCCGCTTCATACAAGGTACATGCGATCATCTTTGTATTTTTGAGGTAACCCCTCTGGCGATCACCCTCCTTTGAGCATCTCATGCTCATTCCCCTTCTTTTCCTTATGTCCCACATATTTTAGCACATTTCTCCCCATTTCCATTTTAAATCGTTTTCTTCTCTTTAAAATGTCTATGTGACACCGTTCACCTCCCAGCCGGCCGTCAGCCCCTCAGATTAACAGCTTGAGTCTAGTCGGACCTCTGGCCGGGAATTATAGTCCCGGGGCCGACCTCGACTCCCCAGCATGACGACACCCGCCGTCCGAGACTCGGACTCGACCGCTCACCTCGAGCCGCGTCTGACCTCCACCAGGCGCCAGTCCAAGTCCGCTTTGGCCACCAAAGCAGTCGAGCCCACACCAATCCCTCTATAAAGAGTTCCTGTAAAACACGCGGATATCCGCTTTGTTACGCAATGACCCGAGGACCGACCTACATGTCGGAATTGTCCCGCGGCTTGCGCCAGCTGTACTTTGGCCACTTAGGCCCATTTGTAAAGCCCATGCGGCCCATCATAAAGCCAGTGAAATACAAGCGCCCGCATTCGGGCCCCCAGCTCCCTACCTACACCATTCGGCATACGTGCCCAACATCCTAACTTCAATAAACACCACTCAGTCAAAAGCGCACTCACAGCTGCAGAATGCTCCCGACCCTCTACCCACGACTTCAGGCATATATACAGGCTTCTCTTCAGCATGGAACGAAGGTGTTCAGATTCAATCCGATGTAAATAAACACCGGTTGCTTGCGGCCGGCAGGGAAAGACGTCCAGTACATGATTCCCACTATCGCTTATGCACTCGCACCCGTGGAACTCCTTCTCTCCACGTATCGCTCGATCGCTCGTGCCCACGTGTAGCGCCTTGGTGGCTCTTCCCCGGTCAACCCTTAGTTCCATGGGTGATTGTCGAGAAATCGACTGGCACGCCCGCACCCTGTCTGGTCAACCCTTATCCTGACATTCCCGTACCATTCGACCCTTTTCGACTTTCCGTAAAAGGAGAGTGTACGATACCGCCGTGAGAGGCATGCAACCGTAAGGAGGATACCCGAGATACATCAAACTCCCATATTTTCCTTCCCCGCTGTATCCCTTCCTTCACCCCGGCCATTCGGCATAAAAACCCGCACAACAGAGAGGATGGCACGCCCAGTGGGACGTCTCCCGCCTTCCTTCTTTTTACTGAAGAAAAGCCTATGCCAGCCCTGAAGCCCCGGTGCCCTTTCCCTGTCCTTGCAGGAGAGGCAGAGGAGGGTACTCGCACGCGTATTCTCCAGTAGCTTGTGGTCCGCGTTCTGACCGTCGGACAGCGCTCGGTGACTGACAGGAACCGTCACCTTCGTAGCACCCAGAGCTCCAGCAACCATGGCGGCCGTCACCTACGGTCCCAATGTCATCGCCACCCACGCCCGGGTGGGCTACTTGGCGACGCCGATCGCTTTCGACAGCTTCGCCCCCGTCATCGGATCGCCCTACTTCTTGGGCATGATCCCTGTGGCTGCTCCTCAGCCAACCCCAGTTTCCCCATTGGCTCCCGCAGCCAATGTGCCACGCGCACCTCCAACACCGGTGTCTCACTTGAGCGCCAGGCACCGGACTGCCACCACTGGCCCCTGCAGGGTCCCCAGATCAACACCGACCCGGGTAAGCGTTACCCCCCGGGGCCAGTCTTGTCCGATCTCCGGCATGGGCCCCGGGCCCCGAACTTTGGTCACTATCTCAGCATCTGCTTCGGGTCTTCAACCCCGAGCCTCATCCAAGCCGACACCCAACACGGGCTCCAAGCCCCGGGTCTATGGCTTCTCAGCATCTGCCTCGGGTTTCCAACCCCGAGCCCCAGCCAAGTCGGCACCCGACACGGGCTCTCAGCCCCGGGTCCACGGCTTCCCAGCATCTTCCTCGGGTTCCCAACTCCGAGCCCCAGCCAAGCCGGCACCCAACACGGGCTCTCAGCCCTAGGTCCACGGCTTCCCAGTATCTTCCTTGGGTTCCCAACCCCGAGCCCCAGCGAAACCGGCACCCGACACGGGCTCTCAGCCCCGGGTCCACGGCTTCCCAGCATCTTCCTCGGGTTCCCAACTCCGAGCCCCAGCCAAGCCGGCACCCAACACGGGCTCTCAGCCCTAGGTCCACGGCTTCCCAGTATCTTCCTTGGGTTCCCAACCCCGAGCCCTAGCGAAACTGGCACCCGACAAGGGCTCTCAGCCCCGGGTCCACGGCTTCCTAGCACCTTCCTCGGGTTTCCAACCCCGAGCTCCAGCAAAGCCGACACCCAACACGGGCTTCCAGCCCCGGGTCCACGGCTTCCCAGCACCTTCCTCGGGTTTCCAACCCCGAGCTCCAGCAAAGCCGACACCCAACATGGGCTTTCAGCCCCGGGTCCACGGCTCCTCAGTGCCTTCCTTGGGCTCGCAGGCCCGAGCCCCGAAAAAGTCAACCCATGATATGGGCTCCCAACCCCGAGTTCGCGGCTCTCCGATATCGTACTCGGGACCCCGATTCGTGAACCGGCTCTCGCCGCGGGTCTCCTACCCTGGGGCCAAGGTTCCTCAGCACCCTCCTCGGGCCTTCCGACCCGAGCCCAGACTACACCGGCACCTACCGCGGGTCCTCGACCCAGGGGCATCGGCACCTCAGCCCTTCCGACGGTGTCGCTTCCCGGTGCAAGAGCGTCATCTCGAGCATCGGCAACACTCTTATCAGCGCGGGCAAAGGCTTATACCATGTTCGCCCAGTCACCGACTCCCGGTGCGGGTCTCGTACCCCGGGGGCCGATCCCAATACCATTGGCTGACAGCTTCACGCTGCCGGTCGCTCCGGGCTGGGTTTTCTCGATCTACCATCTTGGAGCGGAGTCTTCCTCAGCTCCTCAGAAGAAGCGTCGCCATGGCCGCAGAGGCAGGGGGCTCGCTGTTGCAACCAGTAACTCCGGCAAGACTGTTCTTGTCGGTGGCTTACGGATCCGTCTTGACTGGGGTGAACCAATCATTCCCCAGGAATGAACCGTTTCTATCATCCCCACCTCCAATCATTTTGACCTCTTGTGGCAAACACAAGAGGTCGGGGCAAAGCTCAAAGGAGCGGGTTCCTTGACAATAGCCCAACGGCACCCACCGCAGCCCGACACACGACCTCCCAAGACAACTCGTCAAAAAGTGGCGACGAGGGAGACCAGCAACCCGACTTGAGGAGAATCTGGGTGACCCCAGAGGAAGCTCAGGCCGTTCAAGGGCGCATATTAGAAACCCCCTGTGAGCGCTCAGATGCACCATCAGATAGGACGCGACTGGCCTCACGGCAGCACCGTCTGATGACGCTCAGTCATCCAATGTCCCCCGCACGAACAAGCGAAGGCAAGGGCGAGCCCGGGCCCTCCAGCAACCTGTCCCGGACTCTCCTCCGACTGATATTGGGAGTGAACCCCCTCTGCAACGCACCTCGGTCTTTGACAGACTAGGGGCGCATGTCCGCCCAGAGCGACACCCCCGCCAGAAACGGACGGCCCGGTTCATCAATGATGCGGTTTAAGTGTTCGCATGCTACACTACCGGACACCAGTCGGACACCCAGTCTGATGATCTGAATCAGCCCCTGTCCCACTTCAGGAGGCCGTGCCATCAGGCTCCGCCGCCTCCCCCAACAGGTCACATCAGCACTTCTACCGGACCACAGGCGTCGGAACGCGCGGAAGAAGTCCTGGTGGAAGACCGCGACCCTCCTCTAAACGCAAAGCCAGTCAACAACGACCCTCCTGCAAACGAGGCTCAAGAAGTGACCCTCGACACTCTCATGAAGGAGAACCAGCATCTGAAGACCCTCCTGCAAGGCCTCCTCCAGGAACGGGACCTTCATCCTCAGCAACCTATTAGGCCCCAGGCCGAGGCACCGGCCCCGCCAGTAGTCCGTGATGATGCCAACACCTCAGCGACGATCGCCCGAACTCCGTTGGCAACTGGGTTTGGCACGCCTCTGGTTGAGGCCCAGCCACGAGCCTCCAATACCCCAGTGCCGGAAAATCTCCTGGCGCAACGCCAGATGATCGAGCGTATTGTTGAGACAAAGCTCGCCCAGTATGGTGAAGGGGTTGCCACAGTAGACCTCTACAGTGTGCCCTACCCGCTTCACCACCAGCTGAAAAAACTTCCCCCAGAGTACTCCAAGCCCCAGAAGCTGTAAAAGTTCGATGGGTAGGGGTCACCACATGAACACATGGCCTACTATGTTACGGCCATGGGCGAGTTAGCGCTGGATGAATCATATATCCTCTGCTACTTCGCTCACAGGAACGGCCTTCCAATGGTATTCCCACCTGAAGGCCAACTCAGTCATTGACTGGGCGAATCTTCAGAAGAAATTCCTTGACCACTTTCAAACAGCCGAGTGAAAGGTCTCCCTAGCCAAACTCTGTTCTCTCCAGCAGAAAAAGGGCTAGAGTGCCCTCGACTTCATCAAAAAATGGCGAAACCTGAGCATGAGGTGTGTTAATCCACCCGTTCAGGAGGACACCATTACTATATGCCGTCGAGGTCTGGCGACCGAGGTCAGCGAAAAGCTTCTCGGCACCAATATCAAAGGCTTCGACTGACTCAATTCGGCGGTTACCGAAATAGAGATGTTCTTCACCGATAACCCGAGCTACACTATGGCAAAGGGTAAGCAAGTGCGAGAATGCCACTCCGGTAAGGAGGTGAACATCATAGAGTTCACCCCTGCTGCTAAGGCCAGCAAGGAGGCCGAGTCCAGTGGCTCTGACAGAAACCCAATGGACAAGCCGGCCGTTCCCTCCTTCTCGGAGCGTATGAAGACACACTTCTCCTTCAAGAAGGAACATACGAAGATGCTCTTCGACCTCTGTATGGCCCAGAAGATTGTCGAGCTGTCCAAAATCTACAAATCGGACGAGGCCCTGAAGACCGACGATCCCAGTTATTGCATGTATCATCGCATGCTGGGTCACCCAATTGAAGATTGCTACATCTTCAAGACTCAGGCACAGAAGCTGATCCGAGACGATCTTGTCAAAATGAAGAGCGGTCTCGTCGATCCCCCGCAGCCACATACGTGGGCCAGGCTGGCTAAGGCCGCACGCGTGGCTCACCACTCGGCCAATGTCATCCACATGCTGGCCGCATTTTCTCTCTCTGATGATAGGTCTGAGGAGCCCAGCGCCAGTCGACGGGGAAGTTCGATCTGGTATCTGGGGTGGAGGCCCTGGCATGATAACTGACCGCTCTCCTTCCCCAGGGAGAGAACCCGGTGACTCTTCGATATCATCGTCAAGAATGGGCAAATCATGCCCCACGACTCGCCAGTCGACTACACCCATTGGGACCGTAGTCACCGATGGGAATCAACACCGGGCACTAACTTTTATTTTTGTATTTGTGTCCTTTAGTTTACTTTTATATCCTTCGGAAAATACATGTGCAATTGTAAGGCTTTATAAGCCACTTTGTCATTCCTTAGGATTCTTTGGGTTTTTGTGTAAAAGTCCAGTAGGACCATCAAGGCGCTCCCATACCCTTTTCCATTGGTCCACCTAAGCCCTAGGGGTCCATGTGGGGCGAGTCAAAGGCCCAAGGTGGGCTTCTAGATGGTTTGACATTCAAAGGGGACAAATGGACTAAAAAGTCTAAGATGCCTTCCTTCCTTTCAAAGGAGTGTCCCCTCCATATGTAATTTATTTATTTTGGGTTTTTGACCACATGGGGGAACAAAATGGCCTCTCTCCCACGAAATTCACATCCCCCACCCCTTTCCATTCTCTATATAAGCCTATGTATAGTGTCATTAGAAGAAATAATGAAGAATTAAGCATTTTTGCCAAGAGCAAGTCCAAGGGCACCCCTTGTGTCTCTCCTCCCCTCTTGCAGATGGATTTCTGCCATTCTAGGGTGTGAAGCCCTCCTCTTGGTGTGACTCCAAGAACTCCACCTCCGCTGGATGCGACTTCCGGCCGCCGCCTTCCGTTCGTGCCGCCAACGCGCCACCACCGCCATCGTCGGAGTTCTGTCTCCATCAGGACAAAACCTCACCTCCAGATTTTTATCTTTTCTTCTTGTTGTCTGATCGAGCCCTAATTTTTAAGGTTTGTTCTGTCCATCTCCCTTAACCTCCAATTCAAATTTCGTGTCATTTAAAAGTCATTAGGTATTTTTCCCATATTTTTGTTTTCCTCTCAGTAATCTTTCCTTTTGCAGATCTACGGGACAGAGTCACCTTGTCGCATTTTCCCCACCCACTTAAAAATTTTCAGAAAATCCCAAAAAATTACTCAGTGTTCCACACACATATCCCCTTCCACCATAATTTGCTTGGAGTCTATAAAATTCATTTGACCCTCGGTCAAAGGTCAGTTTCAGGCAGATCCCTTGCTGCCCTGTGTGTCAGTCAGTCCGAGTCAGAAACAAAAACAGTCTTACAGTCATTCTCATTTTCAATCCGTCCACTGGATGGAGCTGTCAAAATTATATGTTGTAGATCTATGAGTGCTCTTTCCAACGGTACCAGCCACACCTCGATCGGCCTTCGGATCTGAGCGTCGTAATTCGTGTCACCGAGGTTTGCAGATCTGTTCCCTGTACAGGTCCGAAATTATAGTCCAGAAGATATTCAGAAATAAATATCAAAAATCAACTTCAACAGCCGCCCCTTCAGGGAGTCGTTCAGGGCCGCCCTGCCATCGTCCCAGCCAAGCGGCGCCTCCGAAAGATCTCAGGAAGGTGACGTTCCTTTGGAAACCGTTGCTTGCTGTCCAGTGAGTCAGCAACCGAGTTGGCACAGCACTGAGTTGGAATAGTGCCGAGTCGGACCAGCAGGCCGAGTTCGTGCTGTACGCACCTCCAGATTGCTGCCCGTCAACCCAGGGTCTGTCCTCCCAGGCCCCACTAGCCCTTTACCTTCCTGCGTGGAGTGGACAATAAAATTCACTGTTGTAATTAACTTTTACCGTTGTACCGGGAGTTACCGTACCTGGCCGGGAACGTCTTCCCCACGCCCGGAGCGTGGAGGTACACTCGCTACCCTCCTCGTAGGCATTGCTTTACTCATATATTTTTGTATATGCCGTTGCATGAGTGTTAGATTATCTAGCTTCTTATCATTTTATCACCGCTGCGAGAGCGAGAGTGAATGACCGTCTTGTGACTCGACCCGAGTGAACGCGGAAAGGCCGATACCCGAGACTCACTGCCGGTTTCTCAACCGCGCACGGTCCCACATCTTCCCTCGCATAGGGACGATCGCGAGCTAGAGTCCCAGGTCGCATGTCCATCCCGCATCAATTTGGTATCAGAGCGAGTTGAGTCTAGGGTAGTATTTGGTCAAAAAGAAAAAAAAATGTCTAAGTCTAAGTGTCACATTTGCATACCATTAATCGATATATCAAAAGGTGTTGTCCGAACGTTAGGCTACACCTATCGGGAAGGCCGCACACTTGCGCGAGTGATCTTCAGATCGATTAACTCTGCCATGTACCGAGTCTTGGTTTACGTCTAGGGTCCTTAGTGTGCATTAGTTAGTGGATTCCAACTTGCATTGTCGTCGTGTCTAGTGTCTTGTCTCCGTGTGTCGGCATGTCCGCCTTGTAATTCCCCATTCCCAATGGAATCTCGGTCGCCCAGGCGATCTGACCATTGGCCCACCCATGGGTTGGGCAACCATCCTCTCCACTTCTGTAGGCCTGAAGCCTCGGATTTTTATGGCCCCAACGACCCAGGTGATTACCTACGTTGGGAAGCCGCCATGGAAAAATACTTCGCTTGCTATCCAATGTCCGAGGCCGGACAATTCTATTTTGCCAAGGATAGGCTTCATGACCGGGCTGCCAAAAAATGGAGAACCATCGAAGGCTTAAGGCAGGTTAGGAGGCAATGGCCCCTCGAATCATGGTGGGACATGAAGAGAGAACTTAGGAAGGTCTACGTTCCCCAACTGGTCCCCTCCGACCAGTCCCACCCAGTCACCTCCAGCCAACCCCGCCAAATCATCTCCAAACAAGTGGGTCACACCTCCAGTCGACCCCACACCCTCACCTCCAACCAAGTGGGATATAGTCCGAGGCAAGAAGCCCCACCGGTAGCCGAGCCTAGGCCCACCCCCTGGTCGAGAGATGAGGAGCGAGTCCACCCCGAGGCCCCTACTCCAACCCGCACCTTAGATGAAATCAAGAAAATGCTTTCAGATTGGTTGGATAGGATGGAAAGGGCACGTGCTCCTTCACCACCCACGAGAGCTCCAATGCCACCACCATCTACTTCTGATCTTTATTCGGAACCATCGCATTTGGAGCCACTTCATTCCGAGCCACCCGTGTTTCTAATGGGTACGCTTTTCATAGCCGAGCCGCTTCTTAGTTGGCTCAAGGATGGCTTGGTCCCGCCTCCTTATCCATCAATGGACCCCACCCTACCATTAGTGCCGGTCAACTCATTCTATACCATATTCCGGTCTAGTCACCATGTTGACACCTTGGATGACCTTATTGTGGGATTAGACTCGCAATGGAAGTTGACGCACTCATTGGCCCGAGGCTTTGACCAACCCGCTAGTCTTAGCTTCACCCATCCGGCCTTAGGGTCCATTACCTCCGTGTGCACCGTGGGTTGTGTCACCACGGAGAGTCTCTTATTCCTCCCCATGTCGGCCGAGTCCGACTTCATACCCTTTTGCCCGAGGGAGGAATCTTATTTTCTACACATGACCGTCGTCCCACTGATCATAATGTATGACGGTGACTATGAATTTCAAACTTGGGACCATGTCATGTTGGAACCCATCTCTCGGGGTCATACCTTCTTTGACCCTTTTGACCCTTTCACTAGTGAATCTCCCGAGCTATCATCTTCACTCCACTTTTTCTGCAGAGTTCACTATCACACCTTTTCCACTCGGGCCAAACAACCTCCACATAGCAATAGGTCCGAACCATCATTTGGGGGTAATGAAGACTTTGGTTCCCCCGGCCCACCTAAACCATCCGAACCTCCCGGACTTCCCACATCCAAGCCCAATGTTCATGAGTGGTGCATCGTAGGATGTCTAGGAGTTCCCCATGGTGTTAACCTCCGGTTATATCAAATGCATGCATGGCACATATTCGGGTGTCATGGTCCACCATCGCCTATGCGTAGGTCGGACTAATATTAGGTTTGTTTAAGGTCATGTGTGAGTCTTTGTTTCGTCTGGTTTGTTTGTCGAGTGCATTGTGTGTCTGTGCATACATCGAGTTGAGTTGGTCCTTTGTACGCTCGCGTTGTCAGTCCCTTTCAAGTGCGAGACTTGTCGGACTTTGGGATCGATTCTACCTCACATTTCGGATCTAGTCACATAAAGGGACCTAGCGGTGATTCCTAGTGAGTCTTCGAGCCGCCTTCCCCTCTTTTGAGAGTGACCCCACCCCGGAGTGTCCACCTCTAGCCTCATACCCACAGCAGCGTGTGCATATCGAATCTATACGGGATGAGCAGGTGTCGATTACTTGGAGTGGAGCGTACTCCGCACTTCCAGGTTCGATGACGGATCCGCCGAAGCTACTCGAGCAGCCGCACCCCTACTCGACGGGGTCGAGTTCTTCCCACCCGGGGAGAATTGATGGGAATCAACACCGGGCACTAACTTTTATTTTTGTATTTGTGTCCTTTAGTTTACTTTTATATCCTTGGGAAAATACATGTGCAATTGTAAGGCTTTATAAGCCACTTTGTCATTCCTTAGGATTCTTTGGGTTTTTGTGCAAAAGTCCAGTAGGACCATCAAGGGGCCCCCATACCCTTTCCCATTGGTCCACCTAAGCCCTAGGGGTCCATGTGGGGCTAGTCAAAGGTCCAAGGTGGGCTTCTAGATTGTTTGACATTCAAAGGGGACAAATGGACTAAAAAGTCCAAGATGCCTTCCTTCCTATCAAAGGAGTGTCCCCTCCATATGTAATTTATTTATTTTGGGTTTTTGACCACATGGGGGAAGAAAATGGCCTCTCTCCCACGAAATTCCCATCCCCCCACCCCTTTCCATTCTCTATATAAGCCTATGTATAGTGTCATTAGAAGAAATAATGAAGAATTAAGCATTTTTGCCAAGAGCAAGCCCAAGGGCACCCCTTGTGTCTCTCCTCCCCTCTTGCAGATGGATTTCTGCCATTCTAGGGTGTGAATCCCTCCTCTTGGTGTGACTCCAAGAACTCCACCTCCGCTGGATGCGACTTCCGGCCGCCGCCTTCCGTTCGTGCCGCCAACGCGCCGCCACCGCCATCGTCGGAGTTCTGTCTTCATCAGGACAGAACCTCACCTCCAGATTTTTATCTTTTCTTTTTGTTGTCTGATCGAGTCCTAATTTTGAGAGTTTGTTCTGTCCATCTCCCTTAACCTCCAGTTCAAATTTCGTGTCATTTAAAAGTCATTAGGTATTTTTCCCATATTTTTGTTTGTCCTCTCAATAATCTTCCCTTTTGCAGATCTACGAGACAGAGTCACCTTGTCGCATTTTTCCCACCCACTTAAAAATTTTCAGAAACTCCCAAAAAATTACTCAGTGTTCCACACATATATCCCCTTCCACCATAATTATCGTGGAGTCTAGAAAATTCATTTGACCCTCGGTCAAAGGTCAGTTTCAGGCAGATCCCTTGCTACCCTGTGTGTCTGTCAGTCCGAGTCAGAAACAAAAATAGTCTTCCAGTCATCCTCATTTTCAATCCATCCACTGGATGGAGCTGTCAAAATTATATGTTGTAGATCTATGGGTGATCTTTCCAACGGTACCAGCCACACCTCGATCGGCCTCCGGATCTGAGCGTCGTAATTCGTGTCACCGAGGCCTACAGATCTGTTCCCTGTGCAGGTCTGAAATTATAGTCCAAAAGATATTCAGAAATAAATATCAAAAATCAACTTCAGCAGCCCCCCCTTCAGGGAGTCGTTCAGGGCCGCCATGCCATCGTCCCAGCCAAGCGGCGCCTCCGGAAGATCTCAGGAAGGTGACGTTCCTTTGGAAACCGTTGCTTGCTATCCAGTGAGTCAGCAACCGAGTTGGCGCAGCACCAAGTTGGAATAGTGCCGAGTCGGACCAGTAGGCCGAGTTCATGCTGTACGCACCTCCGATTGTTGCCCGTCAACCCAGGGTCGGTCCTCCCGGGCCCCACTTGTAGCCCTTTACCTTCCTACGTGGAGTGGACAACAAAATTCACTGTTGTAATTAACTTTTACCGTTGTACCGGGAGTTACCGTACTTGGCCGGGAACGTCTTCCCCACGCCCGGAGCGTGGAGGTACACTCGCTACCCTCCTCGTAGGCATTGCTTTACTCGTATATTTTTGTATATGCCGCTGCATCAGTGTTAGATTATCTAGCTTGTTATCATTTTATCACCGCTGCGAGAGCGAGAGTGAATGACCGTCCCGTGACTCGACCCAAGTGAATGCGGAAAGGCCGATACCCGAGACTCACTGCCATTTTCTCAACCGCGCACGGTCCCACATCTTCCCTCGCATAGGGATGATCGCGAGCTAGAGTCCCAGGTCGTGTGTCTATCCCGCATCAGTCACCCTCAATACTGCCCCTTCCACACCAGAATTTGCCACCCGATTGAGTCCTGTGTGGAAGTTCAACACCTCATCCAGGAACAGATCCAATGGGAGTAGATCGATGCGGAGGGGAACTCTATGTCACTTGTCAGGCTTCGGCAAGCTATCGAAGAGACCCTGAGCACTTCCAGGAGTGCGCCAGAGTGGCTAGACTCCCCCCAAGAAAATGGGCACGGGCTACCTTACCAGCATCCTCTAGAGTGGCTCGAGTTTCGGACAGACAACCAAGAAGCGCTCGAGCGGTTGCGAAGGCGTGGAGAGCGGGATGCCAGTCAAGAGACGGAGCTGACCGACTTCTCGGTCAATGTCATTTATTCCCCTACTCCTCTAGCCCTTGCGGGCTCTCAGACATCAGCACCTAGCCAGCCAACCCCATCCACTTCGGTCGTGCGGTGGCGGTCCTGGCGGGAGCTAAAGTCTCTTCCTTTCCCTGAAGAAGACACCGCCAGGCTCCTCCGGGTCCTCCTCGGCCGAGAGGACATTCTGGTGGGCGAGATGACGGCGGGATCTTCAGCTCTCTCTTATCATCCCCCCGTCCTATCTCTGTCTCTGGCGTCCGTGGATAGGAAGGGAAAGCAAAAGCAGGTCGAGGTCCCACCTCAGCCTTGTCACACCCCCTCAGCGGATGGGTCGTCGGGTCCTCTCTTCCTACCCTTTAGCACAATCCCAAGTACAAAGAAGACATCTTCGGAGTCTTCAGCAGCTTCGATTCAAGTGGTGATCCCACCGCCACAAGGCTCAGCCAGTCCGCAGAGTTGGGATAACTGTGCAGAGCAACAATGCCTTGCGACGCCGTCAGTCGTCGCCAGACCCAGCCCTCAGCGTGATCACAAAGGCAAAGCTAAGGAGCAGGACAACAAGTGTATCTCTCAGTCTGCTTCCCAACAAAGGACGTCGCCACCGCAGCTAAGGCATCAAACCGCGCACACGTCTACGGACGCCAGCACCAGCCTACCGACTCCTCGTAAGCTCCTGTCGCCATCGCGGCTAAGGCATCAAACTGTGCACACGTCTACGGATGCCAGCACCAGCCTACCGACTCCTCGTAGGCTCCTGTTGCCACCGCGGGTAAGGCACCAAACCGCGCACATGTCTTCAGACGCCAGTCCCAGTATCCCGGCATACCAAGAATTGCCGCTCGAGGTAATCGAGCAGGCGATCAACGCCACCTTCCAGATACAACGAGCGGAAGATGCCTGGATCGAAATTCAGGCGAAGAAGAGCCGTCGACCTCGCCCTACAAAGGCACCATCTCGAAGATATCCTCATGAGGATTTCGCAACTCCGGCTCCAGCGCCTCTCCCTCCTACTCCCTTGGAGACTACTACTGTCAAGAGACAAGAGAAAAATAGGTGGAAGAACCTCAGAAGGCGGCTCAAGAAACAGGCTGAACAAGTGGCCGCTCTACAATCGCCAACCGAGCCGACGCCTCTCCAGAGGCTCCAATGGCTCATCGATGACCTGGAGGAATACATTCCTCCTCGTCCTACGGGGGCTCTCCCACTCGACAGCTACATCCCAAGGGAAGAAATGCAGAAACGAGCCCGCCTCAGAGACTGGGTCCAAGAGATGATCCAAAAGCTCAAGAGCGGCAAAAGACTCGCGATCTCGGATGAGCTCTCCTTGTGCTATAAAGACAAGGAGATCACCACAGAACAGCTAGAAGAAATGCTTCGACGCTGCACCTGCAACATGGTGGCCATTCCACCTCCGGATAATATCAACGCTTCTCGGCGAGGCGAGCCAGTGGCCTCCCGAACAAGACAAAGGACAACTGCCCCGCTCGGGCTAAAGCCAGCTCCAGAGCACGACGGTCATGGCCGAGGTCATGGCCAGGGACGTGGCAGAGGCCGTGGGAGAACTCTTGAGTTACCCCTCTCTCCGTCCACCTTCGACCCGGAATGAATCATCCTCTTTCGAGGAGAGGAACTGGCTCCTATTCCGAAAATAGAAATTCGGAGGGGACCCGGTATCTTCGATCCTTCCGGCAATGACAAGGCTACGGCTAGCCTCCCAGCCCCTGCACCAGTACCGGTTTCTGTAGCCGAGCAAGCGGGACCGTCCGGCAAGGACGAGCCAGCCCGCCAGTCACCCCCAGAAGAGCCATCATTGGCATCCCTGTTCTAGGAGTCTGCTGGTGATCAAAGTCAATCCAATCCCGGTGGTAAGGGCAAGGAAGTGCAACTTCCCGACGGGGAACAGCACGGCAGCTCGTAGAAGGCTCAGCTGGACATACTACCCTCTCTGGAGGATGCTCGAGCCCGAGCCGACCGAAAAGTCCTCCACTAGATGAAGCGCTTCCCTGCCAGTATTTCAATTTGGGAAGCCATTGCTTGGAGTAAGGACCGAAGAGAAACTCTTGTCAAAATACTCCAAGAGCCGAAAGTCTATGAAGCACATGACGCGGAAATGAAGGCGGCTGCCTACGGAGCCTTCACGGCCGCCATCTCCTTCACGGAGAAAGACATGCTGCTTTCCCCTCCGTGCCACAACCGTCCTCTCTACATGAAGGGGAAGGTCAGCGGGCATGATGTAAACCAGATTTTGGTAGACACTGGTGCCGCTGTTAACATTATGCCACTCAAGACATTCAAGACTCTATATCTGACCCCATACCTCCAGAAGGATCAAGCGGTCAAGATATTCAGCTTTAACCAGAACACCGAGGATGTCCTCGGCCGGGTGGATGTCAACCTGGTGCTCGATGATTTCACCTCCAAGGCGACATTCTACATCATCGACTCCAACACATCTTATAAGATGCTACTGGGTAGACCCTGGCTCCACGAAAATGGGGTCGTCCCGTCAACTCTCCACCAATGCATCAAGTATGCCAAGGACGGGGAGCAACACATGCTCTTCACAGACCTGTCGCTGTTCACACCAGCAGAATGCAACCTGGCCGACGATGCGCTCTACTTCAAGGGGATTAGTCCATACCCTGTGATTAAGAGCAAAAGCAACGGCTGGCTCTCAGAGGAAGACGATGATGATCTCTTCTCTGTTGACGAGGAAAAGGCCAAGCTTCATCGGCTGCGCCTCGACTCCAAGTCAACCTCAGATCGCCCTAAGAGGCGCCAGATCGACTTCGAGGCTAATCTTATTAGCCGAGCTATCGGCAAGAGTATATGCTTGCCTCCAGACTGCATCCAGCTCCCATGTGCATCTGAGAAGCACAGCATCGAGTCGCTGACAACGTTCGTTGTCACCTTCAAGCAACAACGTCGAAACAAGAAAAACGCTAACATGGACAAACCTATTGTCTTCTATAAGGGAGACACGGTCCCTCAAGCCCCTCCAAATGATGACTTCGGCTGGTCTAGGCAAGCCGATGATACCCCTGAACCAGTTCAGATGTAGGGCGATCTGTCGCTGCATATTCAAGAAATGTGTCTGAAGCAACACATTCCCCTGTGGCAAACGTCTGCACGACAGAGATACCTCCGTCACCTGTGGACTCCTTCCCAGGTCCGGGGGCAACCCCCGTCCTTCCATAAGGACACTAGGGGGCTTGGCTATGACCAGGACCCGGAATTTCATGTCCACTATGCAGTCAACGTCGTGGGCCTGGCACAACCAGCCGACGACAGAGCTAGAGTCGAAGCTAAATTCGACATCTCCGGGGATGAGGAAGAGGAAATTCTGATCCCGATCTCTATCAAAGCTAGAACTCCGGCCCAAGCCATCGAGGAACTCTCCTTGCCTCCTTGCCAAGACAAGGGGGCAGAATAATCTCCTTCAATCTTTCAGCCAGTCGAAGGACCCGGTTCAACAAACCCTCCTGAGGAGGGGGATATCTCTGATCCTAGCTGCGAAGGATTGTCAGCTTCACCAGACAACCCCGGGGAGACCTCAGTAGCCCCGGTCGACGACTGTGAGCCAGCAGTCGGCGATTTGGATCAATCCTTGATGGATCCCAGCAAGAACCACTCTCCAGTCCCCTCAACATCAACCGGTGGCTTCGGGAATCAAGAAATATACGAAGCTGACACAGGATGATGAGGACTTCATCAACTTCCAACCCGCTCCTCCCAAGCTGGAGGACGGCGGCCAGGCGACCGTGGATGAGCTCGTTGAAATCAACCTGAGCAAAGATGAAGCTTCCCAGCCAACATTCATCAGCGCTCTCCTTACCGAGGCAGAGAAGTAGGACTACAAGCAACTCCTGCTCGAATACAAAGACTGCTTCGCCTGGACATACAAGGAGATGCCAGGGCTAGACCCCTCCGTAGCGGAGCACGAGCTAGCTATTTCTCCCTCAGTCGCTCCAGTCAAGCAACCACGGCAATGCATGTGCCATGAGCTGGAGCGCCATATTTCGGCCGAAGTCCATAAAATGGCAGAGGTAGATTTCATCGAGCCGTGTATCTACCCGATTTGGCTCGCCAACATAGTTCCAGTCAAGAAAAAGAGTGGTCAAGTCCACATCTGCATCGACTTCTGGGACCTCAACAAAGCCTATCCGAAGGACGACTTCCCAGTCCCGATCACAGAAACGATGGTCGATATGACCACCGGTCATGAAACCTTATCTTTCATGGATGGGTCGTCCGGTTACAATCAAATTCGGATGTCCCTTAAAGACAAGAACCATACAGCCTTCAGATCCCCCAAGGGGATTTTCAACTACAAGCGCATGCCCTTTGGTCTGAAGAATGCCGGCGCTACTTACCAAAGGGTCATGACCAAAATACTCGACGAGATGCTGCACAACACCGTCGATTGCTATGTCGACGACGTCGTCGTCAAGACTAAAAGGCGCGAAGATGATCTGCGCGACCTCCGCCAAGTCTTCGAGCGTCTTCAGCAATACGGGCTCAAGATGAACCCCATGAAATGCGCCTTTGGCGTATCCAGTGGTAAATTTCTTGGCTTCGTCGTCAGGTACCGAGGAATCGAGGTGGACACCAGCAAGATCAAAGCGGTCCGGGAGCTTCCACCACCTAGCAACATCACAGAGCTCAGGTCCTTCCAAGGGAGGTTGACCTACATTCGGAGGTTTATCTCTAACCTCTCCGGTCGATGTGCGCCTTTCAGCAAGCTGATGAAGAAAGACGCCCCGTTCACATGGGACTCGGAATGCCAGGCGACTTTCGAGCAAATCAAGGAGTACCTCCTTACTCCCCCAGTCATGGGGGGACCAATTAAGGGTAAACCCCTCATCCTTTATATTGCTGCCATGGATGCTTCGCTAGGAGCTCTATTGGCGCAAATCAATGAGGAAGGTAAAGAGCAGCCCCTCTATTACCTCAGTCGGAAGCTAATCGGTGCCGAGTACCGCTACTCACATATGGAGAAGGTTTGCTTGGCACTAGTGTTCACAGTTAAGAAGCCGCGGCATTACCTCCTGTCCCATCAAGTCGAGCTTATATCCAAGCACGACCCTCTGAAGTACCTCCTTCGACGACCTGTCCTCTCAGGCCGACTGGGGAGGTGGGCTCTCCTGTTGATGGAGTACGACATTACTTATGTCCCCAGAAAAGTAATTAAGGGACAGGGTATGGCTGAATTCTTGGCAGCCCATCCAGTGCCAGACGACTCACCCTTCAACTCGGAGCTCCCAGACGAGGAGTCCCTCTGCTCAATCACAACAAACAGTTGAATAGAGCGGAGATGTCTTGCATTACTGGCAGCCAAGCGCTCTCACAACCAGCGTGCCTTGCTGGGAGCTCTACTTCGATGGCGCTTCCCGAGGGATTACCCAGAGCAACCAGGATGCAGCCACCACGGCAGGTGCCGGCATTGTTTTCCTGACTCCTCAGGGCAGAGTTTTTGATGAGGGATGGACATGTGACCTGGGACTCTAGCTCGCGAACGTCCTTATGCGAGGGAAACGTTGGACCGTGCGCGGTTGAGAAATCGGTAGTGAGTCTCGGGTATCGGCTTTTTCGCGTTAACTCGGGTCGAGTCACAGGACGGTACACTCACTCACTCTCGCAGCGGTGATAACAATATACATATAGCTAGAAACCTACACTCGCAGCGGCATTCAAAGATATACGAGATAAGCAAATGCGATAAAGAGTGGGGGCGAGTTTACCTCCACACTCCGGGCGTGGGGAAGACGATCCCGGGCAGTTATGGTAACTCTCGGTAACAACGGTAAAAATTTAGTTACAACAGTGAAATCTATTGCCCACTCCACGCAGGGAGGTAAAGGGCTAAAAGTGGGGCCCGAGAGGACCGACCCTGGGTTGACGGGCAGCAATCTGGAGGTGCGTACGGCACGAACTCGGCCTGCTGGTCCGACTCGGTCCTGCGCCGACTCGGTTCTGACACACTGGACAGCAAGGCACGGTTTCCAAAGGAACGTCGCCCTCTTGAGGTCTTCTGAGACGCCGCTTGACTGGGACGATGGCGGGATGTTCCTGATCGACTCCCTAAAGTGGCGGTTCCAGAAGTTGACTTTTGATATTTTTGCTTGAATTCTTCTCGGACTGAGTTTTCTGATCTGCATAGGGAACATATTTGCGCGTCTCGGCGGAAAACATTAGTTCTCTCATATCCGAAATCGGATCGAGGTGAAACTGGTGGGGTTGGAAAGAGGACTCCCAGATCTACTACATATAAATTTTGTAGGTCGATCCAATGAAGGATGAGAAACGGGAGGCTCTGTAAGACTGAGTTTGTTTCTGACCTGGACTGACAGACACACAGGGTAGCAAGGGATCTGCCTGAAACTGACCTTTGACTGAGGGGTAAATTATTTTTTAAGACTCAAAGAAAATTATGGTGGAAGCGGGTATACGTGAGGAACACCTGGGAATTTTGGTGAATTTTCAGAAATTTGCTAAGAGAGTAGGAAAAATGCAACAAGGAGACTCTATCTCGTAGATCTGCAAAAGGGCAGATTACTGAGAGGGCAAACAAAAATATGGGAAAAATATCAAACTAAAGCCAAATAGCACGAAATTTGAACTGGAGATTAGGGGACACACGTAGAACAAGCTCTCAAAGTTTGGGTCCGATCAGACAACCAGAACCAAAGATAAAATTTCAGAGAAGAGGTTCTGTCCTGATGGAGATAGAACTCCGACGATGGTGGTGGTGGCGCGACGGCGGTGCGATGGCGGTGGCGGTGGTGGCAGAATCAAAAACCAGAGGTAGAGGGGCTAAGATAGAAGGGGTCCAAACCCTGAAATGCTGGAGGAGGAGGAGAGAAACCAGAGGGAGAGAGGGGAGGGGCGCACCAAGCTCCAATGCACACAAATTTTTCTTCTTCATTAATTCATGTAAAATGGGAATTACAAGCTATTTATATGAAATGAAAATAGACTCTTAATACCCTCAGATCTAGGGTTAGGGAGGGCAAACTAGGGAGGTCAAAACTAATTATCCCATGTGGTTTGGAACCACATTAATTAACAATATATGGGGGGGGGCCTTGACCAAGGTAGCCTCCAACTTGGACTTTGTGGTCCATTTGTCCCCTTGAATGGTCTAACCTTCTAGATGCCACCTAGGATAGTTGACCAGCCCCACATGGACCCAAATGACTTATGTGGACCAATGGGGAAGGAGTGAGGGCCCCCTTGTTGGACCTACAGTCAATTTGCACAAAAACCCAAACAATCCAAGGGAATGACTCATTAGCTTATAAAGCCTTACAATTGCACATATACTTTCCCAAGGATATAAAAATAAACTAAAGGACACAAATGTAAAATAAAAATGTCAATGCTCGGCGTCGATTCCCATCAACTCTCCCCGGGTGGGAAGAACTCCACCCCGTCGAGTAAGGGGTGCGGATGCTCGAGTAGCTCCGGCGGATCCGTCATCATACCATGAAGCGCGGAGTACGCTCCACTCCAAGTAATCGACACCTGCTCATCCCGTATAGATTCGATATGCACACGCTACTGAAGAATGAGGTTAGAGGTGGACACTCCGGGGTGGGGTCACTCTCAAATGAAGGAAGGCGGCTCGAAGACTCACTAGGAATCACCGCTTGTCCCTTATGTGACTAGATCCGATATGTGAAGTAGAACCGATCCCAAAGTCCGACCAGTCTCGAACTCGAAAGGGACTAACAACGCGAGCGTACAAAGACCGACTCGACTCGACGTATGCACAGACACACAATGCACTCGACAAACAAACCGGATGAAACAAAGACTCACATAGACCCTAAACAAACCTAATGTTAGTCCGACCTGTACGTGCGTGACAGCAGACCAGGACACCCGAATATGTGCCATGCATGCATGTTATCCAACCGGTGGTTGGTGGCATGGGGAACACCTAGACGTCCAAGTATGACCCAATCATGCATGGACGGCCCTTTGGATTTGGGAGACTTGAGAGGGCTAGAAGAACCGGGTATATGTGTATCGAGAACGGGCTTGGTGGGTATAGATGACCCGACCCGTAGGGAAGGGGTGTGGTAGTGGACTCCCTCGAAGAAATGAAGTATATATGGTGGGTCAAGGGGCCCACTAGGGAATGGGTCAAAGGGATCAAAGAAGGTATGACCCCTTGTGGTGGGTTCCCACAAGTCACGGTCCCATGTATGGAAGTCTTGAAGGTTTAGATGGTCACCTTCATGAATTGTGGCGGGTGGGACGGTGATCGTAGGTAGGAAGTATGATTCCTCTCTCAGACAAAAGGGTATGAAGTCGGACTCGGCCGACATGGGGCGGAATAGAAGAATCTCCGTGGTGACACAACCCACGGTGCACACGGAGGTTATGGACCCTAAGGTCGGATGGGTGATGCTAAGACCAGTGGGTTGGTCGAAGCTTTGGGCCAAGGAGTGCGTCAACTGCCATTGCGAGTCTAATCACATAACAAGGTCATCCAAGGTATCAACATGGTGACTAGACCAGAATGTAGTGTGGAAGGAGTTGACGGGCACCAATGGTAGGGTGGGGCCCATTGATGGGTAAGGAAGTGGGACAAAGCCATCTTTGAGCCAACTAAGAAGTGGCTCGACTATAAAAAGCGTACCCGTTAGAAACACGGGTGGCTCGGGCTTTAGTGGCTCCAAACAAGAGGGTTTCGAATAAGGTTCGGAAGTAGAGGGTGGCAAAGAAGCACTCACGGGTGGTGAAGAGGCACGTGTCCTTTCTAACCAATCTGAAAACATTTTCTCGATTTCATCAAAGGTGCGGGTTGGAGTAGGGACCTCGTGGTGGACTCGCTCCTCGTCTCTTGGCTCGGGTGTGGACCTAGGCTCGGCTAGAAGCAGGGCTTCCACTTGGTTGGAGGTGCTTGGGTGGGATTGGACGGAGGTGCCAAGGGGAGGTTGGTTGGGGGCGACTGGACGGGCCACTTGATTGGGAGTGCTTTGGTGGATTTGGATGGGGGTGAAGGGGCGGGGTTGGTTGGAGGTGTGGCCCACTTGATTGCGGGTGAGTTGGTGGGGTTGGCTAGTGGTATGACCCCCGTGGTTGGAGGTAGGTGGGCGGGGAAGATAGACCCTCCTAAGCGCTCTCTTCATGTCCCACCATGACTCGATGGGCCTTAGTCTCCTATCCTCTCGGAAGTATTTGATGTCCCTCCATGTTTCGGCGGCTTCATAAAAGAGTCACCTTTTGGCAAAGTCGACTTGCATGGGACCGGACATAAGGTAACACTCAAAGTAGTCGTCCATAATGGCTTCCCACTCTAGGTAGTCACTCGGGTTTTCAGAGCCATACAAGTCCCGGGCTATGGGCCTCCGGGGATGGTCCGGGTGGTTCTCCCATCTAAGATAGTATCGCCACCATGCAGAAGATGCAGCCCCTTGGTCATCCATGGGACACGGGGACGCTAGTGAATGGACATGCCAACAGTTGGTGACAAGACACTAGACCGTCTATGCAAGGTTGGAATGCACTAACTATTGCACACTAAGGACCCTAGACTTAAACCAAGACTCGGTACGTGGCGGAGTTAATCGATCCAGAGATCACTCGCGCAAGTGTGCAGCCTTCCCGATAGGCGTAGCCTAACGCTCGGACAACACATTTTGATATATCGATTAATGGTATGCAAATGTGACACTTAGACCGACTTAGACTTAGACTCGACTTAAATGACACTTTTTTTATTTTGTTGTAAACACACTAGACTCAACTGGCGCTCTGATACCAAATTGATGCGAGACGGACACGTGACTTGAGACTCTAGCTCGCGAACGTCCTTATGCGAGGGAAACGCTGGACCGTGCGTGGTTGAGAAACTGGCAGTGAGTCTTGGGTATCAGCTTTTCCTCGTTAACTCGGGTCAAGTCACGGGACGGTACACTCACTCACTCTCGCAGCGGTGATAACAATATATATATAGCTAAAAACCTACACTCGTAGCGGCATTCAAAGATATACGAGATAAACAAATGCGATAAAGAGTGGGGGCGAGTTTACCTCCACGCTCCGGGTGTGGGGAAGACGATCCCGGCCAGTTACGGTAACTCTCGGTAACAACGGTAAAAATTTAGTTACAATAGTGAAATCTATTGCCCACTCCATGCAGGGAGGTAAAGTGTTGTGTCCCTGAGGTCATTTGAGTCATTCTGTGGTCACATGGGTCATTCGACATCATTCTATAGTCATATGAGTTTTGTGTATTCTTGGTTTTGATAATGGCTTAACACTATTAGTCATTGTTATTTTCCACGCTCTTATGACTGACATATGTGATATTTTGTTCATGACAGAAATGCACATGAAAGCTCAATGTTGCGCCCTCGCACGTGGATCGACCTGCGCGGTCAGGTCGCGGGGATCGAGGGGGCAGCGCCCCTTGCGGGGGTTTCCGGGGGCGGAGCCCCCGGAACAAAAATTTGCTTGAAGACTCAGTAATAAAACTTCAAGACAATCAAGGTCGATGCCACAGACATGAACGGGCGGCTAACGGACTCAAGCGACGGAGCTGGTGCGACCAACGGACCGAACCGGGGTGACCCGGGCTCTGCCCAGCTGGCGGTCGACCTCCAGCACAGGGGCGGTCGACCGCCCCAGCCAAAGGCCGCCCAGCTGCAGGTCTGGCAGCTGGCGGTCGACCGCCAGCCAGTGGCGGTCGACCGGTTTTCCCAGGGATCGCCCGGTTGTATGTGTTTCAGTGGCGGTCTACCGCCAGGAGCCTTAGGTCGACCGCCAGCCCCGATGCAGCCTTGTTTGACCTCGAAATCCACCTCGTGGCTAGCCCCTTTCCATGGATTTGTTTAATCAAATCTTACCTAATCTTCCATGATTTGTGGATCTGATCTAGGGGACATCTATGGACCATTCAAGGGTTATAAAACCAACACTTGAGGGGATGGAAAACCTAATGCTTCAAGGGGTTACAAGGGTGGCTGCAAGGGAGGTTGCAAGAGAGCTTGGAGACGAGCTACTGTTCACGTGAACAGTAGTTCGTGAAGGTGTTCTTCATCCAATCAAAGGGGAATCAAGCTCAAATCAAAGCCAGCAATCTTCAAGGAAGATTACATCAAAGCAAGGCTATCAAAGTGATCCAAGGAAGCCGGTTTGATTCAAGTTCTTCAAGGGAAATCATCTTCATCCATTCAAGTTCTTTCAAGTTCATTCAAGGTGATATTTCAAGCATTCAAACTCCTAGAAGCTAAAGAAGTAATCAAGATTCAAGGTAGCTTCATCATCTCCTTCATTCATTCAAAGAAATTCAAAGAGAAGATCAAGAGAGAAGAATTGAAGGAAGAGGTATTGTTCACGTGAACAGTACTCCGTGAAGAACATTCATCCAATCAAGGGTGAATCAAGAAGATTGAGTTGAAGCCAAGAGGAGCCTTGTTGCTGATCAACATTTCATACAAGGGCCAATTCATTTTCACTCATAACTCAATCTCTTGTTTTAGTTTCTTCACATGTGTTTCATTTTCATTATTGTTAAACATTGAAAGTGTGATTCATCCCTACCGGTGGTTAGTAGGAAGGCAATTGGAGGGTGTTCCAATTTACAGTTGACGTTCCTACCAGGTGGTGAGTAGGAAGGCAATCGGTAGTTTCCGATTTGCGGTTTGGTGCGCTGCACAAGTGAAGCCTCACCGGATTTTGGTGAGGGGTGGACGAAGGGCTGAGGATTCAGTCCGAACCACCTTAAAAATCCTGTCTAGCGTGGTTTGCTTGTGTGATTGAATCGTTCTAGGTGCATGCTTAGGATCGAATTATTATATATCTTGCTTATCTTGCTAAGTGAATCATAGCATACTTGGAAGCTAGTTTATATTCCGCTGTAATTCATTTTAACTAGCTGGTTAGAGGGCCGCATTGCGAAAAGTGGGGCTGATCTATTCACCCCTCCCCTCTAGATCCGCTGTCCACTACACAACATAAAGGGCTACAAGTGGGGCCCGGGAGGATCGACCCTGGGTTGACGAGCAGCAATCTGGAGGTGCGTACGGCACGAACTCGGCCTGCTGGTCCGACTCGGTCCTGCGCCGACTCGGTACTGCGTCGACTCGGTTCTGACTCACTGGGCTGCAAGGCACAGTTTTTAAAGGAACGTCGCCCTCCTGAGGTCTTCTGAAGGCGCTGCTTGGTTGGGACAATGGCGGGATGTCCCTGATCGACTCCCTGAAGTGGCGGTTCTAGAAGTTGACTTTTGATATTTTTGCTTGAATTCTTCTCGGACTGAGTTTTTTGATCTGCACAGGGAACAGATTTGCGCGTCTCGTCGACAAAAATTAGTTCTCTCATATCCGAAATCGGATTGAGGTGAAACTGGTGGGGTTGGAAAGAGGACTCCCAGATCTACCACATATAAATTTTGTAGGTCGATCCAATGAAGGGATGAGAAATGGGAGGCTCTGCAAGACTGAGTTTGTTTCTGACCCGGACTGACAGACACACAGGGCAGCAAGGGATCTGCCTGAAACGGACCTTTGACTGAGGGATAAATGATTTTTTCAGACTCAATGAAAATTATGGTGGAAGGGGGTATACGTGAGGAACACTTGAGAATTTTTGTGAATTTTTTGAAATTTGATAAGAGGGTGGGAAAAATGCAACAAGGAGACTCTGTCTCGCAGATCTGCAAAAGCGCAGATTACTGAGAGAGCAAACAAAAATATGGGGAAAATATCAAACTAAGGCCAAATGGCACGAAATTTGAACTGGAGATTAGGGGAGACACGTAGAACAAGCCCTCAAAGTTTGAGCTCGATCAGACAACTAGAACTAAAGATAAAATTTCAGAGAAGAGATTCTATCCTTATGGAGCTAGAACTCCGACGATGGTGGTGGTGGCGCGACGGCGGTGCGATGGCGGCGACGGCGGTGCGATGGCGGCGGCGGCGGCGGCAGAATCAGAAACCAGAGGTAGAGGGACTAAGATAGAAGGGGTCTAAACCCTGAAATGCTGGAGGAGGAGGAGAGAAACAAGAGGGAGAGAGGGGAGGGGCGCACCAAGCTCCAATGCACACAAATTTTTCTTCTTCATTAATTCATGTAAAATGGGAATTACAAGCTATTTATATGAAATGAAAAAAGACTCTTAATACCCTCAGATCTAGAGTTAGGGAGGGCAAACGAGGGAGATCAAAACTAATTATCCCATGTGGTTTGGAACCACATTAATTAACAATATATGGGTGGGGGGGCGCCCCCTTGACCAAGGTGGCCTCCAACTTGGACTTCGTTGTCCATTTGTCCCCTTGAATGGTCCAACCTTATAGATGCCACCTAGGATAGTTGACCAGCCCCACATGGACCCAAATGACTTATGTGGACCAATGGGGAAGGAGTGAGGGCCCCCTTGCTGGACCTACAGTCAATTTGCACAAAAACCCAAATAATCCAAGGGAATGACTCATTGGCTTATAAAGCCTTACAATTGCACATATACTTTCCCAAGGATATAAAAATAAACTAAAGGACATAAATGCAAAATAAAAATGTCAATGCTCGGCGTCGATTTCCATCAGTTTTGTACAACTCTTGTGCCCTCGTGAAATCCCTGACCAACAACAAAACTGAGTATGAAGCTCTACTCATTGGGCTCCAGATGGCTCTCCACATGGGCATCAAATGTCTTAAAGCCTATGGGGACTCCCAGTTGATAGTTCGGCAGGTCCTCGGTGTCTATGATGTGCAAAAGCCAGAGTTGGTTCCGTACCATACCGCCGTCACCAGATTAACCCAGAAGTTCTCTCTCTTCGAAATAGATCATATCCCCAGAAGCAGCAACGCTCAGGCAGATGCCTTAGCAAAACTGGCCGCGGCCATCAAGCTCCCGCCCGAGGGCGAGGTCGACATCGTCATCAAACACAGAAGGCTAATGTCGAGCTCACTCGAAGGCAACACCGGTCTCACCATTTACGAGATCCACGACCTTGAATAGAGCCTGCCTCCAGAAGAGGATGATTGGCGTGCGCCCATCATCAAATTCAAGAAAGGGTGCCCCCCTCCTGACCGAGCTCAAAGGGTCCAGCTACTCCACCGAGCAACCTCTTACGAGTTGGTTGGCGACTCCCTGTATCGATTCGTCCATGAGAAGGACAAGTCAATTCTCCTGAGATGGGTCTCCCTCGCCGAGGCTCGAGCAGTCATGTAGGAGGTCCACTCCGGGTTGTGCGGCACGCATCAGGCCAGAGATTGAATGAAGCACAACATCAAGCTCAAAGCCTTCTACTGGCCAACCATGTACGCAGATTGTGTCCAGTATGCCCGTACATGTCATAAATGCCAAGCCTTTGGCCCAGTACCCAGAAAACCTCCTAATCTATTGCGTCCCACTGCCCCCACTTGGCCATTCGCTGAGTGGGGCATGGACATTGCGGGGCCTTTCCCACCATCTTCCAAGGGCCATAAATACATCTTGGCCGCCACTGACTATTTCTCCCGCTGGGCGGAGGCTCTCCCTTTGTGAGAGGTCACCGGCGAGGTGGTCGCCAGATTCGTCCAGCACAACATCATATACCGATTCGGTACTCCCAGTCGCATAGTGTCCGACAACGGGACACCATTCAAGAATAAGGCTGTATACCAGCTAGCGGCCAAATTCCACATCGACTGGAGAACTTCTTCGGTCTACAACCCTCAGGCTAATGGTTTGGCGGAAGCCTTCAATAAAACCCTCTGCAAGCTCCTGGCTAAGATTGTTAGCCATAAGAAACGTGATTGGGGCCAGAAGGTCTTCGAAGCATTATGGGCCTATCGGATGGTCTACAAAACCCCCACGGGGTGCTCGCCGTTCTCCCTTGCTTATGGGACAGAAGCCGTTATCCCCATCGAAGTCCAGTTAGCTTCTTACCGTGTGGTGATCCACACCGGCCTTGCCGGCCCTGACGAAAGTGAGTACCAGAGAAGGCTAGAAGAGCTCACCGATCTAGAAGGCAAGCGGCTCGAAGCCCACAAACACCTGCAAGTATACCAGGCCCGCATGGCCCGGGCCTATGACAGGCTCGTCAAGCAGCGAGCTTTCAAACAAGGCGACCTCATCATGATCAAGGAAAATGAAGTCATGGCAGGGCGCTCCAGTGGAAAATTATAGTCAAAGTGGCGAGGTCCATACATTATCCAAAATGTATATGAGGGTGGGGCCTACACGGTCATCGATCACAAAGGTCATAGACCGTTCCCGCCTCTCAACGGTAAACATATGAAGCTATATTATGCACTGGAACATGAGTTTACGCGCCAGCCAGACTAAGGCGCACATCCCAGGTACTACTAGTAAGGCCGGTCCTTCCCCGTGAAGGATCTAACCGGCCAGTCCTTCCAGTCTTTAATTCCCAGTCAACCAGCCAGCCCAACTCCCCAGAACCGCCGCCAGGCATTCTCGGGGACTAATCTCCTACCCTCGGTCCCGTCAACACGAGAGCACGAGCACTTCTGCACCGGCACCAGTCTAGTTGTCACCCAGGTAAGTAAAAAAAAACAATAAAAAAATTTGGGGTTAAAAATAGAGATGTCCCGGCGGACCCAGTCACCCTCACCACGGGGGGGCGACTAGGGGCAAAAAGGCCAACAACCCGGCTGAGGTGGAAACCCGAAAGGGCACCTCAGACAAAATTGGGAAACCCCTCAACGTGAAAACCCGTAAGGGCGCATCGGAAAAAGCTAAAGGGGGTCGGCTCTAGCAAAAACCCGAAAGGGCGTTAGAGCCGATAACGAGAAAAACTTCCTCGGTGAGCCGTTAGCCTCACCCAAGAGCCAATCTCCAATCAACTTACACTGTTGGAACACAAACCCTATAATTCCCAGTTGGCCTCACACTACACCCATTCAGTTCGGCCAACCTTCGGCCCTTGCTTCGACACCACAGGTCAACCAGTCCCTGTGATAGTCAAGCTCCCAGTCACCATCCCAGTAGACCTATGTCCAAGTACATCCCTAGACACTTGTCACTCATTGTCACTACATCCTACATCCCCTACAAATCCAGAGCCTTCAAGTTTCATCATAATCCCAGTTCTCTCCTACAATCCCTGATCCACCAGCCATAACTCCAGTCGTATCTTGCCACGACAAAGTGGCCCGTCACCACCATGGCACGAGAATGTATAAAGACCCTTATTAGTGGCGGAACAATATCTGACCGCTCACACCTTCCAGTTCCAGGTCACGTCCCCTGACAGCAACACGCTATGGATGGCAGTCTCCAAAGATAAAATATGAAAAAAGAATGGGGTTAAAAATTGAGATATCCCGGTGGGCCTGGTCGACTCCATTACAAGGAGGCGACTGGGTGCAAAAATTGCCACCAACCCAGTTGAGGTGAAAACCCGAGAGGGCGCCTCAGGCAAAATAGGGTAACCCCTCGGTGTGAAAATCCGCAAGGGTGCACCGGAAAAAGCAAAAGAGGGCCAGCCCTGGCAAAAACCCGCAAGGGCGGTAGGGCTGATAAAGAGGAAAAAAACTCTCTCTCCCTCTTTCCTCTTCACTTACGAAAGCCGTCGGCTATGATACTCCCCGATGGCGAGCTTAAGGTCACTCCACAATAATGGTGGCCACTACACCCCCGAGGGTCGGTCATCCCGAGTGCCAGTTCCAGTTCCAGTCCCCAGTCCCAATTCTGGATATAACACCTTCACAGGCCAGCCGCCCAGCTTCCAGTTCTAGTTTCGGCTACAACGCCTTCACAGGCCAGCCGCTCAGCTTCCAGTTCCAGCTCCAGTTCCCAGTTCCAGTTCTGGCTACAACGCCTTTACAGGCCAGCCACCCAGTCTCCAGCCCCAGTTCCGGCCGTCCAGCCTCCAGTTCTAGTTCCGGCTACAACGCCTTCACAGGTCAGCCGCTCAGCTTCCAGTTCCAGTTTCCAGTCCCAATTCTAACTACAACGCCTTCACAGACCAGCCGCCCAGCTTCCAGTTCCAGTTTCGGCTACAACGCCTTCACAGGCCAGCAGTTACAGTTCCAGTTCCCAGTTCCAGTTCCAGCTACAACGCCTTTACAGGCCAACCACCCAGTCTCCAGCCCCAGTTTCGGCTACAACGCCTTCATAGGCTAGCCTCCAGCTCCCAGTTCCAGTTTCAGCCACAACGCCTGCACAGGCCAGCCGCCCAGCCTCCAGTCCCAATTCCAGCTACAACGCCTTTACAGGCCAGCCACCCAGTCTCCAGCCCCAGTTTCGGCTACAACGCCTGCACAGGCCAGCCGCCCAGCCTCCAGTCCCAGTTCCGGCTACAACGCCTTTACAGGCCAGCCACCCAGTCTCCAGCCCCAATTTCGGCTACGACGCCTTCATAGGCCAGCCGCCAGCTCCCAGTTCCAGTTTCGGCTACAAGGCCTTCACAGGCTAGCCGCTAGCTCCAGTTCCCAACTATCGTACCTTTCCAGGTTACCCAGCTGGCTTCAGCTTCAGTCCCCATTTCCAATCACAGTCCCAGTTTCAATTTCCAGTCCCTCTCCCTGTCCCGGTCTTGGTTGCCACGTCTTCCCAGGCCATCCAGCCAGCTCAATTCCAGTTTCTCAGACACATACGAATCGCATCTTTCAGCTAACAGCTTAATGCTAGCCAATACTCCATCATCCAGTTTAGGGTCAATAGACCCTCCAGAATCACCTCCACAACCCTAAACCACGTAAACTGCCCCGTTCTCACGGGCCTACGTTGGTTCCCTAGTATGCAGGCTTTCATCCCCCAGGAGGATTGGCCCCACATATAGCCATTTCTTTCCTTCACTACCCAGTGCTCAGCCTCCAGTTCCTAACATCAGGTTCCTTAAACACGGCCCTTGTTGTTCCCTACCACTCATATCGGTGTATCATAGAACAAACAAGCACGACTAACGATAAGTGGTCGCTAGTTCACGTACACTACTCCATTTCATCGAAAAGGAAGGGAACAACCCAGTAAACAAAAGATACGGAGTTTGTCATTAATACTCTATAAAAGGAGCCCAAGACATGCCCTTGGGCTGACAAAATCCATAGACTCCGAATAGCACAAACAAGAAAGGAAAGAGATACAATCAAATCTCAGGCTCGGTCCCCTCCAACGCCGCAAGGTGTGAGTCCATCGCCGCAAGCTCCGCCTCCAAGATAGACAAGAGCTGAGCACTAGCTCCGGCCATCGTCTCGGCCACCTGTCACTCGGCTCGGATGCGATCGGCGACCGCCTGCTGCTCATCCCAGGCCTTCCTCAAGACCTCGGTCCAGCTCTCCACCTCCCTCAACTGTGCGGCGCACTCCTGAGATGCCAACGCAGTCACCTCGGCATGACTCCTCTGCTCATCTACAGCCGACACAAGCTAAGCGCACTGCTCATGCACCTCTCAGATCATCGCTAGCCTCCGAGCCCTCTTCTCCTGAGCCTCGCGGAGTCGTAGGCACTCAGCCCAAATCCCAGCTAACCCGGACATCCAGAGCTCGCGTGGGGAGCCGAGCGCATGGTAGCCCTGGGTGCACTCCCGCAGCCGCTGCCCCAGATCCTCTTGAGAAGGAAGAGGGTAGCTCTGTGAGTAGCCTCGCGCCCGTTGGAGCAGGGCTGCACCTGCACTCGCCTCTAGCAATGGCTCTTGCGGAGAAACAGATGTAGGCCACTCGACCCCTAGCTCCAGGGAGACGTCTCCGGACACGGCCAGCACTCCATTGGAACCTGCATAGCTCTGACAAACACCAAAGGGGGTGAGCAATACACGTAAGACTTCCTCCGATAGATAAGGTAAAAAACCTGAGAAAAAGGAAAGGCAAGCCTTGACTCCTTACATGAAGCAAGTCCAGCAATCCCTGTGGCATCATCTACCGGGGTCGGGGAGGGCAATCGCTCCTCCGCCTTGACAGCATCACCTGCCGGGGTCGGAGAGGGCAGTGACTCCTCCACCTTCTGGTCATCCCCAGCAAGCACGGATGGGACAGGGGGCTCCTCCTGTCCGCCCTCATCAAGAGCCGACACGTGCCCCTCTCCAGACTCTGACGCTGCGGGCAACCTAAGAACGTCAGCACTCTGCCATAAAGAGCAGACAAATAACAAATGAGGATGGGAAGAACCACCGCATACCTCCAGAAGTGGTCCCCGTCAGAACCTCCCTACTAGCAGAGACCCCGGAGGACGAAGAGCTCGAGCTCGAACTCTCCTCTGTCTCCATCTCCAAGCTGCCGTCATCAGAAGAGCTCGACGAAGCCCCTGACGAACTCCCAGAAGTGGCCGAGCCAGAAGCTCCTGCAAGCCAACAAAGCAGAGGAGGTCACCACAAGGCCCAGCTTTATACAAGGGTGGTTCTCTAGCTAAGAGTTTCAAATAGAAAACTCACCGGTCGGAGCACTCCCCTCCGAAACCTTCTTGATGTCGACGATCTCCTCGTCGCCCTCAACTGGAGCCACTCTCGTGGGCCCGTCTTCCACTACTTCAGCCCTGTCACGGGGTAGCTCACCTTCTTCTAGAGGCGAAAAAAAACCTGTAAACAATGCAAACGGGATGTCAGCACTAGAAGATAATCAACATAAAAGGCTTAACAAAAATGATTAAGTCCCCAGCTACGTACCTGAGGGTCCCATGCTCGAAGACCCGACCAGCCCCACAGTACAGGCCGACACCACGGCTGGCAGGGAAACTTGCTCCACCCCTGCCAACAGCTGTGGTAACATGCTAGACACTTCTTCAGCTGTGGACGGCATTGAAGCACTCCTCCCTCCAGGCTCCCCCTCAAAGGAGGGAATGGACACTGATGGACCGGTATGGACCAGCTCCTGAATCATCTCCAGAGTGGCGGCTGGATCCTCACCTGGCGAGTAGCAACATAAAACCCGTCAGCATCTGTAGCCCAGTAATTACACAACGCGAGGGCAATCCCCTCCGTAGCGGTTCAATACTTACCCAAGCCATCCTGGGTCACTGCGGGCTCCTGCCTGTCAACATATGGGGGCACCTCACCTCGCATCTCGGAGAGAGCTGTGGTCTCCGATGCCCCGGCCACCTCTACACAACACCAGCAACTATGCCAACTGCCAAAAGCGAGTACAGCCATAAACACAACATGCTCGGTCTCAGAATTATTTTCCTAGCTGAGCATCCTTTGAAACCTTCCACGACTCGAAATCGGGAAAGGTCCCAATATTGGGAGGAGCCTCGTCCATCAGACGAATGAACCCCTCCATATCTATCTCGCAATCGACCCCGTCGTCAGGTAGTGGGTCGATCCCCTGAGGTGGCGAGAAGGCCGCGTCAGCCCCGGCCTCCAGTGGCGCTGTGAAAAGCAAATCCAGTTACACAAGGTTAGCCGATCATAAAGGGTAAATCAATATAAAGCAAGCAGGTAGATATAGCACATACTCAGAGCCAGTTCCGCCTCAATGTGTTCCCTGGCAGCGGGTCCCCGAGAGGACTCACCGGCCTCCCTGACTTCGGTCTCTACTCGGGGGCGTTTCCGTCGGGGCTGGAGGGCCCTGTCACCGTCCCCGGAAGACGTCCCCGTGGAGGGGTGATCCTTATCTGCCACGGAACCTGCCAATAAACACAACCACATAAGATGCCTCAGCCATGTACCCTAGAAAACAACAAGGCAAGGGCAACAGACTAACGGAGATGTCCTACCTAAAGCCACAAAGGGGGTCAATGGCAGAGGAACCAACTGCTTCGGCTTCAAGCCTACGACCCGTGCAGCCTTCGCGACCGCCTCCTTCACATCCCTCAGAGTGTAGGTGCACTCGATGAGAGACACGAGCTCTACGGGTCCAGTAGACCCGATCGCATGGGCGATATGATGCCTCTAGGCGTCGATCACTGTGTCTGCAAAACTCCCCTCCGGGAGCACTCGATCCAGTGAGCCCCTCTGCTCGAACCCGCAATCAGCTAAGAACTGGGTCCACCAAGTCCTCGGCGCACCGGGTCGAGGCGCCGCCACTCCAGTACCTCTAGGCGCCACCCGTGCCTGCCTAAGGGGCTTCAGTGTCCCGTTGCCGCTCCACCCTATAGACAGTGAGCCTCGGCTCCCCCGGGACGCCTACTGGGCCAGCCGCCCCACCTCCCGGCAGATCCGAGAGAAGCGAGTCTACAGATACCCGTCGTCTAGTGCGATGAGGGGCAAATCCTCCCTCAAGAGATGGGTCTCCTCGGCTTTTCAGATCACCGAGGTCTTCTGTCAATACTGGTGACTGTGCTCGAACCACCACCTGGCATAGTGGATGTCGAATCGTCCCCTGCGTCCCGGCACAGGCATCGGCAGTCGCTCCGGCTCTCGGCGACAGTAGAAGTCCCACCATGCCGCAGCTAGCAAATGTGTGTCCCAGCCTCTGTACTGACGACCCGCCAAAGGGAACTCATGGTTCGGCGGGATCCCCTGGTCGTACCCGAAGTTCCGAGCGAACCTGTGCGGTTAGTACGGCTCTAGGAAGCTTGTCATGGACCGGTGTAGAGACAGCACCACTGGCCGGGTGCTCATCACCCACTCTGTGTACAATGCCGCATTCGACTCCTGCTGGTAAGGAAGGGCGCAGGCCGCCCCGCCATCCGAAGGCACCAGAATTAGGTGGGAGTCTCTGGTGGCGCCGTCAAAAGGAATCCCATCCTCGCCCCTGTCGAGCATGTAGCACAAGACTCTTCTGGCTTCCTCCAACTGTACGACTGCATCCCCGTCCGGCTGCCCAGTGAAGCTGAATAACAATGGTGTTGCCTGGTTAGCCACGGACCCGCGAGACACCAACCCTGGAAATAGTAGGCCAGCCCACACACTGAGGTAGTGGGTCGGCAGAAGCAGACTCTGCTCACGTGGTGCAGGGTGTGCCGCCAGCACCCCCAGTCCCTGGTAAACATTGGCCAGAGCCGCCGGGGCTAAGGCCGGCCTTCGTCCCTCCGCCAGTTGGCACGCAGGCCACAACAGCTCCACCCTCAGCTGGCCATCCTCCCCGTGGGGGACCACGAACGTCGCCAACTAGTATGCCAAGTACGCGGCCAGGTGGGTCACGTCCGACAGTCTATGGGGATTCCCCCCCCTCTTGTGGTGCGTAGATATACCTCGTGTATGTCCGGAAGCGCAGCTCCACTACTGTATACTCCTCCCAGGGGGTCTGGTCTCTCGTAAACTCCTGATAAAAGCAAAAGGGCCCGTTGTAGAAGTGGCGGACCCACGCGTTCAGCGGCACCCTAGGAGTCTGCGCTGCTCTCTCTCTCCCGGCCAGGGCTAAGTCCCTCCAAGTCTTCAACAAATACCGGTAGCTGTAAGAAACCCGGTATCTGATAACGTGAAAGTTCATCGTTTAAAACATGTGTATCAATCTTAAAATTTCTAACTCGCACTAGATGAAAGTAAGACGTAATAGGGTGGCGAGAAGGGTCGAATCCATAGAGAAGAAGAGATTTTTAGACTTAAAAACTTTGGAGTCCTTTAGAAAATATTTGTGATTTTACTTTACTTAAAGAAAATAGTGAAATAAAGAACAAGCCAAACACTTAATTAAAAACACCTATGATTATGCGCCTATGCTATAGAAATTAATTGCATGAAGTGAAAAGAAGATATAGAAGAAGAGGGTAGAGAGGGAAGAAGATCAAGAACTAGATCAAAAGAACAACTCTCTTCATTAACTTAAAAGAAAGAGTACATGAAGTGCAAGACAAGCTTACAACAAAGAGGTGACAAGATTACAATGAAGTAAAATAACACAAAAGTAATAACAACAAGAGGAGCCTGAGATGTGAAGATGGTAGAAGCAATGGTGATGACGGCGCTGTCCTCTCTTGGCCTTGGATCACGAACCACCTTGCGGAAGATATCGTCTACGCCGGGAGGAAGTCACCTTCGTCGTTGAAGTCACCTTTGGAGGGTGAATAACTTTGAAACCAAGACGAATTAAGGGATGCCCAAGAAGAAGAAGTTGAAGAAGAGAGAGAGGGGAAGAACTTTGATGAAGAACTCAGATAGCAATGAAGAGTATAAAGGCTCCAAAATGGAGGAATAACAGAAGCTAGCACCTCAGAAGAACAGTAAAATCACAGGACAGCAAGTTAAAAAATGGGAAATAACCTCCAAACCAAAAAGAATTAAAAGATGATGTAGAAGATGAAGTTGTAGAAAACTTGAAAATAAAGAACTTTTATGAAGATAGTAAGAGAATCAAATGACTAGAAGAGGGAGAAATAAGGGGAAGAACATAGAAAAACACTATTTCACATATGAATAGGATAGCATAGTGAAAAATATGAAATAGCTTGAAAAAAAGAAAGAATTGTGAGATGATGCAGAAGAGGAAGTTGTCGAGGACTTAAAAACAAAGAACTTTCATGAAGACAGCAAGAGGAGAATATGGACGGAAGAGGGCGAACTCGGCGACCTAAGATGTGAGAGGGAGAGGGTGAAAATTTTCTAAAGAAGAACTCCCTTTCTCCTCCTTGTCATGGGCTATTTATAGGGAAAGTTGGGTAGATGGAGGGTGGAGATTGTATCAAAAGGAGATGGATGGCTGAGATTTAAGTGGAATATGATGCATGGGAAAGAGGAAAAGTAGGTGGGCACCCCCTTTCTTGGACTTTGGGCACCCCCTTTCCCAAGGCTCATCATGTCTCTCCTTTATTTCAAACTTTGAATTCAATTTTCCCTCCAACCAAAATATGTGTTTCTTTTCCTCAATTTCAAACTTTTGAAATTTTTTTCCCTCTAACCAAAATATGTACTTTTGACTTGGTCAAAGTGATAGTGACAGTTTTATCCCCGACTTCTTTTGCAATTACCTTCGGTGTCCTGTACACACATAATTATAATTTAGTCCATAAAAATTATCATAATGTGCATATAAATCTCAAATGTTCATGGTTATGCAATGGAAAATTAATACTCATAGCCCTCAACTTCAAATTATTAAATAAAATCACCAAATTAATCAATTTACGTGAAAGGTCCAATTTAAATGTGGAGTTGAGGATAACTATGAAATATGCATAATTGTCTAATTATATGCACATAAAATGGTGTTCATGCGATGAATTATCATAAGAAATGGACACTTATCACACCTCCCAACTTACTCATTACTAGTCCCTTAACAATGTCAATAAATTAAAATTTAGGACTAACAAAAGTTTGTGAAATTCATACTCTCATATTCAGTTCTCCCTTCATAGAATCAACCAAAGATTAAGAATCTGGAATCATTAATGCACACTAGCTTTATGTATGAACTTAATAGTACATGATTAAGAATTCAAATCAAAGCTCAATAGCACTTGTGCATGTGTAACTACAAAATCCACAGCTTAGACAATTGTATCCCCCATTCGCTATTCCAAGCAAATGCCTTTCAACCCTGCACCTCTTAGATCGGAGCATTAAGTATATTAGCTTTTTGTCTATCTTATTGCTTTGTCCCTTTGGGATCTTTTATACCACACATGATGCTGCACTACCCTTCATTGCTCAACGTGAATCTCGACTCTTGCCTTAGGAGAAGCAGGCCCAATTTCGCAGATCTAGGTTCCCTTTTCCATTTTACGCGAACCTCAACACGTCTTAGGTGAAGTAGGCCCGGTTACTAAGACTAGGGACATTTTTCATGGTGTATTTTTTTCTTTTTTTTTCTTTTGTTTCTCTCTTTTTTTTGTGTCATTACGCTTATTTGATAGATAATTTGACAGAAAGCTTTGTAAAAAGATCTATTTTCTTAAGAAGTGCAGAATATCAGACAACATACCAAAAATAGCAGAGGGCTTGTCTTGCTTGTTTCATTAGTGTGCAACATGGATTTCTTTTTTTTTTTTAAGTGCACATAAACTTTAATGGGATTCTTATATCAGTTTTCCATGGCTAGATTGACTAAATTTCCCATCATCCTTCTCCCTAGTCTTTTCTATTCCAGAATTACTTTTAATATAAACATGAATCATGAAACTCAAAATGGGGTTTACATCTTTCTACTTTCATGCAACGATGACATGCAAGACAGAACTCCTATAAGGTTGTACTATATGCATCATGAAAATTTCTCTCCCCCCAACTTGAATGACATTGTCCTCAATGGCATATAGAATTGAAAGCAATAGAATAATGTATCAATAAATACTTCTAAGTAGGAAAGAGACAATCGGATATGCGGGACGAAACCTCCATCAATGTCATGGACGGCAACGACTTCCTCTCCTTTGTCTTAACCTGACTACTAAAACACACTCAAACATAAACGTCAAAACAACAAAAACCGTGGGTTGCCTCCCAAAAGCGCTAAGTTTTCCGTCTTCAGCCAGACGCATGAGAGCTCACGAAGATTTTATTCCAGACCACTTAGGACAATGGATTCTTTTTGCAACTGATCATTTTCCAAATAAGATTTCAATCTTTGACCGTTGACAATGAAAATTTGACCATTTTTAGGATTCAAAATTTTGACGGCACCGTGGTCAAAAGCTTTGACAACTACAAACGGTCCATCCCATCTGGACTTGAGCTTTCCAGGGATCAAGCGCAGCCTAGAGTTAAAAAGTCATACTTTCTGATTTGGTTGAAAAGTTTTCCTTTGAATGTGCTTATCATGGAAGGCTTTCATTTTGGCTTTATAGATTTTTAAATTTTCATAGGCTTCATTTCTTAGTTCCTCCAATTCATTGAGTTGTAGAGCTCTTTGGGCCCCGGATTGAATGAGATCAAAGTTGACTTGTTTGATGGCCCAATATGCTCTATGTTCAAGCTCTACAGGCAAGTGGCAGGCTTTTCCAAAAATGAGGTGGTAAGGTGACATGCCAATGGGAGTCTTAAATACAGTTCTGTAGGCCCAGAGTGTATCATCTAGTCTCTCGGACTAGTCTTTTCTATCCGGCGGAACTGTCTTATGCAGAATGGTTTTTATCTCCCTGTTGGACACTTCTACCTGGCCACTAGTTTGGGGATGGTAGGGGGTAGCGAGCTTGTGAGTGATGCCATATTTGCGAAGCAGAGCTCAGAATTGAAAATGAATAAAGTGAGAGCCCCCATCACTAATGATAGCTCTAGGACAACCAAATCTAGAAAAGATGTGTTTCTTCACAAACTTCATCACAACCTTGTGATCATATGTCCTAGTAGCAACAGCTTCAATCCATTTCGAAACATAGTCCACCGCCACCAAAATGTATTCATTGCCAAATGAAGGTGGAAATGGTCCCATAAAGTCTATTCCCCAATCATTGAAAATCTCTACTACCAGAATGGGACTGAGCGGCATCATATCTCTTTTTGAATTGTTTCCCACGGCTTGGCACCTTAAACAAGTTTTGGAAAATTCGTAAGCATCTTTGAATAATGTGGGCCAATAGAATCTGCTCTGCAACACTTTCGCCGCTGTTTTCTTTCCTGAAAAATGTCCCCTACAAGCGAGGTTATGACAGAAGTTCAAAACAGATTGTTGCTCCTCCTCAGAGACACATCTTCTTATTATTTGATCTGGACCCATGTGAAACAGCTCTGGGTCCTCCCAAAAGTAGTACTTAACCTTCACAAAGAATCGATCATTCTCCTGCCTAGACCACCCTTCTGGGATCTGTCCTACCGCCAGGTAGTTGACTATATGAGCGAACCAAGGGGTTGTTGTATGGGAGATGGAAAGAATTTGTTCATCGGGGAAGGAGTCGGACATAGGGGCACTTTCAGGAATTACAATCCTAGATAAGTGATCAGCTACAACATTCTCCAACCCCTTCTTATCTCTGATTTTCAAATCAAACTCTTGTAGTAACAAAATCCACCATATGAGACGGGGTTTGGCTTCCTTCATAGACATCAAAAATTTTAATGCTGAGTGATCGGAATAAACAATGACTTTCGCCCCTAACAGATATGATCGAAACTTTTTTAGAGCAAACACAATAGCTAATAATTCCTTTTCCGTGGTGGTGTAGTTCATTTGGGCATCAGCGAGGGTGCGGCTCGCATAGTAGATCACCACGGGTTTCTTTTCAACTCTTTGACCTAGGACAGCTCCTACAGCATAGTCTGAGACATCACACATGATCTCAAAAGGGAGCGACCAATCAGGAGATTGGAGAATGGGAGCTTGTGTGAGAGCCGCTTTCAAAGAATTGAATGCCTCTAGACAGGACTCATCAAGATGAAAGGGAGTGTCCTTGGCAAGCAATTGTGTAAGTGGTCGAGCAATGGTGGAGAAGTTTTGAATGAATCTGCGATAGAATCCTGCATGGCCAAGAAAAGAACGGATCTGTTTGACCGAAGAAGGGGGAGGAAGATTAGAAATTAAATCTACCTTGGCCTTGTCAACTTCTATTCCCCTCTCTGAAACTACATGGCCTAAAATGATCCCTTCTCTTATCATGAAGTGGCTCTTCTCCCAGCTCAACACTAGATTCGACTCAATGCACCTTTTCAATACCTGAGTTAAGTTTCCCAAACAATCTTCAAACGAATCACCAAACACTGAAAAGTCATCCATAAAAACTTCCAAGCATTCTTCCATCATTTCAGAGAAAATGGACATCATACACCGCTGGAATGTGGCAGGGGCGTTGCAGAGCCCAAAAGACATTCTTCTAAAAGCAAACGTGCCATAGGGGCACGTGAAAGTTGTTTTCTCTTGATCTTCTGGGAAAATTACAACTTGGTTATACCCGGAATAGCCATCCAGAAAGTAATAATACTTCTGCCCAGCCAATTTCTCCAAGATCTGATCAATGAATGGGAGTGGAAAATTATCTTTTTTCGTGACTGAATTTAATTTTCTGTAATCAATGCAGATTCTCCACCCTGTTGGTAATCGTGTAGGAACTTCTTCTCCTTTCTCATTTGTTACAACTGTCAGCCCTGACTTTTTGGGAACAACTTGAGTTGGGCTGACCCACTTGCTATCAGAAATGGGATATATGATCCCGGCATCCAACCATTTGACAACTTCTTTCTTCACTACCTCCTTCATACTTGGATTCAGCCGACGCTGCATCTCTCTACTCGACTTGGCATTGTCCTCTAAGTAAATGTAATGCATACACACATCCGGACTAATACCCTTCAAATCTGCCACTGACCAACCTATCGCCCTCTTGTGCTCCTGAAGGACATCTAGGAGTTGGGATTCCTGAGCAGCGGTGAGGTTGGAAGCAATGATTACGAGCAGAGTTTGGTTAGGACCTAGATAAGCATACTTTAAAGGATCCGACAGAGGCTTCAATTCTAGACTGAGCGGTTGATCCAAAGATGGAAGAATAGGTTCATCTTGAAGTGGAGGGAGTGGCTCTACTCGAGAGTAGGGTGCACTAGAAAGTGGAGAATCCTAGAGCATGCTACCCTCTTCTAGACATTTCTCATAAACTTCCAGACTTTCTTCAATTAGTTCTTCAAAAACATCAATGACACTACATTCCTCCTCATGGTCCGGATATTGAGATGCTTTGAACACATTTAGAGAAACTTTCTCTCCTCCGAAAGAAATATCCATCATCCCCGTGACGCAATTTATATTGGCCTTGGCCGTAGCAAGAAACGGACGTCCCAAAATGATAGGTGTGTGCTTTAATTCCTTGGACGAGGCCATATCCAGAATAAGAAAGTCTACCGAGAAATAACATTCATGCACCTTCACAATCACATCTTCCAATAGTCCCCTTGGAGTCTTTACAGATCGATCTGCCAGTTGAAGGATTATAGATGTGGGTTTCAACTCCCCTAGATCAAATTGCTCATATATAAAGGTGGGTAACAAGTTCACACTAGCTCCAAGGTCCAGCAATGCTCTATCAAATGTAATTCCACCTATATCACAAGAGATCAGTGGAGCTCCGGGGTCCTTCAACTTTTTAGGCAAATGATTCATAACAACTGCACTGACATCTTCGGACAAGCAGACCTTTTGTGTTACCGCCTTTGATTCCCTTTTTGGTGTATATAGCTCTTTCAAAAATTTTGCATACGCCGGCACATGTTTGATTGCATCCAATAGTGGAATATTGATGTTTACCTGTTTAAACAATTCCACTAGTTCTTCTTGTTGGACCGGCTTCCTCTTTTGAGCTTTTGGCTTTAATGCATCAGGGAATGGGACCTTAGGAACATACTCTCGGGATCCTTCATCAACCTTTGCTTTCCCTTTGTCCAGCTTGTTTTCTCCCCCCTCTTGTCTCTTCTTTTCTTGCATAATTACTGGCTTTTCCTCTTCACTATCACTCTCCTCGTGGGCATCTTGCCCCGAACTACTACCCACATCCCTAGCCTGATAAGGGTCATTAAGAATTTTCCCGCTCCTAAGGCTAGAGATGGCTTTGGCATTCTCGAACTGAGGACCTATAGGAGGGGGCAGCATAGGTTGGTTGGGCTGATTGGGTTGAGGAAGAATGGGAGCTCTTGGAGGGAAGCCTGGAGGTTGTTGATTGTGGGGGTTGGCCACCAGTTGGCTAGGGAGCTGGCCTACCTCTCTTCTCATGTTATTAGCAACCAGTTGCCCTATCTGGTTTTCCAACATAGAAATAGATTATGCTTGGGTAAGAATAAGTTGTTGGAGTTGTTCAAACTTGTCATCAAAAGTGGGCTGAGTAGGAGGTGGCTGATAATGTGGCTGATGGGAACGATGGGAAGGAAATTGCTGAAATTGGCCCTGAGAAAATTGAGCTTGAGGATATGGGGCCTGAGCTTGATGGAAAAGAGGTTGCTGGAATTATTGATGGAGAAAAGGAGATGAATAAGAGTGATTTGGATTAGATTGACTTGGCATTAGAAAAGATTATTTTTGATTTGAATGGTGTAAGGGATGAGATTGGGTGGATGGGCTTTGATTGGATTTCCAAGAAAAATTTGGGTGATTTCTCCAGCCTGGATTGTAGGTGTTTGAGTAAGGGTCATATGCGGGCTTAGACACACCTTGGGCAGCAAAGATTTATTCTTGGATAAATGGAAGAAGTTGGCCTGCTATGGGACACTCACTCACAGAATGGCTAAGGCTAGAGCACAAAGCACAAGTTTCTTCTTGACTGGGAGTTGAGAATTGTTGAGGTTGAGGAGCAGAAGATGAAGAAGGTTCCTGTCTATTCATAGCCAATAACTGGTCTAGCTTCTGAGCCACCATATCAACCTTCTCTATCTTCTGGGCTAGCAAATCCATTTTATTTAATTTCTGGGTTATGGCATTGATGTCCATCTTATTCTCAAACTCCCCTTCATTCTTGACTTCGTAAAGTCCGGCCCTCTTGTTTGGTCCGATCATTCGTTCATATGATGAAAGTGAGGCATGACTGATGGAGTTTTCACTCAACATTTCAAATAGATCATACACTTCATCCTCACTCTTACTCATGAATGCTCCCCCACATGATGCATCCACCATTTGTCTATAATTCTCCATTAGTCCCTCATAAAATGCTTAAACAATTTACCATCTTGACAGGCCGTGATGAGGACATTTTCTTAATAGATCTTTCAACCTATCCTAAGCCTCATGTATATGTTCTCCAGTATTTTGGGTAAATCCAGTTATGACTCTTCTCATTGTGTTGGTTCGCCCTATGGGATAAAACTTCTTCAAAAAATTTTTTTACATTTCTGCCCATGTATCAATGTTCCTACCCAAGGCTCCTAACCAATATTTGGCCTTATCCTTGAGAGAGAATGGGAAGAGAGTTAGCCTAAGAGCATCATCAGAGAAATTCTAAATTTTAACAGTTGAGCATATCTGAAGGAACTCATCAAGATGTTTGTAAGGGTCTTCATTGGAATTTCCAAAGAAAGATGGCAACATTTGGATGGTACTAGACTTGATTTCATAATGAACCACCTGCTTCTGAGGTGCTTGGACATAGAAGGACGGTTGGTATTGATTGGGTAAGAAATAGTCCTTCATTTGCTTTGAAGGATCGAGATTTTCGGCCATTAGATTTTGGTGGTGAGGTCCTTGATTTTTGGCCATGAGATCTTGTTGGAGATCGTTCCCTGGATACAAGACTCTCTTAATTTCTTGAATGGGTCCTAGTAAGTTTGGATGTTGAGATCTTCTACCTTGCATGAACTAGGAGGAAGAGAGAGATGAAAGAGATTTTTTTTTGTGATTTTTGTTTGTTTATTTTTTTCCTTTTTTTATTTTGATACAAACTAGGACGAAGAGAGAGGAGTGGAGAAAATTTTTTAAAAAAATTTTTTAAAATATTTTTTGTGCAATCACAAACAAGTTGTCACACAAATTACCTAATGACCTAGATGTGACCTAAACCTACAAATTGGGTTTCACAAAATGACTAAAGTGTAACTTGAGTTCACCCTCAATATTTTCACCGGTCAGATAAGGGGTGGGGTAGTGGGAGGCTCCCCTTGCTTTCGCAAGGTCCTAATTAAAAATCACTAGCCCGCTTAAGGCGTTTGACATCCGTCTTGTCTTAGGCACCGATTTTCACAAGAGGGTAAGCCCAAATAACACAAGAATCATAGTGTGAACCTAGGGCCAACGTCTACTGGATTTTATTTAAGGTCTAGGTGATGCAAAGATGCAAGGGAATTGCAGTTCGTGGGCTAAGGAAGGGTGATGAAATCCCCACCTTATCTTGCTTATGGGTGTTGCCCTTAAGATACTTTGAAATGATATGCAACAAAGCAAGTTCAAACAAGGGGTTCTATGCAAGCATGGAAGTGCATGAGCATGCTATTAGAAAAGTTAGAGTACTCACCTTGCCTCCCGTAATCTTCAATAATGCAATTAACAATAATTAAGCAACAAGAAGAAAATAAATACTATCCTAAATGATGCATGACCTAAAACATGGAAGTGTGATTTCTACTCTTGGAATGAAGATTTTTATCGAGTTCAAGTGAAGAGTTTTTTTTTGTGAACCTATCTAACCATAATATGCAAGAACATTAAGGAAATGACACAAAATGAGAGGAATCAGTTTGAAGACTTACTTGATATGCAATCCCTCGTTCTCTTCTTTTTTTTTGAAATGAAATGACAAAAAGACTAAGGAAAGGGAGGAGAGCTTACCTCTTAACTGCTTCTTTTTTTTTCCTTATTTTTTTTGATTTTTTTAGCTTCAATTCTTGAAGTGCGTTCCCTCGTTCTTTTTTTTTCACCTGTAGAAATAAGAAAAAGAAAGAGATATTAGTACACTTATAAACACAAGGAAAATAAAGTTCTTAAACCAAAAATCATCATTCCTTCCCGGCAACGGCGCCAAAAATTGATAACGCGAAAGTTCGTTGTTTAAAACATGCGTATCAATCTTAAAATTTCCAACTCGCACTAAATGAAAGTAAGACGTAATAGGGTGGCGAGAAGGGTCGAATCCACAGAGAAGAAGAGATTTTTAGACTTAAAAACTTTGGATTCCTTTAGAAAATATTTGTGATTTTGCTTTGCTTAAAGAAAATAGTGAAATGAAGAACAAACCAAACACTTAATTAAAAACACCTATGATTATGCGTCTATGCTATAGAAATTAATTGCATGAAGTGAAAAGAAGATATAGAAGAAGGGGGTAGAGAGGGAAGAAGATCAAGAACTAGATCAAAAGAACAACTCTCTTCATTAACTTAAAAGAAAGAGTACATGAAGTGCAAGACAAGCTTACAACAAAGAGGTGACAAGATTACAATGAAGTAAAATAACACAAAAGTAATAACAACAAGAGGAGCCTGAGATGTGAAGATGGTAGCAGTAATGGTGATGACGGCGCCGTCCTCTCTTGGCCTTGGATCACGAACCACCTTGCGGAAGATATTATCTACGCCAGGAGGAAGTCACCTTCGTCGTTGAAGCCACCTTTGGAGGGTGAATAACATAGAAACCAAGATAAATTAAGGGATGCCCAAGAAGAAGAAGTTGAAGAGGAGAGAGAGGGGAAGAACTTTGATGAAGAACTCAGATAGCAATGAAGAGCATAAGGGCTTCAAAATAGAGGAATAACAGAAGCTAGCACCTCAGGTGAACAGTAAAATTACAGGACAGCAAGTTGAAAAATGGGAAATAACTTCCAAACCAAAAAGAATTAAAAGATGATGTAGATAACGAAGTTGTAGAAAACATAAAAACAAAGAACTTTTATGAAGACAGTAAGAGAAGCAAATGACTAGAAGGGGAAGAACAGAGAGAAACACGGTTTCACAGATGAATAGGATAGCATAGTGAAAAATATGAAATAGCTTGAAAAAAAGAAAGAATTGGAAGATGATGCAGAATAAGAAGTTGTAGAGGACTTAAAAATAAAGAACTTTCATGAAGACAGCAAGAGGAGAATATGGACGGAAGAGGGTGAACTCGGTAACCTAAGATGTGAGAGGGAGAGGGTGAAAATTTTTTAAAGAAGAACTCCTTTTCTTCTCCTTGTCATGGGCTATTTATAGGGAAAGTTGGGTAGATGGAGGGTGGAGATTGTATCAAAAGGAGATGGATGGCTGAGATTTAAGTGGAATATGATTCATGGGAAAGAGGAAAAGTAGGTGGGCACCCCCTTTCTTAGACTTTGGGCACCCCATTTCCCAAGGCTCATCATGTCTCTCCTTTATTTCAAACTTTGAATTCAATTTTCCCTCCAACCAAAATATGTGTTTCTTTTCCTCAATTTTTAACTTTTGAAATTTCTTTTCCCTCCAACCAAAATATATGCTTTTGACTTGGTCAAAGTGGTAGTGACAGTTTTGCCCCCGGCTTCTTTTGTAATTACCTTCGGTGTCCTGCACACACATAATTATAATTTAGTCCATAAAAATTATCATAATGTGCATATAAATCTCAAATGTTCATGGTTATGCAATGGAAAATTAATACTCATAGCCCTCAACTTTAAATTATTAAATAAAATCGCCAAATTAATCAATTTACGTGAAAACTCCAATTTAAATGTGGAGTTGAGGTTAACTATGAAATATGCATAATTATCTACTTATATGCACAGAAAATGGTGTTCATGCGATGAATTATCATAAGAAATGGACACTTATCAGTATCTCCCATGTCCATCGGTGTGGCTACAATGAAGGTCATCCAGCACTACCTCCTCGTACCCCTCGTCGCTGATCGGCAACCTAGAGATCCTGTATAGAGACCACAAGTCCAACGAAGTCTCTCCCTCGGCCGTTTCCACAGTGTTCCACCTGCGGTTGAAGCGCTCTGCCAACGCCTGTAGAAGTCCAGTGTAACAGGGATACCCATACAGAGCCACAGTCACAGCATATCGGATATCAGCTCGGTCCAGCAGCATCCGGTAGTGGTGTACTATGCCCATCAACCACTCGGTAGCTCCCTGGCGGTATCTGTGCGACGAAATCACCGCCCAGTGGCCATACCAGCTAACAGCACTCTGTCGCAGAATCCCGGATAGAAGGCTGTGGTCGACATAACCCTCACCGACATACTCCAACCCTGATGGCTCCAATGCTAACCCTGGACTGCCCTCTGTCTCTGCCCGATGGTGTCTGTGCAAATCCCAAGAAGCGGGGCCCATCACTCCAGCGCGAACTCCGAACTGGTCTGCTCTGCTGAAGAAGCCCAGGCACTCAGCACTGGGAAACTGACATTATCTCCAATAGTCCTTAGAGAAACTCAGAAAGCAGCAGAGGACAATTTCATGCAAACTATCTCGGCCCGCTATGATCACCCGCTCCAGTCGGCGACGAGCTCCAACAACCCGAGAGTCACTCTCCTCCATGCCTGGCGGGACAAAGCACCGGATGAACTCGAACAAGTGACGGTCTAGAGGGAACTCCATTGGGTAGCCGTCACTGTGATCATAAGTGTAAAGCCCGCCCGCCTCCGACGCACGGGCCAACTCCTCAGCCCCAACTCCACTGTCACGCTCGCCAACGGGGCCCTCTGCCACAGCCGTGTGCCCCCAATCGAGCTGCTCCACATTAGCCACTGTGATGACTGGCGGGCCCAACGGGGGCATGAGCCGCTCGGTCCTCCTCACCTAGTGGTCCTCCTCCCGGACCACACGCCTCGGGAGCCTCTCGTCCCTACCAAATCATGCCATAACTGTAAGATAGAACCATAAAAATGGTCAGCGCGCCAGAAATTCAACACATACAATACAGTAAAGCAAAAGCACATGAAGCGTCGAAATGCAACTATAACACCTTCAAGGCATGGGTTACTCGACCCCTCCGATAACCCAGTGGGCCCAACCAATGGCCCCGACCCGCCTGCCGAGGTATACGGCGGCATTAACAATCAATCGGGACCATTCCCAACCCCTAAGTTGCAGACTTTGCCCGCATTCTACACAACCACCCAGGACAACTCGGGGGCACCCCGACTACAAGTCACGCCACGTGGCACTCAGTGAAAAGGCTAGGGGCTTACCCCGGGACGCCTTCCTTTAACCCTCCAAGGTCAAAGGGAGACCTAAATAGGTCAACCACATGCTTGGGGGGGCCGCAGCACGTGTATACGGCTCACACACGTGTGGTCGGTATTTTTCCGAACACCTTGTGGGCGCGTATGTTCCAACCCTTCTACACCAACCCACGGGCCACCCCGTGGTTCCAACACACTAATTAGGTCCTACAACGACCCCCCAACAAGCCGGGGCCACCCTCGTCCCTCAGACACGTGGCAATGAGCCACTTAACCCTAGCTCTCGGGCCAACCCGAGGCTACCCTGCCAACCCACCATACAACATGGCACGTAGCCCGAGGCATGGCCCACGAACCTAAAGTGCCTCCCCTTAGCTCCCATGAGTTCCCATTCTCAATCCAAGGCCGAATCCAAGGCCCATCAGTCACCTACTTGGCCCATTTGACAACCCGGGGTGTGTCGGGCATTTTCCCGAACACCTTGCGAGCGGCTACTACGACTCGAAGAACAACGGCCCCCATGGGCCATCCCAGTATCCCAGAACCCCGTGTCCTTCAAAGGACATCCCCAGACGATGAAAGAAGACCCCCTGGGGCCATCCCTCGGGGTTGCGGCTCGTCCGGGCCCGGTTTGCCCCGGGGCACGGCCGTAGCCCCAAGGGAGGGCGAACTCCCCGGGGGCCGCGCCCTCTCTCTAGCCCGGAGGTCGGACGGCCTTTCCCAGCCCCAGTTCGTGTAAATTCCCAATTTCGGGGTGCAAAGTTCGCGTTAGGATTCGTTCACCGTACCCGTACGTGGAAGGAGCCGCGAAGAACGTCTACGACGAATCATACGCACAAGCGCGACGAATCACATGCACGAGTGTCTCGGTCCGCGCACACAAGTGTATCCTCCCAGTATCCTTTGTCCTCTTTCTGTTAGCCAAATTAGGACAAATATCAACAAAAAAATTTAATTTTATAGAGGTGGGGCCGCCCTCTCTCTCTCCCTCAATCCAGTCCGCCTAAACCCCTTGGGTATTAAAAAAAGATTTTTTAAAATAAATAAAATGGACGTATTATCATTTAGAGACATTTATTAAAACTGTCTCTAAATTATCATAAATAGAGACATTTTATTTTTAATAATGCCTCTAAAACATTTTAATTTTATTCTTTACTTGAAATCTAATATAGAGGCATTTTAAAATTGCCTCAAAATTATTATAAAAAAATACTACTCTATTAAAAATGCCCCAAAAAATTTTCGCCGCGTGCCACAGTCGAGCTCCTGCGCGAACGTAACTACCCGTCCCTCCTTCCCGGATGCGGACTCCTCAATGCATCTTCTCCTCCACCCCTCCACCTCCTCTCACCTCCCTGCCCCCTCCCGCCGTGAGCTCTATCCTCTACCCCTCTGCCTCATCGCATCATTGCCTCCCTACCCCCCTTCTCCCCCCTCATTATTCCTCAGCAGCCGCAGGAGCCGCCACGCCTTTTTCAGGTCCTCGAGAAGCTGCTCACCTACGACAGGCTGAGGAAGGGGATCCTCACCGGCGTCGCCGGTGAGATCCTGGGCTTCCAGGAGAGGCAGAACCTGCTGGAGAAGCTGGTCAAGAATGCTGAGGACAACGAGAAGTTCCTCCTCAAGCTTCGCAACCGGATGGAGCGGTGAGTAGTTTAGACACACACTCCCCACCTTCCCTTCCCTTCCCCCCACAGCCCACACCTAAATCCTTGTCACAGATCAGTTCCATGGAGATCGATCAGACCTCTGATTGCTTCCTGAGCCGTTCTAATTCACTTAATTTGTCATCCGCTGCTAGCATCGGGATTGATAACACCACGATCGAGGTCCTGTTCGAGCACCTGAACATCGAGGCAGAAGCATACGTCGGCAACCGTGGAGTGCTCACCTTCCTCAACTTCTTCTCCAACAAAGCAGTGGTACTATTTTCCTTCTCCCACTCTCTGCTCTTCTCTTGCTCCGTCTCCCCTTTTCAGACAGAATCCTGCGACACAACCGAGGGTACCTTGTTCATGAACTTATAAGAATTTGCTTGGGCTTGTTTCGACTCTCTCCATAAGGGGATCTTGAGTGCGCTCCATCTGATGCCAAGCTGAAAGAAGCCGATCTCGATCCTTCACGATATCAGCGGAATAATCAAACCTTGCAGGTACAGAGCAAGATCAGATTTGAAGATACTAAATTTCTAACCGTGGGTTTTGTGTTGCCAAATTCTGATCTTCTTGGGTCTCTTACAATCGTATGCTTTGCAGGATGACTCTGCTTCTTGGACCACCAGGATCTGGGAAGACGACCATGTTGTTGGCTCTGGCAGGAAGGCTCGATGAGGCACTCAAGGTAAAGGCTTTTCTGATTTTAATCCCTTTGATGAAGAACCTTGGTCATTAATTCTTCACGTAGCAGATACGAATTCTAGTAACGTAGATGAAGAACTCCCCTAACAAGTGTAGCAAATTTCTTCTTCTTGTATTAAACCATCAGGTCTCGGGGAACGTAACCTACAATGGCCATGGAATGAACGAGTTTGTTTCGCAGAGGACCACTGCCTACATCAGCGGATCAGCCAGCTTAATGTCCACATTAGCTGAATGTGGCCATCATGTGTGTGTGTGTGTGTGTGTGTGTGTGTGTGTGTGTGTGTGTGTGTGTGTGTGTGTGTGTGTGTGTGTGTGTGTGTGTGTGTGTGTGTGTGTGTGTGTGTGTGTGTGTGTGTGTGTGTGTGTGTAACTCTGGATGCAGAGGGTGTGTGTGTGTGTAACTTTGGATGCAGAGGGCTGCATTTGTTTTTATTAAAGATAGCATCTCCAAAATGCTAACATTTGTTAGGAAATTATCACAGGAAAACTTGTGGAAACCGGTAAAGAATTGGATGCTATGAAAATTCAGGTAAATCCACTTGTTTGTCATCGTTGCGTGGAACATGGGTGTTTGGTCTGTTTTCTTTCATAAATCAGTCATGCTATGATACATTCCTCTGAATGAGAAACACTTCTACATCAGGAACAACATTTTATTTAGTGTGTTGTCATCATGCCAATAACTAGTGAAGAATGTAGCCTTGCTTAACATGGGGGTTTTGGTGAAGGATTATAATTTTATTTCCGTTCTATTTAACTGTTAAATAGAAGACCAATTCTACATTGTTGCAAATACTGTGCAGCAAATAGAATCACCTGTCTGTTTACCCTTGAAATGTAGATCTTCTTTTAGCAAGTTATTTTCTTGTATAAGACAGTTTTTTTGTCACAACACAAAATGTTTGACCATTTTGTCAGAATTGGTAGACTGACTTTGGCCTAGGATGGGAATTGACCTACATAGACTCCAAATTTATGAACTGCAGCCCACAGGTTGGCTACCCAAAGAAATTCTTGTATCATGGAATGTCTCATTCATCATTTAAGTCAAGAATTTCTACAGTTCATAGAGGTTTCTGAACCATTGATGAGAGTATCAGCCAGCATGATGTCCACATTAGCTGAATGCGGCCATCGTGTATGTGTGTGTGTGTAACTCTGGATGCAGAGGGCTGCATTTGTTTTTATTAAAGATAGCATCTCCAAAATGCTAACATTTGTTAGGAAATTATCACAAGAAAACTTGTGGAAACCAGTAAAGAATTGGATGCTATGAAAATTCGGGTAAATCCACTTATTTGTCATCGTTGCGTGGAACATGGGTATCTGGTCTGTTTTCTTTCATAAATCAGTCATGCTATGATACATTCCTCTGAATGAGAAACACTTCTACATCAAGAACAACATTTTATTTAGTGTGTTGTCATCATGCCAATAACTACTCAAGAATGTAGCCCTGCTTAACATAGGGGTTTTGGTGAAGGATTACAATTTTATTTCCGTTCTATTTAACTGTTAAATAGAAGACCAATTCTACATTGTTGCAAATGTCGTGCAGCAAATAGAATCACCTGTCTGTTTACCCTTGAAATGTAGATCTTCTTATAGCAAGTTATTTTCTTGTATAAGACAATTTTTTTTGTCACAACACAAAATGTTTGACCATTTTGTCAGAATTGGTAGACTGACTTTGGCCTAGGATGGGAATTGACCTACATAGACTCCAAATTTATGAACTGCAGCCCGCAGGTTGGCTACCCAAAGAAATTCTTGTATCATGGAATGTCTCATTCATCATTTAAGTCAAGAATTTCTATAGTTCATAGAGGTTTCTGAACCATTGGTGAGAGTATCAGCCAGCATGATGTCCACATTAGCTGAATGCGGCCATCGTGTGTGTGTGTGTGTGTGTGTGTGTGTGTGTGTGTGTGTGTGTGTGTGTGTGTGTGTGTGTGTGTGTGTGTGTGTGTGTGTGTGTGTGTGTGTGTGTGTGTGTGTGTGTGTGTGTGTGTGTGTGTGTGTGTGTGTGTAACTCTAGATGCAGAGGGCTGCATTTGTTTTTATTAAAGATAGCATCTCCAAAATGCTAACATTTGTTAGGAAACTATCACAGGAAAACTTGTGGAAACCGGTAAAGAATTGGATGCTATGAAATTTCAGGTAAATCCACTTGTTTGTCATCGTTGCGTGGAACATGGGTATTTGGTCTATTTTCTTTCATAAATCAGTCATGCTATGATACATTCCTCTGAATGAGAAACACTTCTACATAAGGAATAACATTTTATTTAGTGTGTTGTTTAACTACTGAAGAATGTAACCCTACTTAACATAGGGGTTTTGGTGAAGGATTATTAAATAGAAGACCAATTCTACATTGTTGCAAATACCGTGCAGCAAATAGAATCACCTGTATGTTTACCCTTGAAATGTAGATCTTCTTTTAGCAAGTTATTTTCTTGTATAAGATAGTTGTTTTTGTCACAACACAAAATGTTTGACCATTTTGTCAGAATTGGTAGACTGACTTTGGCCTAGGATGGGAATTGACCTACATAGACTCCAAATTTATGAACTGTAGCCCGCAGGTTGGCTACCCAAAGAGATTCATGAATCATGGAATGTCTCATTCATCATTTAAGTCAAGAATTTCTACAGTTCATAGAGGTTTCTGAACCATTGAATCAGCCAGCATGATGTCCACATTAGCTGAATGCGGCCATCGTGTGTGTGTGTGTGTGTGTGTGTGTGTGTGTGTGTGTGTGTGTGTGTGTGTGTGTGTGTGTGTGTGTGTGTGTGTGTGTGTGTGTGTGTGTGTGTGTGTGTGTGTGTGTGTGTGTGTGTGTGTGTGTGTGTGTAACTCTGGATGCAGAGGGCTGCATTTGTTTTTATTAAAGATAGCATCTCCAAAATGCTAACATTTGTTAGGAAACTATCACAGGAAAACTTGTGGAAACCGGTAAAGAATTGGATGCTATGAAATTTCAGGTAAATCCACTTGTTTGTCATCGTTGCGTGGAACATGGGTATTTGGTCTATTTTCTTTCATAAATCAGTCATGCTATGATACATTACTCTGAATGAGAAACACTTCTACATAAGGAATAACATTTTATTTAGTGTGTTGTTTAACTACTGAAGAATGTAACCCTACTTAACATAGGGGTTTTGGTGAAGGATTATTAAATAGAAGACCAATTCTACATTGTTGCAAATACCGTGCAGCTAATAGAATCACCTGTCTGTTTACCCTTGAAATGTAGATCTTCTTTTAGCAAGTTATTTTCTTGTATAAGATAGTTTTTTTTGTCACAACACAAAATGTTTGACCATTTTGTCAGAATTGGTAGACTGACGTTGGCCTAGGATGGGAATTGACCTACATAGACTCCAAATTTATGAACTGTAGCCCGCAGGTTGGCTACCCAAAGAGATTCATGAATCATGGAATGTCTCATTCATCATTTAAGTCAAGAATTTCTGCAGTTCATAGAGGTTTCTGAACCATTGATGAGAGTATCAGCCAGCATGATGTCCACATTAGCTGAATGCGGCCATCGTGTGTGTGTGTGTGTGTGTGTGTAACTCTGGTTGCAGAGGGCTGCATTTGTTTTTATTAAAGATAGCATCTCCAAAATGCTAACATTTGTTAGGAAATTATCATAGGAAAACTTGTGGAAATCGGTAAAGAATTGGATGCTATGAAAATTCAGGTAAATCCACTTGTTTGTCATCGTTGCGTGGAACATGGGTATTTGGTCTGTTTTCTTTCATAAATCAGTTATGCTATAATACATTCCTCTGAATGAGAAACACGTCTACATCAGGAACAACATTTTATTTAGTGTGTTGTCATCATGCCAATAACTATTGAAGAATGTAGCCCTGCTTAACATAAGGGTTTTTGTGAGGGATTACAATTTTATTTCCATTCTATTTAACTGTTAAATAGAAGACCAATTCTACATTGTTGCAAATACCGTGCAGCAAATAGAATCACATGTCTGTTTACCCTTGAAATGTAGATCTTCTTTTAGCAAGTTATTTTCTTGTATAAGATAGTTTTTTTTGTCACAACACAAAATGTTTGACGATTTTTTCAGAATTGGTAGACTGACTTTGGCCTAGGATGGGAATTGACCTACATAGACTCCAAATTTATGAACTGCAGCCCGCATGTTGGCTACCCAAAGAAATTCTTGTATCATGGAATGTCTCATTCATCATTTAAGTCAAGAATTTCTGCACTTCATAGAGGTTTCTGAACCATTGATGAGAGTCATCAACCAGCATGATGTCCACATTAGCTGAATGCGGCCATCGTGTGTGTGTGTGTGTGTGTGTGTGTGTGTGTGTGTGTGTGTGTGTGTGTGTGTGTGTGTCTGTGTGTGTGTGTGTGTGTGTGTGTGTGTGTAACTCTGGATGCAGAGGGCTGCATTTGTTTTTATTAAAGATAGCATCTCCAAAATGCTAACATTTGTTAGGAAATTATAACAGGAAAACTTGTAGAAACTGGTAAAGAATTGGATGATATGAAAATTCAGGTAAATCCACTTGTTTGTCATCGTTGCGTGGAACATGGGTATTTGGTCTATTTTCTTTCATAAATCAGTCATGCTATGATACATTCCTCTGAATGAGAAACACTTCTACGTCAGGAACAACATTTTATTTAGTGTGTTGTCATCATGCCAATAAGTACTGAAGAATGTAGCCCTACTTAACATAGGGGTTTTGGTGAAGGATTACAATTTTATTTCCATTCTATTTAACTGTTACATAGAAGACCAATTCTACATTGTTGCAAATACCATGCAACAAATAGAATCACCTGTCTGTTTACCCTTAAAATGTAGATCTCCTTTTAGCAAGTTATTTTCTTGTATAAGATAGTTTTTTTCGTCATAACACAAAATGTTTGACCATTTTGTCAGAATTGGTAGACTGACTTTGGCCTAGGATGGGAATTGACCTACATAGACTCCAAATTTATGAACTGCAGCCCGCGGGTTGGCTACCCAAAGAAATTCTTGTATCATGGAATGTCTCATCAATGGTTCAGAAACCTCTAGGAGCCATTCAACTAATTTAGGCTATTTCTATGCCTACTATGGTCAGTTTTCATTCATCATTTAAGTCAATCCAAAGGTCTCTCTCTTTATCACTCTACACTTTTGAATTCAGGACAAGTGGACAACAGAAATTGGGTTTTAGGTTGCCATCTGTGAAAGAATGCCATTCTTCTAGCCTCCATGCACACACTTTCTGTTTGTGGATATGTTCTAATGCATGTCCCCTTGTTGTATGGATCATCCTTTTATGTTGTTCCCTGTTTAGGAATTGCAGATAACATTAGCTTTTGATAACTTCTTTGGACACTTGAACTATTCCATTTAATTTGTCATTTGGTTTTTTATTTTTCTATCTGAGACTGTAAGTTATAAAATCAATCATTTGTTTAGACTGACACACTTCTTTGATTTGCCTTTATGGAGTTTGCTGATGAACGTAAGTTCAGCTAGTAACTACCTTTTTTATCCACCTTTAATTATTGGCATAGTCCTACTCTTCTTCCTATTGCTTATACTATGTGGGCCCCCCTCCCAAACAGAAGGTGCAGTATCAGCACTAAGCCTTGGTGGGACAATGCTTGGTTATTATCCAGTACGAGTTCTACCATCAAAAATTGCTATCTTGCCTGTGAATCCCATATTTCTTCCTCAGGTAAGCACAAGTTACATTCTGGACGTTCTCTTCCATTTTCCTCCATATCAGAAGCACCGGTGCTTCAAAGTTGTGGTGGAATTTTAATGATTGACTTGACATGTAGTCTTAGAATGAACGAGAAATGTGTTCAAGGACGGTTTATTGTACAAATATTGATAAGACAGTACAAGATCTTTTTCCTTGGGTTTCCTAGTAATTTTACCTTACTTTACTGAAGCCTATTCTCTGTTTGTAACAGCATATCTTAATTTATACAGGTGACAGAAATTAATGTAAAAGCATTTTTTGAAGCATATTGTTGTAAGGTAAGTGCAATCTCCCAACCTTTTTTTTGGGTGAAAAGTAAGTGCAGCCTCCCGACTGATAATCATAATTCATAAGAAGAGTTAAACTGAGTGGAGCTTTTTTCTGAGTGAACATAATTATGGCCTATACAGGTGTCTTGTTTGAGGCTTCTAGGAGACCACATGCATTCAACATGCATAGCATTTGTTGAGTTTGTTCTGGTAAGGATAAAGAAGTGGCAGACTGACAGTCATATTTCCTTACATTCATTCCAAATTTAAGCTGCCTAAATGCATAATGTTTTTCTTTCTTGCTTTTTTTCTTGGATCTTACAATTATATTTATAGTTCATGTTTCTGAGCTACCTGGAAGTCCTAAGAAAACCATTCTCTTAAGAAAGGCTACATATTTAAGCTCATAAGACAATAGTGTAACCAAATTACTAAGTTACACTTGTAGAGACATGACCAGAACTCTAGCATACACATACAATGTCCTAGGATGATGCTTGATAAATATGTGTAGTGAACAACCCCTTAGTAATTATCACTGTAACTCTTATGTATATGAAAATGTGATCTTTTCTACAAGGCGAAGACAATGTCATGTATCTTCTCATTTCGACCAATTCTTTGACTGTTGTCTGCATCCCTCATCACTAAGATATTCTACAGTTCAGACCTGCTGTATCCCGACTCTTGAGAGAAAATTGATACATATATCTTTTAATTTCTTGAGAACTTTTCAGGGAGAGATTGCTTACACCCCTAGATGTTTGGAACAAAATAGTCCCTTTATGTGGTTGCTTAGTTCAGTAGATATTAAATTACTTCAATACTTTTCTGACAATGTTGCAGTCAACTGAAATCCTACCTATATTTGAGAGGAAGCGTGACGAGATATTTGAATCATGTGGAAGTGGCCAGAATTATCTGGTTGTCATTCCAAATAAATCAGTCCAATTTTCTTGCTTTTTGTTCTACATGACATTAAATCAGTCCCCTATAGGAGTGCAAAATCAGGTCTGCAAACCCAAACTTTACTTGAGAGCTATACTTCTATTTGGATCTGGACCTTCCCATCCACACCAATTTTAAAATTGGGTCATGGCTGATGTCCACATTTTCTCAAATGGACCCCCCACTGGAACTCCATTTCAGATGCTTTTAAACCCTGATTGGTAATGCCAAAGCCTTTCTCCATCCCCTCAAAAACCCTCCAGAAACGTCCCCTTATGATCTCTGTAATTTTCTGTCCATCATCTGATGCTGTTGCTGCAAGCCAATGCTGCTACTGCCCTATAGAGCCCCATCATGTTTGATAAACAAACACTGCCACTTCACATTGCCATTTGTTTGCTACAACCCGAACTACTAAGGCACCGATTGTGCCACATGGCGGTCTGATGCAAATAGGAGGTGGCTCGTTTCCAACCTGCTGATCTAGTCCTTTAGGGATTGGGATGCCATTACCAGGTGTTTAGGGGGATTAGTGATTCACATGATATAGTGGTTAGGGGTTCAAGGGGCTATGATTATATTCATAAATGGGAATTTACATGATATAGTGATTCATTAGCTGAATTATATATGAAAGTGAACATATAGCATTTGGCTGATTCATATACTTGTAGTCCTTTGCACAAATGTGATGAATCATAGGTGAGTTTTTAATACTCGAATTGCTTTCTCCAGAAACCATCATGGGAGAAGGTAGCCAAGATTATATGAGAAAGGTAATTTGCATTTCACCACTAACTTCTGCCAGTTTCCTTGTATCTGATTTTCCAAGATATTTTTGATTCATTTCTTTATTTTATGTCTTTTCCAGATACGATCCAGAAATTGAATAACGAATTCTATTGGGGAAGGTAGATTGCACGAGAAAGAAAAGTTGTTGTTTCTGACGTCATGCCAACAACCGAGTACACGTTCAAGGTTGTTGCATTCAGCAACTTGGGTGAGTTGGGGAAGTGGGAAGTTGGAGTGACCACCAACAGCATTCCAAAGGATGTCACAATGAGTGAAATAGAATCTAAGGACTATATGAAACCAAACTGTGAAAGTCCCAAGGCAAACAGTAGTGACTTGTCTAATCCCTCAGTGTTTATGTGTGCCTTGTTGAAGGTATCACTTATTTAGAAGGAGAGTAGTTTACAAAGGGATTGTGATAAACATGGGAACATGAATATTTTGATTATTACCTCTGTTGTGGCAGTCACTTTGCAGAACCTGTATATATGAAATCATGTAAATATGATCTAGTGAGTGCACAAGTTTTTTGAAAAAATGTAGAGATGTGGGCTGGTTCAGAAGGCATTGACATATAAAGGTTAGTAACATGTAAATTCGGGCAGTAGTTATGTGAACACTACCCTTATTATGTGAGAAATGTACCAATTTTCCTTAAAATTTTTGTTTCAACTGCCATTTAATCCAAATCATACTTGCAGATTAAGTAGATTAAGTAGTTTCAGGCATCCATTTATCTGATTTTTGTTTACATTGAAAGCTTGATAATGCATTTTTATCATCCGTCCTATTTTTCTAATGTTGTCCGATGTGTTTTCTTTTATTTCAACCTGGATATAAATTACATTATTGTATGCCCAGACTTGTCAGTCTTGGGTCCCAATACAAATGGGGTAATCTACCCACTGGCAGAGGTAAAAAGTTCTATTAGAGTTGTTGACAATTTATATTGCTGACAGAGATTCATGAAGATACATCATGGTTGAAGTTCCTGACAGAAATGTAAGAATAGTGTCTTGGTTCTAGTAAATTAGCTCTATTTCTTTGTTAGGGTCTCTTGGAAGCAATTAGCTTAGAAATTAATTGTTTGCAGATCCATTAGTTAAGTTATTCGCATTATCATTTTCAAAGCAACCAGAGTGATTTCATTCTAAGTCATACAAGAATCAGATTCTGAGTCTTAAATCAATTTTCAACCATTTTATTAGTGTTCATTGTTAGTGTTGGTGTGGTACATGCCAATTTCGGGTCGGGTAGGCCCAATAGTTGTACGATCTTGTTCATTATTAATAAAGTGGTATTTGAGCGTAAATATGTGATTGTGTTACTTTACGTTATCCCTAGGATATGTGGTTGTAAAGTTAGCTCGAGATGGGATCTCGAACATGAGATTGACTTTACATGTACACATACCTTAAACTGTTCCTGGTTGGAGGGTAATCACTCGGGGACTTTGATTACCTATTAAACCAGTACACATGATGTGTCAGTGACCAGTCTCATGGTCATTGGTGGGGGCACCAACACATATGTGTAGGTGTATGTCCTTGGAGGATGTACACTGAACTGATCCGCTATTGGATCTTCAAATGGTTGATTATACCTAATGTCAACTGAAGATCCAACTGTCTCAGTAGCATCGTTGGTCCTTTGACCTGAGACATTGATCGGATCTTACACGAGGACTGGAATGGTTTAATTACTTGGCTAAGTGACTTTAACCATAAGTCATGAGTTGCCGAGTCGTTAACCACTCCAGGATACGTGTGAAGATCGTCAATGGTCAAGAAGGGATCGCTCACTGTCGGGTATATATCAGACAGTTAATGGGTCATGACATTGACGCTCCGTTAAATCCCTGGCCAGGGTCATATGAGTTCGTTTAGGACGGACGTCATACACTTTAAGGAGGTCATAGTCAAATGGCATGATCATGGGGTTTGACAGAAACCGTACCCTCGATCGTACCAGACTCATAGAATGAGCGAGGGATTATATCGATGCGGTAACTGTGGACTTACAGGTACCAGACAGGCTGGTTTAAACCCGGCGTCCTCTAGGATCACGCGGATTTGCTTGACCCAACGTGATCGAAGGTTCGGAATGAATTAAACTATTATTCAGCTCTAGTAGAAATGAATAATATGTTTAATTTACTTCTAATTGAGAATTAGAAGTTAATGGGCCTTAAACTAGAGTGACTATGGGCCTAGAGGATCACACACAATGGATTCTTGGGTGACGTATTATTATTATACAAGTGTATGTATTAATTCCTTTTAATTCTTTTTGGAAAGGAGTGTAAATGGAGCTTAATACATATGTATAATAGTGGATATGACATATATACATTTTCGATCTTTTAGAATCCTTTTCTAATAAACCTAAACTCTATATATAGCCACCTACGTGATGCTCATTCGAGCCTTCACTTCTTCCAACCTCTTAAGCTTAAGCAAGCACATAAGCTTAAGAGGAGGATTAGCCTCCCCCCTTTCTCCCCTTTGCTCTCTCTCTCTCTCCAGAAGGTGATAGAGTCGGGGAAAGTTGCGCCGGGGAGGTACCGTCGCTGCGCAAGGGTCCGTGTGGATCTGCTCTAGAGGCCGTACAGCTGTGCGGCTCGGTTTCTCTGCATCGGGCTTAGCGGACAGCGTCGTTCCGCGCAAGGTGAAACACGCAACCCGTAATTAGGGTCTTAGAAACACTGATTAGAGCACATATTATGCTTTCCATAAGACCGGGATTGGGCAAATGAATTTTTGTTATCCGCTACGTCGCCCGTAGGTGCTGTGCGAAACCTTACAGTGGTATCAGAGCCAGGTTCGCGCTCTGGTCGGTGTTTTTATCGCCGTTTAGAACCATGCTTTAGGGGCATATTAAATCTTCAATTATAATTTGTAGAAAGAGATTTGGACATCTCTGTTCTTCCTGGATGCTGGACATCCAAATAGCAATTTTTTAAAAAAAAAATTAAAAATTTTTTTTGGGGCTTCCCGTCTGGCACACTGCGCCGCTGGGCGCAGTGCGCCGGCGGGCGCCGCCTATGCGGGGCGCCCGCGTGGCGGGCGCCCGCAACACGGGTCAACGCCCGCGCGCGCGGGGTTGACCCGGCGATATTAAAAAAAGGTTTTTTTTATTTTTTTTTTAAAAAATTTGTTTTTACCCTTTTTAATTTACTGTGCTCAGCTACATTAATATATATATTAGATATATATATGAAAATACACAGTAAATTAAATAGGATTTTATCTATTAGGTTAAATAGTGTTATCTCAATAGTAAATGTCGAATGGTAAATTTTATTTAACCAATTTGAATTTACCAAAGTGAGATAATTACTCTTTACCTTGAGATAAAATGGTAATAATTGAAGTTACTTCAGTAAAATTTAAGTTTTTGAATTTTTTAATTATTAATAATTAGAAAATTTAAAATCTAAATTTTATTGAAGTTAAATGTTTTAAATTCAATTATTTGAATTTTAATTATTAGATAATTGTCAAATTCAAATTTTGAATTTTAGAAAATTACTAATTGAGTATAATTGCATTATTTTAAATTTACTTTCAAACAAAATTATTGGATAATTAGTTTGAATTTAAATTTAAATTATTGGCATGTTTAAATTTTGAATTTAAATTTGATTATTGGATAATTAAATTTAAATTTAAATTTAATTAATTATCTCAATTAGATGCCCATGTAGACAATGATGGTTCTTTACGTGCTTTACTTTATTTACCTTGTATTGGCCTGCTTGTGTGTTTAATTTTAGTTAATCATGCTTTGATTTTTAAAATTAAACAAAGCTAGCCTATTTTTGTTTGCACATCCCATTTTTAAATTCAAAAAATAAGGATTATTTTCAGAAAATAACCCTTGATTGATTTTATTTGAATGGGTTGGCAAGTGATCATGGACTTGGATTAATGTAATTAATTGGGGTCTGCGAACCTCCTTTCTCTCTCTGTTAAAATTTCAATGTACTTCTATCTTACTCCGTTGTTGTACTCGCCCTAAGGGCTGCTGGAATTTGAGTCACATGTAATTTAATTTTTCCGGCCTGCGTGCCGTGTAAAAGTTGTAATTGATGCGACGTCGGAGTTTGAAAGCGCGGAGCACACCCGACGAGGACGATCTAGCTGCTTCGGAAGTTGGTCGGATGTCTTAGTTACATTAGGGTTTAAGTCCATGATCACTTGCGTTTAATTTTGCATTGGATGCATTTACTTTGTGCAAACTACTAGGTACGGTAAATATATTGGATATATTTATATTACCACCTAGGGTGAGATCAAGATAAAATTAAATTCCCTCGCGATTAAATTTTAGATCTGGTAAGCGTGGCTCTAGGAGTATCGTGGCCCTCCATCATTATGGAGTGAATGAACGTCTTCATTTCATGGATTTGTTGTGCTTTCCACAAGGTCCATGAGTTTGGGGGCGGGATTAAACTCCAAGGCTCGGCCTCAATGGGGTGAGGAATTGAACTCGACCTTGTTGTGCTTTCCACAAGGGTCGGGTCATGAACTCATTGCTATGTAGTAATGATGGTTAGATCTAACCGAGAATATCCTTTGTTGTGCTTTCCACAAGGGGATGATTTCTCGGGGGCCGAATATCGGATATTGCATTAGATGCAAGTGCCTGTTGACTGCCCTTGAGATGGTGTATGGCTTGTTGTGCTTTCCACAAGGTTGTACATCAGTCTCGTTGGGATTCCGACCCACTAGGATGATCTCGTTGATCTCCCGTTCTATATACTGAGGGTTATATAGTTCGATCGAAAAATAGTGGGACTAACTAAGATAGAAAATCACATCTAAGTTAGAATTTGAACACATGCTAAGTTGTCTTTTATTTCTTATCTAGATTACAATGTTGTCGTCCAACCCCCTCCGCGGCATATTGGATGCAAATTGCTTAACTGGACCGAACTACTCGGATTGGCTGCGTAATCTACGCATAGTCCTTACCGCCGAAAAGATTGCATACGTGTTGGACACGGTTCATTCTGAGCCAGCTCCTGATGCCGACGAGGGCGAGTTACTGGCTTATGCCAAGTGGTCTGAGGACTCCTCCCTTACCCAATGTTACATGTTGGCCTCTATGGCTCCCGAGCTACAGAGGCAATTTGAAAAGACTGATTGTAAAAGTATACTGCTCAATCTACGCCAGCTCTTCGGGGAGCAGGGTAGGATTGAGAGGTATGACATCTCCAAAAGGCTTTTCAGGACACGGATGTCTGAGGGTTCATCAGTACAGGCTCTTGTACTGAAAATGATGGAGTGAATTGAAAGACTCAATGCATTGGGGTTCAAGTTGGATCTTAAACTATGCATTGATCTTATACTCCAGTCATTGCCCGATTCCTTTTCTTCCTTCATCATGAACTTTAACATGAATAGGATTGAAGCAACTCTCCCAGAGCTGCTCAATATGTTAAAGAGTGCTGAAGGAACCATGCAGAAAGATAAACCATCTTCGTCTGTAATGATTGTTGGCCGGGCCAACAAGAAAAGGAAGGTCTCTCAAATATCCACCACGAGTAACAAAGGGAAGGGAAAGAAAAAGGCCACGGGTAAGCAACTCGCCAAAGTTGACAAAGGGAAGGGCAAGAAGAATGAAAAGGAAGATAAATATTTTCGATGCGGGGAAACTGGGCATTGGAAAAGGAATTGCAAGGCAATTCTAAATGAAGGTATTTTTGTCATAGACCTTAATTTGTCATATATGGAATCCACATCATGGGTATTGGATACCGGATGTGCATCTCATATCTGTAATTCTGTGCAGGTGCTGGCAAATAGAAGGCGACTAGGCAAAAAGGAGATTGAACTGAGGATGGGCAATGGAGCTTTAGTTTCTGCCAAATCTGTCGGGACTGCACGTCTCAGTTTACCTTCAGGAGTCATTCTAGAGCTGAATGACTGTTATTATGTTCCTAATATTATTAAGAACATTATTTCAATCTCTAGCTTATATAACATTGGATATACATTGGCTTTTAATAACACTGGGTGCTCTATAATGAATAATGGTTTGATTATAGCCAACGGTTCATTAGTCAATGGTCTATATGTATTAGATACACGTTCTGATGTTATGCAAGTTTCCAATGCTGATGAAGTGAATTCTGCATATCTATGACATTACAGACTTGGTCATGTAGGTGAGAAAAGAGTCTCTCACTTACACTCAAATGGGTATTTGAATTCGTTCGAATACAAGCCATTTGATACCTGTGAGTCGTGTCTCATGGGGAAAATGACCAAGGCTCCCTGTGGTGGACATGGTGAGAGGGCTGTTGACCTTCTCGAGCTCATACACTCGGATGTGTGTGGACCCATGTCCATAGAAGTAAAAGGAGGTTATCTCTATTTCATTTCTTTTATTGATAACTTATCTAGATATGACTATGTGTATTTAATGAGACATAAGTCACAAGCCTTTGAGAAGTTTAAGGAATACAAGAATGAAGTAGAGAAACAGACAGGCAAAAGTATTAAGGCTCTTCGATCGGATCGAGGAGGTGAATACTTAAGCCATGAATTCACTTCTTATCTTAAGGATAATGGAATAGTTTCTCAGTGGACTCCACCGTATACACCACAGCACAATGGTGTATCCGAAAAGAGAAACAGGACCTTGTTAGACATGGTCCGATCTATGATGTCTATGTCAGGACTACCATTGTCTCTCTGGGGCTATGCGTTAGATACTGCGGCTTATTTATTGAATAGGATCTCAAGTAAATCAGTTCCTTCTATACCATATGAGATATGGAAGGGCAGGAAACCAAATTTTAATCACATTAAAATTTGGGGGTGTCCCGCTCATGTAAAGAAGAACGAGAGTGATAAGCTTGAGTCGCGGACCGATAAGTGTAGGTTTGTGGGATATCCAAAGGAGACGTTTGGATATTATTTCTATCACCCTTCTGAGCAAAGGGTCTTAGTGGCCAAGAGAGCTATATTTCTGAAAAGAGAATATCTACTCCAGAAAAATAGTGGGAGCCAGATAGAATTGGACAAGGTCCAAGAACCACAACGCATAGACACAAACTCATTAGATGAGACTGTATCAGTTGATCCTATTCAAAGTGAAACACTGACACTACGGAGATATGGTAGGCTACCGAGAGAACCTGAGAGATATATTGGACATATCTCAGAGGGGTCCTCTAAGGTATGTCTCGATGAGGATGATGATCCTCAGTCGTACCAGGAGGCGATCCGTAGTGTAGACTCCGAGAAATGGCAAGAGGCAATGGATTTAGAGATCCAGTCCATGTACACCAACAAAATTTAGAACTTAGTTGATGTACCCGAAGGGAAGGTCCCTATCGACTGCAAATGGATTTTCAAAAGGAAAATCGGTGCAGATGGACAGATTGACATATACAAGGCTAGACTAGTGGCGAAAGGATATCGTCAAAGGCAAGGCATTGACTATGACGAGACGTTTTCGCCGGTAGCCATGGTTAAGTCAATCAGAATCCTCCTTGCCATTGATGCATACCTGGATTATGAGATCTGGCAAATGGATGTGAAGACAACTTTTCTTAATGGAAATCTGTCAGAAGAGGTGTACATGGTACAGCCTGAAGGATTCACCTCCAAGCTGCATCCTAATAAGATATGCAAACTTTAAAGGTCCATTTATGGATTAAAGCAGGCATCTAGAAGCTGGAACTTAAGATTTGACGAGGCTGTCAAATCTTTCAACTTCATTCGGAATGAAGATGAACCATGTGTTTACAAGAAGGTCAGTGGGAGCTCTGTGACCTTCTTGGTCCTTTATGTTGATGACATCTTACTCATTGGGAATGATGTAGAGATGTTGACATCAACCAAGTCTTGGTTGTCCAAGACTTTCTCCATGAAGGATTTGGGAGAAGCATCCTATGTGCTGGGCATAAGGATCTATCGAGAAAGATCTAAAAGGATGTTAGGATTATCCCAATCCATGTACATAGACACTATCCTCAAAAGGTTTAGGATGGAAAATTCCAAGAGACGTTTCATTCCCATGAGACATGGAATTTGCCTATCCAAAGGGATGAGTCTTAAAACTTCTGAGGATGTGGCACACATGAATAATGTACCCTATGCTTCGGCGATAGGGTCAATCATGTATGCAATGCTATGTACACGGCCTGATGTTGCCAATGCTTTAAGCATTGTCAGTAGATATCAGGCAAATCCAGGCGAAGAGCACTTGAAGGCAGTAAAGGGCATCCTTAAGTACCTGCGAAGGGCTAATGATCTTTTTCTGATTTATGGAGGAGAGGACATATAGCTTAGAGCTTACACAGATTCTAGTTTCCAGTCAGATACAGATAACTGCAAATCTATGTCTGAATTTGTATTCATGTTGAATGGAGGGGGAGTCAGTTGGAGAAGCCGTCTGGATGAAGAAATTCATCTTGGAACTTGGCGTAGTTCCCGAGATAACAGCTCCCATCCCATTATTTTGTGATAATAATGGGGCCATCGCCCAGGCGAAGGAACCGAGATCTCACCAAAGGTTAAAGCATATTCTCAGGCGCTTTCACCTTATTCGGGAGATTGTTGATTGTGGAGATGTGACGGTAGAGCGTGTACCGTCAGAAGACAACATAGCAGATCCACTGATTAAGCCTTTGACACAGACTGTGTTTGAGCGTCATCGGGATAAGATGGGCCTCAAAGTTGTGGGCAATTGGCTGTAGTTCAAGTGGGAGATTGTTAGTGTTGGTGTGCTACAGGCCAATTTCGGGTCGGGTAGGCCCAATAGTTGTACGATCTTGTTCATTATTAATAAAGTGGTATTTGAGCGTAAATATGCGATTGTGTTACTTTACGTTGTCCCTAGGATATGTGGTTGTAAAGTCAGCTCAAGATGGGATCTAGAACATGAGATTGACTTTACATATACACATACCTTAAACTGTTCCTGGTTGGAGGGTAATCACTCGGGGACTTTGATTACCTATTAAACCAGTACACATGATGTGTCAGTGACCAGTCTCATGGTCATTGGTGCGGGGCACCAACACATATGTGTAGGTGTATGTCCTTGGAGGATGTACACTGAACTGATCCGCTATTGGATCTTCAGATGGTTGATTATACCTAATGTCAACTGAAGATCCAACTGTCTCAGTAGCATCGTTGGTCCTTTGACCTGAGACATTGATCGGATCTTACACGAGGACTGGAATGATTTAATTACTTGGCTAAGTGACTTTAACCATAAGTCATGAGTTGCCGAGTCGTTAACCACTCCAGGATACGTGTGAAGATCGTCAATGGTCAAGAAGGGATCGCTCACTGTCGGGTATATATCAGACAGTTAATGGGTCATGACATTGACGCTCCGTTAAATCCCTGGCCAGGGTCGTATGAGTTCGTTTAGGACGGACGTCATACACTTTAAGGAGGTCATAGTCAAATGGCATGATCATGGGGTTTGACAGAAACCGTACCCTCGATCGTACCAGACTCATAGAATGAGCGAGGGATTATATCGATGCGGTAACTGTGGACTTACAGGTACCAGACAGGCTGGTTTAAACCCGGCGTCCTCTAGGATCACGCGGATTTGCTTGACCCAACGTGATCGAAGGTTTGGAATGAATTAAACTATTATTCAGCTCTAGTAGAAGCGAATAATATGTTTAATTTACTTCTAATTGGGAATTAGAAGTTAATGGGCCTTAAACTAGAGTGACTATGGGCCTAGAGGATCACACACAATGGATTCTTGGGTGACGGATTATTATTATACAAGTGTATGTATTAATTCCCTTTAATTCCTTTTGGAAAGGAGTGTAAATGGAGCTTAATACATATGTATAATAGTGGATAGGACATATATACAGTTTCGATCTTTTAGAACCCTTTTCTAATAAACCTAAACTCTATATATAGCCACCTACGTGATGCTCATTCGAGCCTTCACTTCTTCCAACCTCTTAAGCTTAAGCAAGCACATAAGCTTAAGAGGAGGATCAGCCTCCCCCCTTTCTCCCCTTTGCTCTCTCTCTCTCCAGAAGGTGATAGAGTCGGGGAAAGTTGCGCCGGGGAGGTACCGTCGCTGCGCAAGGGTCCGTATGGATCTGCTCTAGAGGCCGTACAGCTGTGCGGCTCAGTTTCTCTACATCAGGCTTAGCGGACAGCGTCGTTCCGCGCAAGGTGAAACACGCAACCTGTAATTAGGGTCTTAGAAACACTGATTAGAGCAAAGATTAAGCTTTCCATAAGACCGGGATCGGGCAAATGAATTTTTGTTATCCGCTGCGTCGCCCGTAGGTGCTGTGCGAAACCTTACATTCACTACATCCAGTCTCAATGGCAGTATTCCCTGCCCCCCTAAAGAGCCTGGCAGTTGTAGTGAATCTCTTTTGGAGCTTAAGCACGTGCTTTCAAAAAATTGGGCAGTAGAGTTGCAGGTGAAAGCATGTCCTCTTTGAAGTACTTGGTTAGAATCATCATTTTTGTCATTTAAAATTATCCAGTGTGTATTTTTTTGGGTACAACTCATGAGCTTCCTTAGTCAAAGTCTGTGGCAGACATCTACTTCAATCTTATTGTTCTTGTAAATTACTCACTAAGGATGTTATTGGTGATCTAGCATTTTCATGTTAGACATCACAAATGGAACTGTATGAGAAGTAAACAACAATGGAACTAGAAATGACAGGGTGTTTTTGTAATTAGCTTTTCTGGAATGGTGCATTTCATTGAAATGGGAAACATAAATCTGATGTACAAAATGTGATTGAATATTTAACACATGGGAAAAATGAGGCCCAGAACTAGGGAGCCCCATAAATGGAATAGCTGCAGCATTAATCACAGAAAGATTCCCTCTTGTCTGGTTGCTGGATTAGGCATAGGATCTCACATGCATGATGGAAGACCTCAAAATCATTGTCATCATTTTGGGCCTCATCGTGTCAATTTGGGGTTATCTTGACTCAATGAAGAACTGAAGATATCTTGGGAGTTCTTCATAATGCAGTCTCTGATTAGGGGAGATGCCTTGGGAATCATTGGAGCCACGTCAATAGTCAACACAGACACCCCTGTCAACAGTCGACATGGACACTCATTCATCTCCTACCACATTGCCTTTCCCAAATCTGAATCCAACTATTGCTCATTTCCTAAAAGGTCACAAAGATCACAAGAACCTAAGTTTTCTTTTAATAAAAAAATTAGCACTATTTCTTGAAGTCCACCTGCTACTGCATTTCCTAGTCTTCTATCATTTCTGTTCTTTACTTTCCTGGTCTTATCTTCTTCTAGCTGACAGCAGATTCTACTTCATGACAAAGAAAAAGAGGATAAACTAGGAAGAGACAAGGAAGAGGAGAAGAAGTGGAAAAGCTGATCACATCACCGGTCACCAGGTGGTATGCATTGTTGTGCATCAACCTCTTCCCACCCCTGTGAAAGTCATCCGCACTAGGTTTTGGGGATTAGAGGCTCATGGGGGGTGAGAAGATGGGTGGGTAATATTAAGATGGATAGTTTTGGTTGGCCCAGACCCTTCTGACCTAGATGGCTGTTCATTTGTGTAATGAAAATATATAAGAAATGCAAAAAATCCAAAAATAGAAAAACACATTAAATCTTTGGTGCATGGATTTTGTTTGTCGTTTCATTGTGTTTATGCTGTGAAAGAAAATAAGTGGATGTATTCTGCGCACATGCATCTGCAGACACAGAGACACATGCAAGCCTGGCAATGTATTAGCACTAGGCAACAGTTTATGGGAGGCCACAGTATGCAAATAGGCCACAGTTTATGAGAATCCAGAAGCGGGGGGAGTCCCGGGGTCTGTGCCCGTTCGCGTGGCCCATGAGCCCGTTCAGGCTGGACATCGGTACCTGGACATTAGGTAGATTGTTGTGAACACCTTGGTGACGGCGCGCAGAAAGTTCTGATCGAACTGGGTTGCGTGAATTTTGATGGAAGTGTTATTTATTTGCCTTTGCAATTCTGGTCTTGTAGGACACCCGAAGAGTTCAGTGCTAGCCATGCAGCGGGTGCCACCAATATCCCTTACATGTTCAAGGCTAGATCCGGTGTGTACTGTTGTCTCACGTTCTTTTTATATATCCTACACTTGATATGAGGATTTCTGTGCGATTGCTCTGTATGAGATTTAGCACGGTTTGTGGGCATCCTTGTTCAACAAGGCCCATTCAGAAGCATCATATGAAACCTTTTATCTGAGATCTAGTATTGCAAGAAATGCCTTATGGGGTGTTCAACTTTCATTGATGACTTACTGTAAATCTGCACCAACGTGTGGTTGCTTTCACTTTGACACAGGAATGACCATAAACCCAAAATTCTTGGAGGAAGTCTCGCCAGTTTTTGAAAAAGACGACGAGATAATTGTTGTATGCTCTTTAATTGTTTTCTCCGTTTATCATAAATCATTCAGTGTTTTTTGGGGGGTGGCATTCAGATGTAAGACTTCTTTTTGCAGGGATGCCGAAGTGGGAAAAGGTCGCTCATGGCTGCATCTGATCTTATATCTGCTGTAAGTTTCTGAAGTATCTTGACATAGTTTTACATTTGAACTTCAGAAAGGTGGTAGCTAGCAATGTTAAAATTGTAGCCACGGTGAAGTAATTAAGCATAGGTATGGACTACCACGGCTCAGGCTACTGGTGATTTGGAGAAAAAAAAAGGACTGTGGAATGATGCCTCACAATCTAATAAGTCTCATGTATTTATGGCTAATTAAAACAGTGGAGCCCACGATGTGCCGTGGTTGTCTCACCACCTCCCCCCTTTGGGGGAGGTCACGGGTTTGATCTTGAGATCTCCTCCCCCTTCAAAAAAAATACTTAGTAAAAAAATTAAATTAAAACAGTGGAAATGTAATGTAAGATGAGCTCACTTCTTCTAGGTTGTAATGGAGTAGCATTTGGAGTACGTTATGAGACACCGTATATGACTGTATTAGAGACAAATGGGCTGTGACATGTATTTAGGATGACTTGGAATGCACAAAGAAGGTCAATAGAGCACCTGTTAAGAGAGGATTTTTGGTACATCAACTGCCATTTGAACAAAAGATTACAAGGTCATCACTCACGCATTTGAATTATCACATATATCATCAGGCATGCCAGTGATGTGCAACATGTCAAAATGGTCTTTCTGGACATAGAAAACTATCCTTATGTACATCATTGGTGTTCTTAGTGATATACATGACAATTCAAATTCAGGAACGATAAATCTGCAACTTTGTCTTAACAATGATTTAGATACATAAAACTTCAGCATGTCTGTTCACATCAAGCTTGCCTGTGTTGTTTGCCTTACATATCAAGTTGTGTCATTGGTTGATAAAGTGAAGATATAGATAGCAAGTGAATAAACTGAACAGAAACTCAGAGAGGTGATGGATAAAATTTATGAACATTAAAGAAGGCAAATGATTTGATGTTTGAAGCCTGAAGATAGACAATATGGTATAGTTTCGTATAAGATTAGAGCCAGAGATCCCAATGCGGAATAGCCATAGGCCTGGTATATGTTGCATTAGTCTGGGGCTTAATTATCTCCAGTTTTAGTGTTATTGTGATAAACCTTGGAAATATGAGGGTCTAAATCATCCAGCTCTTAAATGAAAAACCTCTGATATTTCATTCTCACTTAAGTTAGCCTTTTGAGTCTTTTTCATCCCTAAGCCAAGCAACTTGGAGATTTGATTCAGGATGACTTATCCCTAGACTGAATAATCCCACAAACCTTTTGTTTTAATCCGTAGCAGACACCAGTTAGGACCTTTGATGAGTCATGAGGTCAATATTTGTAAGAGTCTAATTGTAGCTTTGTGTCATCAACTTGATTGGTAAGCTGCCTGAAAGGCTTATGCTTACGAACTAAAATTGTGAGTTTGGAAAATCATTTGGATAACTGACACAATGGCAGGCTGAGGAGTCCATAATTACACCTGCATCTCATTAAGTATGGGATTTCCATATAAGAAGTTTGACATTTGAACAAAGAAGAGGGTAAGCTGCATGTCATGTGAGAAAACTGGAAGAAGTGGCAAGCTGTGGATAAGGTCATACTCCCCATTCGAGTGCCCATGTTCCTCAGCATGCAGATCTACTATCTATTTTGCAAGTTGCAGCAGATAAAGCTCCTTCACCTGCTGTTAACAACAGTCTCCCTGCTTGGTTAAATTTTTCTAATGCCCAATACATCTGATTAACAATACAATGCCCGGTGGCATGGGTGCCATCAAAAATAACATTGATGTGCATCATAATCAGCATTTCACTTCCCAGGCTGCATATGGGGTCTAACCACAGCATCTGCAACAGCCAGATCAATCATCTTTGTCACATATGATCCCTCAACCCATGGACCAGACAATCCCAATTTTGTGTCACCTGAAAATGTACTGTCACTTGTGATCTCTCAAGATCCACATGTCCTGAATATGTTGCAACAGTAGTATCTGCTATCTCAGCTTCAATTGCAGTCACAAATGCCTATTCCTACTCAGTTATCTTTCCTGGACAAGATCCTTCTCATGAAGGAACAGCAAAACCAAGAACAGCAACAACATTGTTGCTGCATCAACAGTAAATGTTTTCTCAAATTCTAGCCGAGTGTTGGAGAATTTCTTTCCTAGAGAGGTGGCCTAGTGTATATGTTTTTTTGAAGGTTTTGATTGCCTATTTGGATATTAAGGAAAGAGTTGAGATTAAAAAGTCATTTTTTTCAAAAGGTCTTAGATGTAGGCCTATGTATGGATGAATCTCTGCAATCTAATCAAAAGTAAGATTGTTACTTTTTTCTTCTGTATGTGATTTTGTGAAATTTGTTTGTGTTGGTCTATTTGTGCTCAGGCTAGATTCATCAAGTACTGAGGTAAATGAAGCACATGCAAATGCGTAAGTTGGCCATCAGACTAAAAATGATAGTTCATGTAGCAAAAAATGTGGTGAGACCCTACCTTGTTCTTCTTTTACATATTCTACCTTATTCTTTTTCTCTAGCTCTTTGGTTGTGCTTACGGTTGCTATTTTTGTTGCAGTATAGATAGATTTATCACCCACGAAGTCTTTGCAATGCATTGGTAGGGAGGATACAAGTGCCATGACCGCATGCCAAGCCATCCAACCATTTGACTTCCCTTACTAGTCCACTAGCAAGAAAATGTTTGTGCCTAAAGAGCACCAAGGGGAAAATATTTTATATATTTTAAATAATTTTTTAGTTTGTATATTTTGTTTACAAAGTGAAAAATTGAACTTCCATGATCTGAGTTGTATTTATAAGTCATGGAGGTTATACATGTAATCGTGATATTTTTATGATTTGATTGTATAATCAAACTAAATTCTGATGGTTCTTGCAAAACTAATGGGGACACCGGAGGAGGTGGTGTCATCCGAGATTTTAAAGGAGAGGTTCTTGTTGCTTATTCTCATTTCTATGGCCAGTCTATGATGGGGGCATCAAAGGCTAATGGGTTGTATTAGTGTGTATTGACTTGCACTAGTGTGTCTTATGGGTTGTATTGACTTGTAATTGTGTGTTTTTTGATTTTTTTTTTTCATTTGGGCTCCTTTGTAAGACTTTTAATAAGCCATTGGGCCACATTCCATGTAGAATCCTTTAGTGACTTTCATTTGTTAGGTCCATTAAGGAGGTTAGTTCATATTGGACCATTAGGCTTCCTAATGGACCTTTAAATCACTTAAGGCCAAATTGGGCTTCTCCTTCTCATGGGACACCTAGGTTGGAAGGCCTATAGGCTATCATGGGCTTGTGAATGGCCTTTGGGTGGTCTTGAACCAACTTGGCCCAAGATAGGCCCATGAAGGGGGCGCCCCCTTCTTTGTCCTATTAGGCTAGTTAGGTGAAGTTTGAATAGAATATGTGAAATGTGTTTTGACCACATGGGAGAAATACTTTCTCCTATCCCCTTAGTGCCCCTTCCAACCCTAGATCTGAGGGCATTTTGAGTCATTTTCCATTTTATATAAATACTTGTATTTCCACATTTTGTATGAATTAATGAGAAGAAAAAATTGTTATGTGCATTGGAGCTTGGTGCGCCCCCTCCTCTCTCTCCCTGGTTCCTTCTTCCTCCTTCAGCATTTCAAGGTATAGACCCCTTCTATCTTAGCCCCTCTACCTCTGGTTTCTATCTCTGATGCCGCCGCCGCCGTTCGTGCCGCCATCGAGCCACCGCGAAGCAGGTTCGGAAGTGCTGTCCAAGGTTCTGTTTTGCTCGACAGAGGGTTACTCCAAGAATTTTAGCTCCCAACTCCTACATCTTCTGGGGCTGCGATTTTCAGGGTGAGTTCTAGAGGTCATCACAACGTCCCATAAAAGCTGAAAAAAAATTCCAACCCCCGTTTTATATTTTTCCATTTTTGTGCTTCCCAATCCACCATCTCTGTTTGCACTCTGTCCAGTTTCACAGCAGCCCTGAGTTTCACCCTTTTGCTCCCCTTCTTCATTTTTGCTTGAATCTCCAATTTTACTGGAGGTTTTGTCCACCATCCCCATCCTCCACAAATTTTCGTCAAATTTCAAAAGCCCTCTACCTATTTTTAGAAAATATTTTTCCCCAATTAAATCTCCACCAAACCTTTCATAAAATATATTCCCATTTTCCTCTCTTCGCCCTCTACCACTTTTGTGAAGATCCCAACATCTGAATAGGAGGTCTACATCGTGGTCAATGCCAACTCTCAAGAAAAAGCCCTTCTGTCCTAAGTTTTCAGATCCTGTGAACCAGCAGCTTGAATATTCGACAAAGGCCATCAACGGGAAATTCAAATTTCTTTCTCCAGTCATAGATCGAAGGATTTTGAGTTAGCTTTCCATCGGTACCTCTTGTGCGTCGATCCGACGTCGGGGCCGATCGCAGCATCAATTTTCGTCGGGACGCGCAGATCTGAAACAGAATTCAGATCTGTGGGCAGCAACTCCAACCCGCACCGATCGGAGCCTCCTCACCTTCCGCGAGGTGAACCAGCGCGCCACCTTCCCAGGGAGCACCCCTCCGGACGTCTCCATCACAGCGGTGCCACTCCGGGCCTACACGGCCCCACTGACCAGCACGTGGGTCCCACGATCGTGAGTACGTGTGCCGCCAAAGCTACACAAGAAGCTACCCGTCAACCCGAACCCGCTACTCCCGGGTCCCGCTGTGTCGCCCTTTACCTCCCTGCGTGGAGTGGGCAGTAAATTATTGCTGTAATTTAATTAATTATTGTTCCGAGAGTACGAGATCGGCCAGGATCGTCTTCCCCACGCAGGCACGTGGAGGTATCGTATTCGCTCCTTTACCTAGCATTTTCTTTATTCATATATACTTGTTTATGCCACTGCTAAAGAGCATGTGTTAGGGCCATTAGCTCGATATATTTATTTCACTGCTGCTGTGAGAGAGAGCGAGACCGTCCCGTGACCCGATCCGGGCACGAATTTGTGAGTTGACCACCCTAGCTCACTGCCGGTTTCTCAACCGTGCACGTCCGTACGCTTCCCTCATTAGGGGCGATCGCGAGCTTGCTTAGAGTCCGAGGGTCGCATATCCAATTGGAGTCGAGTCGTGTGTCCGTCCCGCATCAGTCTAATAGTCTAATAGCAGAAGCCCGGGCTTTACTGGACGTCATCAAATATCTTCATACAGTTAATGTCAGTCCAGCACATATTGAATGTGACTCTCACACTCTTGTCCGGATCATTAAAAAAGAAATTCAATGCCCATGGTCTATTCTTCCCTATGTCAGGGACATTTGGAGCTTAATCTCACAGGCTTACATTATTGACCATATTTACAGAGAAGGAAACAAAGTTGCGGACTCTTTAGCATCTTTAGCTTGCACCTCGAAATGTAATGTTTTTTTTCTTACAATGAGCTTCCTTCAATTATAAAAGGTGCAGCTCGTTTAGACAAGCTGGGTATGCCCAGCATTCGACTGATGTAATTGATTCTATGTTTCTATTCTAATAAATTTACCTCCTAACTTTTGATGGTGGAGTGGCTATTCTCTTTACCTCTAGTAAAAAAAAACTTTGTTAAGACATTGTCTTTATCAATGAGTACGATGCCCTATTTATGTTTTTGTTAAAAGGTGGACAACTTATATACTCATGTGTTGTATAATGGTGAGTGTTTGTGTATGTTAATGGATTACGAAGAATAGGATTGGTGTATTGATTGCATGTTAGAAATGTTAACGTTAATTTTTACATTTTAGAATAGTTATTTTTGTGTAATAATTAAAAATTAGAGCCGCTATAGATTGGCTGTTAGTTATTGGGACAGTTTGTAAAAGAAAATGTCCTTAAAACACGTTCTTTCAAGTGATTATTATAGGGTGCTTTTTACATGACTATTTTTAAAATAGGCTATTTGGGGCATTTTGAAGGCGTAATGGCCCCTAAAACATGTTCATCAGAGGCATTTGGTCAACAAAATTGCCCCTATTAAAATATTTAGGGGCAATTTTTAATGCCTCTAATGACAACAGTAAGGGCATTTTTCAAAAAGTGTCCTAAAAACTTTTAGGGACCGAGGCAACAGAGGCACATTTTAAATTGCCTCTAAAATTAATCAAACTGCCCCTAAAGGTTTTTAAGGCATTTATCTTCATTTTTGAAGCATTTCTCAAATGTTCCTGAAAGTCTATTTTCCTGTAGTGTCCCCTGCGTCTCGGCACGGGCGTCGGCAGTCGCTCCGGCTCTCGGCGACAGTAGAAGTCCCACCACGCCGCAGCTAGCAAATGTGAGTCCCGGCCTCTGTACTGACGACCCGCCAAAGGGAACTCCGAGTGTGGCGGGATCCCCTGGTCGTACCCGAAGTTTCGAGCAAACCTGTGCGGGTAGTACGGCTCTAGGAAGCTCGTCATGGACCAGTGTAGAGGCAGGACCGCTGGCCGGGTGCTCATCACCCACTCTGTGTACAATGCCGCATTCGGCTCCTACTGGTAAAGAAGGGTGCAGGCCGCCCCTCCATTCGAAGGCACCAGAATTAGGTGGCAGTCTCTGGTGGCACCGTCAAAGGGAATCCCATCCTCGCCCCGGCCGGCTTCCTTCAACTGTACGACTACGTCCCCGTCTGACTGCCCAGTGAAGCTGAATAACAATGGTTCTGCCTGGATCGCCACGGACCCGTGAGACACCAACCCTCGAAACAGTAGGCCAGCCCACACACTGAGGTAGTGGGTCGGCAGAAGCAGACTCCGCTCACGTGGTGCCGGGTGCGCCGCCAGCACCCCTAGTCCCTGGTAAATATTGGCCAGAGCCGTCGGGGCTAAGGCCAGCCTTCGTCCCTCCTCCAGTTGGCACGCGGGCCATAACAACTCCACCCTCAGCTGGCCATCCTCCCCGTGGGGGACCATGAACGTCGCCAACTAGTATGCCAAGTACGTGGCCAGATGGGTCACGTCCGGCAGTCTATGGGGGTTCCACCCCTCCTGTGGTGCGTAGATATACCTCGTGTATGTCCGGAAGCATAGCTCCACCGCTATATACTCCTCCCATGGGGTATGGTCTCTAGCAAACTCCTGATAAAAGCAAAAGGGCCCGTTGTAGAAGTGGCAGACCCACGCGTTCAGCGGCACCCTGGGAGTCTGCACTGCTCTCTCTCTCTCTCTCGGCCAGGGCTAAGTCCCTCCAGGTCTTCAGCAAATACCAGTAGCTGTAAGAAACCCGGTATCTCCCATGTCCGTCAGTGTGGCTACGATGAAGGTCATCCAGCACTACCTCCTTGTACCCCTTGCCGCTGATCGACAACCCGGAGATCCTGTATATAGACCACAAGTCCAACGAAGTCTCTCCCTTGGCCGTTGCCACAGTGTTCCACCTGCGGTTGAAGCGCTCTGCCAACGCCTGTAGAAGTCCCGTGTAGCAGGGATACCAATACAGAGCCGTAGTCACAGCATATCGGATATCAGCTCGATCCAGCAGCACCCGGTAGTGGTGTACTATGCCCATCAACCACTCGGTAGCTCCCTCGCGGTATTTGTACGACGAAATCACCGCCCAGCGGCCATACCAGCTAACAGCACTCTGTCGCAGAATCCCGGATAGAAGGCTGTGGTCGTCATAACCCTCACCGGCATACTCCAACCCTGATGGCTCCAATGCTAACCCTGGACTGCCCTCTATCTCTGCCCGGTGGTGTCCGTGCAAATCCCAGGAAGCGGGGCCCATCACTCCAGCGTGAACTACGAACTGTTCTGCTCTGCTGAAGAAGTCCAGGCACTCAGCACTGGGAAACTGACACTGTCTCCAGTAGTGTAATATCCCGGACCTTTCGAATCCTTCTTCGTGGGTCCCAGATCTGGTTTCTCAGAGTGTTCGGCTCTGTTGTGTCCGAAATTCCATTTCGGACATCTTTCGTGTTCGGATCGGCGTGATCCGGAGTTGTTTCGAAAGCCCGGAAGCGTTCCGCGGAAAACGCGCGTGTTCTCCGATTATCGGTGTGTGTTTCGGTAATTCCTTCGGAACCTCGTTGCACCTAGGCGAGAGTGGTACCGTTGCGATCGGTGCGTTCCGAGGATCGCGGAAATGTAATTTTTGATTTTTCGGTATTTTTTAAAATTTCTGGATTTCCTATAAATACCTCTCCTTTTTCTCTCTCTCCCCACCCTCTTTCTTCTTCTTCCTCTTTTGAGGGCTGTAATATCCCAGACTTTTCAGATCCTTCTTCGTGGGTCCCAGATCTAGTTTCTCGGAGTGTCCGGCTCCGTTGTGTCCGAAATTCCGTTTCGGACATCTTTTGTGTTCGGATCGACGCGATCCGGAGTTGTTTCGGAGGCCCGGAAGTGTTCCGCGACTTTTTCGCGCATGTTTTTCGATTACCGGTGTGTGTTTTGGTAATTTCTTCAGAATCTCGTTGTGGATGAACCGGGGCGTTCACCTAGGCGAGAGTGGTACCTGGGTCTTTTCTAAAAACGGCCCTCTTCCTTATACAACATCTTTCCTTAGACTTATCCAATTAATTAATTATCTGATGAAATATCATATGACTGGTATTCTAAAGAAAAGAGTTGATTTTTTGTTGTTTTTTCTTATTGAAAGGTTGATAATCAATCTTGTAGCAATAAAAAGAATCACATGATTATTAGTTAAACCGTGTTGAAAGATCGATTCTTTTGGATCCTTCCTTTAGTCAAACGGAACGAACAGAAATAGAATCAGATCGATTCCCGAAATGCCTTTGATATGTCAAAAGCAGGTCAGATTACGCCCATTACTAATCCTAAATAGAATGTCACGATGTAGGGATCCATATGTAAACATAGTATCTATTTACATATGCATACGCTCGAATGACCCCTTCAAGATTTTAAATGGATAAATATTTTTGATTTTCACTGGAGACTGGGGATCGATGGACTTTCAATAGGATCAATTTAGGATGCCGTAGGAAAAGGATCACCATATATAACACAAAATTTCTCCCCCAACGCCTTGCGATCGGTGCGTTTCGAGGATCGCGGAAATGTAATTTTTGATTTTTCGATATTTTTCAAAATTTCTGGATTTTCTATAAATACCTCTCCTTTTTTTTCTCTTTCCACCCTCTTTCTTCTTCTTCTTCTTCCTCTTTTCTCCCTCCCGTGCGAATCGGCGCCCCCTCCTTTCCCCCTCTCCCGTGGACGCAGCGGCGACCCTCTCCCCGGCTACAGACGACGGCGAGGTGACAGCGCGGCGTCGACGGTGGTGGTGTGGCGATCATGGAGGCGTACGTGGACCGTGGGAGCTCAAGGAAGAACGAGGGTTTTCAAGCGATTTCTTGCGATTGTAGACGATCCGGCATGTCTCGGGGCGATCTTGAGGTAGGGTGACGTTCCTTAGCCTCTTGCCTTCCATTCCCGTGTTTTGTAGGCCGAGGGGAGGCCGAGAGATGGGTATTCATGCGGGTTTGGGTTTTTCAATGATTTCGGGAGAGTTCGCCCGATCTATGGCTTTAGGCTCTAATACCAGCTGTAACGACCCGAGAATCTGATTACCGGGAAGGCCCGATAACCCGAGACTCGCACCGTCACCCACGAGTCCGAAGACTCAGAAGGGTTAAAAGGATGGTGTGGAGACTACGCAAGTATCACAAATAATTACAGAAATTAAACAGTTATATAAATAAGCAGAAAATGAATTAACATTTTACATGATACATGGTCCACAAGGTATAACAAAATAAACAACAGCAGTAGTCCACAACTAGTACAGAGACAAGAAAGAAAAGTACAGCTACACGGGGCATACCTCGGCTCTGACCTCTAGCACTAACGCTGGGCACCTAAACCACGCTGAGCCTCAGACGCGCTCCCCTGAAGCCGTGCCTCATCTGAAACATGGTGAAAACACGCAGGGAATGAGTCTCAGAACAAGACTCAATAGGGATCACTCGAACTCTACCTCGCAAACGGAGAAACCGCTACGCTAGAAGTAAGCGAGTACCTCGGAAAGGGAAGCTCTGCAATCTACAAAACATCGATCTCACGGCACGAAAATCGACACACGTGCCACGGTGGAACGACCGGAACACCACGGTCAATGCGACAAAACCCGAAGGTAAAAGTCGCACGACTGACAGTCTGCTACTCCCGACTCAACAGGAGTATCTCTCACTAGAAGCACAGTCGGTAGCGTCCCCTGACGTCTTACACCGCACCGCAGGCGAACTGCATAACGTGGTAGCTCCTACCAGAGGCACGGACACGAACAAGTAACCACAAACAAGTGACTAGCTGGGGTCACGCCCGTCGGCGTGGGTCCAACCCCCCCCCCAACCACGTGTGCACACACAGACCGCGCGTCCCTGGTCTGGCCCTCTGACCGATTTTCCCCTCATCCGGACTCTGGCTGCAAGACGTGGGGCCCGACGGAAACCGGTCTACAAATCGTCTCTAAGTGTAGCCTCTTCACCACTCCCTGGTGGGACCACACGCATGTAAGCAGACTACGACTAGTGGAGGGTCACTACGGAGTAGACTCTCAAGTCAACGAAAAACAACATCCGCATCCGACGACGTACGGGGACCGTCCCACGTACCAGCACCGTCGCACGGTGACCACGGTCGGAAAAGAAACGGGGTTGCAAACCACCCGGGGAAACCCTGAGCCTGACGGTCTACCCTAGACACGTCACAGGCTCTGACGGTCTAAGGCTGGACCGTCACAGATATCTGACGGCCCAACACAGGGGCGTCAGACCCTCGGTGCAAAAATGACTGTGACGCGCCTACCCTGGTGCGTCACATGCCCTGACGCACCCAGCCTGGTGGGGCCACCCTCTCTCTCTCCCTCAATCAGTCCGCCTAAACCCCTTGGGTATTAAAAAAAGATTTTTTTAAAATAAAAAAATGGACGTATTCGGTCCGCCCAAACCCCCCATGGGGAGGCCCAGGCTGGTCCGCCTAAACCCCATTCAAATTAAAAAAAAAAAGTTTTTTCCCGTCCGAAGAGGGTTTTAGGCGGACCAGACCAGCCCATGGGGTTGGTCCGCCTAAACCCCCTCTGGCGGAGGGGTTTAGGCAGACCAGACCAACCCTTTGGGCAGGTCCGCCTAAACCCCATCTCCCCACTTCCATTACACACACAAAAAACACACAAAAAAATATAAAAATAAAATAAAAATATTACTGTTTAGGGGGTTTACCCGGACCAAGTTGAACCCTCAACTTGGTCCACCTAAACCCCTCTCTCCACCCCTTCAAATTCCTATAAATTTCCCCCCTTAGAAGCTCAAGGGGCAACAGTTGAAGGCTTGCACAAGCGGACACACTAACGGATAGACAAACACCCCCCGGCCTAATTGTCGCACCCTCGGACTCCCGATGCCTTCGGCAAGGGTCGGGGACGCGAGAAGACAAGTGCGCGTGTGGTTGGATAGCTAGTCGGCTCACACACGTCGAGGGTATGTCACGTGTACTTCCCTCACGCGGTGTTTAGCCGTCTCACACCAAGTCCATCCCCACCGCATGTAAGATGACTACGCCAACGGCAAATACACCTGCATCCCGAGTCCGCCCGTGTACGCCAACTTACGACGGTGACGAAGTGCACTCCGTGATGCCGTGCCTAACCACGACACGAAATTGTGTGCCTACCGTTCACCTCCCAGCCGGCCGTCGGCCCCTCAGATTAACATCTTGAGTCCAGTCAGACCTCTGGGCAGGGAATTGTAGTCCCGGGGCCGACCTCGACTCCCCAACATGACGACACCCGCCATCCGAGACTCGGACTCGACCACTCACCTCGAGCCCCGTCCGACCTCCACCAGGCGCTAGTCCATGTCCGCTTTGGCTACCAAGGCAGTCGGGCCCACACCAATCCCTCTGTAAAGAGTTCCTGTAAAACACGCGGATATCCGCTTTGTTACGCTATCACCCGGATACCAACCTACGTGTCAGAATTGTCCCATGGCTTGCGCCAGCTGTACTTTGGCCACTTAGGCCCATTTGTAAAGCCCATGCGGCCCATCATAAAGCCAGTGAAATACAAGCGCCCGCATTTGGGCCCCCAGCTCCCTACCTACACCATTCGGCATACGTGCCCAACATCCTAACCCCAGTAAACACCACTCAGTCGAAAGCGCACTCACAGCTGCAGAATGCTCCCGACCCTCTACCCACGGCTTCAGGCATATATACAAGCTTCTCTTCAGCATGGAACGAAGGTGTTCGAATTCAATCCGATGTAAATAAACACCGATTGCTTGCGATCGGGGGGGAAAGACGTCCAGTACACGATTCCCACTATCGCCTATGCACTCGCACCCGTGGAACCCCTTCTCTCCACGTGTCGCTCGATCGCTCAAGCCCACATGCCGCTCCTTGGTGACGCTTCCCCAGTCAACCCTTGGTTCCATGGGTGATTGTCAAGAAATCGACTGGCACGCCCGCACCCTATCTGGTCAACCCTAACCCTAACATTCTCGTGACATTCGACCCTTTTCGACATTCCGTAAAAGGAGTGCCCGATACCGTCGTGAGAGGCATGCAACCGTAAGGAGGATACCCGAGAAACATCAAACTCCCGTATTTTCCTTTCATGCTGTATCACTTCTTTCACCCCAGTCATTCGGCAGAAAAACTCGCGCAACAGTATCCACCGAATGCCGACAAATAAATCATCATCAAGGTCGATGCTTAAACCCTTTGCAGTGTAGGCTTTATGCCAATACTCTACTAAAATGGTTTCCCTTGCTTCGGCATCTGCCAAATGCCAGTGAGCAAGCACTATCAACCCCTGGCATTATTGATAGTGTCAATGTTCAGCCCCATCAGCCCAGGGGTTGTCTTCGTGCTATTTACTGAAGCAGCTCGATTTGTTCTGATGAACCTCGAGTCGTTTTCCTGTGAACCATAGTGTTGAAATTTATTCCTGCAAAGACTCAAGACTCATAGTGTTGCCATCCATCAAAAAGGGGGAGATTGTTAAGTCTTTACATGTTTTGAGGATGACAACACTATGAGCCTTAGTGGAGAACAAAAAATATTTCTCTGTGGAAAATAAACGTTCGAGTCACTTCAGTTATTTTCAGGGGTTGTCTTCGTGCTGTTTACTGAAGCAGCTCGATTTGTTCTGATGAACCTCGAGTCGTTTTCCTGTGAACCTCGTGTCGTTTCTTCAGTATTTAGTTGCTCATCTCGAGTCATCCTTTTTATTTTTGCTCTTGTGTTTTCGTGTCATTTACTGTAGTTACTCGAGTCGTTTTCCTGCTTTCACTGTTTTATCATGTGTCGTTGTAGCCGTTCCTGTCTTCTGTCTTCGTGTTGTTTTTCCTAGACCCCGTGTCCTTTTTGATTTGTGACCACACTTCGTGTAGGGTTCTGTTTTCATCTTCGAGTTTGTGTCAGTCCGTGTCGTTTCGTGTCGTCCTCGTCTTCGAGTCGTTCGTAAGTTCGAGCAATTTTGTATTCGAGTCATTTTTTTATGTCTTCGTGTTGTTTCTGTGTTTGTGTCTTCATGTTATCTTTTGTGCTTGTGTCTTCGTGTTATTTTTGTGTGTTTGAGTCTTCATGTTATTTCTGTGTTTGTGTCTTAGTGTTGTTTTTATGTCTTCGTGTTGCTTCTTTCTATCTTCGTCCAGGTTTCCTCTGATCGCGTGTTTTACTACCGTTTTACTCCGTGTTATTTACTTCTCACCTCGTGTTGTTCTCATCTGACTTCGTGTCGTTCTCTTTGTAGTGTTAGCTTTGTTACTGTGGTACCTCGTGTCGTTCTCTCTTTATCTCGTGCTGTAGTCATCTTATGTACCTCGTGTCGTTCTCAGTATAGTGCACCTTTTATTGTTCCTACACACCTCGTGCAGCTTTAGCTTGAGTGTCAACCGACTTATTTCATGTATATATATATAGAGAGAGAACCCTGGGTATTAATGGTTTTAATCTCTTTGCAGGAGAAGAAGAAAAACAAAAAGAAGAAGGTGGTCCGAGGAAGAATATTCCCCAGTGACTGGGCTGCACGTGATCTAATACTAAAGGAACCAATGCTATAAGGGCACGTGGAAAGAAGGTTCTGGATCGAGTGTGGGAGGCACACGTATTCTGTACCTTATCCACCTACTGCTGCTATATATTGTAGCCTTCGTCCACAGATGAAGGTTGATCGAAAGGGAGAAAGAAAAAGCAGAAGTGCAGAGAGTTCGATCCAGCAAAAGAAGAGAAGAAAATAGAGGGCAGAAACTGAAGAAGAGGAAGAAGAGAGAATAGCAGAGAGTGTGAGAGAGAGAGAGCTCGAAGCTGAGAGTTCAGAAAGAAGAAGAAGAAGAAGGATTCTGGTTTCAGGATCAAATCCGAACCAGTTTGCTCTATTGTGAGCTATATTCCGTGTTTTATCGTTCCAGCATTCAGTTTGCTGTATCTTTTTAGTTTCTTATTTTTGATCTTTCTTTACTGTTCTAGTTTTGTCTCCGATTCTCAGGTTGAGATCGGTGGTCCTCCTGTTCTGTTGGTTCAGGAGAAGGGAGACGCTGTCTCCAGTTGCAAGTGGCCGTGTGCTGCTTGTGGGTTCCCTCTGGGCTTCAGAGGAAGAGAGACCTTGGTCTCTGGTTCTAGTGACTGTAGATCACTAGTGTTCCCTCCGGTTGGAGGAAGAGGAACTTGTTTCCTAATTTCTAGGGACTTGGCATCCTTAGGGTTCCCTCCGGGTGTGGAGGAAGAGGGGAGGGTGTTCCCCTGGTGAAGCTGTGAATCAGCCGTTGTCGCAGACTGAGTCTGCTTGGCTAGCCGGTGCTAGTGGAAGCCTCACTTCGGTTTGAAGTGAGGGTTGGACGTAGGCAGACTGGAGGTCTGACCGAACCACCTTAAAAATCCATGGCACAGTGTGTTTGGTTTCTATTCTGGCTTTGGATCTATTCGGTAGATGCTTGTCTAGGCCGATCCATCTCTATCTTCCTAGCTGATCGTTCTGCGCGGTTAGTGTTTGACTGTTAAGATCTTTTTCGGAAACTCCTAATTGAGAACTTGTTTTTTTTTAATCCTCAATGTTTTACTGGTAAAGGTTCATTCACCCCCCTCTGGACCTATCAATTGGTATCAGAGCGGTCTCTGGTTCAGAATCCAACGATTCTCAGAGGATCCTCTACGTGTTTCCTGTGTGCATTGTTTTGCTTGTGAGTTAGTGTTTGATATCTGTTCGTTTGAACTGTTGGCAATGGCTAATCCACCGATTTTTAAGGGACCTGATTTTGACACATGGTTCAGTGTTTTTCGCATGTTTGTTAAACAAGCTGATAAGGACTTGTGGAAGTTGATTTCACAAGGTCCGTATGAACTGCCCAAGAAAAGGTCCAAGTGGACGGACAGTGAGAATCAGATGTTCCGAGAGAATCAAAAGGCCTTAAACCTAATGTTAACAGTGACTGATAAAGCCTTGCATTCTTGTTTCCATGATTGCAGATCCGCCAAGGATATTATGGACCAGCTGAAGCTAGCCCACAGCAGAAATGAAAGCACATGCATGATGGTTAGCAGAAGTGACCACAGTACCAGCCAAGAGGTGGAGGAGAATGAAGAAGAGGTAAACCTCTTCGAGAACTTTTCTATAGAAGATTTGGAAAATGCTTACAGCGATTTATCTGAGTCATATGAAAAGTTGCAAAAATAATATAAAAAATTGAAAAGGAATAAGGGATTAGATAATTCAAGGTCTGAGTGTAAGAAATGTGCTGAATTGAAGAGTTCTCATGATGCCTGTGTGTCTAATCTACAAATGTTGAAAAAACAAAATGATGTGCTAATCAATGGAAATAAGAATCATGTGAGTGAGATTGATTCCCTGAGAAAATCCTCAGCTGAAAGCAAGGAAAGTTTAGAGAAGCTCAGGATTGAAAATAAAGTACTTACTGAAAAATCTGAAGCCATTAAGTCTGTCAACTTTGAATTACAGAAAAATATTGAGAAACTGCAAAAAGACTTGAAAACTTTTAAGGATGGAAGAAAATCTGAAACTGACTCTGATGATCAGATTTTGATAAACGAATTAATTCAGAATGACAGACTAAAGGAAGAAATTGAGAAACTAAAACAGTTGAACACCATCTTATCAGAGAGATTGCTGACATTTGAAAAGGGTAAACATGTGGTGTCCAATAATTCAGAAGAAATTGATGAGATGAGAAAGGAAGTTGAGAAATACATAATTGCCAACAAAGTCTTGAATGAGGCTGTCAATTGTAGTGAACAAGAGACTGCAAGTTATGAGTTACACATTGCCTCTTTAGAAGAAGAAATCCAAGACTTAAGGAAATCTTTGTCTAAATTTGTTGATGGGCAAGAAAATCTGAACAAACTGCTGGGAGTAAAAGTCAATTTTCAGAAGGAGGGGTTAGGTTATAACCCTGTAAATAAAAAGACCTTTGAAAATAAAATTCAGACATATTCTGTTTCTAGCTCTACTTTTGAGAAAAATGGGCTGGGCTACAGTCCAGTCATGAGTAAGGTCTATGGATCAAATTTGGAAACTGTTTTTGTTAAATCATCTGAACAGGAAAAACCTTCTACTTCTTCTTCACCTCACTATAAGGCTAAGAAAACACAAGAACAGAATAAAAAATAGAAAATGAATAAAAAGGGCTCATCTGTGCATGTTGATCACAGTCCGCACACACACTCATCTAAAAGGAAAATGTCATGCCACTACTATCATAGACTTGGACATTTAATGCATGAGTGTAAATTGATGGAGAAAGATGATATGAGGGCCGGGATAATGAATGCTAAGAAACTTCATGATAAAAATTCTTCATTCCAGAAAAAGAAAATTGAATGTCTGCACTGTGGCAAACTAGGACACAGCATCGCACAATGCTGGTTTGCAAATGGTAAGAAAATATATACTTCACATCATGCTAAATTTCCTGCAAACCATAATGATGTTGATAGGAATAAAGTTGCTGCAAATAGAAAATACTCTGCATGTGTCAACTGTGGAAAGATAGGCCACAGGCCATTGAATGCTGGCATGGTCAGGGTAGAAAAGAGAATTTTAAGAGAATGAACTCTTTTCATTGTTTTAACTGTGGAAAGCCAGGTCACAGGGCTGCAACCTGTTGGCTGGCAGAATACCAAAGCAATGCTGGTTTTGGTAAACAGAATTTCAATTCTGTTAACAAAAATTTTCATACATATGTGCATAAAAATCATGTTAATAAGAATGTGCATAAATCCAATCTGAAACATGCTGCATCTTGCTATTGTTGTGGTACAATTGGTCATTCAATGAATAATTGCTATCTGATGAAATCTGATGACCATGCTGCTAGGAGATTGGTTAGAAAACCTGCTAAGAATGTCACTGCTAACTCAGGACCCAAGACTTCTTGGGTTACTATTCGTGCAAAATAGTTTGCTAACCTGCAGGTGTGCCTTGGAAGCTGAAGAATAAAGAGGAGTAATAAGCCAAGGCACTCGAAAAGGAAAAAAAAAACCCCAGGATCTTAATATTCAGGTCAGTTCCCAATACCTGCTTTAATTCTATTTTATTGTGATTTAAATTTGGCTCTGTGATGTAGTCTGTGTGCAACTAAGTATTCCATGATCACGAGTGTCCTCCTCTGACTGCTTTGCTAAAATCTCTCTTGGATGGATACTTGGTATCACGTTGTAATTCATGCTCATAGTCAGGGGGAGGCATATAATTATTGTGTCAACTTACTGATTCGTGCTCATTGCATCACATTCCATTTATTTGAAAAACCATAAGTTTACTTCAACGTATTGCATTTCAGCTGATAGCATGTATGTTATTCAATAAATAATTAATATTTCCAAGAGTTGTGTGTGAGATGTCCTAGTGTGGGCTGAAAAGGAGCTTGTCAGGTCATTTGGTATCTGAAGAACCTTTGTCTGCCGATGTGGTTAGTTGGTGTTGAGTTCAGACATCTCATGAGGTTGCAGCTTATTGCACAAGAGTATTCTCTGGTTACGAGATTGAATTTCCTCAGGGAGATTTCATTTGTGAGCTCCTTGGTCTTTACTTTCTAGAGTAATCTCTCACTTGCTGCTTTGCTGTTAGGAGTGCTTCTCATCTCATCTCTCTCCATTCTGTTTGTCACCTTCTTATCCTTTTCTTATCCCCTTTGGTTCATGAATATTCTTGAAGAAAAATTCCTTCTTATAGCTTTGTTACTCTTATCAGATTTGATCAGAATACCTTAAACCACCCAAAATCTATTGTAACAAGTTACACCTGTTAATAAAGAACTTTAATGTATGGGGGTTATATCGTGTCCTTTAATCCTTCTAAGTTATCCTCTCTATTGTTGGTCAACATATTGTAAAACTTTCTGTTAAATGGAAAAACCTTGCGGAGGATTTCGTTTTAACTGAAACTTATGTGAAGAGGGCTATGAAAAAAAAATTGTGTTAAGTAAGGGCTCTGTCTTTTGTCCAAGATCATGAGAGGTGTTACCAGGGAATACGCCATACTTTGTGGCAGAGCAATGGTAATTGTGGAGAAATAGATATTCTAGATCAAAGAAGTCTAGAGTTTCTATCATGATATAATTAGCTATCTCTGTTTCTTATAGAAAAGTTAAAATAAAAAAAAGGAAAGAAAAGTAAACAAAAATTCATTGGTTTTCATTGGCATAAAGGTAGCCTGTCCTGAGTAACCAGGGATTCTGGTGTCTCATAAACATGTCTCCTTGTGTAAAAAGGGACAATTCTACCTAAGTGCTCAACAAATTGGTTGACTATGTATGCCCTCTCTTGTCCTTTAAATGAAGTAATGAACCCTACTTGACTATCTATTTATTATTTCTTTGCCTGACAAACATAAGGAGTATTTTAATCGTGACCTTCTGTAGGCTAAGTACCTTTAACTACTAGTTTTGTGATCTTGTTGATTTAATGTCTTGAGGTGACTGACCAAGGTATTCGGAAGAATATAATAAATCCATATATTGAAGAGCGAACTTTAACGGGCAATGGCTGTGTTACATATTGAATGAGGGTAGTATGGGTATTTCCTGAAAAGTTCGATAAGAGTGAAAAGTGACCCCCCAAAATCCTTCTTGTTCCTCAAGGTTACATCCAAAAACCCTCGTGTGCCCTTGCCGCTTCCTGTTCCTCCTCGTGCCGATACGTCTCGTATGCTCCTTCAAACCTTTCTCTCCCGCTCATTTTTCTTCACGAAAATCTCATCTCCCCCACAGAGTTCTCTTCCGTTCTTGGTTCTAGCTTCATCTCCAGCAGCAACCAGCAAGAAAGAGTTGATACTCTGGGAGTTACGGCAAATGGATCAGCTAGAATCCGTCGCTCCTGTTGAAAGGAAGAGGAAGGGAAAAGAAACAGTTGAGGAGCCTTCGTCCAAGCAGCAAAGATGTCTAGAACCAGAAATAGTTGTGGAAATTTCTTCTGCACAAGGTACCAGGCCTTCTCTGTCTATCGTGTTTTTAGAGAGTGGGAAAATTATTCCTCCAAGGATAATAGATTTCGACGATGAATCCATGGTTTTGAAGTTTCCAGAACTTTTGGAGATTTTTGAGTTTCAGGATTGGAGGAAATTCCTAGAAAATCACCGTGTCTACTACCCTAGCCTGGTAATGGAATTTTATAATAATTTGTCTTTGAGCCGAGATAGGTCTGCTCTGATCTCGTCTGTTAAGGGGATTGAGATAGCAGTAACGTGTGACTCTCTCCACAAAGCTCTCAGTATTCCAGAAAAAGGGGAGGTGGAGAGAGGGTTTAGATATAGTCTGCATGAAGCCTTTTCGGTCATTACTGGTAAACCCAGTAACATTCATGACAAGGGGCAATTGAAGCTGAAAGCTTACCAAACCTTATCATTTCCCCCTCTTCACAAGCTTCTTCAGAACATCATTGCCTCTATAGTCACCCCACAGACTGGAGCTAGAGGAAGAATCACAGACACTCAGAGATTTCTTTTGTTCTATCTGATTCAGCATGTAAAGATCTGTCTGCCTGAAATTATTTTTTCTGTCATGAAGGGGTGTATTGGGTCCAAAAGACACCTGCCCTATGCCGCCCATCTGATAGACATCTTCAAGTATCCAAAGATTTCCTTAGATGGAGAGGCCATGTCTGAAGTTAGGGGTCGAAACATATTTAACATGAATTTTGTTTCAGTATTTTTGGGCTTGGAGGGTTCTTCTCTCATGGGGCAGGTTAAGGCCCAGAAAGTCAAAGAATCACAAGCTCAGAGAGAGCTTCTGGAACACCCTCAAGAATCTGCCCAAACAGTTTTAGAATTAGCTTCTGAGGTTGCTTTACAGGAGACACCATCTGAACAACCATTGTCTGCTACTTCTGCTGCACCTACTGAAGCATCTCTATCTTTTCAGAGGCTTGTTGAGATTGCATCTGAAGAAGTTAGGATGTCTGAAAACAGCATTCAAACTGAACTAGATACAAATATTGGTGGTTTGTTTGATTCCTTTGGGAAGACATCAGAAGAAGTGAGGCTGCCCGTGGAACAGCCTGCTCAAGAGCAAGAAAGTAATGAGCAAGACCTTGCTGAGTTTGTTAATTTCATTCTTAGAGAGACTGTGGAGAAAAGCTTGGAAGAGGCTGACAACGTGGTTACAGCTGAAATTATAGAACAGGCACCTGTTGAAAACTCTGCAGATGATGATCTCATGGAAGAAAGAGTGGATGAGTGTCAGGAGAAAGTTACTGACATAGAACAAGAAGCAGAATCATCAAGTGAAGAAGAAGCACCTGAAAATGTATTTCCTGAAAAAGAAATCCAAGTTGAAGATGAAGATCGGGTTCTAGCAGGGGACAGCCAAATGCCAGTACAAGAAGAAGCAGATGAGAGGACAGCACCTGGCTGTGAATCTTATGGTGCACCCCTAGGTCAACCTCGACTTCTATTTGCTCGGGCGCCCAACATTGAAGAACTCCTTATAAATTTGACTCAGCAGATGCAGAGACAGGATAAGAAAATGGATGATCTGCTCAAGTATGTCACTCTAAATATTAATCAAGTTCATTCCAGGCTACTGAAGCTTGAAATTTCTCTCCTGACTGAATGGAAAAAGTTCCTGCTAAACAAGAAAGCTTCAGATGATGCCACCAGGTCATCGATGGAAAGCTTGCAGGAGGTATGTTCAAAGATAGCAACAGCACTTCGTGAATTACAAGATGCTCATCTTTCCTCATTTAAGTCATCTGTCAGCATTATAGATCATTGTTTTGAGATCAGGACATCCTTAGAAGTTTTGAAGGGGTCATCTTGTCACGCCCCGAACCGATAACAGCGGAACGTGTCGTTGCTCGGAACGTGGCAGTTAAACAGTCATGTCAATCAGAGCATAGTCATTTCCACAAAACATAATTTAGACAAATAGCAAATTTCATTTCAAATATAAGTTATTTTACATATTCGGGCCCATAAATAACGAAAAGACTCAATAAAAGAAATTACAAGGAGACTCTTGACTCGACTTAACATAAGACACAAGATAGCAAAACTAGGTGGTTCGTCTAGATGTCGGCGTTCTCTTCACTCTTGCCCTTACCCATCTTGTTCGGTCTCGCCATCACTAAGGTCATTACCTGAAAATATTAGAAAACGCAGGGTGAGCGAACGCTCAGTAGGACTTAATATCTCATGATTCCAAGCTAGCTTTAAATCAATTATAGTTTAACATGCTCATGCAGGTCATGCAAGCTATAGAAATCGAGAACTGTAATAACACGAGATAAATTCAAGAACTATAATAAACAAACGAGTAAGCAAGATGCTAGATAAACTCATGTAGATTAGGGACAATGATAATCAAGAGGGTATAGCAAGATCTGATCAAGTACTTTCTCAAGTTAGGTCAAGAGCATTCATGAGGAAATATAACATTCATCTCTCTATGACGAACACTATCACGAGAGCCTCAAGGTATCCGGTATTAAGAAGGATCTTCATGACAAGATAACGAGTACTATCAATGAGATAATTCAAGAACATTTATGATGATCGATATAGAAGTAGAACAATTACTTCTACAAGCATTATATAGCATTTGCCACGACACTAAGGGAATATCACGACGATATGATAACCCCTCCAATATGGCAATTCAAGATATTTTCATGACGAACAATAAGTTGTAGAAAGATGCACTATGATGGCAATTACTCCCGATCATCACTATCACGAGAGCGTTTGCACATCTAGCACTATATAGGATTGGCCAATGCACTAAGGGAAAAATCACGACAATATGACCACCCCTCATGGAAATAGCACTAGTTAGTATTTGGTCGTACACTTAGGAGTTCTCACGACTATATGATTGCTCCTAAATGCCAATAACCGAGTTGGTGAATGCCTGCACCCGATCATCGTATACCGGTAACGTTTGGACTTTGCCTCGCCCAATAGGGTCAGATCAGGACCCGTAGCATTTAAAATGTCATTTTAGTGGGACCCATAGCCCCTGGCATTTAGTCTAGACTAATTCCATATTAATGGCCAAGAATTTCAAGGATCAAGCATGTAAGAACTTTAAGATAGATTTCATGAAATATAGAGTTCAAGGACAGAACTTGTAATAAGGATGATATATCAATAAACCAGATGAAAACCATGACATTCTGGACATCTGGGTGATTAGGTACAACCAGCTCAGTCGGCCTTGAGGGAATCCAAGGTTACGAGGAGACTTACGGAGGTCCCAATGACTAACTTGCCAGTCCGAAGGAACGGAATGTCCAACGGAGGGCTCGTATGTCACCGAGAGTTGAGTGTATAATGTGAACCAATCATGAAACAGGGACTTCATCTACGGACATGAGATGAGAGTGCCAAAAGACCCGCGGTATGGGTAAAAAACGGAAGAAAACGGTGAGAACATGATTGCGTTAATTATAGAATTCAAGTCTCTCCAATTCTATAATTAACTATAATTAGATAAACTTATATTATTTGACGCCTGTGGGTGGCGTCATTTTTTTATTAGCGTCCCCTTGGGGACCATTAATTTTCATGATTTTTAAATAAATTTATTTAACAAGAATTCACATTTATATCTATTTAATTGAATAAGTTCAAAAATGTACATTAAAAGGCACATTAATTTATTTAAAATAATTTAAGGAAATAGAATATATGATAATTAAGAGAAAAATACGAGGATTCCAAAAATATATTTTCCATAATTTTCTGGCATATATTTTAATAACTATGGATTTTCAAAGATAAGCATACATGATATATATATATATACACTTATATATATATATATATATATATATATATATATATATATATATATATATATATATATATAGAATCTGACGCCTTGTACAAAGGACGTCAGATTTTTGAGAAATGACCGTTTTTGGGTCGTTATTCACAAAAAATGCATTTTTTTAAATCTCTCGTTTCCATACTAAATGATGTCGGAATTTGGCTTATAATATACCGAAATGATCGGCTCGAAAAACTCTACCTAACCATAGGTTCAAAATAATTTTTCGATGAGAGATGGGAGATCTTATAATAGGGGCACAAAAAATGATGCAACCACTTTTATTACCTCGGTCTCCACCCCAATATTACGCCCATAAATTTTCATGGCCAAAGGATACTCCGACGGCCACGAACAAATCGTTAAGATAAAATCCCTTAACTATCAAGCTACAGTGATTTTTATAATTCACCGAGTATATAGTTAAAAAAATTTAATTGTATAACTAATTAATATTTATAATCAATGCAACATTTATATGCACGAAAATTTAAGATTAATCATGGGGATTCTAATAATATGCATTTCACAATTTTTAGATAAAAGGACAGCTGTAATTAATATTAACACATAGGAAGTAACGACATTTGTACTGTCGTTTGTTTAATTAGCGTCCTTTACGTGGGCGTTTCGTATTGAACTAACGACCAGGATGTGGTCGTTAATTCCTTTTTCATGTAAAAACGTAAAAAAAAAACATAGGAAGAAATTTCATGATACCACATGCATGTTCTATACACCTAGCATGCTAGTTATTTTATAATTATGCTCGGGAGATTGCCTACCTTTCGAAAATACTTCGACGGATGAAAGAAGAAGAAGAAGTAGCAGAGGAAGAAGATGCTCGGGATGGTGCTAGTAACAGCAGCTACACGAACAACTCGAAGGAAGTAGAAGGAAGACGCCCTCTACTGATGAAGAAAGTCGATGTAGACGCAACCCCTGCGTTGATGCTCCGCTCAGGGAGAAAAAGATCCCTCTCGAACAGGCTTCCCGTCCGTCGAACGTAGCAGCATTAGCACCCCCCCTTTCGAATGCGGCAGCAATGGTAACACCGAGCTGCACTACATGGGGTTTATTTATAGGGTGCAGGCTGTCGTAGAGTCCCATTCCTTTTAAGACTCCTATTCCATGTTAGGTTTTCTAAGATTGATCCTTTGATTTCCTAAAGTGTGTTATCTTCCTAAAACTTTAGCCACCTTCCCAAGCTAATCACAAAACCCCAAAGCCACCTTGCACATATATGTCAACGTGGAAGCCCATTAGTTTTTTTTTTTCTATAATGTATAGTCTATTAACGTCCTGGGTTATGGTCCGCAAATAGGTTTAACAAAGAAGTTACGTGATTTCTTTTGCTTCAAGCCCACTACCTATTGGTTTTAAGGCTTTTAGTTAGTAGGCTTGTTTCGGTTGGGCTTCTTGTTTAAGAGTTATTTGTAGTGGTTTTTCTTTTGGGTGGATTTATGAGTAGTTATTGTTAATAATTTTAAACCTACTACCCAAATTAGTATTAAAGTCTACTATTCAAACCCGTTCATTTTAGTCTATTTAACTGGTTGAGTTAGGGGGCATTTAGTTTGTTTACATGTTTAGCTTTTGAGTCTTGTACGAGGCCCACTATCAATTTAGGCTATTTCCATTATCAAAATTTTATTTTCTATATTTATTTCATTACCAATATTAATATGTATCCTTTAAAATTTTCGGGGTGCTACACCCTCCCCCACTTAAAAGAATTTGGTCCCCAAATTCACATAGTTTCCTTTCCAAAATTTGTGGGGTAAGATCACCATATCTAAAGAATGTATTCTGCCTAGATCATTCACATATCATGCTAAGTACTTAAGGTCATATCCGATTCATGTAAGTTTTAGATGAGATAGGTTTATAGGGTTACCTTCTGTTGCTTGTGGTGCTTCTTCCTTTAAGAGTGGACATCGAGCAATTTTGTGATCTCTGCTTCCACAACGGATGCATTTTTCAAGTTTATACCAACACTCGTCCGGATTGTGCCTTCCCTTCTTGCAATGCTTGCATTTCCCCTTGGCCGGAACAATATGTCGATCTTTATTCCGAGGTTTCTTATTTTCATAGAATTTGTTGCCTTCATTAGATCTCTTCTTGTCGTTCATGTTTTCCTTGTTCTTGGGTCCATTTGGTAAGTCCTTCTTGGCGGCCTTTCCTTTGATTCTTTCCATCATATCTATAGCATCTTCCAAGAGTTGAGCTTTTCTAACCATCTCCGTATATGTTTGAATTTCTAGTGGGGCCAGTTGAGGTATAAGTTCCACCTTCAAGCCATTCATAAATCTCTTAGCTCTCATTTTCTCCGTGCTAACCAAGTGTGGTGCATATCGGGCCAATCTAGAAAATCTCGCTTCATACTCGGTGACTGATAGACTACGCTGCTTCAAAGCTGCAAATTCCATAACTTTCTTCTCGCGAATTCTTTCCGAGAAATACTTTTCATTAAAGTGTTCTAAGAATTCGTCCCATGTAACTTGCTCGTTAGGCAAGATTGCTTCCACGGATCCCCACCATACTCGGGCATCCTTCTCTAATTGATATATTCCTAATAGTACCTTCTCTTCATCGGTGCATTGCATCACCTTAAAGGTCCTCTCTATTTCTTGCACCCAATTCTCTGCTTCATCCGGGTCAGTCGACCCACAAAACTTAGGGGGATTTATCTTTTGAAATGTTCGATGCAGATCCCCAGCTCCGTGTTGAGCTCCACCTTGTGCAACCTGTTGTAATGCTTGTGTCAACCCTTGAACCGTACGTTGCATTTCTCTCCATTGAGCTCTCTCAGCGGCCATTCTAGCCTACAAGAATAAGGTTTGGATTAATGATATTCATATCTTGGCAGGTATCTAACGCGAATTTAACATATTTTATCATTTAACCCCAAAGCTCTACCCAAATCTCACAAGGTTCCTATAGGACAACTGGTAAGGACGACTCAATCTAGGACTTGAATCAGATGACCTAGGGATTTAGAAAGCCTAGGCTCTGATACCACCTTCTGTCACGCCCCGAACCGATAACAGCGGAACGTGTCGTTGCTCGGAACGTGGCAGTTAAACAGTCATGTCAATCAGAGCATAGTCATTTCCACAAAACATAATTTAGACAAATAGCAAATTTCATTTCAAATATAAGTTATTTTACATATTCGGGCCCATAAATAACGAAAAGACTCAATAAAAGAAATTACAAGGAGACTCTTGACTCGACTTAACATAAGACACAAGATAGCAAAACTAGGTGGTTCGTCTAGATGTCGGCGTTCTCTTCACTCTTGCCCTTGCCCATCTTGTTCGGTCTCGCCATCACTAAGGTCATTACCTGAAAATATTAGAAACGCAGGGTGAGCGAACGCTCAGTAGGACTTAATATCTCATGATTCCAAGCTAGCTTTAAATCAATTATAGTTTAACATGCTCATGCAGGTCATGCAAGCTATAGAAATCGAGAACTGTAATAACACGAGATAAATTCAAGAACTATAATAAACAAACGAGTAAGCAAGATGCTAGATAAACTCATGTAGATTAGGGACAATGATAATCAAGAGGGTATAGCAAGATCTGATCAAGTACTTTCTCAAGTTAGGTCAAGAGCATTCATGAGGAAATATAACATTCATCTCTCTATGACGAACACTATCACGAGAGCCTCAAGGTATCCGGTATTAAGAAGGATCTTCATGACAAGATAACGAGTACTATCAATGAGATAATTCAAGAACATTTATGATGATCGATATAGAAGTAGAACAATTACTTCTACAAGCATTATATAGCATTTGCCACGACACTAAGGGAATATCACGACGATATGATAACCCCTCCAATATGGCAATTCAAGATATTTTCATGACGAACAATAAGTTGTAGAAAGATGCACTATGATGGCAATTACTCCCGATCATCACTATCACGAGAGCGTTTGCACATCTAGCACTATATAGGATTGGCCAATGCACTAAGGGAAAAATCACGACAATATGACCACCCCTCATGGAAATAGCACTAGTTAGTATTTGGTCGTACACTTAGGAGTTCTCACGACTATATGATTGCTCCTAAATGCCAATAACCGAGTTGGTGAATGCCTGCACCCGATCATCGTATACCGGTAACGTTTGGACTTTGCCTCGCCCAATAGGGTCAGATCAGGACCCGTAGCATTTAAAATGTCATTTTAGTGGGACCCATAGCCCCTGGCATTTAGTCTAGACTAATTCCATATTAATGGCCAAGAATTTCAAGGATCAAGCATGTAAGAACTTTAAGATAGATTTCATGAAATATAGAGTTCAAGGACAGAACTTGTAATAAGGATGATATATCAATAAACCAGATGAAAACCATGACATTCTGGACATCTGGATGATTAGGTACAACCATCTCAGTCGGCCTTGAGGGAATCCAAGGCTACGAGGAGACTTACGGAGGTCCCAATGACTAACTTGCCAGTCCGAAGGAACGGAATGTCCAACGGAGGGCTCGTATGTCACCGAGAGTTGAGTGTATAATGTGAACCAATCATGAAACAGGGACTTCATCTACGAACATGAGATGAGAGTGCCAAAAGACCCGCGGTATGGGTCAAAAACGGAAGAAAACAGTGAGAACATGATTGCGTTAATTATAGAATTCAAGTCTCTCCAATTCTATAATTAACTATAATTAGATAAACTTATATTATTTGACGCCTGTGGGTGGCGTCATTTTTTTATTAGCGTCCCCTTGGGGACCATTAATTTTCATGATTTTTAAATAAATTTATTTAACAAGAATTCACATTTATATCTATTTAATTGAATAAGTTCAAAAATGTACATTAAAAGGCACATTAATTTATTTAAAATAATTTAAGGAAATAGAATATATGATAATTAAGAGAAAAATACGAGGATTCCAAAAATATATTTTCCATAATTTTCTGGCATATATTTTAATAACTATGGATTTTCAAAGATAAGCATACATGATATATATATATATACACTTATATATATATATATATTTATATATATAGAATCTGACGCCTTGTACAAAGGACGTCAGATTTTTGAGAAACGACCGTTTTTGAGTCGTTATTCACAAAAAATGCATTTTTTTAAATCTCTCGTTTCCATACTAAATGATGTCGGAATTTGGCTTATAATATACCGAAATGATCGGCTCGAAAAACTCTACCTAACCATAGGTTCAAAATAATTTTTCGATGAGAGACGGGAGATCTTATAATAGGGGCACAAAAAACGATGCAACCACTTTTATTACCTCGGTCTCCACCCCAATATTACGCCCATAAATTTTCATGGCCAAAGGATACTCCGACGGCCACGAACAAATCGTTAAGATAAAATCCCTTAACTATCAAGCTACAGTGATTTTTATAATTCACCGAGTATATAGTTAAAAAAATTTAATTGTATAACTAATTAATATTTATAATCAATGCAACATTTATATGCACGAAAATTTAAGATTAATCATGGGGATTCTAATAATATGCATTTCACAATTTTTAGATAAAAGGACAGCTGTAATTAATATTAACACATAGGAAGTAACGACATTTGTACTGTCGTTTGTTTAATTAGCGTCCTTTACGTGGGCGTTTCGTATTGAATTAACGACCAGGATGTGGTCGTTAATTCCTTTTTCATGTAAAAACGTAAAAAAAAACATAGGAAGAAATTTCATGATACCACATGCATGTTCTATACACCTAGCATGCTAGTTATTTTATAATTATGCTCGGGAGATTGCCTACCTTTCGAAAATACTTCGACGGATGAAAGAAGAAGAAGAAGTAGCAGAGGAAGAAGATGCTCGGGATGGTGCTAGTAACAGCAGCTACACGAACAACTCGAAGGAAGTAGAAGGAAGACGCCCTCTACTGATGAAGAAAGTCGATGTAGACGCAACCCCTGCGTTGATGCTCCGCTCAGGGAGAAAAAGATCCCTCTCGAACAGGCTTCCCGTCCGTCGAACGTAGCAGCATTAGCACCCCCCCTTTCGAATGCGGCAGCAATGGTAACACCGAGCTGCACTACATGGGGTTTATTTATAGGGTGCAGGCTGTCGTAGAGTCCCATTCCTTTTAAGACTCCTATTCCATGTTAGGTTTTCTAAGATTGATCCTTTGATTTCCTAAAGTGTGTTATCTTCCTAAAACTTTAGCCACCTTCCCAAGCTAATCACAAAACCCCAAAGCCACCTTGCACATATATGTCAACGTGGAAGCCCATTAGTTTTTTTTTTCTATAATGTATAGTCTATTAACGTCCTGGGTTATGGTCCGCAAATAGGTTTAACAAAGAAGTTACGTGATTTCTTTTGCTTCAAGCCCACTACCTATTGGTTTTAAGGCTTTTAGTTAGTAGGCTTGTTTCGGTTGGGCTTCTTGTTTAAGAGTTATTTGTAGTGGTTTTTCTTTTGGGTGGATTTATGAGTAGTTATTGTTAATAATTTTAAACCTACTACCCAAATTAGTATTAAAGTCTACTATTCAAACCCGTTCATTTTAGTCTATTTAACTAGTTGAGTTAGGGGGCATTTAGTTTGTTTACATGTTTAGCTTTTGAGTCTTGTACGAGGCCCACTATCAATTTAGGCTATTTCCATTATCAAAATTTTATTTTCTATATTTATTTCATTACCAATATTAATATGTATCCTTTAAAATTTTCGGGGTGCTACACATCTAGTGCCCTAGGTCCAGATGTCCAGAAGATCTATGACAAATTGATCGCTTTCTTAGCAGAAGTGAGAACTCTGACTAACAGATATGAATCTGTTAATATTCGCCAAGAAGACATCATTTCAGAAGTGGCACATGTCAGAAGCTCCGTTGTGTATTGGCTAGCTGAATTGTCCAATGACTTGAAGGATCTTCACTCTGCCTTGGGTTCAGCCCCTGGTCAGGCATCCTCCAGCAGAGGTCCAACTCAAGATTTCTCCTCTGTTGCTCCTAGGGGTAGACCACCACAAGACAGGCCGCGTGGCCCTTCCAGCAGACATGCCAGATTCTTTTCTCCTTAAAAAAAAAAATAGTGTTCTGTATTTTTTTTTTGCCCATTTTGAGGCTCTCTCACACTCTTGGACTTGTTAATTACATCTCATATCATTTGCATTTCTGCCTCCTTTTATTTCTTTCTTTTTGATGTTGACAAAGGGGGAGAACTCAAGTCTTTGCTACTACTACGATTGAGAATGATTTTTTGTTGTTAATGATTCTTTAATATTCTTTAATGATGATTAATGATGGTGCTGATGATGTTTAGCTTTGAACAGGTTAAAATTTATTCCTGCAAAGACTCAAGACTCATAGTGTTGCCATCCATCAAAAAGGGGGAGATTGTTGAGTCTTTACATGTTTTGAGGATGACAACACTATGAGCCTTAGTGGAGAACAAAAAATATTTCTCTGTGGAAAATAAACTTTCGAGTCACTTCAGTTATTTTCAGGGGTTGTCTTCGTGATGTTTACTGAAGCAGCTCGATTTGTTCTGATGAACCTCGAGTCATTTTCATGTGAACCTCGTGTCGTTTCTTCAGTATTTAGTTGCTCATCTCGAGTCATCCTTTTTATTTTTGCTCTTGTGTTTTCGTGTCATTTACTGTAGTTACTCGAGTCATTTTCCTGCTTTCACTGTTTTATCACGTGTCGTTGTAGCCGTTCCTGTCTTCTGTCTTCGTGTTGTTTTTCCTAGACCTCGTGTCCTTTTTGATTTGTGACCACACTTCGTGTAGGGTTCTATTTTCGTCTTCGAGTTGGTGTCAGTCCCTGTCGTTTCGTGTCGTCCTCGTCTTCGAGTCGTTCGTAAGTTCGAGCAATTTTGTATTCGAGTCATTTTTTTATGTCTCGTGTTGTTTCTGTGTTTGTGTCTTCGTGTTATCTTTTGTGCTTGTGTCTTCGTGTTATTTTTGTGTGTTTGAGTCTTCATGTTATTTATGTGTTTGTGTCTTAGTGTTATTTTTATGTCTTCGTGTTGCTTCTTTCTATCTTCGTCCAGGTTTCCTCTGATCGCGTGTTTTACTACCGTTTTACTCGTGTTATTTACTTCTCACCTCGTGCTGTTCTCATCTGACTTCGTGTCATTCTCTTTGTAGTGTTAGCTTTGTTACTGTGGTACCTTGTGTCGTTCTCTCTTTATCTCGTGCTATAGTCATCTTATGTACCTCGTGTCGTTCTCAGTATAGTGCACCTTTTGTTGTTCCTACACACCTCGTGCAGCTTTAGCTTGAGTGTCAACCGACTTATTTCAGGTATATATATATATAGAGAACCCTGAGTATTAATGGTTTTAATCTCTTTGCAGGAGAAGAAGAAAAATAAAAAGAAGAAGGTGGTCCGAGGAAGAATATTCCCCAGTGACTGGGCTGCACGTGATCCAATACTAAAGGAACCAATGCTATAAGGGCACGTGGAAAGAAGGTTCTGGATCGAGTGTGGGAGGCACACGCATTCTGTACCTTATCCACCTGCTGCTGCTATATATTGAAGCCTTCGTCCACAGATGAAGGTTGATCGAAAGGGAAAAAGAAAAAGCAAAAGTGCAGAGAGTTCGATCCAGCAAAAGAAGAGAAGAAAATAGAGGGCAGAAATTGAAGAAGAGGAAGAAGAGAGAATAGCAGAGAGTGTGAGAGAGAGAGAGCTCGAAGCTGAGAGTTCAGAAAAAAGAAGAAGAAGAAGGATTCTGGTTTCAGGATCAAATCCGAACCAGTTTGCTCTATTGTGAGCTATATTCCGTGTTTTATCATTCCAGTATTCAGTTTGCTGTATCTTTTTAGTTTCTTGTTTTTGATCTTTCTTTACTGTTCTAGTTTTGTCTCCGATTCTCAGGTTGAGATCGGTGGTCCTCCTGTTCTGTTGGTTCAGGAGAAGGGAGACGTTGTCTCCAGTTGCAAGTGGTCGTGTGCTGCTTGTGAGTTCCCTCTGCGCTTCAGAGGAAGAGAGACCTTGGTCTCTGTTTCTAGTGACTGCAGATCACTAGTGTTCCCTCTGGTTGGAGGAAGAGGAACTTGTTTCCTAGTTTCTAGGGACTTGGCATCCTTAGGGTTCCCTCCGGGTGTGGAGGAAGAGGGGAGGGTGTTCCCCTGGTGAAGCTGTGAATCAGCCGTTGTCGCAGACTGAGTCTGCTTGGCTAGCCGGTGCTAGTGGAAGCCTCACTTCGGTTTGAAGTGAGGGGTGGACGTAGGCAGACTGGAGGTCTGATCGAACCACCTTAAAAATCCCTGGCGCAGTGTGTTTGGTTTCTATTCTGGCTTTGGATCTATTTGGTAGATGCTTGTCTAGGCCGATCCATCTCTATCTTCCTAGTTGATCATTCTGCGCTGTTAGTGTTTGACCGTTAAGATCTTTTTCGAAAACTCCTAATTGAGAACTTGTTTTTTTTTAATCCTCAATGTTTTACTGGTAAAGGTCCATTCACCCCCCTCTGGACCTATCAGGCGTTACACCTGAGCCGCTTAAACGGACCCCTTGTCTCACACCGACATCTTGGGTTCGCAAGGCACCCACAATGCAGTGGAGCGATTCCCTCATCCCTTCTCTGAAGGGGTGAGCGTTCTCCTGCGCTTATATATGGTGTTCCCTTGGTAGGTGGCAAAATCCGTCGTCACTATTGATAGCCACAAAACCCATCGTTGAAAAGTCGTGCCACAATTTAAAAATAACCGCACTCACTCACTTGAAAAGATTTGAATTAAAGTAAAGTGGTAAGAACGGATCGATCCCACGGAGAAGAAATATTTTAATTAAGCATGGTGGAGAATTCTTATATTTGAAAGATCCAAAGTTTGAGTGGGTTTAAACTAATGAAAGGAAAATTGTATGAAAATAAACTATCTAAAGAATATGAGAGGGTTAAGGAGAGAAATTGGAAGGAGATAGAAAGAGAAAATAGGAGAACAATTTGCATAAAATCAACTTTATTACTAAGAGAGAAGATTACAAAGTCTATGAAAAGCAAAATTACAACTTGCAAATGGAAGAAATAAGAGCCAAGATTATGAAGATTAGCGCCGCCGCCTCCTTGCCAAGCCTTGAAATTTCACCCCGCCATGAAAGTAGACACCGCCGAGAGGACCAAAGGAAGAAGATCCGCCAAGGGGATGTGGGAAGAAATATGGAAGAGGGAGATATATAGGTGGAAGAAGAGAGAAGTTAAAAACACTGTTTAAACATGTGTGTGCGTGTGTGCTTTGAATAGAGAAAGAGGAAAGGCTACGGTGGAAATAAAAACACAGTAAAACACTGAAAATAGAGGGTGATTAGAAGAGAGATATCTTAAAATCTAAAGAGATTTAAAAGAAGTGGAAGAAGAAAAAGTTGTGGAGGATGAAGAGAATAAGAAGATTGCTGAAGAACACAGAGACAGAAGATGAGAGGAAGAGAGTGAAAAACATGGAAGACCAAGAGGTGGTGCGCGGATGAACAATAAAGCCAAAAAAAACTGAACTTTGGAAAATAGATTGTAACTTGAACAAGAGGAAGAATTGGAAGAAGAGGTAGAAGAAGAAGTTGAAGAACACCTAAAAATGAACAACTTTTGTGAAGATAGTAAGAGGTAAAGAGGATCATAAGGGGGAGAAAAATGAGAAAAAAAAGAGTTATAAAAATTGGATGAACAGTAAAATTACAGAATAGGGCTTTAAAAAACTGAGAATAAGTTAAAAATTGAGGAAAATTAGAGGAAGAGGAAGAAGAGAGATTTGAAAATCACTTAAAAATGGAGAAGATTGCAAAAGAAAGAATTTTGAAAGGAAGAGTAGAAAAGCATGAAACCTAGGATAGAAAAAAGGCTAAGCGGCTAACTCCTCCCCTCGGTCGCCTACGGGTGGTTTATATAGGGTGCAGAGAAAACCCACGGTCGATGCTTTCCAGATTGACTCAAATCCGACTTTCCAGCAGTAGGGTTGATCAAAGGAGAGATCTTTTTATAGATAGAGTCCTCCTTTCCTCAAACAAGAGGAGATAAGTTCAAAACTTGGGAGATAAATACGATCGGGCGAATCCCATTTCCGTTTCAAACTCTTCTGAAAATGGTGACTGGGGCGGCGGGCGCAAATTGAAATAGCGGCTGCTCAAGCGGTCGCACATTCCTATTTTCCTTTTTTGACATTTTCTTCTTTTTTCCAAAAATTAATGAATCAGCGACTCCATGGACAAGCGTAGTTTCTTTTTTCTATTTTTCTTGATTTTCCGCATAATTGAATGAGCGCCCACGCAAGCGGTCGCTATTTCTTTTCCACAATAATTCACGTCAACTTCAACGGCCGCACAATCTTCTTTTTCTTCTAGCTTTTATTCTTTTTCTAAATTCATAAAATGAATTTGCGTCCGTGTATGCAGTCACTTATTCCTTTTTTTTCCTTTTTCTTTTCAGCTTTTCATACAAACAAATAAATAAATGAACGCCTGTTGGAACAGTCGCTATTTAAATAGCGTTTGGCCATGTGGTCGCAATTTCTTAAAAATTCAAAAATTTTAAATAATCAACATTTTTCAGCAGAGATGACTTTCAAATAATTGTGTAAATTCTTGAATATTTTCTCACATGGTCATTTTGACTCAAATTTGATGGATAATGCATGCAGACTCAAATAATGTGTGAGAATGAAATTAACTACCCATGTAGCACAACTTTATTCATTAAATGCTTAAAAATGATGAATGCGATGCAACTTATGATATGAAATATAGCACTTATCACACCCCCCAACTTACTCATTGCTAGTCTCTTAGCAATGCAAATAAATTGAAATTTAGGATCAATAAGAGTTTGTAAAATCCATATTTTTTAATCCAACTCTTCCTTCACAGAATTAACCAAAGATTAGGAATTCGGAATCATTAATACACACTAGCCTTATGTAGGAAATTAACGTACATGATCAAGAATTCAAATCAAAGCTCAATAGCACTTGTGCATGTGTAACTACCAAATCCACAGCATAGATAATTGTGTCCCCCATTTACTATTCCAAACAAGTGCCTTTCAACCCTGCACCTCCTAGATCAGAGCATTAAGCATACTAGCTTTTTGTCTGCCTTATTTCTTTGTCCCTTTGGGATCTTTTATTCCACACATGATGCTGCACTACCCCTTTACTGTTTTACGCGAACCTCAACACGTCTTAGGTGAAGTAAGCCCGGTTATTAAGATCAGGGTTCCCTTTTCCGTTTGACGCGAACCTCAACACGTCTTAAGTGAAGTAGGTCCGGTTACTAAGAATTGGGATATTTTTCATGGTGTTCTTTTCTTTTTCTTTTTCAACCATGTGCTTTTGCACTTACTTGATAGATAACTTGGCAGAAAGCTATATTAAAAAGATCTCTTCCTCAAGAAGTGTAGAGTATCAGACAACATACCTAAAATAGCACGAGACTTGTCCTGCTTGTTTCATTAACGTGCAATGTGATTTCTTTTCTTAGGTGCACATGAACTTTAAAGAGATTCTCATATCAGTTTTTCATAGCTTGATTGAAATAAATTTCCACCATCCTTCTCCCTAGTTTTTTCTATTCCAGAATCACTTTCAATAAAAGCATGAATCAATAAAACTCAAGTGGGGATTTCATCTTTTCATTTTCGTGCACAACTACAAGACATTATAATCATGAAAGAATCAGGTTGTACTATATGCATCATATGAAATTTTCTCTCTCCCCCCCAACTTGAATGACATTGTCCTCAATGGCATGTAAAATTGAAAGCAAATAGAATAATGTAACCAATAAATTTTGCTGAGATGGAAGGATACAACCTGGTGTGTGTGATGAAAACTCCATCAATGGCCAGCGATAGCTTCTTCTCTTTGACCTGTCTTACTGAAACACACTTAAACAAAAATATCAAAACCTTGAGTTGCCTCCCAAAAGCGCTAAGTTTTCCGTCTTCAGCCAAACGCATGCAAGCTCGCAAAGATTTTATACTGGACCACTCAAAGCAATGGACTCTTTTAGCAGCTAATCATTTTCCAAGTAAGGTTTTAATCTTTGACCGTTGACAGTGAAAATGTGACCATTTTTAGGATTCAAAATTTTAACAGCACCATGGTCAAAAACTTTAACAACAACAAACGGTCCATCCCATCTGGACTTGAGCTTACCAGGGAACAAGCGTAGCCTCGAGTTAAATAGCCAAACCTTTTGATTAACAGAAAATGTTTTCCTGTGAATATGCTTATCATGAAATGCTTTGGTTTTAGCTTTGTAAATCATGGAATTTTCGTAGGCTTCATTTCTTAGTTCCTCCAGTTCATTAAGTTGTAGAGCTCTTTGGGTACCAGCTTGATTAAGATTGAAGTTGACTTGTTTAATGGCCTAATATGCTCTATGCTCAAGTTCTACAGGCAAGTGGCAAGCTTTTACAAAAATGAGATGGTAAGGTGACATGTCAATGGGAGTTTTATATGCAGTTTTGTAGGCCCATAATGCATTATCTAGTCTGTCGGACCAGTCTTTTCTATCCGGCCTAACTGTCTTATGCAAAATGTTTTTAATTTCCCTATTGGATACTTCAACCTGGCCACTGATTTGGGGATGATAAGGGATAGCGAGCTCGTGAGTGATGCCAAATTTACTAAGCAAAGCTCGGAATTGAGAATTCGTGAAGTGAGAACCCCCATTACTAATGATAGCTCTAGGATAACCAAATCTGGAAAAAATGTTCTTCTTGACAAATGTCATCACTACCTTATGGTCATTGGTCCTAGTAGCAACAGCTTCAATCCATTTTGAAACATAGTCCACTCTCACCAAAATATATTCATTGCCAAATGAAGGTGGAAATGGTCCCATAAAATGTATTCTCCAAACATAAAAAAATTTAACTATGAGAATGGGATTAAGTGGCATCATATCCTTCTTAGAATTGTTACCCACTGCTTGACATATCAAATAAGTTTTTTAAAATTCATATGCATCTTTAAATAATGTGGGCCAATAGAATCCACTTTGTAAAACCTTCGCCGATGTCTTCTTTCCAGAAAAGTGTCCCCCACAAGCAAGATTATGACAGAAGTTTAAAACAGATTGATGTTCCTCCTCGGGGACACATCGTCTTATAATCTGATCTAGACCCATGTGAAATAGCTCAGGGTCCTCCCAAAAATAGTGCTTAACCTTTGAAAAGAATCGATCATTCTCTTGCCTAGACCACCCTCCCGGAATTTGTCCTACCGCCAGGTAATTGACTATGTGAGCGTACCAGGGAGCTGAAGTGTGAGAGATGGAAAGAATTTGTTCATCAAGAAAAGAATCAGACATCGGGGCACTCTCAGGTATCACTATCCTGGATAAGTGATCAGCAACAACATTTTCTAACCCCTTTTTATCTCGAATTTCTAAATCAAATTCTTGTAATAATAAAATCCACCGAATGAGATGGGGTTTAGCTTTCTTCTTAGAAAGGAGATACTTCAAAGCAGAATGATCCAAATAAACAATAACCTTAGCCCCTAACAAATATGATCGAAATTTTTCTAGGGCAAATACAACAGCTGGCAATTCCTTTTCCGTGGTAGTGTAGTTTAATTGCACATCAACGAGGGTGCGACTCGCATAGTAGATTACCACGGGTTTCTTATCAATCCGTTGACCCAAGATAGCTCCAATAGCATAGTCTGAGGCATCACACATGATCTCAAAAGGGAGCGACCAATCAGGAGATTGAAAAATCGGAGCTTAAGTAAGAGCCGCTTTCAAAGAATTGAACACCTTCAGACAAGAATCATCTAATTGAAAGGGAGTGTCTTTGGCTAGCAACAGTGTGAGAGGACGAGTAATGGTAAAGAAGCTTTGGATGAATCTACGGTAAAATCCAACATGGCTAAGAAAAGATCGAATCTGTTTGACAGAAGAAGGGGGATGAAGATTGGAAATTAAATCAACCTTAGCCTTATCAACCTCTATTCCTCTCTCTGAAACAACATGGCCTAAAACTATTCCTTCTCTCACCATAAAACGACTCTTCTCCCAGCTTAATACAAGATTTGAATCAATGCACCTCTTCAGCACCTGAGTTAAATTCTCCAAGCAATGTTCAAAAGAAGTACCAAACACTAAAAAGTCATCCATAAATACCTCCAAAAATTCATCCACCATTTCAGAAAAGATTGGCATCATTCATCGCTGAAAGGTGGCTGGGGCATTGCATAGCCCAAATGGCATTCTTCTAAAAGTAAACGTGCCATAAGGGCACGTGAATGTTATCTTTTCTTGATCCTCCGGGTAAATAGCAACCTGATTATACCCAGAATAACCATCCAAAAAGTAAAAATACTTCTGCCCAGCCAGTTTCTCCAGAATTTGATCCACAAATGGAAGTGGGAAATGATCTTTCTTTGCCATGGAATTCAATTTTCTATAGTCTATACAAACTCTCCACCCCATTTGCAATCGCATGGGCATGTCTTCTCCTTTCTCATTGGTCATAACCGTCAGCCCTGACTTCTTTGGAACAACTTGTGTGGGGCTGACCCACTTACTATCTGAAATGGGATATATAATCCTAGCATCTAGCCACTTTACAACATCTTTCTTGACTACCTCCTTCATGTGCAACCGGCGCTGCATCTCTCTGCTCGGCTTGGCATTGTCCTCTAGATAAGTATAATGCATGCACACATCCGGACTAATACCCTTCAAATCCATCACTGACCAACCTATCGCCCCCTTGTGCTCTTGAAGGATATCTAAAAGCTGAGATTCCTGAGCAGCAGTGAGATTGGAAGCAGTGATTACGAGCAGAGTGTGGTCGGGACCTAGATAAGCATACTTTAAATAATCAGGCAGAGGTTTTATTTCAAGAACGGGCAGCTGATCCAACGATGGAAGAATAGGTTCAACTTGCAATGGAGGGAGTGGCTCTATCCTAGAGTAGGGTGCTAAAGAGAATAAAGAATCTTGCAGCATGCTACCCTCTTCTAAGATATCCTTCACTTCATCCGGATTTTCATCGATCAATTCCTCAAAAATATCAATAGCATTACACTCCTCATCCTATTCCGGATATTGGGATACCCTAAACACATTCAAAGAAACCTTCTCACCTCCAAACGATATGTCCATCATTCCCGTGGCACAGTTTATGTTGGCTTTTGCCGTAGCTAGAAACGGAAGTCCCAAAATAATTGGAGTATGCTTTAATTTCTAGGACAATGCCATATCCAAAATAAGGAAATCCATCGAGAAATAGCACTCATGTACTTTGACAATCACATCTTCTAATAGACCCCTCGAAGTTTTCACAGATCGATCCGCCAGTTGAAGGATTATAGATGTGAGTTTTAACTCCCCCAGATCAAATTGCTCATATATAAAGGTGGGCAAAAGATTCACGCTAGCACCTAAGTCTAGCAATACTTTATCAAATGTAACTCCACCTATATCACATGAAATTAGAGGAGCTCTAGGGTCCTTCAATTTCTTTGGTAAATGATTCATCACAACAGCACTGACATCTTCAGATAGGCGGACCTTTTGAGTTATCTCCTTAGGCTCCCTTTTTGGAGTACATAGCTCTTTCAGAAACTTTACATATGTCGGTACTTGCTTGATCGCATCCAAAAGTGGAATATTGATATTCACTTGTTTAAACAATTCCACTAATTCCTCTTGTTGAACCGTCTTTTTCTTTTGAGCCTTCGACTATAAAACATCGGGAAAAGGGATCTTAGGAACATACTCTTGGGGTCCTTCTTCATCAACCTTTGATTTTCTTTTATCTAGCTTCTTTTCTCCCCCCTCTGGCTTCTTCTTCTCTTACACAATCGCTGGCTCCTCTTATTCACTATCACTCTCCTCGTGGGCTTCTTGGCCTGAACTGCTACCAACATCCTTAGCCTGATATGGGTCGACTAGAATCTTCCCACCCCTAAGGGTAGATATAGCCTTGGCATTCTCAAATTGAGGGCCTACAGGAGGGGGGGGCTGAGGTTGGTTGGGTTGAGGAAGAATGGGAGGAGCTTTCTGAGGGAAACCTGGGGGTTGATTCCTGGGGTTAGCCACTGGTTGGCTAGGAAGCTGGCCTACCTCTCTTCTCATGTTATTCGCTGCTAACTGCCCTATTTGGTTCTCCAACTTAGAAATAGACTGATGCTGAGTAAGGATAAGTTATTGGAGTTGCTCGAATTTCTCATCAAAATTGGGCTGAGTAGGAGGTGGCTGATATTGGGGTTGATGAAAATGATTAGAAGGATATTGATTATATGGGCCCTGAAAAAATTGATTTTGATAATACGGGGCCTGAGCTTGATGGAATGGAGGTTGGGGGTATTGATGCTGAGCTTGAGGAAAAGGAGATGGAAAGTGTTGGTGAGACTGACTTGGCACTTGAAGGGGTTGTTTTTGAACAACTTGGTTTTAGGGATTCACCTGCATAGGTGGACCTTGTTGAGGCTTCCAAGAAAAATTGGGATGATTTCTCCAACTTAGATTGTAGGTGTTGGAATAAGGATCGTAAGCAGGTTTGGACACACCCCAAGCAGTAAAGATCTGTTCTTGGATGAACGGGGGAAGCTGGGCCGCCGTAGGGCAATCAGTGATAGCATGGTTTGGGCTAGAACAAAGAGCACAGATTTCTTCAAGATTGGGAACTGAGAACGATTGAGGTTGAGGAGCAGAAGAGAAAGAAGGTCCCTGTCTAGATAGCAACTGATACTGGGCTACTAAATCAACCTTTTCCATCTTCTGAGTCAACAAATCCATTTTATTCAATTTCTGAGTTATGGCATTGATATCCACTTTATTCTCAAATTCTCCTTGGTTCTTAACTTCATATAGCACTGACCTCTTGGATGGCCCAATCATTCGTTCATAAGATGAGAGTGAGGCATGACTAATGAAATTTTCACTAAGCATCTCAAATAAATCATAAGCCTCGTCCTCGCTTTTACTCATAAATGCTCCCCCACATGAAGCATCCACCATATGTCTATAATTTTCTGTCAAACCTTCATAGAATGTCTGGATAATTTGCCATCTTGATAATCCATGGTGGGGGCATTTCCTTAGCAAATCTTTCAATCTATCCCACGCCTCATGAATTTGTTCTCCAGGATTTTGTATGAATCCAGTTATGGCTCTCCTCATGGTATTGGTTCGTCCAATGGGATAGAATTTCTTTAAAAAATTCCTTTTACATTTCAGCCCAAGTATCTATGGATCTACCCAAGGCACCCAACCAATATTTGGCTTTGTCTTTAGTGAGAAAGGGAAGAGAGTCAATCTAAGAGCATCATCTGAAAAGTTATGAATCTTGACAGTGGAGCAAATCTGGAGGAACTCATCAAGATGTTTATAAGGGTCTTCATTGGTATTGTCATAAAAAGATGGCAACATTTGAATGGTACTAGACTTGATTTCATACTGAACCGCTTGGTTCTGAGGTGCTTGGTCATAGAAGGACGGTTGGTATTGGTTAGGCATGAAATAGTCCTTCATCTCCTTGGGGACATGTTGAGGGTTTTGGTTTTGGTTCTCCATGAGGTTAGGTTGTATATGATTTCTAGAATGTACTAATCTCTCAATCTCACTAATGGGCCTTAACAAATGCGGATGTAGGGATCTCCTACCTTGCATGCAATGCAAAAGGGCCCAAAGAGAGAAAGTTGTTTTTGGATTTTTAAAATTTTTAGATTTTTTTTCTTTTTTTCAACATAATGCAAATGTAACTACAACTATATAAATTATGAATGCAAAATGATGGTTTTTTTTTCAAAATAAGTTTGGAAAATAATGTAATGAATCAAACACTATATGAATGCAAAATGATGATGTGTGTGTGCATTTTTTTTATGTAAAATCTTCTAAGAGCAATCTATTTTTAAGGTACTTTTTGGTACAACCGGCCCGACGTCCGTGAGGGAATCCACGGGTGCGGAGACTTATGGAGGTCTTGGAAAAGAAAATTCCAATCCAAAGAGACGGAGTGCTCAATGAAGAGTCTTTCCAATTCTAAGAATGGTGTAAGGAACCTAATTTTCCCTTGAGAAGGGGAAATAGAAGAGAAGATAAAGAAATTTTTTCTTTTTTTTTCAAAGGATGAAGCAAACAAATAAAAAAAATCAACTAAAATGCACAATGCATGAAAGGATGCAACTAAGATGAGAACATGCTAGCATAATAAGATTTTTTCTGATTTTCTATTTTCTGAATTTTTTTTCAGCGAATTTTGAGATTTTTCAAAAAGAGATAAATGAAAGCAACTAACAACTAAAAATAACAACTATCATGCACCTCTACTAAAAAAATAAATCCTAAAATCATGTTTTTGAAGTTTTCTGGATTTATGAATTTTTTTCAAAATTTTTCAAAATTTTTATGATTTTTTAAAAAATTGGGAAAACATGACCTTTTCCTACGTTTACTGACCTATAGCGACGCTTGAATTTTCTGGAATTTCTACTTTCTGCTACAGTTTCAGGTTTCAGTGACGCTTTCTGTTACCGTTTATTTTTTGAGAATTTCTAGGTCCGAATTTGTGTGGATTTTTTGATTTTCTGATTTTTTTTCCTATAAAATAAAAACAGACAAATTAGCAAAACTATATACAAATCAAACACAAGAATTTTCAACCATTAAAAAATATTTCTTCCCCAGCAACGGCGCCAAAAATTGATAACCATAAAATCCATCGTTGAAAAGTCGTGCCACAATTTAAAAATAACCGCACTCACTCACTTGAAAAGATTTGAATTAAAGTAAAGTGATAAGAACGGGTCGATCTCACGAAGAAGAAATATTTCAATTAAGCATGGTAGAGAATTCTTATATTTGAAAGATCCAAAGTTTGAGTGGGTTTAAACTAATGAAAGGAAAATTACATGAAAATAAACTATCAAAAGAATATGAGAGGGTTAAGGAGAGAAATTGGAAGGAGATAGAAAGAGAAAATAGGAGAACAATTTGCACAAAATCAACTTTATTACTAAGAGAGAAGATTACAAAGTCTATGAAAAGCAAAATTACAACTTGCAAATAAGAAAAAGGGAAGAAATAAGAGCCAAGATGATGAAGATTAGTGCCGCCGCCTCCTTGCCAAGCCTTAAAATTTCACCCCGCCATGGAAGTAGACGCCGCCGAGAGGACCAAAAGAAGAAGATCCGCCAAGGAGATGTGGGAAGAAATATAGAAGAGGGAGATAGATAGGTGGAAGAAGAGAGAAGTTAAAAATACTATGTAAACCTGTGTGTGCGTGTGTGCTTTGAATAGAGAAAGAGGAAAGGCTACGGTGGAAATAAAAACACAGTAAAACACTAAAAATAGAGGGTGATTAGAAGAGATATAGCTTAAAATCTAAAGAGATTTAAAAGAAGTGGAAGAAGAGAAAGTTGTGGAGGACGAAGAGAAGAAGAAGATTGCTGAAGAACACAGAGACAGAAGATAAGAAGAAGAGGGTGAAAAATATGGAAGACCAAGAGGTGGTGCGCAGATAAACAATAAAGCCTAAAAAAACTAAACTTTGGAAAATAGATTGTAACTTGAAAACGAGGAAGAATTGGAAGAAGAGGTAGAAGAAGAAGTTGAAGAACACCTAAAAATGAACAACTTTTGTGAAGACAGTAAAGGGAAAGAGGATCAGAAGGGGGAGAAAAATGAAAAAGAACAGAGTTATAAAAACCAGATGAACAGTAAAATTACAGAATATGGCTTTCAAAAATTGAGAATAAGTTAAAACCAGAGGAGAATTAGAGGAAGAAGAGAGATTTGAAAAGCACTTAAAAACAGAGAAGATTGCAGAAGAAAGAATTTTGAAAGGAAGACTAGAAAATCATGAAAACTTGGATTTAAAAAGGCTAAGCGGCTAACTCCTCCCCTCAGTCGCCCACGGGTGGTTTTATAGGGTGCAGAGAAAACCGACGGTCGATGCTTTCCAGATTGACTCAAATCTGACTTTCCAGAAGCAGGGGTTGATCAAAGGAGGGATCTTGCCATAGATAGAGTCCTAATTTCCTCAAACAAGAGGAGATAAGCTTAAAACTTGGAAGATAACAACGATCGGGCGAATCCCATTTTCGTTTCAAACTCTTCTAAAAATGGCGATTGGGGCGGCGAGCGCAAATTGAAATAGCGGCTGCTCAAGCGGTCACACATTCCTATTTTCCTTTTTTGACATTTTCTTCTTTTTTCCAAAAATTAATGAATCAGTGACTCCATGGACAAGCGTAGTTTCTTTTTTCTATTTTTCTTGATTTTTTGCATAATTGAATGAGCGCCCACGCAAGCGGTCGCTATTTCTTTTCCACAATAATTCACGTCAGCTTCAACGGCCGCACAATCTTCTTTTTCTTCCAAGTTTTCTTCTTTTTCTAAATTCATAAAATAAATTTGCGTCCGTGTATGCAGTCGCTTATTCCTTTTTTTTCTTTTTCTTTTCAGCTTTTGTCCAAATAAATAAATAAATGAACGCATGTTGGAACAGTCGCTATTTAAATAGTGTTTGGCCCTGTGGTCGCGATTTTCTGAAAATTCAAATAATCAACATTTTTCATTAGAGATGACTTTCAAATAATTGTGTAAAATCTTGAATATTTTCTCACATGGTCATTTTGGCTCAAATTTGATGGATAATGCATGCAAACTCAAATAATGTATGAGAATGAAATTAACTACCTATGTAGCACAACTTTATTCATTAAATGCTCAAAAATGATGAATGTGATGTAACTTATGATATAAAATATAGCACTTATCAACTATCCTCACCGAAGTTGTCAACCCTCATATACACATGTAAAGGCGCATAATAGAAAAGATAACAATAAAGTATGCAAGAGAAAATAGGAGCAGCAATAAAGAAACATTGATTTTTACTATGATAATAGAAAGTACAATGCAATCCCTCCTTGAAGGAGTACAATAAGATGGTATGAAGCATCTATAGCCGGCAGAATATATCTTCAAAATCTAAGAGCCTGACATACGGTGCCACCGCTTGTTCCTGAAGGCAGGCCTCCTCGGCTTGAAGCTTGGTCAACTCCTCCTGGAGTGAAGTGATCTGACCTTCAGCCATGACCACTTCCTCGGTGCTCTGGGTATCCAGCAGCTCCATAAAATTATACTCCTGATTGATAGTTGCAAGTTCTGCTTGCAGCTCCTCCACCCAGCCCCTCAGAAACTTGGCGCGCTCAGAGGTAGTTCTGCTGATTTCGCGGCGCTCTTATACAGTCAACTCTAGGGGTTCTAGAGTCACCTGGCATTCGGCTCTCTGCAGCTTCAGGGCATTCAGTCAATCACCCAGGAGGCGCCCTATGTAATCTCAGCAGTTCACAAATTTCAGCAATAGAATCACTCGTTGAGTCCATGTTTCTAATGGGCATCCCAGCGCCCGAAGACCAACTGTAAGGCGCTCCGCTACCTCTCGCAGCTGAGGATACGACAAATCTAATCGAGACAGCATAGTTTGCCGCAACATTTGCAGGTTCTGCCAGACTAGCTCATCAGAAGAAACAAGACCGAAGAGTGCTGCTGGCGGGAGGTGAAACTCAACTTCATTGTCGACTATAGCCCACAGGTCAGCATCGATGGCCGAAGAAGAAGACGACAGAGTTGACAACGATGCTGCGGCCCGTACATCAATAGCTACCCTTTGCTTGATGGGTTCTGCTCCCTACTAAGCGATTTCTTTCAACACAATCTTTCTAGGAAGTTCTAGAACCACCTCGGCCTCGAGCTGAACACTAGGTTCCTCAGCACCTAGAAGAGCCGAAGTTGACGCCTGCACTACTGTAGTGGTTAAAGCTAAAATTCGGGCAGGGTCAACTTCATGTCTCAACTCGATCCACGGAGTTTCTAGAAGAATTTACTCGAGGGTGCGCCCCAGCCTTGACGTTTCACCCCGGGCATCTAAATCTGCCGTCACTCACTTGACCCCTGGTAGAATTCTAACGGCCACAGGCCGCCTTACAGGCATGATATCTCCAGAGGTCATGGGCACAATAGATGGAGGGCTTGACACCTCGACCGGGGGAACACTGCTAACTTCTAGAGCTGGTAACTCGACAGGAATGGCCGGCACCTGAAAATCCAAGACAAGCAAAAGAGTGTTAGATAGTTCTACCCGTCAAACAAAAGGCAAAGAAAGCAAGGAGCGGGGTTCACCTCAACTGTTGTCAAGCCTTGTGCCGTTGACTGAGCGATAGACCCGGCAGGGTGCTCCTTAGTACCAGTCTCACCAGTTACCTTCGGGGTAGCTTCCTCGGTGCTGGGATCTCAGAGAATTAGCCATGGCGGGATAAACATGGGTAGCCCAGCTGTTAAAGTATGGGAGATTGGAGAGCTTCTTTCGGCAGTCTCGGTGGCTCCTTCGTCATCAGAATAATCACAATCTACTTGCTCTTCGGAGGGAGAGGATGAGCTCTCAGAAGAGCCCTCCATTGGACTACTCGGCCTACGCCCGATTTCGAGCCCACCCTGAGTAGCTTCCGAAGCTGCCTCGGCTTCACAATGTGAAGGCGAACGTATGGTGATGCGTCGTGCAGGAACTACCACTTCTTTCAAGGCCGTCCGTTACCCCATTAGAGGCAAAGGAGCACCCGGAGGCGGGACCACGGCTTCAGGAAGAATCTGAGGGACCCCTGGAATGTGACACAAAAAGGGGGAATGAGACAAAGAAGGAATCATGGGCCTTAAGGGGTCTAAAACGATGTTGTCCAACTCACCTTCCGCTTCACCAGCTGGGGTAGGAGAAGGGAGAGTTTCCCTCTCATGGCTCTGAACAGGGGCTTCTGTTTCAACCCCGCTTGCCCCTTCTACATCGACGGCCTGTTCAGCGGTCGAGGTCGGAGGAACTACGAGTGCTGCTATAGGATGCAGAATTCGAACAATTATGAATAAGCCCTGAAGTAGCCATTAGTATAGGCGCACATATGCCCGACGTACCTTCACCCTCAGATGGCGAAGTGTGGGAAGAAACAAATTCTTCAAAGGAAGGAACTGCGGGCGGGGTAGCCTCGACAGTTGCGGCCGTGGTGGCCACATGTTCAGTCGTAGCTTGCTGGGCTTTCTTGGCCCGTGTGACAGTCGTTCTAACTGGCAATGCCTTTCTCTTCCCATTGCCCTTAGGCGGTAGTAGAGTTGTGGTAGGAGCCGGAGTATCAAAATGAGAAGGCTTTTGAGCTTGCAAAATGATTCTATGATAGTTGCCTTACTGTTGAACGTCTGGCCTATCTGCAAAAAGAAGAAAAATATGTCAGAGCCTGACATAGCAGAGAAGTGCTTGCTCTATCTAAGCTGTATAAACAAAGACATACCTACTGGCCCTGTATAAAGTCGGGAGAGGGGCCAATAGTACAGGCAAACTTCCTTATCCCGCGAGGACGCTTCTCAAATCAACCAGCATACATCCCCTATTGTCTCACAACGATCGGCCAAATGTTCGGGGTCTGGATGCTGTCGGGAAGCCAGACAATGGTACAAATTAAGGTGGTCTATGCCCCTACCCATCTGCATACTTAAAAGCAACAAAAAGCGACTGGCCCAAAATCGCCTCAATCGGGCTGATAATATTTAGACCACAAATATTCATCAAAATAAAGAGCCATGAGGTCTGGCGATGATATGTATTAGTCTGGTCTTCTTTCCTTACAAAGGTGTGATATGGGCAATGTCGATCCATCTCTAAGCACCAGGGGATGACAGAAGGCATAGGCTTCTCCACAGGCAAGGGAAATTGTTGCATGTCAAGCCGGGCATCCCCCACCTGACTTAACCCTTTAAGGGTCTGCAAGAAGTCATCTTCATCAATCGCCAGTAGCTCTGGCAATGGTTTCTGGGCCCGCTTCTTTGCAGCTTTCTGGGCCTGAATATATGTCTCTGCCTCTTTCGGCCTCTAAGACATGAGTCTTTTCAGATGGGCCTCATCGATATCAAATACTGGCACGGCCTGACTGGTTAGAAACTTGCGCTCCGCCACATCTCAGCACTCTATCTTAGAGTTTTGATAAAAGCTGGTCCGCACGTTCCACCATTTAACATATTCAGAAGTAAGGAACGCGCCCGGGAGCTGGAACCCGGAAGGTGCAAGTATCCCTCCGATGAAAAAAATCCCACCAGGTCCAGTCCTCATCAGCAACGGGCACGTCGTGCTTCACTCTACTCTCCAAGTTGAACTGGGCAGATGACGGGGGAATATGCTGGTCATATTTGAAATTTTGATCGAATATGAAGGGGTAATAGTGATCCAGATATATGTTGCCGCCCTTTCTGAAGATTAACACACTGGGGCGGATGGCCAATGCCCAATCAACCAGTTCAGGATCTAGAATAGGATGGGTCACTGGGTTGCCTGAAACTGGATGAAAGTATGCCTCCGTGTCTTCCATTTTACACTCGTGAAGGCGGCTGACCAGCGGGCTGGAGTGTGCCGCTAGACTCCAAAAATGAATGGTGCCCGGGGAGTCCACTGGGACCTTGGTTAGTTGGCCCCGGATAGAAAAAAGTTGTTGTGTATCTAGGCCAGGCTCGGAGCTGGCAAACTCAATCATACGAGGGAACAATGCAGGCGCCTGAAGGGTCCTCAGAGCAAACTCAGGAATAGCGTGCAAACCCACACATTAAAGAAATGAAGAGGCTCCACCATCTGAAGGTTGCGGGGAACACATGATCGGTTGAGCTCCCCCAACATTTTGTAAATGAGGCAAAGCGTCGCTGGGCATATAGACAACTTTATACCCCAGGCCATCTGGTAGGCAAGATAAATAGCTTCCAGGTGAATGACGGTCTCATCCCCATGCAGAAGAGCAAAGGAGCAGAGCTAGTAAGTCCTAAAGGCTGCACAATGGGTGACAACGTCTACTCCTGCCGGGTTCGGCCCGCCATGCTGTCTTTGCTGGACAGAAGATTGAAGACCTGCTTTATAGCGGGCACGCCGCATCGACTTCGCCACTGCTGGTACCACAGAAGGGTAGTCTTCATATTTGAAAGTACCCTGAAAGAAATATTGGAGCCACATGCCCATGCGCACTCGCTTCTTATCACCCTTCTTCCTGGCTTGGGATGAAGAAGCTTTGGCGGGATCTTCATAATAGGACAAGCACAAAGTCCTATATACCTTCATCAAGTAGCGGTATGCGAAGCCCACAAACTAGCGACCCTCTCCATTCGATTCATCCTTCAAAGGGTCTGCCAAGCATACTTCTTCATAGGGCTCCTCGTCAAAGGGCAACCCACTTAAATGTGAGAGGCTCCACAAGTCCAAAGAAGTCTCCCCCTCAGCTATATAGAAGGTGTTGAACTCAGGGTTAAAGACTTCCATCATACTGCAGCATAATCCCTTAGAAATGGGATATCTGAAACGGGAGGCATAGACACTATGAAACACTCCCACTCTTATCAAAATTGGACCATATTCTTTCAGCACATAATCTGTAAACTCGACTGCTCCGGCTCGAAAAGAATGGTCATCTATCGCCTTCAGGTCAGCGAACCACCCCACCGCCAACTGATACTTGAACTGCACGGCCAGGCAGTCCAGAATAAAGGGCTCTTCTCTGAATCCCCACTTCAAAGGCCCCAGGAATAACCCGAAGCTGGATTTCTCTTTGTGTACGCGTCTTGTGGCATTGTCCCACCGCGCGGGGGTGAACTCTGGGGCTCGAGTCAGTATGTTTCATGACGGTGTCAACTCTGCCACTCCCAACATTGCCTTCCATTTACGAGGTTCGCCCGGGAGGTAGATTGGTTTGCCTTATTGAAAAACCCCCTTAAGGATGTATCATTCTGCAAGAATCGCGGCTTCGACCCATCATGCCAATAGCTCATCTCTCTTCCCATCAATGCTGAATTTGCTGATAAATGGAAGAAGACACTTGTCCTTCGGGTAATCGTAACGATAATTCTCACTGCGGCTGAAGTGAAGAGCATTTTCCTTGAGCGAGAACCGTTCCATCGGCATCATATCAGTCTTAGAATCAGAGGACTCGACGACCACAACAACTCTTTCATGCCCCCAGTCAAGGTCATGAACATTTGCCCACGTCACAACGGGGCCAAACGAGTCTGCCGCGGGGACATGCGTTGCCGGGTCAGAAGAAGCAGTAGTGGAGGCCATCTTATCTGTTGAACAAACCCAAAGAAGCAAAGTCAGAATGGAAAAGTTCACAAGAGCAGATCTCAAAATTCAAAGAAATTTTCGACAGAGTCTCCCCTTATCTGGGGACGTGCCAGGTGAAAATAGGAAGCCCATCCACACCTCTAGGGTGAGATGGCCCCTGAAACGAAGCCATGAGGCAATGCCTAGGCCATTCATGAGGATCTCATGGGAAGAGGGAAGGAAGAAATAGGTGTCCACCTACCGTGCTCTCTGTCGCCGTGAAAAGAGAAGGAGAAGAAGGGGATGTGCTCGCCGTTGCCACCGTGAGGAAGGGGGGAAGGAGAAGCGCCGCCGCCGCTATGCCTCTACCACCGTGCGAAGGAGATAATGAGGGTTTTTCCCACATAAATCCCTTAAAAGGGGGGGAAGGGGAAGAGAGGAGCCGCCGGATTGGCTCCACCAATTGTCGCTGGATCAGCCGCCCGCCAGCTACCGCCGGATCAGCCCTTCGCATGTTGCTGCCGGATCAACCAGTCCGCCTGTTGTCGTCGGATCAGCTACCGCAAACTATCGCCAGATCACGTGTCCAGAGCCCTAGCCGCCAGATCGCTAGCCCACAGCCACCGGATCATGTGTCCAGAGCCCTAGCCGCCCGATTAGCTTAGATGCTCTGCCAAGGCATAGTAAGGCCCATTTAGGCCCATCTAACCCAGGTTACAACCCCAAGGGGATGAAAATGAAGAAGAAAATAGCCTCACGAGACACCAAACAGCAAGCTACAGATGTCACACCCGTAGGTCCCGCGCCACCCTTTCCTCGCTTGCGCCACCTGCGGGTGGGGGGCATTTATTGACACCTAAAATGTTACACAAATGTGTATTCCCAGCCGTGAGCTGAAAACCATCAAGTCAAGCTCAACCATTGTAATTTACAACCGAGGGACGCTCTTTAAGGGCCACTAAAGCTCTAGTATACCACCAGCATAATGGTTGAGCTACGGAACGCTCTGAAAACACAACGGCAGCCAAGTCAAATGTCGAAGAGGTCACCCAAGCTGATGTATGATCCCCGAAGCAATCATCAAAGGGTCCCAGCCTCATCAATCAGTAAAAGGAGCCCACTCGTCCGACCATGCCATTCTAGGCAAAGTCGATACCCGGCAGAATCATTGTCCGTTACGGAGGTGATCAAGCCAAACAAGCCCAAAAGAATAGTCCTTGAAGGATCAAAGAACTCCCATACGATCATCCACCTGATAAAACCCTTGCAGTGAGCCTCCGACCATGAGATATGGATGTGAACAAATATTGAAACTCAAGATAAACTCGGGATCGACCCCGAAGATCGATAAAATTACTATGGAACACGCATTAATGTTGGTCTAAAGGGGCCCCAACAGCACAGTCCTTCACCAGTTCCAGCTCAAAAGATAAACAGAATACTTCAAGCAATGAAGATAAGCCACTCAATGGGCCAGTGGGTAAATAGTAATTTAATTGGGCCAAGCTAGCATAAATGGGCTAAATGGGCCAAAAGAGTCACAAGTGGACCGGCGGCCAGGGCTGCTCCGCTTGGCGCCGCCGGATCCCCCCCCCCCCCTCATGCCGCCGTTTGAGCATCAACTTCTCCTATAAAAGCTAATTTGTTCGTCATAAAGAAAGGAGAGGAGGGAAGAAAAAAAAAGATAGAAAGAGATAGTCCCAGGAGTGATTTAGAGACACACATACGGAGCCAGAGAGCGGCGCACTGCCTTAGCTTCAAGTGTGAGGAGCTTGCAGCCATATCCCCCAGAATTAGAGAGATCTGTTCCAGGAACGCGAGAGGAAAAGTTTACCTTTTCTATTGCTGCCTATTCCAGTGTGTAGGTGGGTTTCCCCACCGAAGGTGCCCTCACTAGGCCATAGTTCCTCTCCCCATTTCTCTTTGAATTTTTGCATCGCTATTGTATATCAGTTCTCTTGAATGGAATAAAAAGTTTATGCTCGATTGAAGATTGGTTCTTTGCTTCTTCTCCCTTTATTCATGTAGCCTTATAGTGGCTGAAGTTATACTCCGGATTCTATTTTACTTTTCTTACTGTTTCTATCGTTTAAGTGTTTGTATCTGGACTTCAAAGGTCCTCGGCGTGGACGTCGGAATGCCCAAAAGGGCTACATTAAATCCCGTTGCAGGGAGAACATGAGAGATCTGGGTGCCTAACACGCGTTGTGTGAAATAGGGTTAATCCCCAAATTGAATGAATGGCCCCTCGGGGCTACAGATCTGATGCATCTAAGTATTCTTTGTTCGCCGTATCCCGCTAAATGCCAGAGATTCATCAAGTTCCTCAGATGTGATCCCTGAGCATCCTGAATAAGTGGTAAATGGATGCCATGTTATTAATGCCGTTCCCTCGATCTCTGTTTCCTCATGTCTAGTCCGGCGCCTTCGCCGCCCCCCAGGTTTATTTACGTTCAATGAACTTCAGAGGCGTACATGAAGCTCTGTATGAAACATAGTTGTGGATACGTCACCGTTTCATAGGTCTATATGCTGATCCATTACCTATAAAGATCAGATGTTGTCTCTCAAGGTTGTAGGAATTTTCTGGGCTCCATGAAGTCCTCTGTCTAGCCAACAATCACCCCTACACCCCTGTTTTCTCTCAAACCAATTTGGGCATTCGTGGGGAGTGATCTGGCAGAGTGAGTGCCGCCAGATCAGTTATAGTCAACCTGATTCGGCGCGCTACATCCCCGCCGGATTCCCCTTCTCCTTATTTGCCACCGGAACACCCCTAGTGGTGAGGCCGCCATGTAACTCCAGCCGCCGTGTGAGCCCCCCGCCGCATCAATCCTCTACCGCCGGATCAACTATGTTCTTCCATTTACATAGTGTCTGAAGCCCATTTTCTCCTCCCTATCAGTGCCGAGGTCTGCTGTATCCTAAGCATGACTCTGGAGGGCTGTTCAACCAGGGGTAAACAATTCCTTCGATATAGTCAGGCGGTTGCCCAAATCCCTCTCCCTTGGGAATATATGTTCCGTTGTTTCGTTACGTCATTGAATTTTAGACCATTTTCATCGATGTGTTTGCTTGATCCTCTGTGATCTCGATGGACCCAGGAGGTTTGCCAAGGGTCGGCATGATCCCCGCGGATTCCGAATGGGAAAAGGCATGGTCATCTTGAGGACTCGTGTCCCTGCCATCTCATGGCTAAGGGCTCCCTTCCTCTCAAATGCATATAAATTACCGCCAGCTGGCGGACAATGCCCCTTGATTTGTTGGACCAATTAGCCCGAGGTTACACCGATGCTCTCTTGAGTTCCGCATGTGTATGTCGTGAGGTTAAACACGGGTCGACATGCCAAGGCATAATGATCAATGACCCTTGGGTGATGCGGGTCCCCTTGTGGACTAGTCCTTGGAGATTCATCGCCCATTGCAGGGTTCAGGTTGTCACCTTTTTGGGCATGCCTATTGCTCATGAAGTCCATCTCAAGTTCCTGTGGACGGACCTCCTATACATCTCCCCCGACATATTCTGGGGCAGGGGGAGATGTTGCCGAAATTTCTTAGAAATCCAGGTTTCATTTCCTATCCCGCATCATGTTTCCCCCGACCTTTTGCTCGGTACTTCTATCCCTTCTAGTGGTAATGACTCCACGGCTATCCATGCCGAATTGTGAGAGCCAGGTGCCCGATAAAGGGGATAAATCAACAATAAGTGTCATCCCTTAACGCACATCGTTCTAGTGGTATGCGAGCCCGTCTGAGCACAGTCATGCTGGTTCTCCTCATGAACCCCTATGCATGCACTGCAATGTTAAAGGCGGTGTCACAATAAAAAGGCAGGCATCGATCGACGGCCTCACGGGTGACCGGGATCTCCTTGGGGGCTAGCTCTCGAGATCCTCCACCCGTCATGGGGCACGGGATTGCCGCTTAGGCATGACCGTTAGTCAGGGGACTGTCTCGACACATCGTGGACGAGTCTCTTATACCTTCCCCGACACACTTCGGGACAGGGGAGGTGTTGTCGAGATCTATCCCAGAACATGACAAGTTATTGAAACAAGAAATGGTTGGATAACGCAATGATAGTATTATTGATAGTTTTTCTCTTATGTGAGAGTGTGATGGTGTGAATGTGTGGTGAATGCTGTGATATGATGTGAAATATGTGTAAGCAAGTGGGGCACTAACTCAAGCAATTAGCATGAAATTGAAGCAAGTGGGCATGTCATCTTAAATATTGCAAGAAATAAAAGGAAGGAGAAATGAAAACACACGCCGTGGGCATGGAGCAAAGAAATAAAAGGAAACACACACTGTGGGTGTGGAGCAACTAAAATAAGGAAAACAAGCAGGATAATGAATAATGCCCAAATAAGGAAAATGTGATCGCCACCAAGGTAAATAACACAGCGAAACTGTAATATGTACCTTGGAAAAAACCGAGTGAAGTCACCCGCCCACGGGAGAGAGAAAAAACCAGGTGCTGCGGAAAGAAAATGGTCTTCCAGACGACCGCTAGAAGACGGCAAACGGTCCTACGATAGACCGCCTGAGATCTGCAAACGGTTCTTCAAGAGATCGCAAGGGCACCCAGAACAGCAACGTGAAACTTTGAATCTCCACCCCTCCTAGCCGGCCAGAAGAGTTGGGCCTCGTGCAATGAACCATGTAAACCTGCAAAACAACGTAGACACAAAGAAAAGCAACCCAATAAGCCCTTAGACTAGTGTAGTATCTATAATGTGATTAAGCTAAGATGCATAAAAGGAAGGGTGAATACCTGGGGGGTTGGTGGTTTTTTAACCCCTGTGGGGTGTAGAAAAGATAGGAGGATGTTTTAAAACGTGGTGCAAGTGCAAAGAACATGGAAGAAGAAGAGGGAAGATGCTATGACAATGCAAAGAGAAAGACCAAAACTAAGAGAGAAAAGACATAATAACAACTATTGGAAATCAATACTCCCTGGATCGGAAGCCTTATGGACGTAGAAACGACTTCTCCCTGGTTGGTACTCGCTCCAGAATGCAGCAGTACTTCGTGGCAAGCTCCAGAAATCTCCTTTTCAAGCCATGAAGTCAAGGGTTCTATTTATAGACCCCCAAACCCTAGGTTCGAGTTAGAGAGATAATGACACGAAAATAGGCCTGAAACTAGATAAATCTTTAAGATAATACTCCCAAGAGTCCACAGAAACAAACAAAAGCTTCTGAGAGCCTCTATCTAGAGAGAAATCGACAAACCAAGGACTTTAGCTCGACCATAGTGAAGCAGAGGAAGAACAGACAGAGCAGGACTCTCTGTCTCCCCAAACGGTCTTGCGATAGACCGCAAGGCTCAAGAAAATGGTCTAGCGATAGACCGCATGGATCATTCGTCCAGAAAAGATAAGATCAAAGAAACCCAACATGACTCTCTGCCTCCTAGCAATCTAGCAAAGGACCGCCAACGCTCTCCAAACGGTCGTACGATAGACTGCTAGGTTAGTAGACGTGGCAAAAAAGATAAAGACCGATAAATCTCCAAGTTAATCTACAATAAAAATCCTTATTAGCCCTTATCCGGGCCCAATAAGTTGAAATGACGAGAAATCAAAGGAACTAGGCCCAACCGGGAGAATAACCCATTAAAAAAGCCCTGAAACTGCCCAAAAATGACCCGGTAGTCAGTGAATAACTCGGGACATCATAAAATATAGATAAGGAGATGACCCAACTCATTGGTCATAAAACGGGTGTCAACAGATGCCCTTCCTTAACGTCCTCTTTGCAGGGGAGCGAGCGGAGGTGAAGCGAAAGCGACATGGAACATGGAGGTGAAGCGAAAATGAAGCGGAGTGGACTGAAAAGCGGGCGTTAAGGTAAACCGACACCCGTCCTCAACCAACGAGCGATAGAAATCTTCCGAAAAACTTCGAACGAATCACAAGGAACGGCAAAACTGAACGACGCATGCCTGGAGGAACTAACAACTAAAAGAACTAAAGTCACGACCAACCTCCTCACTGGAACGCACAACTGATAGGCGGTCGGAGCAAACGGAAAGAGTAAAGAGACGAGCAACTAAACTCCAGATAGGAATCTTCAACTAACCAAACCGAGGAAATAGACCAAAGGAAACCTTCCAACTCAGAGTGGAATAATTCTCCTTACTCAAGACCATGGACACATAGTTATCCACCATTTATTGAGACACTTTAGACAGGTGAGGGCACATGAATGCTCAAAGATGCGCATGATGCATGCTGAGCTAAAGTAAAAGAAATCATCAAAACAAATGCGAAGAAGGGAAATAAAATAGGAAGATACTCGAGAATAGTATTGCTAGACCGGACAAATCAGGGTCAAGACACAATCTGCAACCACGGCGTGCAAGATAGAACCATCGTCCCCCAACTTTTCCAACCTAACGGCTTATCCAACGATTAAACATGTGCACCTAGATCATCATCGTTTTTGTTAACAGAGAACATCAGATCCCAGAACACATGAATGACTAGTCGGTTCTTGAGGTAATACATCATAGATACCATATAGTAATGCATTAAGGGACCAAGTATCGGGATACTTACCTGACTTACTTGCCTAACGAGATGTGACGGCATGATGGCGTTCATTATTTAACAATAAGAAGGGTTAACCATCAATAATCATGTTCATAAAATAATCATGAGGTATAAATAAAATATGAACCATATCAAAGATAGAGCCAAGAATCAAGCAGATATATCATTTCAAATTATCATCAATATGCAACCAGAAACGGTCTAACGATAGACCGCATGAACACCACTAACGGTCTAGTGATGGACCGCATAGGCACAGGCGGTTAACATTCTTCGATGAGGGTGCTCAGATGGAAAACGGTCTAGGGGAAGACTGCCAAGAGGGACCAAACGGTCTGGCAATAGACCGCATGGTGTTGTGTCCCTATGATTTTGATGATGTCTCACACTATAAATCATTTCTTTATCTCAAGATAATCTCATGTTTCATCATGTAAGTGAATGGATTACACAGTAAGGGAATGTCCTGTTCAATTGAACAATTTGACCAAATGAATTTTAGTGTTGCCTGAGTCATAATGTCTTGATGGTTTCAACACTATGAACCTTTGTGAACAAAAATGTTTCTCTGTGTTAATGTAAAACCTCGAGCCACTTCAGTTAATTTTGGGAGTTGTTTTCATGCCACTTGAGCCACACTTCGTGCTGTTTCCCCTCACTAACACGAAAAGATTTCGTGTCGTCTGAGCTTACAACACTTCGTGTTGATTTCCATGCTTGACAGGAAAACTTGTATGAGGTAATACTTCGTGTTGTTTTATCCTTGTCATCTATGTCTTCGAGTCCTAGTCTCGGTTGTTTAACTTCGTGTCGTGTCTCCCTCTGTCTTCGTGTCGTGTTACTGAAGCAGCTCGAATAGTTCTGATGAACTTCGAGTCGCTTCTCTGTGAACCTCGTGTCGTTTCTCTCTGTCCTTCAGTTGCTCATCTCGTGTCATCTTTTATGTCTGCTTGTTTAATTTCGTGTCACTTACTGTTGTTCCTCGAGTCGTTCCTTTTCTTAGTGTCACTGCTTCATTACGTGTCGTGATAGCCGTGTTACTCTTCTGTCTTCGTGCTATTTTTCTCTTTAGACTTCGTGTCCTTCTCGCCTTGACCACACTCCGTGTCAATTCCTGTGTTTCGTCTTCGTGTTGTTTTCAACTCGTGTCGGTTTCTATTTCCATCTTCGTGTTGTCTTCAACTCGTGACGGTTTCTGTTATTTGTCTTCGTGTCGTGGTCAGCCCGTGTCGCCTCGTCTTCGAGTCGTTCATTCGAGCTATTTTGTGCTCGAGTTATTTTTCTTATGTTTTCAAGTGTTGTTTCACTTCGTGTCATCTTTTGTTGCCGTTTGTTAGTTCGTGTTGTTTCGTTCTAACCTCGTCCAGTTTTCTTCTAAATCGCGTGTTCTTCTATTGTTTCACTCCGTGATATTTTTCTTCTCACCTCATGCTATCCTGATCTGACCTCATGTCACCTTCCTTGATTGTGTCAGTCTTGTCCATTGTATCTCGTGTCGTTCTTTTCTTATCTCGTGTAGTTGTCACGTCGTGTTGTTATCATATACCTCATGCAGCTTTAGTTTTAGTGGCCATACAGCGTGTTAATGGTTTTTATCTCCTTACAGGTACGAGGAAGAATATTCCCAAATAAATGGGCTGCACGTGATCCAAGACAAGAGGAACCAACCCAATGAGGACACGTGGCAGGAAGGTTCTGGATCGAGCGTGGGAAGCACACGCATGTTGTGCCCTATCCACCTGCTGTCGCTATAAAAAGAAACCTTCGCCCACCGATGAAGGTAGATCAGAGCCAAGAAAGAAAAGGCAGAATTACAGAGAGCTCGATCCAGCAGTGAAGAGAAAGAAAAAGAGAGATAGCAGTGAAGAGAAAGAAAAAGAGATATAGCAGTGAAGAGAGAAAGAGAGTTTGCAGTATCTGTTTTTGAAATTGCTTCCCAGGAAGCTACATTTGTATTAACTCTCAGTATCGAATGTTTTCTCGATCAGTCTTTAGTTTCTTTTCTGATTTTCTTTATGTGTTCTTCGTCTAATTCTGATCTGTTCCCCTCCGATATGTGGAGGAAGGGAGTCTAACTCCGGTTTCCCTCTGGGTTGCAGAGGAAGAGAGATCGCTGATCTCTGGTGTTGCTAGTGACGGGTTGTCATTAGCAGGTTCCCTCCGGTGTGTGGAGGAAGGGAGAGGCACTCTCCGGTTCTGTTCGTGCTGGGTGCTAGAACAGGTTTCAAGCTCTGTGGGTTGCAGAACTTGGTTGAGGGATTTGTCTCCCTTGGGTTTTCAAGCTGTTTGGCAGCAAGTTGTTCGCAGACTGAGTCTGCTGTGCTCTAGCAGTGGCTAGTGGAATCCTCACTCTAGTTGGAGTGAGGGGTGGATGTAGATTGCTGTCTGCAGTCGAACCACCTAAAAAATCGGTTATCTTCTCTATGGTTTGCGGTCTTTATCAGCGCTCTCTATCTGTTTGTCACTTCGACTATTTGTTTGCTTAGCTCTTCATCATCATTCTCTTATTCGATCTTGAGTGGTATCTGCATTTGCAATTCTTTGTGTGCTAGTTTAGAAGGGGCATAAGCGGTAGATTTATTTTCTTGCCTAAGTTTTGCAAATTGGGAGTGATCTATTCATCCCCCCCCTTCTATATCACTCTTGCTGCGCTAACATTTGGTATCAGAGCAGGTTTACGCCATGTGGATGAACGGTCAAGGAAATGGTGGTGGTCCTAGAACCTTCATGGTCGAAGGTCAATCCATTAGTCGCCCTCCTTATTTCGATGGTAGTAACTATCTGTTTTGGAAGAACAGGATGGAAGTGTTCATCAGAGCTCAGAGTCATAAATTGTGGAGAGTAATCACGGTGGGGCCATATGAGCTGCCACCAAACGAGAAAGCTTGGACAGATGATCATGTGAAGCTCTCGTCACTCAACTGGACGGCGCTGAACATAATCCAGTGTGCTGTTCATCCAGAGGAATATGCTCGTATATCTGCATACAGAACTGCCAAACGAATGTGGGATGAGCTGCAATTGATCTATGAAGGTACAGCTCAAGTGAAAGCCTCGAAGGTAAACCTCTACACTTCTAAGTATGAAATGTTTAAGATGAATGCAGATGAGAATATAACCGAAATGTATGCCAGGTTATCCTTGATCACTAACACTCTTAAAGGGCTAGGGAAGGATCTTACTGAGGCAGATATAGTCAGGAAAATCCTTAGATCTTTATCCCCAGCATGGCACACTAAGGCCACTGTGATTGAGGAGTCAAAAGATTTGACTGTCTTAACTGTGAATGAACTCATAGGATCCCTGATGACCTATGAGATGAATTTCCAAGGAGGTGGAGAAGGAAGTGAGAGGAAGGGTAAAAATGTAGCTCTAAGAGCTTCCCGCAACAAGGGTAGTAACAGTGGGAGCAGCAGCAGTACCCCCGAGTCTGAGTCCGAGCTTGAAGGTTTATCAGATCTCGACCAGGAGGAGCAGGCTATGCTCACTCGTCAGTTCAGAAAGTTTCTGAGGACAAAGGGAAAGACCTTTAGGAAGAAGAACCCACACTCTTTTAACAAGAATGCTGAGTTTACCAATTACAGGGATAGAAATCCTAAGAAATTGACTTGTTTTAACTGTAACAAACAGGGACACATGAAAGACGAATGCCCAGAACTCCAGAAGAAAGGTCCCTATTTTCAGAAGAAAAATATAAAGGTGCAGAAGAAGAAGAAGCCACAGGCAATGGTCTGCACATGGAGCGAGGAAGAAGAAGACCCAGAAGAAGCTTCCTCAGAAGAATATGAAGATGGAATTTGCCTTATGGCAAACAGTGAAGAGGAGGTAATAAACATTTTTGAAAATTTCTCAATTGATGACTGGGAGGATGCTTATGGTGACTTGCTAGATAAATTTAATTCACTTAGCAAAGAGCACAGAGTTCTGAAAAGAAAATTTAACACAAATATTGAAGAACAAACTCTGGCCTGTGAGGAAAATGCAAAGCTAAAGGAACAACTAGAAGAAATGACCTCACAAAGGAAAGAGAATGATAAGCTTAAGGGAGAAATTCAGGAAAGTCAAAAACAGCTCAATGAATTCAAAACTAAAATTGAAGAAAGCATGAGTGAAATCAGAATGAATTCAGAGAAATATGAAGCTGTGAAGAAAGTAAATGCTGAACTCCTAAATAACTCTGAGTTTCTTCAAAAGGAGCTGGAAGACAAACAGAAAGTCTTAGAAAAGTTTGTCCATGGAAAGACTAGCCTAGATGCTATACTAGGGACTAGGGTCAATTTCAATAAGGAAGGTCTAGGCTATGACCCAACCAACAAGAGACCCTTGCAATTCAAGACCATCACATTCTGTCCAGAGAAGGGAAAAGAAAAGCTGGACACACCATCCAGCTCAAACAGCTCTAAGGAAACTCAAAGTCCTAAAGAAAACACAAAAACCAGTACTGGACAACCATTTAAGATTGGAATGAACTTTATGAAAAATAACATTAAGTTCATTCACCAGAACACAAATGGTAGCTGGACCAAGAAAACAAATCAGAATAAAAGCTGGAATTATAACAATTAGATGGGTCCAAACAAGACCTACTGGAGGAATAACTTTCATGGTCAAAGATATGCCAATCAACAAGCCTACAGGAAATTTCCTAGGAATAGGAAGACCAATGAAAGGAATAGAACTCACTTCTCCAGTTCAACTGGATTGAACTTTAAAAAACCAGAAAGGAAGGTGCCAGAGAAAACCATGCTGAAATAAATCTGGATACCTAAACACTTGATCAGAGATTTAAACAATGTCCTTGGACCCAACTCATCTTGGGTTCCAAATCACTCTGCTTGATATACTTGTGTAGGTCGGCCTGGCAGCTGAAGACAACAAGTGGTACCTCGACAGTGGCTGCTCCAGGCATATGACAGGAGACCAATCCAAGTTCAGCAAGATAGAGATGAAGCCAGGTGGTCTGGTCAAGTTTGGAGGAAAGAACAAAGGTAAAATTATTGGAGTTGGCACAGTAGGTAAGTCTTCCACAAATTCTATTGAAAAAGTATTACTTGTGGAAGGGCTACAACACAACCTGATTAGCATTAGCCAATTATGTGACAGGGGTCACAGGGTTGTATTTGATGATAGTTCATGTAAAATCCTTGAAACAAATTCTGACATGGTTAAATTTGTAGCCAACAGGATTAATAATGTCTACATTGTAGACTTAGATGAGAAATCTAAATCCACTATTTGCTTATCTGCCAATTCTGAAAATGATGCCTTTGAATGGCATAGACGTCTAGGTCATGCTAGCTTTTCAACTTTAAATAAATTGGTCAAGCATGATTTAGTTAGAGGCATGCCTAGAATTAAATTCAACTCTATATCAAAAGCATGTGATGCATGTGCTCTAGGCAAACAGACCAGAAATTCTTTCAAATTAAGATCTGAGCCATTGTCTTCTAGACCAATGGAACTTCTTCATATGGATCTTTTCGGTCCAACTAGAACTCAGAGTCTTAATGGTAACAGGTTTGGCTATGTCATCATAGATGACGTCTCCAGATATTCATGGATATCTTTCTTAGCAAATAAGAGTGATGCATTTCAAAAGTTTAATTTGTTTTTCAATAAGGTCAAACAAGAAGGGAAGTACACGGTTAGTTCTATTCAATCTGACCATGGAGGTGAGTTTGAAAATTCCATGTTTACTTATCTTTGTGACAAAGAAGGACTAACTCACAGGTTTTCCTCTCCCAGGACACCTGAACAGAATGGGATCGTGGAGAGAAGAAATAGAACAGTGGTGGAAATGGCCCGAACCATGTTGATTGAAAGTAAGTTACCTAGAAGGTTTTGGGCAGAAGCGGCCAATTCAGCAACCTACATAATTAACAGGGCCATGGTAAGACCCATACACAATAAAACACCCTATGAGCTTCTAAAAGGTAAGAAACCAAACTTGTTTCATTTCAGAATTTTTGGAGCAAAATGTTTTATTCATAACAATGATAAGAAAGACTTAGACAAGTTTGAAGCCAAGAGTTCACCTGGAATATTCTTGGGTTACTCTGAAGTGTCAAGGGCATACAGGGTATTTAATGTATCAGATCAGAAAGTGGAAGAATCTCCACACATTCTTTTTAGTGAAAAGAAAGATGTTTCTAATGTTGAAAATCTTGACAGGGACTCCAATCATGGTGGAGATTTTCTGGAAAACCAACAAGAAGAAGAGAAGACTCAGCAGAATGGAGAAACAAATTCCCCAAATCAGGAAGGTCCAAGAGAAACAGGTGAGTCTTCAACAAATATTAGATTCCTTAAAGACCATCCTTTAGATAATGTCATAGGCAATCCTGAAGAACCTCTTCGGACGAGGTCTCATTTTAGAAATGTGAATAATGATGACTTAATTACTTTGGTCTCACAAATTGAACCCAAATCAGTAGAAGAGGCCTTAGCTGATCAAGCTTGGGTCAATGCTATGAGTGAGGAATTAGGTCAGTTTGAAAGGAATAATGTCTGGGAGCTTGTCCCAAGACCAGATGGTATAAACATTATAAGAACCAAGTGGGTGTTCAAAAATAAGATGAATGAAGATGGAAACATCTCGAGGAATAAGGCCAGACTAGTAGCCAAAGGCTACTGTCAGGAATTCGGTGTAGACTTTGATGAATCCTATGCACCAGTTGCTAGGATGGAAGCTATAAGATTGTTGCTTGCCTTTGCATGCTCAAAGAACATTAAACTCCAACAAATGGATGTTAAAAGTGCCTTTTTAAATGGAGTTATTAAAGAAGAAGTTTTTGTTGAACAACCTCCTGGATTTCAATTTTCTCCTCAACCTAACCAAGTTTTCAGGTTAAACAAAGCCTTGTATGGTCTAAAGCAGGCTCCAAGAGCTTGGTATGAAAGATTATCTGAATTTCTGATCAGCAAGGGCTACAAAAGAGGTAAAGTTGATCAGACTTTATTTACCAAGGGCATGAATAAAGATCTCATCATAGTTCAGGTATATGTAGATGACATTGTATTTGGATCAACTAGGCATGAACTATGTGATGAATTTTCTACCATGATGTCTGCTGAATTTGAAATGAGCTTGGTTGGAGAACTAAAATATTTTCTTGGATTGCAGGTACAGCAGCTAGAAGATGGGTGCTTCATCAACCAAACCAAATACACAATGGAACTGTTCAAAAGGTTTGGCATGGAAAACTTAAAGCACATTACTACACCCATGGGCACCAATACATCATTGGATGCAGATGAGACAGGTAAAGAAGTAAATGCCAAACTTTATAGAGGTATGATTGGATCACTTCTTTACTTGACAGCCTCTAGACCTGATATACAATTCAGTGTAGGAATGTGTGCAAGGTATCAGTCTAGACTCACTGAACTACACTTAGCTGCAGTTAAAAGAATCTTTAGATATTTGTCAGCTAGTCACTCTCTTGGTTTATGGTTTCCTGCATCTCGCACATTGAATCTAGTAGCATACACAGATGCTGACTATGCAGGCTGTAAACTAGACAGGAAAAGCACAAGTGGCCATTGTGAATTCTTGGGTGGGTGTTTAGTATCTTGGGGCTCCAAGAAACAACATTCTGTGGCCCTCTCCACTGCAGAAGCTGAATATGTGGCTGCAGGGAGTTGTGGAACACAAGTTATATAGATTAAACACCAGCTTCAGGACTACCAAGTAGACCTGGGGTGTACACCTATTTACTGTGATAATACAAGTGCCATCAATCTTGCTAAAATCATGTTTTGCATTCTCGAACCAAACACATAGAGATAAGACATCATTTTATAAGAGATGAGGTGTCTAAGAATAACTTTGAACTGATTCATGTAGGGACAGATAATCAGATTGTTGATATTTTCACAAAACCTCTGGATAATGAAAAATTCACTACATTGAGAAGAGAATTAGGCTTATACAAAGTGTCTTAATTTTGGAGCATGTTCCTGTTGTGAGGGGGAGTTTTGTCTATCTGTTGTTTAGCCTTCTTTCATGCTGGTTTAAGGGGGAGTTCAGAATGCTTACTGGTTAGCTTTCAGGAAAGCTCTAAATAAAGGAAAGTCTTGAGATTTTGCTGAAATGTTTTATTGAGGAATGCTATATCTTAGGGGGAGCTGAGTTGTAATGTGAGAAGAGAAGTTCTTTGACAGATTCAAAAGGGCTGTCCAGATGTGTACCTTTGCTGGTCTTGCATGACTGATTTAGTGTGGTTCTCTCAGAAAGTAGAGTGTCACTTATCTCTTAAGTCTATAAGTCAGTGACTCTAATCTCCAGGTCAGAATCTTTCCTTTGGTACTCCTTCAGAGATCTGGACTAATTGCATAAAGTATATCTTCCTACATTGTCATTGATTATGGTTCAGGCCAAAAAACATGTATGTCTTGATATCTGACCCAATCAACTTGAAATCTAGACTTCAAGACTCAATTCAAGAAAAGTCCTTTTTGGTATTGTCTTCAATCATTCTATCTCTTTAACTCAAGGGCTTAACTGAACAAACATGTTCTGTTTTGATCACTGAGAAACTGGGAGCTTCATCAATGAAATGAATATTTCTCCCAAGTCATGAGGTGTCAAATGCTTAAAATAAATGAAAAGTCATGACAGAGCAATGGTGGCTTGCTGGTGAGTAACTGGGGACTCTGGCCTCTAATCAAGGTGTTTCCTCATGTCAAAAGCCACAGTTACTAACTCTGTTCCTTAATAAAAAAAAAGGGGAAGGAAGTAATGAGGTACTCACTCTGAGTAACTGGGGATTCAGGCCTCTGATCAAGGTGTCTCCCTAATGTCAAAGGAAGTGAACTACCAACTTACTCATTGATCTTCTTGAATATCATCTCCAACAAAAATTCCTTGTTGTTATGCAACTAATGGATTGCTTGTCCTCAATACCTTGAGAACACCTCTCTGATTTAGTCTCTTGCTGTCTAGTGGAATAGTTGAATGATCAGCTATTTTTGGCCATACTTGTCAACTCCTGCTCTAAATCATCCACTATGTATGATGATAAACTTGTCTATCATTCCACTTCTCTATTGTGTACTGAAATCTAAAGAATCTTGTCTTGAGATTAGAAACTCACTTATTCTCTTAAGACCTACTCGTGACTTTCTGCACTATGCAGTTACTGCCCTGAGTCCTCATGTTTCCAGCACTGTCACACATTCTGTATTTTTTTTTGCTGATGTCAAAGGGGGAGAGAAGTTTGCAATGTCTACAATTTTAGTGAGAAGTTCTGCAATGTTCTGCAATATCAGTGAGTCTTGGTTTTGTCTTGAGCTTTGGGGGAGTCATGTTGCTTCATGCTGATATGTTTATGAGTTGTGGGGGAAATGAGAGTGTGTTGTAGGGAATGTTTAATTCATTTGCATGAGCATGCCTTGAATTTAATCTGTTGTTGAAGCTGATATTGATTTCATGTTAAATCTTGATAAACCTTGATATTGCCTGATTCATAGTGTTGCCATCATCAAAAAGGGGGAGATTGTTGTGTCCCTATGATTTTGATGATGTCTCACACTATAAATCATTTCTTTATCTCAAGATAATCTCATGTTTCATCATGTAAGTGAATGGATTACACAGTAAGGGAATGTCCTGTTCAATTGAACAATTTGACCAAATGAATTTTAGTGTTGCCTGAGTCATAATGTCTTGATGGTTTCAACACTATGAACCTTTGTGAACAAAAATGTTTCTCTGTGTTAATGTAAATCCTCGAGCCACTTCAGTTAATTTTGGGAGTTGTTTTCGTGCCACTTGAGCCACACTTCGTGTTGTTTCCCCTCACTAACACGAAAAGATTTCGTGTCGTCTGAGCTTACAACACTTCGTGTTGATTTCCATGCTTGACAGGAAAACTTGTATGAGGTAATACTTCGTGTTGTTCTATCCTTGTCATCTATGTCTTCGAGTCCTAGTCTCGGTTGTTTAACTTCGTGTCGTGTCTCCCTCTGTCTTCGTGTCGTGTTACTGAAGCAGCTCGAATAGTTCTGACGAACTCCGAGTCGCTTCTCTGTGAACCTCGTGTCGTTTCTCTCTGTCCTTTAGTTGCTCATCTCGTGTCATCTTTTATGTCTGCTTGTTTAATTTCGTGTCACTTACTGTTGTTCCTCGAGTCGTTCTTTTCTTAGTGTCACTGCTTCATCACGTGTCGTGATAGCCGTGTCACTCTTCTATCTTCGTGCTATTTTTCTCTTTAGACTTCGTGTCCTTCTCGCCTTGACCACACTCCGTGTCAATTCCTGTGTTTCGTCTTCGTGTTGTTTTCAACTCGTGTCGGTTTCTGTTTTCATCTTCGTGTTGTCTTCAACTCGTGACGGTTTCTGTTATTTGTCTTCGTGTCGTGGTCAGCCCGTGTCGCCTCGTCTTCGAGTCGTTCATTCGAGCTATTTTGTGCTCGAGTTGTTTTTCTTATGTTTTTCACGTGTTGTTTCACTTCGTGTCGTCTTTTGTTGCCGTTTGTTAGTTCGTGTTGTTTCGTTCTAACCTCGTCCAGGTTTCTTCTAAATCGCGTGTTCTTCTATTGTTTCACTCCGTGATATTTTCTTCTCACCTCGTGCTATCCTGATCTGACCTCGTGTCACCTTCCTTGATTGTGTCAGTCTTGTCCATTGTATCTCGTGTCGTTCTTTTCTTATCTCGTGTAGTTGTCACGTCGTGTTGTTATCATATACCTCATGCAGCTTTAGTTTTAGTGGCCATACAGCGTGTTAATGGTTTTTATCTCCTTACAGGTACGAGGAAGAATATTCCCAAATAAATGGGCTGCACGTGATCCAAGACAAGAGGAACCAACCCAATGAGGACACGTGGCAGGAAGGTTCTGGATCGAGCGTGGGAAGCACACGCATGTTGTGCCCTATCCACCTGCTGCCGCTATAAATAGAAACCTTCGCCCACCGATGAAGGTAGATCAGAGCCAAGAAAGAAAAGGCAGAATTACAGAGAGCTCGATCCAGCAGTGAAGAGAAAGAAAAAGAGAGATAGCAGTGAAGAGAAAGAAAAAGAGAGATAGCAGTGAAGAGAGAAAGAGAGTTTGCAGTATCTGGTTTTTGAAATTGCTTCCCAGGAAGCTACATTTGTATTAACTCTCAGTATCGAATGTTTTCTCGATCAGCCTTTAGTTTCTTTTCTGATTTTCTTTATGTGTTCTTCATCTAATTCTGATCTGTTCCCCTCCGATATGTGGAGGAAGGGAGTCTAACTCCGGTTTCCCTCTGGGTTGCAGAGGAAGAGAGATCGCTGATCTCTGGTGTTGCTAGTGACGGGTTGTCATTAGCAGGTTCCCTCCGGTGTGTGGAGGAAGGGAGAGGCACTCTCCGGTTCTGTTCGTGCTGGGTGCTAGAACAGGTTTCAAGCTCTGCGGGTGGCAGAACTTGGTTGAGGATTTGTCTCCCTTGGGTTTTCAAGCTGTTTGGCAGCAAGTTGTTCGCAGACTGAGTCTGCTGTGCTCTAGCAGTGGCTAGTGGAATCCTCACTCTAGTTGGAGAGAGGGGTGGATGTAGATTGCTGTCTGCAGTCGAACCACCTAAAAAACCGGTTGTCTTCTCTGTGGTTTGCAGTCTTTATCAGCGCTCTCTATCTGTTTGTCACTTCGACTATTTGTTTGCTCAGCTCTTCATCATCATTCTCTTATTCGATCTTGAGTGGTATCTGCATTTGCAATTCTTTGTGTGCTAGTTTAGAAGGGGCATAAGCGGTAGATTTATTTTCTTGCCTAAGTTTTGCAAATTGGGAGTGATCTATTCATCCCCCCCTTCTATATCACTCTTGCTGCGCTAACACATGGCTCTGAGCGAATTCAAAAAAATAGAACGGCGTTCATTCATTCTCCCTTTCTCAATCTCGTTTCAAACCATCCCAACCCACTTCGACCGCTCCGGCAACAAGACCCACCGGCGACCACCGCGAATCACCACACCCCATCCCTAAAATGGTGAAGAGAAAGGCTATAAAGAGCTTTTGGCGGCGGATAGAGGAGGAAGAAGTACCTCCAGCAGCGGTGAACCCACCGGAGGGAGACGAAGGGCCAATGGCCCACCCGATGGAGGAAGAGGATCCTACGGCGGAGGAAGGACTTGGAGAGACCATAGAGGAAGGCGAGGAGGAGCCTACGGCGGAGGAGGCACCGGAGGCTCCGGCTAGGGGGCATTCATCCGAGGTAGGACAACGGCCCAAAAAACCTATTCTTGATTTGCTTAGATGATGCATGCGTGGGAAATGACACGGGAATGGGTCTGGGGACCCATAAAATTGTTATCTCGGCCTTTTTGGCCGTTTTCCAACCCTAGAGAAACAAATCAAACAACGCCCATGCGCCGGGTGCCTAGCGGTCCTTCCAGCGACCGCTAGGGAACCAGGCGGTCCAGGGCACAACCGCTAGGGGATAAGAAACGGTCTAGGGACGACCGTTTGGGAAGCAGAATGATTGTTTGTGCTTTTGTTTTAAAATGCAATGCAATGTCTGAATTACAAACTATATGAAGGACTAACTCTGATTATTTAAATGGATGTAGGGAAAGAGACGAACCTGGATTTCTTGGCTGCAAGTCCGAGCAGTATACTTGGCACTGTCGGACTACCAAAGAGAGAGACTGACAGCGATGGGCTTCGGCGAGCTGCTTAGCATTGAGGTTATGAGGATCGACACAGCACTGCTCTACGCTCTTCATGAGAGATGGGACCCGATCAGCAGAGCTTTCCTATTCCCGTGGGGACACATGATCCCGACGCTCAAGGACGTCACGAGGATCACGGGATTGAGAGTGCATGGAGCGTCGGTGACTGGGACCACACATGCTGACTACCGAGAGATGGCGCAGGAGTTACTCAGACTGGAGTTGCTGAGACCAGGGCGCCACTCGTCGATGCTAGGACGGGCGACCCTTCAGGAGAGCTTAGGACTGAGGGGAGCGGCGATAGCCATGGGAGAGTTGCCAGAGGAGCACCTCGAGAGGCTGACAGACAGAGCCCGAGAGAGAGTGTTGGCGAGACCAAGACCAGAGGGGGACATCACCCTTCCTCGCTTCCTGGTGCTGCTATTTAGGAAGCTTCTATTCACGACGAGGGCGGATGGAGTGAGCGTCAGACTCCTCCCATTACTGAGGGATCTAGATGGAGCTGGAGGATATGCATGGGGCACCGCAGTGCTGGCATTCCTCTTCGACTCGCTTAGTACCACCGACCAGCAGACGATGCTGGGCGGCTTCTCACCCTTACTTCAGGTAAATGCTCGACTCTAAATGCTTATAATAATGCTTATGATTATGATTATGATATGCTGACATCTGACTAATGCAAGTATGGATCTACCTGTACCTCCCCGGCCTAGGGCGGGGAAGAGAGGTACATCTGGATCGGGTATCCATCGCGAGACAGTGGATAGTGGTTTGGGACACAAGGTCGCTGCGGTGCCTAGCGCCGGCAATCCAGGACGACATGGACACGTTCCCGTATGCATCGGTAAGCCTCTAAACTCTAAACTTTTAAATGCACTTAAATGCTTTTATGAATGCTGACACTGACTTAAATGAATGCCTTTCTCTTTCTTTTTTTTTCAGGTGCGCTGGACAACATACCGTGACGAGGGTCGTGATGGACAGCCCTGGGTGGAGGCGGCCCAGGCATACGCGGGACGAGAGATATGGCTCCATTGCATGAACATTATCGAGCCACTCCACCATCGCCTGATCATGAGGACGAGGGGCGTGCACCAACCGGACGTGGAGTTCCCGGCGCGTGACGATGAGCGGATCAGACGGCCCTCGTTGGGCCTGAGCGGGGAGATCGACTGGGTGACTAATCACGCAAAAGTTCATCGTTTAAAACACGCGTATCAATCTTAAAAATTCCAACTCGCACTAGATGAAAGAGAGACGTAATATGGTGGCGAGAAGGGTCGAATTCACAGGGAAGAAGAGATTTTTAAAGTTAAAAATCTTGTAACCTTTTAGAAAAATACTTGTGACTTTGCTTTGCTTAAAGAAAATAGTGAAATGAAGAACAAACCAAACACTTAATTAAAAACACATATGATTATGCGCCTATGCTATAGAAATTAATTGCATGAAGTGAAAAGAAGAGATAGAAGAAGGGGGTAGAGATGGAAGAAGATCAAGAACTAGATCAAAAGAACAACTCTCTTCATTAACTTAAATAAATGAGTACATGAAGTGCAAGATAAGTTTACAACAAAGAGATGTCAAGATTACAATGAAGTAACATAACATAAAAGTAATAACAAAAAGAGGGGCCTGAGATGTGAAGATAGTAGTAGCAATGGTGATGACGCCGTCATCTCCTCCTCGCCGAGCCTTGGAGAGGATTGCTCCGCCTTGAAAGAGATCGCCGTGGAAAGAGATGGATGAAGAAGCCGCCGTCGTCCACGTCACGAGCCTTGGAACGTCGCCTGTCTTGATGTACACACCGCCATGAAAGGAGAGTTGTGGAGGATAAACTTTGGAGAGAAATATAGAGAGGAATGTGAAAGGGTTTGTGTAGAGATGAAGAAGGAAGAAGATGAGAGAGTGAAACAGTGGGAAAATAAATATAACTCATAAACTAAGAAGAATTGGAGGAAGTGATAGAAGAAGAACATCTAGATCTATAAGAGAGGAAGAACTTTAATGAAGAACTTAGAGAGAAATAAAGAGGGGAAAGGCTTCAAAACGGAGGAATAATAGAAGCTAGAACCTCAAATGAACAGTGAAATCAAAGGATAGCAAGTTGAAAAATGAGAAATAACTTTCAAACCAGAAAGAAATTGAAGATGAAGTAGACGAAGAAGTTGTAGAAAATTTAAAACCAAAGAACTTTCATGAAGATGGTAAGAGACGAAAATGACTAGAAGGGGGAGAAATAAGGGGAAGAACAGAGAGAAACACTGGTTCACAGATGAATAGGATAGCACAGTGAAAAACATAAACTACCTTGAAAACCAAAAGGACTTAGAAGATGATGCAGAAGAAGAAGTTGTAGAGAACGTAAAAACAAAGAACTTTCATGAAGACAGTAAGAGGAGAAGAGGGATGGAAAAGGGCCAACTCGGTGAACTAAAAGATGTGAGAGGGAGAGAAAAATGCCAAAAGAATAACTCCCTTCTCCTCCTTGTCATTGGCTATTTATAGGGAAAGTTGGATAGATGGAGGGTGGAGATTGTATCAAAAGGAGATGAATGGCTGGGATTTAGGTAGAATATGATACATGGGGAAGAGGAAAAGGAGGTGAGTACACCCTCCTTGGGCTTTGGACAACCCCCTTCCCAAGACTCATCATTCCTCTCCTTTATTTCAAACTTTGAATTCAATTTTCCCTCCAACCAAGATGTGTGCTTCTTCTCCTCTATTTCAAACTTTGAATTTTCTTTTCCCTCCAACCAAAATATTTTAAGTTATCTTTTCACTCCAAATAAAATATGTGCCTTTTTTTGTTTGACTTGGTCAAAGTGGTGATGACAATTTTACCCCCAGCTTCTCTTACAATTACCTTCAGTGTCCTGCACACACATAATTAAAATTTAGTCCATAAAAATTGTCATAATGTGCACATAAATCTTAAATGTTCATGATTAATTATGCAATGGAGAATTAATGCTTATGGTCCTCAACTTTAATTCATTAAATAATATCACCAAATTAATCAATTTGAGTGAAATACCCAATTTACATGTAAAGTTGAGATTAACAATGGGACATGCATAATTATCTAATTATATGCACATAAAACGGTGTACATGTGATGAATTACCATCGAAAATGGACACTTATCACACCCCCCCCCAACTTACTCATTGTTAGTCCCTTAACAATGCAAATAAATTAAAATTTAGGACTAACAAGAGTTTATAAAATTCAAGCTCTCATATCCAGCTCTCCCTTCATAGAATCAACTAAAGATTAAGAATCTGGAATCATTAATACACACTAGCCTTACGTAGAAACTACATGATCAAGAATTCAAATCAAAGCTCAATAGCACTTGTGCATATGTAACTGTCAAATCCATAGCTTAGACAATTGCATCTCTCATTCGCTATTCCAAGCAAATACCTTTCAACCCTGCACCTCTTAGATCAGAGCATTAAGTATATTAGCTTTTTGTTTGTCTTATTACTTTGTCCCTTTGGGATCTTTTATACCACACATGATGCTGCACTACCCTTCACTGCTCAACGCGAACCTCGACTCTTGCCTTAGGAGAAGAAGGCCCGATTTCACAAATCAATGTTCCCTTTTCTATTTTACGCGAACCTCAACACGTCTTAGGTGAAGTAGGCCCGGTTACTAAGACTAGGGGCATTTTTCATGGTATTTTTTTTCTTTTTTTTCTCTCTTTTTTTTGTACCATTACGCTTATTTGATAGATAATTTGGCAGAAAGTTTTGTAAAAAGATCTCTTTTCTTAAGAAGTGCAGAATATCAGACAGTATACCAAAAATAGCACAGGGCTTGTCTTGCTTGTTTCATTAGTGTGCAACATTAATTTTTTTTTTTCAAAGTGCACATGAACTTTAAAGGGATTCTTATATCAATTTTCTATGGCTAGATTGACTAAATTTTTCATCATCATTTTCCCTAGTCTTTTCTAATCCAGAATTACTTTTAATTTAAGCATGAATCATGAAACTCAAAATGGGATTTACATCTTTCTTCTTTCATGCAACGATGACATGCAAGACAGAACTCCTATCAGGTTGTACTATATGCATCATGAAAATTTTTCTCCTCCCCCCCATCTTGAATGACATTATCCTCAATGGCATGTAGAATATATGAATAGGACAATGCATACATGAATGTTTGGGAAGGAAAGGTACAACCTGGGGTGCGCAGACGTGGCTATTTTGGCACGCAATTTTTCGAACGACTTCTTCCAGCTCCTACAAACACAAATGAAAATGACTCACTAGATTTTTGAAGAGAAATGGTTATGTTGCCTCCCAACAAGCGCTAAGTTTAACGTCTTCAGCCAGACGACATTCTTGTATTTATCATGGGTCACTCAGTGGGATTGATTCCTTTGATGGAAGTTGTGTGTTCTCCAAGTAGAGTTTGAGACGTTGACCAATGATAGTGAAAATTTGACCATTTTTAGGATCTAGAATTTTAACAGCACCATGATCAAAGGCTTTAAGCACAACAAACGGTCCATCCCATCTAGACTTTAATTTTCCGGGGAATAAGAGCAACCTTGAATTAAAGAGCCAAACTGTTTGATCAGGTTGAAATAATTTTCTCACAATGTGTTTATCATGGAAAGCTTTGGTCTTGGCTTTGTAAATCTTGATATTTTCATAGGCTTCATTCCTCAACTCCTCCAACTCATTTAGTTGTAGGGCCCTATGAGATCCGACTTGGGCCGAGTCAAAATCGAACTGCTTAATAGCCCAATAGGCCCTATGCTCAAGCTCAACGGGTAAGTGACAAGCTTTTCCAAAGATTAACCTATATGGAGACATTCCAATGGGGGTTTTGTATGCTGTCCGATAGGTCCAAAGAGCGTCATCCAATCTTTCGGACCAATCCTTCCTATCGGGCCTAATGGATTTCTACAGGATATTTTTGATCTCCCTATTGGATGTCTCCACTTGGCCACATGTTTGGGGGTGATAGGGGGTGGTAATTTTATGAGTGATCCCATATTTCCCAAGAAGAGCTTGGAATTGGGCATTAGTGAAATGAGAACCTCCATCACTAATGATCGCCCTCGGACACCCGAACCTTGAAAATATATTCTTTCGGACAAACTTCATGACAACTTTGTGATCGTTAGTTCGGGTGGCAATGGCTTCAATCCATTTAGACACATAGTCGACTGCCACAAGAATGTACTCATGTCCGAATGATGGCGGAAAGGGCCCCATAAAATCAATTCCCTGAACATCAAAGATTTCGACCACTAGAATGGGGTTGAGTGGCATCATATCGCATTTCATGTTTCCAATGGCTTGACACCTAAGACAAGTCTTGCTAAATTCATAGGTGTCTTTGAAGAGAGTGGGCCAGAAGAATCCACTTTGTAACACTTTGGCGGCTGGTTTCTTTCCCGCGAAGTGTCCCCCACAAGCTAGAGTGTGACAAAAATTTAGGACGCTTTGTTGTTCTTCCTCGGGGACACACCTCCTAATTATTTGATCTGGACCTATGTGGAACAATTCAAGATCTTCCCAGAAATAGTGTTTGATTTTGGCAAAGAAATATTCTTTTTCATGTTTAGACCACCCATTAGGAATTTGTCCCACAGCTAAGTAGTTGACAATGTCTGCGAACCATGGGAGTTTACTATGGGTGATGGACAAGAGGTGTTCATCTGGAAATGAATCTTGCAAAGGAGCATTATCAGTTGTGAGAATCCGAGAAAGATGATCGGCAACTTTATTCTCAGAACCTTTTTTGTCTCGGATCTCAAGATCAAATTCTTGGAGTAGGAGGATCCACCTAATGAGTCTAGGTTTGGCATCCTTCTTAGAGAACAAATATTTGAGAGCTGAGTGATCAGAGTACACAATGACTTTTGCCCCTAAGAGATATGATCAAAATTTTTCAAGGGCAAAGACAACAGCTAATAGCTCCTTTTCTGTGGTGGTGTACTTAAGCTGAGTATCGGCTAGGGTGCGACTCGCATAATATATCACCACCGGACACTTGTCAATTCTTTATCCTAGAACTGCCTCGATAGCATAGTCGGAGGCATCACACATGATTTCAAAAGGCAAAGACCAATTAAGAGATTGGAGAATGGGTGCCTTGGTCAAAGCCTCTTTAAGGGTTTTGAAAGCCTCAAGACATGCAGCATCTAAATGGAATGGAGTGTCTTTGGCCAAGAGAAGAGTTAACGGACGGACAATCTTAGAAAAGTTACTTATGAACCGACGGTAAAAACCGGCATGGCCGAGGAATGAACGAATTTGCCTCACAGAGGTCGGAGGAGGGAGATTAGAAATAAGGTTGATCTTGGCTTTATCCACCTCTATACCCCGTTCGGACACAATATGGCCCAAAACTATGCCCTCTTGAACCATGAAGTGACTCTTTTCCCAACTAAGAACAAGGTTGGTTTCAATACATCTCGCAAGCACTTTCTTCAAATTTTCCAAGCAGTTTTCAAATGACTCCCCAAACACAGAAAAATCATCCATAAAGATCTCCAAGAATTCTCCTACCATATCAGAGAAAATGGCCATCATACACCTTTAAAAAGGTGGCTGGTGCGTTGCAAAGACCGAATGGCATTCTCCGAATAGCAAATGTTCCATATGGGCAAGTGAATGTGGTCTTCTCTTGGTCTTCTGGATAAATGACCACTTGATTGTACCTAGAATATCCATCTAGGAAACAAAAATATCTTTGACCCGCCAATTTCTCTAGAATTTGGTCAATAAAGGGGAGTGGAAAATGGTCCTTTTTGTTGCATCCCTATGGTTTTGATGATGTCTCACACTATAAATCAATCTTCTATCTCTAGATTAATGCTGTTTCATCATGTGAGTGAGTATAGTTCATTTGGCTGTCAGATATGCATGCTATCTTGATTCTATATGCACTGTTTGGTTAATATGAATAGCAGTGGGTCGACTCATCAGAAAGGGTGGGTCGACGCATCAGAGCATTGATAGCTTGGGCACAAAGTCTATACACCAGCTGGATCCATTTAATCTGCACATTGGCATATCTTCCTTAAGTCTGTACATCGGGCACCTTCTTACTGAAGTCTACACATTGATCCTAATACTCTAGTCTGTACACTGCCCGACCAGTCAAGTCTGCACATTGCCAAAGTCTGTTCAGCTCAACCCTATACATCCTTCCAAGCTTCAACTCTATACATTGGATTGTCAAACTTCATGTCTATACACTGGCTGCTGCATTGTCTTGAAGTCTACACATCCGATAGTGTAAGTCTATACATCGCCCAGAGTCTTGTTTGCAAAGTCTGAACATTGCTTCAGAGTTAGCTTCAGCAAAGTCTATACATTCGGTTCCTTGGGCAAAGTCTATACATCGCTTAGTCTGCACATTGCCTTCAGCCCATGTGCTCAAAGCCAAGTCTATACAACGCCAACCCAACACATTGAACAGTTCTCCAAGTCTATACACTAGACTTCATTTCTCTAAGTCTATACACTAGCCTGTGATTCACCAACTCTGTACATTTGATATCTTTTCCTATGCATTGGCCAAGTCCATACATTCAACTTTTCCCTACGCTTTCCAGGCCAAGTCTGTACACCACTAAGCGTGTACATTGCATGCTGCTCAAACGTTCAATGTTCTTCAAAGTCTGTACAGCATCCGTCTCAGCCAGCGTCTCAAGCTGCGTCTTAGGCAAGTCTGTACATCGGCCTTTTTCGTTCAAGTCTATACATTGAACTGCGTCTTAGGAAAGTCTGTACAGAGGCTTCGATTTACCAAGTCTGTACATCGGCTTCATTCGCTCAAGTCCACACATCCACAGTGCTTTCACAAGTCTATACATTCACTTGAGTTACACCAAGTATGTACATCGCTGAAGTCTTCACAAGTTAGTACAGTGCTTGAGCTTCACAAAGTCCATACATCGCTTCAAGCGATTCAAGTCTATACAGACTGCCTTTACATTCAGAGTCTGTACATTGGTCCATCAGCCGATCGTTTCATTCAGCAAACTTCAAAGTCTGTACAGCCTGTCTGTCTTCATGGATTGTGTGCCTTTCGTGCGTTGACGCACTTGGCTGACTGCGTAGACGCACACCTTTCTGTCTTGCTCACTGCGTCGACGCTGACACTGGATGTGTTGACGCATTGGCCTGTTACCAAGGGCGTGAGCATCTTGCCTGAGGAAGCTGAGGCGACGCTGCTCGATGGAAGCGTTGACGCCTTGGGCTGATGTTCAAAGATCTATTGATCAACATCAAGTCTGTACAGCATGAAGTCTGTACATTGGTTTTGATTTGAACAGAACACCTAAGTCTATACATTGCTATGGATTGCCCTGAAATGCTTAAGTCCATACACTGAAGATGCTGAAGACCTCCAAGTGAATACACTCTCACATGATACACACTTGGCTAACTATCGTTTCAAGTCTGTACACTGCTTAGGCTTCGTGAAGTCTACACAGTGGCTGAGCCTTATAAAGTGTACACATTGGTAACAATCGTTTGCATTGTTCATGTCTATACACTGCCTTCACGTGCATTTTATTCAGTAAGTATGTACACTCTCTCACGGTGTGCACACTTACTCTGTTGTGTTTCTAAAGTATATACATTCATGTTGAAAGCCTGAACTAACTAAGTCTATACATTCCATCTGTCTGTCTGCAGGCGATTCAGGCTGATGATTGGGCACGTGAATCGAGGTTAGCACCTGGCACGTGATCCAAGACAACAGGCGCATGACACGTGGATGGCAACCTTGTCAGGATGCTGCCATGTGGTCGAAATTCAAATGATCTGGCCAAAAGTGCATGGGCGGGAACCTGGCAGCCACACGCCATTATCTGCTATAAATATAGAGTTTCATCCTTCAGTAGAAGCTCGATCGTGAAAAGAAAAAAGCAGAAGCCATTGGTGAGAGTCTACACGATCCAGAAAAGAAAAAGAGCAGAGAGTTCCATATCTGAGAGGAGTTTGTTCGAGAGAGAGAGTGTGTGTGTGGATTGATGAATTGCTTCATTTGAAGCTACATTTGTATTGGGTTTCAGAACCGATTTCTTATTCATTGGTTTTTCTTTCTATTTTGCTTTCGTTTATTTTGTTCTTCCATTCTGATTTGAATTGGTTTCCCTCCGGTGTGTGGAGGAAGGGAGTACTACTCCAGTTTCCCTCTGAGTTGCAGAGGAAGAGAGATCGGTGATCTCTGGTGTTGTTAGTGACAGGTTGTCATTAACAGTTTCCCTCCGTGTGTGGAGGAAGGGAGAGGATTCTCCGGTTGTGTTCTAGCTGGGAGCTAGAACAGGTTTCAAGTTCTGTGGGTAGCAGAGCTTGGTCGAGGGATTTGTTTCCCTTGGGTGTTCAAGCTGTGTGGCAGCATGTTGTACGCAGACTGAGTCTGCTGTGATCTAGCTTTGCCTAGTGGAATCCTCACTCTAGTTGGAGTGAGTGGTGGATGTAGATTGCGGACTGCAATCGAACCACCTAAAAATCGAGTGCCTCCTCTGTGGTTTGCTATTGATTTCTGTGCTCTTCATCTGCTTGTCCCTTTGCCTTCAAGTGATCAGTTCTTCACTCTCATCTATATTTCTCTGTGTACGGGTTAAGGAGGTGCGTTAGCAGTAGAATCTATTTTCCGCCTGAGTTTCTGCAAATTGGGAGTGATCTATTCATCCCCCCCCTTCTATATCACTCTTGCTGCGCTAACAATTGGTATCAGAGCAGGTTTACGCCATGTGGACGAACGGTCAAGGAAATGCTGGTGGTCCTAGAACCTTCATGGTCGAAGGTCAATCCATTAGTCGCCCTCCTTATTTTGATGGTACTAACTATTTGTTTTGGAAGAACAGGATGGAAGTGTTCATCAGGGCTCAGAGCCATAAACTGTGGAGAGTAATCACGGTGGGGCCATATGATCTGCCACCAAACGAGGACGCTTGGACAGATGACCATGTCAAGCTCTCCTCACTCAACTGGACGGCGCTGAATATCATCCAGTGTGCTGTTCATCCAGAGGAGTATGCCCGTATCTCTGCCTACAAGACTGCCAAGCGAATGTGGGATGAGCTGTAATTGATCTATGAAGGTACAGCTCAAGTAAAAGCCTCGAAGGTAAATCTCTACACTTCTAAGTATGAAATGTTTAAGATGAATGCAGACGAGAATATAACTGAGATGTATGCCAGGTTGTCTTTAATCACAAATACTCTTAAAGGGCTAGGGAAGGATCTTGCTGAGGCAGATATAGTCAGGAAAATCCTTAGATCTTTATCCCCGGCATGGCACACTAAGGCCATTGTGATTGAGGAGTCAAAAGATTTGACTGTCTTAACTGTGAATGAACTCATAGGATCCCTGATGACCTATGAGATGAATTTCCAAGGAGGTGGAGAAGGAAGTGAGAGGAAGGGTAAAAATGTAGCTCTAAGAGCTTCCCAAAACAAGGGTAGTAACAGTGGGAGCAGCAGCAGTAGTCCCGAGTCTGAGTCTGAGCTTGAAGGTCTGTCAAATCTTGACCAGGAGGAGCAGGCAATGCTCACTAGACAGTTCAGAAAATTTCTGAAGAAGAAGGGAAAGACCTTTAGGAAGAAGAAGCCACACTCTTTCAACAAGAGTGCTGAATTTACTAGTTACAGGGATAGAAATCCTAAGAGGCTGACTTGTTTTAATTGTAACAAACAGGGACATATGAAAGGCGAATGCCCAGACCTCCAGAAGAAGGGTCCCTATCTTCAGAAGAAAAACATAAAGGTGCAAAAGAAGAAGAAGCCACAGGCGATGGTCTGCACATGGAGCGAGGAAGAAGAAGACCCTGAAGATGCTTCCTCAGAAGAATATGAAGATGGAATTTACCTTATGGCAAACAGTGAAGAGGAGGTAATAAATATTTTTGAAAATTTCTCAATTGATGACTGGGAGGATGCTTATGGTGATTTGTTAGATAAATTTAATTCTCTTAGTAAAGAGCACAGAGTTCTGAAAAGAAAATTTAACACAAATGTTGAAGAACAAACTTTAGTCTGTGAGGAAAATGAAAAGCTAAAAGAACAACTAGAAGAAATGACCTCACTAAGGAAAGAAAATGATAAGCTCAAGGGAGAAACTCAAGAAAGTCAAAACAGCTCAATGAATTCAAAACTAAAATTGAAGAAGGCATGAATGAAATTAGAGTGAATTCAGAGAAATATGAAGCTGTGAAGAAAGTAAATGCTGAACTCCTAAAGAATTCTGAGTATCTTCAAAAGGAGCTGGAAGACAAACAGAAAGTCTTAGAAAAGTTTGTCCAAGGAAAGACTAGCCTAGATGCTATACTAGGGACTAGGGTCAATTTCAATAAGGAAGGTCTAGGCTATGACCCAACCAACAAGAGACCCCTGTAATTCAAGACCATCACCTTCTGTCTAGAGAAGGGAAAAGAAAAGCTGGACACACCATCCAGCTCAAACAGCTCTAAGGAAACTCAAAGTCCTAAAGAAAATACAAAAACCAGTACTGGACAACCATTTAAGATGGGAATGAAATTTATGAAGAATAACATTAAGTCCACTCACCAGAACATAAATGGTAGATGGACCAAGAAAATAAATCAGAATAAGAGCTGGAATTACAACAATCAGATGGGTCCAAACAGGACCTACTGGAGAAATAACTTTCATGGTCAAAGATATGCTAATCAACAAGCCTACAGGAAATTTCCTAGGAATAGGAAGACTAATGAATGGAATAGAACTCACTTCTCCAGTTCAGCTGGATTCAACTTTAATAAACCAGAAAGGAAGGTGCCAGAGAAAACCATGCTGAAACAAATCTGGATACCTAAACACTTGATCGGAGATTTGAACAATGTCCTTGGACCCAACTCATCTTGGGTTCCAAATCACTCTGCTTGATATATTTGTGTAGGTCGGCCTGGCAGCTGAAGACAACAAGTGGTACCTCGACAGTGGCTGCTCCAGACATATGACAGGAGACCGATCCAAGTTCAGCAAGATAGAGATGAAGCCAGGGGGTCTGGTCAAGTTTGGAGGAAAGAACAAAGGTAAAATAATTGGAGTTGGCACAGTAGGTAAGTCTTCCACAAATTCCATTGAAAAAGTATTACTTGTGGAAGGGCTTCAACACAACCTGATTAGCATTAGCCAATTATGTGACAGGGGTCACAGGGTTGTATTTGATGATAGTTCATGCAAAATCCTTGAAACAAATTCTGACATGGTTAAATTTGTAGCCAACAGGATTAATAATGTCTACATTGTAGACTTAGATGAGAAATCTGAATCTACTATTTACTTATCTGCCAATTCTGAAAATGATGCCTTTGAATGGCATAGACGTCTAGGTCATGCTAGTTTTTCAACTTTAAATAAATTGGTCAAGCATGATTTAGTCAGAGGCATGCCTAGAATTAAATTCAACTCAATATCAAAAGCATGTGATGCCTGTGCTCTAGGCAAACAGACCAGAAATTCCTTTAAATTAAGATCTGAGCCATTGTCTTCTAGACCAATGGAAATTCTTCATATGGACCTTTTCGGTCCCACTAGAACTCAGAGTCTCAATGGAAATAGGTTTGGCTATGTCATCATAGATGACTTCTCTAGATATTCATGGATATTTTTCTTAGCAAATAAGAGTGATGCATTTCAAAAGTTTAACCTGTTTTTCAATAAGGTCAAACAAGAAGGGAAGTACAAGGTTTGTTCTATTCAATCTGACCATGGAGGTGAGTTTGAAAACTCCATGTTTACTGAACTTTGTGACAAAGAAGGACTAACTCACAGGTTTTCTTCTCCCAGGACACCTGAACAAAATGGGATTGTGGAGAGAAGAAATAGAACAGTGGTAGAGATGGCCCGAACCATGTTGATTGAAAGTAAATTACCTAGAAGGTTTTGGGCAGAAGCGGCCAATACAGCAACCTACATAATCAACAGGGCCATGGTAAGACCCATTGACAAGAAAACACCCTATGAGCTTCTAAAAGGTAAGAAACCAAACTTGTTTCATTTCAGAATTTTTGGAGCAAAATGTTTTATTCATAACAATGATAAGAAAGATTTAGACAAGTTTGAAGCCAAAAGCACACCTGGAATTTTCTTGGGTTATTCTGAAGTGTCAAGGGCATATAGGGTATTTAACATATCTGATCAGAAAGTGGAAGAGTCTCCACACATCCTTTTTAGTGAAAAGAAAGATGTTTCTAATGTTAAAAATCTTGACAGGAATTCCAATCATGGTGGAGATTTTCTAGAAGACCAACAGGAGGAAGAAAAGACTCAGCCGAGTGGAGAAACAAATTCCCCCAATCAGGAAGGACCAAGAGAAACAGGTGAGTCTTCAACAAATATCAGATTTCTTAAAGACCATCCTTTAGATAAAGTCATAGGCAATCCTGAAGATCCTCTTCGGACTAGGTCTCATTTTAGAAATGTGAATAATGATGACTTAATTGCTTTAGTCTCACAAATTGAACCCAAAACAGTAGAAGAGGCCTTAGCTGATCAAGCTTGGGTCAATGCTAGGAGTGAGGAATTAGGTCAGTTTGAAAGGAATAATGTCTGGGAGCTTGTCCCAAGACCAGATGGTATAAATGTCATAGGAACCAAGTGGGTGTTCAAAAATAAAATGAATGAAGATGGAATTATCTCGAGGAATAAGGCCAGACTAGTAGCCAAGGGCTACTGTCAGGAATTCGGTGTAGACTTTGATGAATCCTATGCACCTGTTGCTAGGATGGAAGCTATAAGACTGTTGCTTGCCTTTGCATGCTCAAAGAATATAAAACTCCAACAAATGGATGTTAAAAGTGCCTTTTTAAATGGAGTCATTAAAGAAGAAGTTTTTGTTGAGCAACCTCCTGGATTTCAATATTCTCCTCAACCTAACCAAGTTTTCAGGCTAAACAAAGCCTTGTATGGTCTAAAGCAGGCTCCAAGACCTTGGTATGAAAGATTATCTGAATTTCTGATCAGCAAGGACTACAAAAGAGGTAAAGTTGATCAAACTTTATTTACCAAGGGCATAAATAAAGATCTCATCATAGTTCAGGTATATGTAGATGACATTGTATTTGGATCTACTAAGCATGAACTATGTGATGAATTTTCTACCATGATGTCTGCTGAATTTGAAATGAGCTTGGTTGGTGAACTAAAATATTTTCTTGGATTGCAGGTACAACAGCTAGAAGATGGGTGCTTCATCAACCAAACCAAATACACAATGGAACTGTTCAAAAGGTTTGGCATGAAAAACTTAAAGCACATTACTACACCCATGGGCACCAATACTTCATTGGATGCAGATGAGACAGGTAAAGAAGTAAATGCCAAACTTTATCGAGGTATGATTGGATCACTACTTTACTTGACAGCCTCTAGACCTGATATACAATTCAGTGTAGGAATGTGTGCAAGGTATCAGTCTAGACCTACTGAACTACACTTAGCTGCAGTTAAAAGAATCTTCAGATATTTGTCAGCTAGTCACTCTCTTGGTTTATGGTTTCCTGCATCTCACACATTTAACCTAGTAGCATACACAGATGCTGACTATGCAGGCTGTAAACTAGACAGGAAAAGCACAAGTGGCCATTGTGAATTCTTGGGTGGGTGTTTAGTGTCTTGGGGCTCCAAGAAACAACATTCTGTGGCCCTCTCCATTGCAGAAGCTGAATATGTGGCTGCAGGGAGTTGTGGAACACAAGTCATATGGATTAAACACCAGCTTTAGGACTACCAAGTAGACCTGGGGTGCACACCCATTTTCTGTGATAATACTAGTGCCATCAATCTTGCTAAAAATCCTGTTTTGTATTCACGAACCAAACACATAGAAATAAGACATCATTTTATAAGAGATGAGGTGTCTAAGAATAATTTTGAACTGATTCATGTAGGCACAGATAATCAGATTGCTGACATATTCACAAAACCTCTGGATAATGAGAAATTTTCCACATTGAGAAGAGAATTAGGCTTATACAAATTATCTTAATTATGAAGCATGTTCTTGTTGTGAGGGGGAGTTGTGTTTGTCTGATGTTTAGCCTTCTTGCATGCTGGTTTAAGGGGGAGTTCAGAATGCTTACTGGTTAGCTTTCAGGAATGCTCTAAATAAAGGGAAGCCTTGAGATTTTGCCGGAATGTTTTATTGAGGAATGCTATGTCTTAGGGGGAGCTGAGTTGTGAAGTGAGAAGAGAAGTTCTTTGACAGATTCAAAAGGAGTGTCCAGATGTGTGCCTTTGCTGGTCTTGCATGACTGATTTAGTGTTGTTCTCTCAGAAAGTAGAGTGTCACTTATCTCTTAAGTCTATAAGTCAGTGACTCTAATCTCCAAGTTAGAATCTTTCCTTTGGTACTCCTTCAGAGATCTGGACTAATTGCATAAAGTATATCTTCCTACATTGTCATTGATTATGGTTCAGGCCAAAAACTTGTATGTCTTGATATCTGACCCAATCAACTTGAAATCTAGACTTCAAGACTCAATTCAAGAAAAGTCCTTTTTTTGGTATTGTCTTCAATCATTCTATCTCTTTAACTCAAGGGCTTAACTGAACAAACATGTTCTATTTTGATCACTGAGAAACTGGGAGCTTCATCAATGAAATGAATATTTCTCCCAAATCATGAGGTGTCAAATGCTTAAAATGAATGAAAAGTCATGACAGAGCAATCGTGGCTTGCTGGTGAGTAACTGGGGACTCTGGCCTCTAATCAAGGTGTTTCCTCATGTCAAAAGCCACAGTTACTAACTCTATTTCTTAATATATAAAAAAGGGAAGGAAGTAATGAGGTACTCACTCTGAGTAACTGGGGATTCAGGCCTCTAATCAAGGTGTCTCCCTAATGTCAAAGGAAGTGAACTACCAACTTACTCATTGATCTTCTTGAAAATCATCTCTAACAAAAATTCCTTGTTGTTATGCAACTAATGGATTGCTTGTCTTCAATACCTTGAGAACACCTCTCTGATTTAGTCTCTTGCTGTCTTATGGAATAGTTAAATGATCAGCTATATTTGGCCATACTTGTGAACTCCTGCTCTAAATCATCCACTATGTATGCTGATAAACTTGTCTATCATTCTACTTCTCTATTGTGTACTGAAGTCTAAAGAATCTTCTCTTGAGATTAGAAACTCACTTATTCTCTTAAGACCTACTCATGACTTTCTGCACTAAGAAGTTACTGCCCTTAGTCCTCATGTTTCCAGCACTGTCATACATTCTGTAGTTCTTTTTGCTGATGTCAAAGGGGGAGAGAAGTTTGCAATATGAGTGAGTATCAGTGAGTATTGGATTTGTCTTGAGCTTTGAGGGGAGTCATGTTGCTTCGTGGAAGTCATGGTTATGAGTTGTGGGGGAGATGAGAGTGTGTTTTAGGGAATGTTTAATTCATTTGCATGAGCATGCCTTGAATTTATTCTGCTTGTTGCAGCTGGTATTAACTTCTTGTTGAAACTTGATATTGGTTGACTCATAGTGTTGTCATCATCAAAAAGGGGGAGATTGTTGCATCCCTATGGTTTTGATGATGTCTCACACTATAAATCAATCTTCTATCTCTAGATTAATGCTGTTTCATCATGTGAGTGAGTATAGTTCATTTGGCTATCAGATATGCATGCTATCTTGATTCTATATGCACTGTTTGGTTAATATGAACAGCAGTGGGTCGACTCATCAGAAAGGGTGGGTCGACGCATCAGAGCATTGATAGCTTGGGCACAAAGTCTATACACCAGCTGGATCCATTTAGTCTGCACATTGGCATATCTTCCTTAAGTCTGTACATCGGGCACCTTCTTACTGAAGTCTACACATTGATCCTAATACTCTAGTCTGTACACTGCCCGACCAGTCAAGTCTGCACATTGCCAAAGTCTGTTCAGCTCAACCCTATACATCCTTCCAAGCTTCAACTCTATACATTGGATTGTCAAACTTCATGTCTATACACTGGCTGCTGCATTGTCTTGAAGTCTACACATCCGATAGTGTAAGTCTATACATCGCCCAGAGTCTTGTTTGCAAAGTCTGAACATTGCTTCAGAGTTAGCTTCAGCAAAGTCTATACATTCGGTTCCTTGGGCAAAGTCTATACATCGCTTAGTCTGCACATTACCTTCAGCCCATGTGCTCAAAGCCAAGTCTATATAACGCCAACCCAACACATTGAACAGTTCTCCAAGTCTATACACTAGACTTCATTTCTCTAAGTCTATACACTGGCCTGTGATTCACCAACTCTGTACATTCGATATCTTTTCCTATGCATTGGCCAAGTCCATACATTCAACTTTTCCCTACGCTTTCCAGGCCAAGTCTGTACACCACTAAGTGTGTACATTGCATGCTGCTCAAACGTTCAATGTTCTTCAAAGTCTGTACAGCATCCGTCTCAGCCAGCGTCTCAAGCTGCGTCTTAGGCAAGTCTGTACATCGGCCTTTTTCGTTCAAGTCTATACATTGAACTGCGTCTTAGGAAAGTCTGTACAGAGGCTTCGATTTACCAAGTCTGTACATCGGCTTCATTCGCTCAAGTCCACACATCCACAGTGCTTTCACAAGTCTATACATTCACTTGAGTTACACCAAGTATGTACATCGCTGAAGTCTTCACAAGTTAGTACAGTGCTTGAGCTTCACAAAGTCCATACATCGCTTCAAGCGATTCAAGTCTATACAGACTGCCTTTACATTCAGAGTCTGTACATTGGTCCATCAGCCGATCGTTTCATTCAGCAAACTTCAAAGTCTGTACAGCCTGTCTGTCTTCATGGATTGTGTGCCTTTCGTGCGTTGACGCACTTGGCTGACTGCGTAGATGCACACCTTTCTGTCTTGCTCACTGCGTCGACGCTGACACTGGATGCGTTGACGTATTGGCCTGTTACCAAGGGCGTGAGCATCTTGCCTAAGGAAGCTGAGGCGACGCTGCTCGATGGAAGCGTTGACGCCTTGGGCTGATGTTCAAAGATCTGTTGATCAACATCACGTCTGTACATCATGAAGTCTGTACATTGGTTTTGATTTGAACAGAACGCCTAAGTCTATACATTGCTATGGATTGCCCTGAAATGCTTAAGTCCATACACTGAAGATGCTGAAGACCTCCAAGTGAATACACTCTCACATGATACACACTTGGCTAACTATCGTTTCAAGTCTGTACACTGCTTAGGCTTCGTGAAGTCTACACAGTGGCTGAGCCTTGTAAAGTGTACACATTGGTAACAATAGTTTGCATTGTTCATGTCTATACACTGCCTTTACGTGCATTTTATTCAGTAAGTCTGTACACTCTCTCATGGTGTGCACACTTACTCTGTTGTGTTTCTAAAGTATATACATTCATGTTGAAAGCCTGAACTAACTAAGTCTATACATTCCATCTATCTGTCTGCAGGCGATTCAGGCTTATGATTGGGCACGTGAATCGAGGTTGGCACCTGACACGTGATCCAAGACAACAGGCGCATGACACGTGGATGGCAACCTTGTCAGGATGCTGCCATGTGGTCGAAATTCAAATGATCTGGCCAAAAGTGCATGGGCGGGAACCTGGCAGCCACACGCCATTATCTGCTATAAATATAGAGTTTCATCCTTCAGTAGAAGCTCGATCGTGAAAAGAAAAAAGCAGAAGCCATTGGTGAGAGTCTACACGATCCAGAAAAGAAAAAGAGCAGAGAGTTCCATATCTGAGAGGAGTTTGTTCGAGAGAGAGAGAGTGTGTGTGGATTGATGAATTGCTTCATTTGAAGCTACATTTGTATTGGGTTTCAGAACCAATTTCTTCTTCATTGGTTTTTCTTTCTATTTTGCTTTCGTTTATTTTGTTCTTCCATTCTGATTTGAATTGGTTTCCCTCCGGTGTGTGGAGGAAGGGAGTACTACTCCAGTTTCCCTCTGAGTTGCAGAGGAAGAGAGATCGGTGATCTCTGGTGTTGTTAGTGACAGGTTGTCATTAACAGTTTCCCTCCGTGTGTGGAGGAAGGGAGAGGATTCTCCGGTTGTGTTCTAGCTGGGAGCTAGTACAGGTTTCAAGTTCTGTGGGTAGCAGAGCTTGGTCGAGGGATTTGTTTCCCTTGGGTGTTCAAGCTGTGTGGCAGCATGTTGTACGCAGACTGAGTCTGCTGTGATCTAGCTTTGCCTAGTGGAATCCTCACTCTAGTTGGAGTGAGGGGTGGATGTAGATTGCGGACTGCAATCGAACCACCTAAAAACCGAGTGCCTCCTCTGTGGTTTGCTATTGATTTCTGTGCTCTTCATCTGCTTGTCCCTTTGCCTTCAAGTGATCAGTTCTTCACTCTCATCTATATTTCTCTGTGTACGGGTTAAGGAGGTGCGTTAGCAGTAGAATCTATTTTCTGCCTGAGTTTCTGCAAATTGGGAGTGATCTATTCATCCCCCCCCTTCTATATCACTCTTGCTGCGCTAACACTTTTTAGTCATGGCATTGAGTTTCCTATAATCGATGCACACTCTCCATCCCGTGGTGGGCCTAGTGGACACATCTTCTCCTTGTTCATTTTGGACCACGGTGAGTCCCGATTTCTTAGGAACCACTTGAGTGGGACTCACCCATTGGCTATCCGATATATGATAAATAATTTCCGCATCGAGTCATTTGACAACCTCCTTCTTCACCACCTCCTTCATGTTCGGGTTCAACCTCCTTTGTATTTCCCGACTAGGTTTGGCGTTGTCCTCTATGTAAATGTGATGCATGCAAATAGACGGACTTATCCCCTTAAGATCGGTCACTGTCCAACCTATGGCACCCTTGTGAGTCCTAAGGGCTTCTAGGAGAAGTGTTTCTTGGGTAGGAGTAAGATTGGAAGCTAAGATAACAGGAAGGGTTTGATCGGAGCCTAGGAATGTATATTTGAGAGAGTCTGGAAGGGGCTTAAGCTCAAGTTTAGGAGGGCTTTCAAGTAATAGAAGGGCTGGTTCATCTTGCAAAGCTGGAAGTGGCTCAACCTTATGTCAAATACTACTATGATGAGGGGAATCTTGAAGAGCATTGACCTCCCTTATTTGACCCATGCTCAGATCATTCTTAATAAGTTCATCGTAGATGTCTATGAAGTGGCATTCTTCATCTAGGTCCAAATATTGGGAGGCTTTGAACACATTGAGAGAAATTTTTTGACCTCCGAATGAGATGTCCATCGTCCCCATAGCACAACTGATGTTGGCTTTCGCAGTAGCAAGGAATGGGCGACCTAGGGTGATTGGGATGTGACTTAGCTCCGAGGAGGAGGCCATGTCAAGAATGAGGAAATCAACGGGGAAGTAGCAGTCATGGACTTTCACAATCACATCCTCTATCAAACCTCGAGGGGTCTTGACTGAGCGATCAGTCAGTTGGAGAATGACGGGGGTTGGCTTGAGTTCCCCTATATCAAATTGCTCATAAACAGATGTGGGTAAAAGGTTGACACTATATCCTAAGTCGAGGAGGGCACGGTCAAAGGTCACACCACATATATCACATGAGATGAGGGGAGCACCGGGATCCTTCAACTTTCTAGGGAGATTGTTCATCAAGACCGCACTAACATCCTCGTAGAGCCAAATTTTTTTAGGGGTCAACTCGGGCCCTCTTCTTGGAGTGCAAAGCTCTTTGAGGAATTTGGCGTAGGCCGGAACATGTTTTATGGCATCTAGGAGTGGAATATTGATGTGAACTTGTGAAAAGAGCTCCATGAATTCCTCATTTTGGGCCGGCCTAGTCTTAGTGGGCTTGGGTTCTAGGGCATTAGGAAAGGGGACCTTGGGTTGATAGAAATTTGGATCTTCATGGGCCTTTCCTTTCCCTTTAGGATCTCCCCCCAACTTATCTTGAGTGCAATCCTCCTTACTTGCATCCTCATTATCTTGATTCTTTTCTATAGAATCGTGCAACTCCTTTCCATCCTTGTATGGGTCATCTAACACATTTCCACTCCTCAAAGTTGAAATAGCCTTGACATTTTCAAATTGTGGGCCTTTAGGTTGGGCTTGTGGGATGGGTTGAGGTAGGAGGCCCGGTTGTGGAGAAAAACCCGGGGGTTGGTTTCTTGGGTTTGCCACTGGTTTACTTGGAAGTTGACCCACTTCTCTTCTCATTATAGCTTTCCCCAATTGTCCTATTTGACTTTCCAACTTGGAAATGTATTGTTGTTGATTCAAGATAATTTGTTGGAGTTGATTGAATTTATCTTCAAAGTTGGATTGAGGCGGAGGTTGGTAAGTGGGTTGGCCTTGATTAGATTGAAAATGTGAATAGCCCATAGGAAAGAATTGAGCTTGTGGACCTCTACCAAATGGATTGAAGGTGTTAGGTTGGGTTTGAAATTGACTTTGCATGGGTTACTTTTGGGCTTGATAAATAGAGGGGTTGGTTGCTTGAGGTGGAGCTTGTTGGGATTTCCAAGAAAAGTTCGGATGATTCCTCCAGCCCCGATTGTATGTGTTTGAAAATGGGTCATTATTGGACTTAGAGAATCCTTGGGCTGCAAAGACTTGCTCCTGGATGGCAGGGGATAATTGAGCCGCAGTTGGACACTCCGTGATGTGATGGGATGGGCTTGCACATAGAGTGCATGCCTCATGTGAAGTGATAGATTGACCCAAGTAGGAATGGGATGATGGTTGGAAAGAAGGGTCTTTCAAAGTCAAGAGTTAGTCTAACTTTTGAGTCAGACTCTCTACTTTATCCAACTTTTGAGTGATGATACTTATGTCCAATCTTGGTTTAAAATCACCCCGGGCCTTGACCTCATATAATCCGGCCCGCTTGGAGGGCCCAATGGATCTCTCATAGGATGATAAAGAAGCATGATTGATAGAATTCTCACTAAGTATTTCGAACAAATCATACGCCTCATCCTCACTTTTGCTCATGAATGCCCCTCCACATGATGCATCTACCATTTGTCTAAATTGATCGGATAGGCCCTCATAAAAAGCTTGGACTATTTACCATTTGGACAACCCATGGTGAGGACACTTCCTAAGCAATTCCTTGAGTCTTTCCCATGACTCATGCATTTGTTCCCCTGGAGTTTGGGTAAAACCCGTGATTGCCCTTCTCATGGTATTGGTGCGGCCTATAGGGTAGAACTTCTTTAAAAATTCTTGTTGCATCTCGACCCAAGTTCTCATTGGCTTCCCTATAGTGCCTAACCAATATTTAGCCTTATCCTTAAGAGAGAATGGAAAGAGGGTCAATCTAAGGGCATCATCCGAGAAATTTTGAATTTTTACTGTGGAACAAATTTCTAAAAATTCATCAATGAGCTTGTAGGGGTCCTCGTTGGTATTTCCATAAAATGAGGGGAGCATTTGAATTGTGCTTGACTTGATCTCATAATGGATGGCTTGATTTTGAGGAATGTAAATGCAAGATGGAGGTTGATATTGGTTGGGAATGAAATAATCCTTCATTTGCTTTAGAGGATTTGGATTTCCGGCCATGAGATTTTGACGGTGAGGTCCTTGATTTTCGGTCATAAGATCTTCTTGGAGATCGTCTCTTGGATACAAGACTCTCTCTATTTCCTGAATGGGTCCTAGTAGGTTTGGATGTTGTGATCTTCTTCCTTGCATAAACTAGGACGAAGAGAGAGATGAGAGAGATTTTTTTATGATGATTTTTATTTATTTTTTTGGTTTTGACACAAACTAGGACGAAGAGAGAGAAGATGAAGAATTTTTTTTTTATTTTTATTTTTATTTTTATTTTTTCTATTTTTTTTATACAAACACAAACAAGTTGTCACACAAATTACTTAATGACCTAGATGTGACTTAGACCTACAAATTGGGTTTCACAAAATGGCTAAAGTGCAACTTGAGTTCACCCTCAATATTTCCACCGGCCAGGTAAGGGGTGGGGTAGTGGGAGGCTCCCCCTACTTTCGTAGGGACCTAATTACAAACCACTAGCCCGCTTAAGGCGTTTGCCATCCGACCGTCTTGTCTTAGGCACCGATTTTCACAAGAGAGTAAGCTCAAATAACACAAGAACCATAGTGTGAACCTAGGACCAACGTCTATTAAATTTTATTTAGGGTCTAGGTGATGCAAAGATGAAGAAAATTGTGATTTGTGGGCTAAGGAAGGGTGATGAAATGCCCACCTTATCTTGCTTATGGGTGTTGCCCTTAGAATATTTTAGAATGATATGCAACAAAGCAAGTTCAAACAAGGGGTTCTATGCAAGTATGCATGAGCATGGGATTAAGAAAAAGATTAGAAAAGAACTCACATTGCCCCTCGCAATCTCCAAAATGCAATGACCAAAGTTAAACAACAAGGGAAAAAAATTCTATCATAAATGATGCATGACTTCGAACATGAAAGTGTGATTTATATTCTTGGAATGAGGATTTTTATTGGGTTTAAGTGAAGAGTTTTTTTTATTATTATTTAGTGAACCTATCTAACCACAATATATAAGAACATTAGGGAAATAACATAAAATGAGAGGAGTTAGGATACTTACTTGAAGCGTAATCCCTCATTCTCTTTTTTTTTTTTGAAATGACCGACAAAATCAAAAGATGAAAGAAAGAAAGACAAACTTACCTCTATTTTTTTGATTTTTTTTCTACAAAAAAAAAGAAAAAAGAAAACAAACTTTATTAGTACACTATAAACACAAGGAAAATAAAGTTCTTAAATCAAAAATCATCATTTCTCCCGGACAACGGTGCCAAAAATTGATCACGTAAAAGTTCATCGTTTAAAACACGCGTATCAATCTTAAAATTTCTAACTCGCACTAGATGAAAGAGACACGTAATATGGTGGCGAGAAGGGTCGAATCCACAGGGAAGAAGAGATTTTTAAAGTTAAAAACCTTGTAACATTTTAGAAAAATACTTGTGATTTTGTTTTGCTTAAAGAAAATAGTGAAATGAAGAACAAACCAAACACTTAATTAAAAACACCTATGATTATGCGCCTATGCTATAGAAATTAATTACATGAAGTGAAAAGAAGAGATAGAAGAAGGGGGTAGAGATAGAAGAAGATCAAGAACTAGATCAAAAGAACAACTCTCTTCATTAACTTAAATAAATGAGTACATGAAGTGCAAGATAAGCTTACAACAAAGAGATGACAAGATTACAATGAAGTAACATAACATAAAAGTAATAACAAAAAGAGGGGCCTGAGATGTGAAGATAGTAGTAGCAATGGTGATGACACCGTCGTCTCCTCCTCGCCGAGCCTTGGAGAGGATCGCTCCGCCTTGAAAGAGATCGTCGTGGAAAGAGATGGATGAAGAAGCCGTCGTCGTCCATGTCACGAGCCTTGGAACGTCACCCGTCTTAATGTGCATACCGTCATGAAAGGAGAGTTGTGGAGGATAAACTTTGGAGAGAAATATAGAGAGGAATGTGGAAGGGTTTGTGTGGAGATGAAGAAGGAAGAAGATGAGAGAGTGAAACAGTGGGAAAATAAATATAACTCGTAAACTAAGAAGAATAGGAGGAAGTGGTAAAATAAGAAAATCTATATCTATAAGAGAGAAAGAACTTTAATGAAGAACTCAGAGAGAAATAAAGAGGGGAAGGGCTTCAAAACGGAGGAATAACAGAAGCTAGAATCTCGGATGAACAGTTAAATCACAGGATAGCAAGTTGAAAAATAGGAAATAACTTTCAAACTAGAAAGAATTAGAAGATGGTGTAGAAGAAGAAGGTGTAGAAAACTTAAAACCAAAGAACTTTTATGAAGATAGTAAGAGACAAAAATGACTAGAAGGGGGAGAAATAAGGGGCAGAACAGAGAGAAACACTGGTTCACATATGAACAGGATAGCACAGTGAAAAACATAAACTACCTTGAAAATTAGAAGGAATTAGAAGATGATGCAGAAGAAGAAGTTGTAGAGAACGTAACAAAAAATAACTTTCATGAAGACATCAAGAGGCGAAGAGGGACGGAAGAGGGCAAACTCGGCAAACTAAAAGATGTGAGAGAGAGAGAAAAATGCGAAAAGAATAACTCCCTTCTCCTCCTTATCATGCGCTATTTATAGGGAAAGTTGGATAGATGGAGGGTGGAGATTGTATCAAAAGGAGATGAATGGTTGGGATTTAAGTAGAATATGATGCATGGGGAAGAGGAAAAGGAGGTGAGTACACCCTCCTTGGGCTTTGGACAACCCCCTTCCCAAGACTCATCATTCCTCTCCTTTATTTCAAACTTTGAATTCAATTTTCCCTCCAACCAAGATGTGTGCTTCTTCTCCTCTATTTCAAACTTCGAATTTTCTTTTCCCTCAAACTAAAATATTAGTTATCTTTTCACTCCAACTAAAATATGTGTCTTTTTTTGTTTGACTTGGTCAAAGTGGTGATGACAATTTTACCCTCAGCTTCTCTTACAATTACCTTCAGTGTCCTACACACACATAATTGTAATTTAGTCCATAAAAATTATCATAATGTGCACATAAATCTTAAATGCTCATGATTAATTATGCAATGGAAAATTAATGCTCATGGCCCTCAACTTTAATTCATTAAATAATATCACCAAATTAATCAATTTACGTGAAATACCCAATTTACATGTAAAGTTGAGATTAACAATGGGACATGCATAATTATCTAATTATATGCACATAAAACGGTGTACATGTGATGAATTACCATCAAAAATGGACACTTATCAGTGAGCAGGGCGATCGACCAGGTACGAGACTGGACCCGGAGAGGCAGAGTGGTGAGAGCCAGAGCCACCAGCGATGAGGCATACCTGAAGGCCTTCGTTAGGAGGTACGGCGACCAGGTCTTCCGTGGTGCTCGACGACCGGTATGACTTCTAAACTCAAACTTCTAAATTACTTCTAAATGCATTGATTACTTATAATGATGCACTCACTATTTGACTTCTTACATGCAGATGGACCCCCAGGGCCGGATAGCATAGCTTCAGGGACTCCTCCATTCCACTATGCAGCAGAGGGATGAGATCCAGCGTTCTGTGGACCTCCTGGTAAGTTCTAATCCTTAGACTTAAATACTTTATGCTTATGCACGTGACTAACTTGATTTCTAAAATGCAGCGAGCCGAGGGAGCAGGACGACGGGGACCTGATGCTCCGTCCTCATCTTCCCAGCCAGTGGGCTGAGCAGAGCGGGACATGGACTTCGCTCGGGTAGTCGCTCGGGCCGAGGAGGCCGAGGCCACTCTCGCGGAGAGGGTAAGCAACTAATTGACTTCTTTTTAATACTATATGAAAATGCATTTTTGACTAACATGATGAATGCTTATGCAAACGAGGGAGTTGATTGCAGCACTGGGCGAGGCGGAGCGTGCCCGAGCGGAGGCAGTAGAGGTGGCTCATCTCCGTGCAGAGGTGGAGAGACTTAGAGTTGGATCAACAAATTTGGAGCGCTACAGGATCGAGGCGAGAGTGGCTTGACGCCAGGCGTACGATCTGAGCATCGAGCTACGAGCCTTGGAGAGGACGGTCCGGATGATGGGCCGAGGACCTACAGCGAATGCATCACAGAGCGGCACACGGAGCAGTGCTTTCCCAGATTTCCTTACCGGTTCCTCCGGCCTTCGGAGGAACGAGGAGGCGGAGAGGAGACGGCGACAGCGAGAGGAGGGGAGCACCTCCATGGCACCACCGGCAAAGAGGCAGGAGGGTACAGGGACAGCGGGGGTCCAGGAGAGGGACCAGCTGGGGCGTGAGTTGTACTATTTCTTTTCTTTTATGGACACATGTACATGACTTGATGTTAGTGAATATATGATTTTTTTTTATCTTTTTTGTTATGTAAAATGTGAATGCGAATGCTGACTCACTAACAACGACCTCTAGGACTGATAGAAAGAGAGCAGGAGAGCGACTGGGAGAGAGAGGGAGAACTGATTGATTAAAGGAAATCAAAACAGGAAAACAGGGGGAAACGGTCTTGTGGAAGACTGCCAGGACGAAGAAACGGTCGAGGATATGACCGCTAGGCAAACGGGAGAAAAGGCGGTGGAGGAAACAGAAAACGGTCGTATGATGACCGTTTGAGGGAGGCTAGCGGTCGTTCGATAGATCGCAAGGGAGAAAAGACAGTGAAATCCGAGCGGGACTCTCCGTGAGAGTCTGAACACGGGGCTAGAAGCGCCTAATCCGTGTTTAAACTTATCCTAACTTAATCTGAAGCTAACTTGCCTCAATCCTAATACATTAAACTAGAATTAGAGTCCTATAACTAGGAATGCACCCTGAATTTGCAGCTCATAGAAATTTCTGCTCAAAACCTTGAAATTCCCTCAAAATCACCCAAAATCACCATGAAGAGGAGCTTTGAAGCTAGCACCATGGGAGAGGTGGTCTATACCGGGCCAAAGCTAGCCAGAAGAGAGCATGGGAAGCTACAGCGGCTGACTTTAATCCCCAAGCACCTGAGCACAAGCTCTTCAAGAGAGGTGAGTTCAAATTAATTTCAAAAAATTATGAATTTCCTTAAGTTTCTCCTCATGGCATTCTTTCTCTTCTTTTCCTCTTTTTTCTCCCTTTCTCTAGCTCCTTCCTGGCCCAAGATGCTATTCTAGCTTGAAGTGGGTGGCTCCCATGATAAAAGAACTTCCTTTAGAAGTTACCTCAATCCTAAGGGCATGGCACCTTCACCCTTTATTGGTTCTAGCCAAGAATTTCCAAAAAATTTGCTATGATTAGCCTAGCATTTCAGCCCTTGTAGAATTATGGCACCCTCAAACACACACTTTCATGTTCCCTTTGAAGCCACTGTCCTTATAGAAGAGGTAGAAACCTACCTAGCCCTTCCTAAGACTAAGGTGGAGGATGAAGACTTGGTGTGCCACACGGTTGAACCCATAGACCCATCACTCATCTTGGGGGACTTTCTACCCAATCCAAAAGATGTGAGAACCATGATTAGCCCTCGCCATATCCATTTGATACCCTTGGCTCAATGGATCACTTCTCATTGCAAAAATAATTATGGGAAATATGAAGCCATAGCAAAGGTCGTCTCCATTTGCTTGTGCGGGGTTTTACTCTTTTCTACTACTGACCACCTCTTAGATATCCAAAATCTCAGCATCATTAGTGGGTTGTGGCAGGGTTTATCTATCTCCCAAGCCGTCCTTTCTTACGTTTATGAAGGCCTTAGTTCAGCTTCACTAGGAGGTCTCCTCTTCGGGTCAATGATCGTCCTTGAGTGTTGGATGGGAATTAGACTCAAATTTCTACATAAGGAGGACTTGCCTTCAACTAGCTGCATATTCGTGAGCCACCCACTCTTCTTCATAGGAGACGCATTTGGGTTCTCTTCACAGGTTGAATGCTGGACCGCGGACAAGAAAACATGAGATGATTGGCGCCTCTTCCTCAACACCTTTCCAATTGACAAGTTCGTGATGCGACCTCGGGCTCTTCAAGGCACTACCCTCAGATTACCCCGGTGACTAGGCCTAGACCTGCAGCTAGTGGGGAACACTACCTTGGTGATCCACAACCCGCACCGGTGCTACTTACAAATCGGGTTACCCCGCACTACGGTTCAAGCATTAACTCACTACCCTCCCCTTCAAGCTAGGAAGATTGAGACTGAGGAGGATGAACGGGCAGTTCGGAGCGCTCTGACCATGTGGGAGATTATCCGAGTCCATTCTTTGCCAACGGAAGTGATAGAGAAAATAGAGGAATATCAAGCTTATGTAAAGGATTTGCGCAAGATCCGGCCTCATGCCGATAGGAAATTGAATGTAATTGGAATTCCTTGATCATGTTCTTGCACTTTTATTGAAAGAATGATGTATTATGAACTTGAATGAATGAAAGATAAGATTGTGTCTAAAAGATTTGCAATGGAATCACCATTTTTGGCTTGATGAATCAAAGAACATGGTTCTCTATTTGAGAAATGGTCCAGCAAAGGACCGCTAAACGAGCCTAACGGTCTAGCGATTGACCGCAAAGGGACAGACCCAGGAAAACTCTGAGTTTTCTGACTCTCGGGTGAAGCATGCAATCTTCTATTGGGCCGCCAGAAGGATGGTAACGGTCTAGAGAAAGACCGCCAAAGTGAAGAAACAGAAAACCTGAGAATTTTGATTATCGGGTGAGAAAAATGGTCGCTTTACGACCGCTAGAGTAGGTTAAACGGTTCATGAGTAGACCGCAAGGGATGGGAGATAGAGAAACCGGCAAACTTTGAATCCTGGGTAATGGGACGTGTGTCTGCACACACTTAAAATAAGAAACAAGTTAGATCCGTTCTTAGACTCAACCCCTTGCCTGCAGCAAGTTAGAGGATGACCAATCCTTGATATTTGGTCAAGGGGTGGAGCCTTTATTAAATAGGAAAAATAAAATGAAAATGTATTGATGCAATGCATGCTATGCAAGGATAATGGTATATTTTTTTGGAGTTTTGAAAATAATATTTGATTTTTTAGATTTTGAAATATCTGATTTTTTTGGATTTTGGAATATCTAATTTTTTTTAGATTTTGAAATATCTGATTTTTTTAGATTTTGGAATAATTGATTTTTTTGGATTTTGAAAGCCAATTCCGTCCTGGCAACAAGAGCCCTACATGTCTCACTAGGAACCTCCTGAGGTCGGCGTGCTTAAGAAGGTGACAATCCCGGGCCAGGGCCCACCTGTGTGACGGTGCTTCTACCGAGGCCATACCCAGGGTATAGTTTTAGTCCTAAAAGAAAAAGGAATTTGGGAGGTAAGCTTAGACCAGGTATAGAGTTTTCGGGCTTGAATCCTTCTCGTAACAAACCTTTCAGAGATTCAGTCTGTTGCGCCGGGGCTTTGTGTCCGTCATCGAACCTTTATCCACCCTAGACACGCGTAATACCGGGCTCATAATGTCCCGCGGGGAAACTGTACTGCCACTCTTGTCATGCCTACTTTCATACTTTTGAAGCTTTTGATCTTTTGAACTTCTGAGCTTTTGGGATGAGCTTTCGGCTTTGCTTTTTCTTTTGCTCCTTCTCTTTTCTTTTTTCTTTTGGTGTCACCATTACTTTTTTTTTGTGAAATCAGGTCATAACGGACTACCCCCATTTGAGACCTCCTCCCATCATGGTGTCTAGATCAGTCATCGCCCCCTTATTTGTCTCTTGCCCCTAGATTCAGCCGAAGAGAGAAACGGATAGGGACTTTTACTTCCCCCCAAGCATGGCCAAGGGAGAAACGGTGTTTGCACAAAATTGGGAAACCCGACCAGGGATGTCGTGAAGTGTGTGATTGCCAACCTCGGAATCCTCCTTCGTGGTCAAGGAAAGGAACACCTCGCTACCGGGCCTTCATCAGCCTTACTCTAAGGGAAAAGGTGCTTAAGATACAACCCATTCCAGGCGTGAGACAGCTCCTCACCTTCTGCGTTGACCAGACGATATGCGTTCCCTGGGTAAGCCTCTTTAACGAATTCCCAGTTAGGTTGTAATTTGGACCTAGGACCTCCGGACCTAATGAATTTACATTTCAAAACCATATCACCTATTTGAAATTTACGTTCAATTACTTTCTTTTGAAAATAACATGAAACTCTCTTTTGATAAACAAACACGTGATCGGCCGCATTCATCCTCTTCTCATCCAAGAGTTCTAGCTGAACGAGCAACACCTCTCGACGTTCATCAAGATTAAGTTCCTTATCAAGCTGTACCCTTAGGGAAGAGATCAATATCTCATATGGGAGCACCGCCTCCATCCTGTAAGTAAGATCATAGGGGGTCTGCCCTGTAGGAGTACGGACGGAGGTGCGGTAAGCCTATAGAGCTTCCACTAATCGTTCAGGGCAATCAGAGAATTTATGAGATTCGCATGTTTTCTTTACGATTTTAAGAAGGGTTTTATTAGTGGCATCAGCTTGACCGTTACCTTGAGGATAATATGGAGATGAATGATGCAGTGCAATATTGAACTTCTTACAAAGGTCCTGGAGCTCTTGAGAGATGAACTAGGATCCATTGTCGGTGATGATACTGCTTGGTACCCCGAACCGCGCGATGATATTCTTCATAATGAAGCGGCACACCGTGGTAGCTTTGATTTATGCGTATGCTTCCGCTTCGGCCCATTTGGTGAAGTACTCAGTGGCGGTGAAGATGAAGGATTTCTGCTTGGTCTGAGAGTTGGGATTACCGAGCGGGCCAACAATGTCGAAAGCCCACATGGTGAATGGCCAAGGATCGGAGAGAGGATGAAGAGACGAAGTAGGAGCATGGATTTTATCAGTATGGAGTTGGTATTTAAGACACCTCCGGACATAGATGGAGTAATCTTCCTCTAGAGTGGGCCAATAGTAACCCTGCCTAAGGATCTTCTTCGCTAGAGCCTGGCCATTGACATGACCTCCACACTCACTTGAATGGGCTGCTTCGGCCACCTTCCAAGCTTCATCATCATTGAGACATCTCATGAGCATTCCATTGAGAGCACGCCAGTATAATTCTCTAGCAATGATACTGTACTTCGAGGCGGCTCTTCTAATAGCCTTACACTGCTCGGCAGTTGCCCCTTCTAGGAACGATCCATCTCTGCAATATAGCTCGATTTCATGATACCATGGCAACTCTTCTTCTTCCAGAATCTCTTCTAACTCAGTTAAAGACACTTCCTTTAACTCTTCCCTCTCAGCCCTAGCCTCTACAGTCTTCCTAAGGTTGTCGAACCAAGGATCCTGAAGAGAGGGAATGTCTAATCTCTGGATGATGATGGTCTCAGTGCTCCGACTGAGAGGAAAAGATAGAGAGGAAGCAAGTGATGCCAATGCATCGGCGAGGATATTCTGAGATCGAGGAGTGTGGATGTAGATCAATTTGCGAAATTTCCTAGTCAAGAGAGTGACCACATCTTGATATGGCTTGAGTTTTGGGTCACGAGTGCGGTAAGTGGACAGAACTTGCCGCAGAACGAGCTGAGAGTCTCATATGATGTTCAAATAGCGCGCTCCTAAGAGGTAGGCGTGCTTCAATTCAGCGAGGAGAGCTTCATTCTCGGTGATGTTGTTGGTAGCAGGAAAATGAAGCTGATAAGCAAAGGGAATCGTTACCCCTTCCGGAGTAAGCAGAACAACACCTATCACTCGGCCTTGAGAATTGAGGGCACCATCAAAGTGCAGAGACCAAAAGGGATGATGAGTGAGGACAGAGATATGTTCATCATGGAAATCATCCTGAATAGAGTCTGTACAGGGGATAGGAAGATGGGCAAGATGCTCGGCGATGGCATATCCTTTGAACAATGAATGTGATGTCAAACTGGGAGAGGAAGCTCTGCCAGTGAACTAACCTACTAGAAAGGACAAGCTTTTCAAAGAGATAGGGAATTGGGTCCATTCTAGAGATCAACCTAACTAGGTGGGCTAGGAAGTAGTGCTTCAGCTTCTGAACTACCCAAACTAAGGCGGCACAAGTTTTCTCCATGGTAGTGTACTTGGCCTCCGCGAGGTTAAATAACCTGGAGAGGTAATAAGTTACCCGCTCTTTACTTTCATCATCTACCTGTGCCAAGATAGCTCCTAGAAAGTCCTCAATGACATAAATGTATAAGATTAGGGGTTTCCCAGGGACAGGAGGTTACAAAACCGGGGGATTAGACAGATATGCCTTCAAATCTTCATAGGCCTTTTGACAGTCTTGATTCCATTCAAATTTGGCCCCCGTCTTTAGCAATTCATAAAACGGGCGGCACCTCTGAGAATGTTGGGATATAAATCTTCTGATGAATTACAATCATCCAATCAATCCCTGAAGTTCCGTGATATTCTTAGGCGGAGGCATGTCCATGGCGGCCTTTGCTTTGTTAGGATCAATCTGGATCCCCCTTTTGCTAACTATGAAGCCTAACAATTTCCCTGAAGAGACTCCAAAAACACACTTCTTAGGATTCATTTTCAATTGGTATTCCCTAGCTCTCTGAAGCACCTTAGCTAGAATGGCAAGGTGTTCCTCTTTAGTCCTTGACTTCACCAAAATATCATCCATGTAAGCTTCCATGTAAATATGCATCATGTCGTGGAATATAGCCATCATCGCCCTTTGATAAGTGGCACCCGCGTTCTTCAAACCTAACGACATGACCACATAACAATATGTGCCCCAGGGCATGGTGAAGGAGGTTTTCTCTTGATCCTCAGGAGTGAGCCGGATTTGGTTGTATCCTGAATAACCATCCATGAATGACAATGCTTCGTATCCAGCGGTGTTGTCCACCAACACGTCTATATGAGGCAGCGGGAAATCGTTCTTGGGACATGCTTTGTTAAGATCCTTGAAATCAATACAAATGTGCACCTTTCCATCCTTCTTGATGACAGGGACTATATTCGCCACCCATTGAGGATATAAGACGACTCTAATAAACATGGCCTTGTACAACTTATCGACCTCTTCTTTGATCCTTAAGGCCATGTAGGGGTGAAATATCCTTACTCTCTACTTCACGGGTGTTGCCCCTAGCTTAAGCACCAATCGATGTTCCACCAAAGAAGGGTCAAGACCCGGCATGTCCTCGTAAGACCAGGCGAAAGAATCGCTATACTCCCTCAGGACTTTGATTAAATCTTCTTCAACTGCTGAAGGGAGATTAGCAGCAATGATAATGGGCCCGGGGTCTTCTCCAGTTCTCAGATTTATTTCCTTCGTAGGTTCATCCACTGCTGACGATGGCTCATTAAATCTCTTTAATCCTTGTGCATACAAATCGGCAGTGTCGTCTACGTCGCTGTCCTCAAGATCCATCGGGTCTTTTTCATTTAGGACTTCATAGACTCCTAATCCGTCGTCACTCCACACCCCGTCTTGCTCCTCGTCCTCTCCGATCACAATCACCGTAGCTATGAACTCCGGGCATTTAAGAAGAGCATAACATCGTTGAGCTAGATCCTACAAGAACCTATTAGGAACGGATTTAGAATGTCGCGCAAGCGGGCGCGGCTCGTACAAGGATGGGTTGGATGACCTAGAACAAGACCCTACTTTTCTAGACCTGACAGACTCTACTACCCTAGACTCGACGGACCCTACGTCTAACCTAGAAGAGAGAAAATCTAGTGGGAGGGAGGCAGTAGGGACCTTATGCCCCTGGGAGGAAGATGGAGAGAAAATAGCGTAATCTTCCACTGAAATCTCCATTTCAAATTTGACATTTTTTTTGGAGATCAGTGGAGATCATGCAACAAGATGGGGAGAAAGGCAGAGAAGGAAGCCTAAGGGGGTACTTGGATGGACAGAAAATGTCAAGGAAGGGGTCAGAGGAGGAGAAGAAAGGAGTGGATAGATCGACAGGTGGACAACAGTCACAAGTCCTGACGATGAGGAATTTGGTAGGAACTTCAAGCAGTAATGGATTGATTAAGATAGGAGGTGAGCGAGGTATAGATGCCATCTTTTGAAAGAATGAAAACAGGCTGGAAGGAGACCAAGTAAAAATGACGGGCGAGCTACCCTTTTCCCGCGAGCGGTAAGCCGGCTTCTTCGGCTCATAGTGCACAATCAGCACCTCCAAATTCTCCTGGAAATTTTCCTCTTCATAAAACAGTCTTTCAAATGCTTGGCTGAAATCAAGCATATCATCAACCGGCCCCTTGGGCAGCAATAGCGGGCTGTCCACTGTATAAGCTATATTTTCTTCCCTGGGATGGCTTGGTAATCCTTTTAATGTGCCCGGCTGTAGAGGGCCCCTAACAAAATGTTGGCGGTAGTCCCATGTTAACAGTCCAGAGTCACCCAAAACTGAAAGTGGGGATTCTCAAAAATCGAGACCCCTCCTGTTCATCTTTCTGCCTTTGGGGACCGGTTTGGTCCGCCCTTGCAATTGTGCGCCGAGGCCTCTCCCCGGCTGATAGCCCAGTTTCAATATAATAGACCAGCCCTTGGAATCTCATATCTGGGGCTTCACTTTGATGTTCACTGGCGTAGTGGTGGGTTTACGTGACGCATAGGCCCATGGAAAGTTTAGATCCAGTACTGAGATGACAGGCCGGTTGCTGGGCCATAATGTTGGCAAGATCTTCTCGGAGATTGCCTTGAGAGACTGGACCGTGGATATACTATTTACTTTGACCACCCTCTCTTGAAAAGGGAATTTAAGGCACTAGTGAGCAGTGGATGGTACGACTTTAAGATTGTCAATCCACGGATGACCCAATATAGCCTTGAACATAGGGTCGATGTCCAGCACATAAAACTCAACAGGCATAGTAAGAGGCCCAAGCTCAACCTGAATGGTGACTACCCCGTGACATGCTCTTCTAGAATTGTCATATGCGGCAATAGTGGTCGGGGTTGGCCTTAGTGAATCTTCTGACAAATTGCAAGCCCGTAAGGTGCTGAGAGGGCAGACATTAATAGAATCCCATGTGTCTACCAACGCTGCGTCTATGCTGACTTTGTTTAGAGTGATAGAAATGCATAGCGGCATCTGTCGTGCTTCAGGAGGTGCCAGTTCAATCTCAGAGAATGTAATTGTTGGCCCTTTGGAGATTGTAGCCAGGGCTGTCGGTAAGCTATCCACAGCCATGTCTTCATTTACTATCACCTTCTGAAGGAAATTTCGGAGTGCCTCTTGATGAAGCGTGGACCTTTTAATCAACTCCAGCATAGAAATCTTAGCGGACACTCGGTCTAGATGATGGAGCAGATCGTATAGTGACCCTGACAGTGGATCTGCCTCCTCCTAATCAGCGGCCTATTGCGAGGATTGGGGATTAGGTGCAGGGGCACCAGTGGAAGGGTAGTTCCTATGGAACAAACGCCCGCTCCATAGGGCAAGGTTTTGGGCCGGCGTGGCGTTAGATGGGCTTAAGATAAGCGGCTTGATGGGCTCAACGGGGTGGATGAATGACGTGGTAGAGGGCGTGGAAGTCATAGGAGTAGTGGTGGTGATAATGGGGAGTAGTGGAGATGGCAGGCTGTGGAGGAAGGACAGGTGAAGGATTTGATGGAGGGATGGTGATGATGGGTATGTGTTTTGGCGGTGGAGTGGAGATAGGTGGGAAAATGGGGGAAGCGGATGGTAGGATGAGAGGTTTGGCGATTGCAGGGGATGGACGGGTTTGATGGTCAAGCGGGAGGACGACGGGGGTAGAAGGCAAAAAAGGGTTGCGGTAGTTATGGTGGTGGGCCATGAGCCATTGCACTGAGGCTTCGTCGTCATAGGACCACCCAGCGTCAGGAGCTGGGGGTTGAACGAGGTTAACCTGAGCCGGTGCCGGTGGCTGTGGTTGCGGAGCGGGCGGATGATTCGGCATGGAGTTTTGGTGGATCCCCAAGTCCAGAACGGGTTGCTACTCTGGTTGTGGCTGTTGTTGTGGCTGCGGTGCTTGTTGCTGCTGCACTTGCTGCCTCGGCGCTTGTCTTCTTTTCGCCTTTATTTCTACGATGGCCTTATGCATCTCGGCCCAATCAATGTGGTGCCCTTCATGTAGGTCATACACCAGATCTCGGAACTGATAACACCCTTCACTAGTGTGCCCGGGCTACCTATGGAACATGCAATACTTGGATTGATCAACGGCCGGGTTCCAATTGGGCCGTTCCGAAGGAAGCTGAATTGCACTGATTGACATGAGAGCGGAAAAGATGTCCGTAAGGGACTCGGGCAAAGGAGGATATTGTGCTCTTTTCGGAGCCGGGCGTTTGTTGGTGTAGCCGTTGGGTGGAGGGACGTTGTGGTATTGCGGAGGTTGTGGTGGCTGTTGTGGAGTGGAGAAGGCATTTTGTGGAGCGGAGAAGGTAGGTTGGGTGTTTGGTGAAGCAGGGAAAACAGGTTGGGCATTTTGCGGAGTGGAGAACTTGGGATTGCGGGGAGTTTGTGGGAAGCGGAGCGGAGCAGACTGATTGGGGAAGGGGAATGCAACGGCTTGTACCTGTTCATTAGTTTGGACTCCTTCGGTAACGGGCCCTTGAGATTTCTTATTGTATTTGGGCTTTTGGGCCTCGAAGAGAGAATGGATAGGGGAGTCCTTGAACTGGGTTTGAATAAATCTCGCTCGACTGTAGAGTTGGTGCAAGTTGGCAATATCATTCATGGCCAATATGTTGCAGAAGGTGGGGGTAGCATTAGATATAAGCAACTTGACCTTTTCCTCCTCCGGAATATGCCCTGGCACCCTGGCGGCCATCTGCCTCCATCTGTCAGCATATGTTGCGAAGTCTTCATCTGCCTTCATTTTCTCGGCCACAAGATCTGTGAATGAATATTCCGGGCCGACCCGGTCATGGAGCCTCTGAATAAACTTTTTCTTGACAACTTTAAAACTCTCAGCATCTTCGAGTGGCAAAGCATAGAACCACTCCAGAGCAACTCCATCTAGTGATCGGCGGAATAAATATGCCATAAGACGATCATCATACTGAAATTGCACCGATTCATACGTAAAGTCCCTCACATGAATAAATGGATTGTTGTTCCCGTCATACTTGTAGTATGTGGGGAGCTCAGATTGGGGAGGGAATCGGATATTATGGAAGCTGGGAACCGGAACATCTGCCAAAGATTGTGGGCCAACCCGCTTTTGAAGGAAGTCGAGTTGTTATTGCATAGCGGCCTATTTGTCAAGGAGTTTCTGCTCCCGAGATGGAGTAGGTGGAGTGAAAGGAGTAAGCTCAAGGCGAGGAGCCGAAGGATAGACAGAAGGAGTTGGAGGAGGCCCATAAGAAGGGTATTGGGTGGGAGGATGACCCAAATTGGAGTGAACATGGGCCACCCCTTGCTGAGGATGAGCGAAATCGACCGGGCCGACAAGGGCTTGAGGCATTGATGGAATGGGCCTATAAGACTCAGCCTGGGTAAAAGAGGGAAGAACGGACTTCCCTTTATCAAGAACTTAATGGGCCGAGCCAGAGGACTGGCCCGCCTCTAGACTGGAGAATCGAAGGACCTTGGGCTGAACTGGGGTGAGATCAATAGGAATGGGTGAAACCCCAGGCCCATCAACCCTAGACTGAGAGATGGAGGTAGTGGACGGACTGTTGCATCCCTACGGTTTTGATGATGTCTCACAATATAAATCAAATTTGTTTTAACTTCAAATCAATCTTTTTTTATACGGTGCATTTCCTTGTTTCTAAGCATGAAGAAGGTCTGTGCTTATAGCATGATACAGGTCCGTGCATTTCATGTCATTCTTCTTTTTGCTTAATGCATATTAAGTCAGTGCAAGTTCTGCATCTCTCACATAAAGTCCTTGCCTCGGTGTAAGTCCCTGTTCATGCATAGGTTCTGCTGACATACTTTGTCTCCGTGCATTTCTCTAGGTCATGTCCACTAAGGTACGTGCATATCGTGTCTACGCATCTCAACTCTTGGGTCAGTGCAAATCCATCTCGGTGCAAGCTTTGACTTGTATCTATCTTTGTCATCTCAGTGCAAATGCATCTCGGTGCAAGCTTTGTCTTGTATCTCACTTTGCCATCTCGGTGCAGCTCCTGCTTGGACTGCATATCCCGACTCGGTGCATTTTTTTTTAGCTTCTGAATAACATGAAGTCGGTGCATCTTCTATTGCATTACCATTCTCGGTGCAAGGTTTGATCTGCACCTAGTCGGTGCAACTCTTGGTTAGTCAAAGGCATTGGAACTCGACTCGGTGCAAGTCCTGTAGACAGCTAAAGTAGATTGGTGCAACGTTTGCTTCATTTCACATCGGTGCCTTTCTTGCCCATCTTAGTCGATGCTTACTCCTTTGACTCGGTGCAAATTTTTCTCTCTGGCAAAATTAAGTTAGTACATCTTTGCATCTTGTTGCTTCCTGTCCGTGCATATCTATTGCACGATCAGAGTCTATGGTTTGTGCTAATGACGTCATGCGTCTTCTCAAGTCAGTGCAACTGTTGATTTAGGAACTTCTACTCAGTGCAGTTTCTAGCTTCTTACTCATTACACTGATTCGAATTGTGCTAAGCATGTGACAAAATGACTATTTCTTCTCTGACATTTTGTCTGTGCATTCACCAGGATGGCACGTGATCCGAGGAAGATGAAGGTCCAGAACATTCCGACACGTGCCCCAACATTTCAAGCGGGAAACGTGGTATCCACACGCCTAAGCTTCTGGAACATACATATGTATATATATATATATATATATATATATATATATATATATGTGTGTGTGTGTGTGTGTGTGTGTGTGTGTGTGTGTGTGTGTGTGTGTGTGTGCTGAGGAAAAAGGGTTCGAGAGTGAAGGATGGAACAGTGAGAAAAGAAGAGCAGCTTGAGAGCAGTGGAAAAAGAGAGAAGATCAGAAAAAGCCCACTCCATCCAGAGCTGAGAGAAAAAATTTCTGAGAGAGAGAGAAGTGATTGTGAATGTGAAGTTCTGCTTCTAAGGAAGCTATATTGCTTTTGTTTTCAGAAAAAAATGTGGTTCATCGATTGTTTTTGTTTTTGAGTTTTCTTTATTGTCATTCTGCTCTGTTACCCTCCACTGTTCGGAGGAAGGGAGAGATTCTCCAGTTCCCTCCATTGTCTTGGAGGAAGAGAGGTTCGATCCTCTGGTTGTGTGAGTTACTTGGGAGTAACTGCACAGGGTTCCCTTTGCTGCGTGCAAAGGAAGGGAGATTGGTTCTCCAGTGTTTCACTTGTGGTTGATCAGAAGTCTGAGGAGGGTGTTCCTCAGGGCAAGTTGTCTGGCAGCGGCTGTTGCAGACTGAGTCTGCTATGTTATGATTGAATATTGCAAGGAAACCTTACTCGCCTGAGTAAGGGGTGGACGTAGATTGCGGATTGCAATCGAACCACCTAAAAAATTCCATGTCTCTCTGTGGTTTTGCTTGCTCACGTTGTGCTGCTCTCCATCTACTTGACACATTGCGTCTTTGTGGGTTGCTTTCTCGATCTAATTTCCTACTTTAGTCATCACTGTTACCTATTTTCAAAGTCTTCTTCACTGCTATTTGAGGGGTTGATAAATCATGTTTGTGTTTATCGAATTTTGGGAGTGAGCTATTCAATCCCCCCCCCTTCTATCTCACTTTCCGCTGTGCGTATCAATTGGTATCAGAGAGGTTTTCATCATGTTGGCCAACGGTCAGGGTAATCCTAATGGTCCTCAAAGCTTCATGGCTGAGGGACAATCTATCAGCCGCCCTCCGTTCTTTGATGGTAACAACTATCTTTTCTGGAAAAATAGGATGGAAGTATTCATCAGGGCACAGAGCCACAAGCTGTGGAGGGTGATCACTACAGGGCCATACGATCTGCCACCAAACGAGGACGCATGGACAAATGATCAAGTCAAGCTCTCGTCACTCCACTGGACGGCCTTGAATATCATCCAGTGTGCAGTACATCCAGATGAATACGCCCGCATCTCAGCTTGCAAGACGGCCAAGAAAGTGTGGGATGCGTTGGAGTTAATCTATGAAGGTACACCTCAAGTGAAAGCAACGAAGGCAAATCTCCTCACCTTTGAATATGAGATGTTTAAGATGAAATCAGAGGAGACCATAACTGAGATGTATGCCAGATTGTCTTTGATCATGAATAATCTTAAGGGGTTTGGGAAAGAGATATGTGGGGGAGATATAGTCAGGAAGATACTTAGATCTCTAACCCCGACAGGGCACACTAAGGCCATTGTGATAGAAGAGTCCAGGGATCTGTCGACCATGATAGTCACCGAACTTATAGGATCCCTTATGACGTATGAGATGAGTTTCAAAAGGAATGGTGAAGGAAGCGACAGGAAGGGCAAGAATATTGCCCTCAAGGTGTCCCGCAGCAAGGGAAGTAGCAGCAGCGGGAGTAGTAGTTGCGAGTCTGACGGACTGCCAGACCTCGACCAGGAGGAGCAAGCAATGCTTACTCGACAATTCAAGATATTCTTAAGGACTAAGGGAAAGACCTTCAGAAGGAAGAGGTCATACCCCTCTGGTAAGAACTTTGATTCCAGCAATGATAAGAATAGAAGCACCAAGAAAATTACATTTTTTCATTGCAGGAAACCTGGACATATGAAAGGGGAATGTCCTGATCTTCAGAAGAAGGGTCCTGACTTTCAGAAGAAGAAGCCACAAGCGATGGTCTGCACATGGAGTGATGAGGAAGAAGATCCGGAAGCCAATTCCTCAGAGGAGGATGAAGAAGGAATTTTCCTGATGGCAAACAATGAAGAGGAGGTAACAAATATCTTTGATAATTATTCTATTGATGATTGGGAAGATGCCTATGCTGAACTGTTAGATAAGTTCAATTCACTCAGTAAGGAGCATAGGGTTCTAAAGAGAAAATTCAATGCTAATATTGAAGAACAAACTCAAATCAGTGAGAAAAATCAGAATTTAAAAGAACAATTTGAAGAAATGAAGTCTCTGAAAAAGGAAAATGAAAAGCACAAATCAGAGAACCAGGAAGTTCACACACAACTCAATGAACTCAAGATTAAATTTGAAGAAAGTCTGAATGAAAATAGTGTGATCACAGAAAAGTATGAAGCTGTGAAGAAAGTGAACATTGAACTTTTAAAAAAATTGTGAGCCAATGCAAAGAGAGCTGGAAGACAAACAAAAGGTATTAGAAAAATTTGTTCAAGGAAAAACAAATCTGGATTCTATACTGGGAACAAGTGTTAATTTCAACAAGGAGGGTTTAGGCTATAACCCAACTTACAAGAGACCCTTTCAGTTCAAGACCACTACCTTCTGCCCAGAGAAGGGAAAAGAAAAGCTGGACACACCATCCAGCTCAAACAGCAATCAAAACACTCAACGTCCAAAGGAAAATTCAACAAACAATGATGGACGACCATCTAAAATAGGAATGAACCTTGTGAAGAACTTCTCTAAGCCCATTTACCAGAACAGAAGTGGTAGTTGGACTGGGCAAATGTATCAGAATAAAAGCTGGAACTACTATAAAAGAACGGGTTCGAACAGAAGTTACTAGAGAAATAACACTCACCCTCAAAAATTTGTTAATCAACAAGCGCACAGAAGATACCCCAGGGATGAGAAGCCTATAAACTGGAATAGATTTCACTTCTCCAGACCAGCTGGACATAATTCAGGTCACAATTTCAATAGACCCGAAGTTAAGATGCAAGAGAAAAATAAGTTCAAACAACTCTAGATTCCTAAACATCTGCTTAAAGATTTGAATGATGTCTTTGGACCCAACTTATCTTGGGTTCCAAACCACTTTGCTTGATTTCGTTTGTGTAGGTCTGCCTGGCAGCTGAGAATAACAAATGGTACCTTGACAGTGGCTACTCCAGGCACATGACAGGAGACCGATCCAAGTTCAGCAAGTTAGAAATGAAGGTAGGGGGTCTGGTCAAGTTCGAAGGAAAGAACAGAGGTAAGATCATTGGGGTTGGCACAGTTGGTAAGTCCTCCACTAACTCTATTGATAAAGTCTTACTTGTGGAAGGTATTCAACACAATCTGATTAGCATTAGTCAATTATGTGACAAGGGTCACAGGGTTGTGTTTGACAACAACTCATACAAAATCTTTGAAATAAATTCTAATCATGTTAAGTTTGTAGCAAACAGGACCAATAATGTCTACATTGTAGACTTAGATGTTGAGTCTGAATCTAATCTCTGCTTATTTGCTAATTCTGAAAGTGATGCTTTTGATTGGCATAGACGTTTAGGCCATGCTAGCTTTTCTACTTTGAATAAATTGATCAAGCATGATTTAGTCAAAGGCATGCCTAAAATCAAGTATAGTTCAATTTCAAAAGTCTGTGATGCCTGTGCTCTAGGCAAACAGACTAGGAAGTCCTTCAAACTAAGATCTGAGCCATTGTCTTCTAGACCAATGGAACTTCTTCATATGGATCTCTTCGGTCCTACTAGAACTCAGAGTCTCAATGGAAGTAAGTTTGGTTATGTGATCATTGATGACCACTCTAGATTTTCATGGATCTTTTTCTTAGCCAACAAAAATGATGCTTTTCAAAAATTCAAACAATTTTTCAATAAGGTCAAACAAGAAGGAAAACATAAGATTTGTTCAATTCAATCTGACCATGGAGGTGAATTTGAAAACTCCATGTTTTCTGACCTTTGTGAAAGTGAAGGACTAACACACAAGCTCTTTTCTCCCAGGACACCAGAGCAGAATGGAATTGTGGAGAGAAGAAATCGAACCATTGTGGAGATGGCCCGAACCATGCTGATTGAGAGTCAACTACCAAGAAAATTTTGGGCAGAGGCGGCCAATACAGCAACTTATACAATCAACAGGGCCATGGTAAGATCAATTCACAAGAAAACCCCCTATGAGCTATTGAAAGGTAAGAAACCAAACTTGGATCATTTCAGGATTTTTGGTGCTAAATGATTTATCCATAATAATGACAAGAAAGACTTAGATAAGTTTGATGCTAAAAGTTGTCCTGCAATATTTTTAGGATACTCTGAAGTGTCAAGAGCATATAGGGTCTATAACATAACTGATCAGAAAGTCGAAGAGTCTCCACATATCATTTTTGGTGAAGCAAAAGATGCCACTAACATTGAAGATGCTGACAGGGTTTCCAAGCACAATGGAGAATTCCTAGAAGACAAAGAAGAAGAGGAGGTTCAACCGAATGAAACATCAGATGCTCCCAACCAGGTAGGGCCAGCTGAAACAGGTGAGTCTTTAATAAATGTTAGATACCTTAAAGATCACCCAATAGATAACATCCAAGGCAACCTTGAAGATCCTCTTAGAACTAGGTCTCACTTTAGGAATGTTCATAATCAAGACCTAATTGCTTTGGTCTCACAAATTGAACCCAAATCAGTAGAAGAGGCCTTAAGTGATCAATCATGGGTTAATGCTATGTGTGAGGAGTTAGGTCAGTTTGAGAGAAATAATGTCTGGGAGCTAGTTCCAAGACCAGAAAACTCTAATGTCATAGGAACTAAGTGGGTGTTTAAGAATAAAATGAATGAAGATGGAATCATTTCTAGAAATAAAGCCAGACTAGTAGCCAAGGGCTACTGTCAGGAATTTGGAGTTGACTTCGATGAGTCCTATGCACCTGTTGCTAGGATGGAAGCTATAAGAATATTGTTAGCATTTGCATGCTCCAAGAATATAAAACTCCAACAAATGGATGTGAAGAGTGCATTTTTAAATGGAGTTATCAAAGAAGAAGTTTTTGTTGAACAGCCCCCCGGTTTTCATTTCTCCACTAAACCTGACCAAGTTTTCAGATTGAATAAAGCCATGTACGGTCTAAAGCAGGCTCCTCGAGCATGGTATGACAGACTGACAGAATTTCTAATCAGCAAGGGCTACCACAGAGGTAAGGTGGATCAAACTTTATTTTCCAAGAGCTTAAATAAAGACCTCATCATAGTTTAGGTATATGTAGATGATATTGTCTTTGGGTCAACTAGCTCTGAACTATGTAATGAATTTTCTAAATTGATGTCTGCTGAATTTGAAATGAGTTTGGTAGGTGAATTAAAGTATTTTCTTGGCTTGCAGGTACAACAGTTAGAGGATGGATGCTTCATCAACCAGACCAAGTACACATTGGACATTCTCAACAGGTTTGGCATGACCAACTTGAAGCACATTACAACACCAATGGGTACCAATATCTCATTGGATGCAGATGAGACAGGTAAAGAAGTAGATGCCAAGTTCTATCGAGGTATGATTGGATCTCTACTTTATTTGACAGCTTCAAGACCTGATATACAGTTCAGTGTAGGAATGTGTGCAAGGTATCAATCTAGACCCATTGAATTGCATTTAGCAGCAGTGAAAAGAATTTTCAGATATCTGTCTGCTACACACACCCTTGGTTTATGGTTTCCTACATCACACACACTTGATTTAGTTGCATACACAGATACAGATTATGCCGGGTGTAAACTAGATAGAAAAAGCACTAGTGGTCACTGTGAATTTCTAGGTGGGTGTTTAGTATCTTGGGGTTCCAAGAAACAACATTCTGTGGCCCTCTCCACTACAGAGGTTGAGTACGTGGCTGTAGGGAGTTGTGGTACACAAGTCATTTAGATTAAACACCAGCTTTAGGACTATCATGTAGACCTGGGGTGCACACCCATTTATTGTGATAATACCAGTGCCATCAATCTAGCCAAGAACCCTGTCTTGCATTCCCGCACCAAACACATAGAAATAAGGCATCATTTCATAAGAGATGAGGTTTCTAAGAACACCTTTGAGCTGATTCGTGTAGGCACTGCTAATCAAATTACTGATATCTTCACCAAGCCACTGGACAATGACAAATTCACCACATTAATTAGAGAATTAGGCTTATTTAAATTATCTTACTTGCTAATCTCCTGATATTGAATTGTTTTATCTTGGCAAGAGATTATGTGAGTAGCCTGTCCTAACAGTGAGGGGGAGTCCTGAGAATCTGCTGAGTTAATTCCTTTAGTGCATCGATTGAGGTGGAGCTGGGCAGTTAGTGAAATTTTGACTGATTCAAAAGATTGACAAGACGTGTGTCATTGCTGGTTCTCATGATTGAATGAGTGAGGTTCAATCTCAGACTGTGGAATATCATTCATCTCTTAAGTCTATAAGTCTGTGTAACTAAAGTCCAGCTAGAATCTTTCCTCTAGTAGTCCATCAGAGATCTGGATTAAGTGTTTGAAGTATATCTTCCTACATTGTAAATGATTCTGGTTCAAGCTAAAATCTGTATGTCTTGACTTCTGTCCAGAACAACTTGAAATCTAGACTTCAAGATTCATTTCAAAGAAACAGTCCTTCTGGTATTGTCTTCAATCACTTCATCTCCACAATATAAGGGATCAACCATATAAACAAAGGTCTAAGGTTTGATCACTGAGAAACTGGGAGCTTCATCAATGAAGTGAAGTAATTCCCATGTCATGAGGTGTCAAATTCAAAAAAAAAAGGAAAAGCAATCTCTGGAAAATAAATTTGTGCTTCTGACCATCACAGAGCAATGGTGACAAGGTGGTGACTAACTGGGGAATCTGGCCTCTGATCAAGGTGTTTCCTCGCGTAAAAAGCCACAGTTACTAACTCTGTTCTCTAGAAAGAAGAGGTAATGAGGTACTCACAGTGAGTAACTGGGGATTTAGGCCTCTGATCAAGGTGTCTCCCTAATGTCAAAAGTGTGATTTACCAACTTACTCATTGGTCATATTGAAAAAAACTCTATAATATCCCTTGTCTCTGTGCAAATTACTAGAATGCTTGTCCTCAATACCATGTGGACACCTTCTCTGCCTTTGTCTCTTGTCGTCTACTGAGTATTGTTGTTTGTTCAGCAATGTCTTGCCGTACTTGTTCATCCCTGCTCTACATCATATACCCTGTATGTGGATACACTTCCCTCTCATTCTACTTCTCTATTGATTACCAGAGTTCAAGAATCTTCTCTTGAGTTTAGAACCTCACTTCTTCTCTTAAGATATGCTCCTGAGCCATTCTACACTAAGAAGCCACTGTACTTCTCCCTCATGTCTCCAGCAATATCAAATATCTTTCATTTCCTTTTGATGATGTCAAAGGGGGAGAGAGGTCATGCAACATCTGAGAGTGAGTTGTGGGGGACCGTTTTTGGAGAGAGAAGATATTCAGAAGATGGTATTTCAGGGAGAAGTCTTTTGGTTTATTAGTATGCTCTTTTTGGTTTGCTCTTGATTGTTTTTGATCTCTTTCTTAATGCCCTGACATTGTTTGATTCATAGTGTTGCCATCATCAAAAGGGGGGGGGAGATTGTTGCATCCCTATGATTTTGATGATGTCTCACACTATAAATCAAATTTATTTTAACTTCAAATCAATCTTTTTTTTATACGGTGCATTTCCTTATTTCTAAGCATGAAGAAGGTCTGTACTTATAGCATGATACAGGTCCGTGCATTTCATGTCATTCTTCTTTTTGCTTAATGCATATTAAGTCAGTGCAAGTTCTGTATCTCTCACATAAAGTCCTTGCCTCGGTCCAAGTCCCTGTTCATGCACAGGTTCTGCTGACATACTTTGTCTCCGTGCATTTCTCTAGGTCATGTCCACTAAGGTACGTGCATATCGTGTCTACGCATCTCAACTCTTGGGTCAGTGCAAATCCATCTCGGTGCAAGCTTTGACTTGTATCTATCTTTGTCATCTCAGTGCAAATGCATCTCGGTGCAAGCTTTGTCTTGTATCTCACTTTGTCATCTCGGTACAGCTCCTGCTTGGACTGCATATCCCGACTCGGTGCATTTTTTTTTTAAGCTTCTGAATAACATGAAGTCGGTGCATCTTCTATTGCATTACCATTCTCGGTGCAAGGTTTGATCTGCACCTAGTCGGTGCAACTCTTGGTTAGTCAAAGGCATTGGAACTCGACTCGGTGCAAGTCCTGTAGACAGCTAAAGTAGATTGGTGCAACGTTTGCTTCATTTCACATCGGTGCCTTTCTTGCCCGTCTTAGTCGATGCTTACTCCTTTGACTCGGTGCAAATTTTTCTCTCTGGCAAAATTAAGTCAGTACATCTTTGCATCTTGTTGCTTCCTGTCCGTGCATATCTGTTGCACGATCAGAGTCTATGGTCTGTGCTAATGACATCATGCGTCTTCTCAAGTCAGTGCAACGGTTGATTTGGGAACTTCTACTCAGTGCAGTTTCTGGCTTCTTACTCATTACACTGATTCGAATTGTGCTAAGCGTGTGACAAAATGACTATTTCTTCTCTGACAGTTTGTCTGTGCATTCACCAGGATGGCACGTGATCCGAGGAAGATGAAGGTCCAGAATATTCTGACATGTGCCCCAACATTTCAAGCGGGAAACGTGGTATCCACACGCCTAAGCTTCTGGAACAGACATATGTATATATATATGTGCTGAGGAAAAAGGGTTCGAGAGTGAAGGATGGAACAGTGAGAAAAGAAGAGTAGCTTGAGAGCAGTGGAAAAAGAGAGAAGATCATAAAAAGCCCACTCCATCTAGAGCTGAGAGAAAAATTTTCTGAGAGAGAGAGAAGTGATTGTGAATGTGAAGTTATACTTCTAAGGAAGCTATATTGCTTTTGTTTTCAGAAAAAATTACGGTTCATCGATTGTTTTTATTTTCGAGTTTCCTTTATTGTCATTCCGCTCTGTTACCCTCCACTGTTCGGAGGAAGGGAGAGATTCTCTAGTTCCCTCCATTGTCTTGGAGGAAGAGAGGTTCGATCCTCTGGTTGTGTGAGTCTTGGGAGTAACTGCACAGGGTTCCCTTTGCTGCGTGCAAAGGAAGGGAGATTGGTTCTCCGGTGTTTCACTTCTAGTTGATCAGAAGTCTGAGGAGGGTGTTCCTCAGGGCAAGCTCTCTGGCAGTGACTGTTGCAGACTGAGTCTACTGTGTTACGATTGAATATTGCAAGGAAACCTTACTCGCCTGAGTAAGGGGTGGACGTAGATTGCGGATTGCAATCGAACCACCTAAAAAATTCCCTGTCTCTCTGTGATTTTGCTTGCTCACGTTATGCTGCTCTCCATCTACTTGACACATTGCGTCATTGTGGGTTGCTTTCTCGATCTTATTTCCTACTTTAGTCATCACTGTTACCTATTTTTGAAGTCTTTTCACTGCTATTTGAGGGGTTGATAAATCGTGTTTGAGTTTATCGAATTTTGGGAGTGAGCTATTCATCCCCCCCCCTTCTATCTCACTTTCCGCTGTGCATATCACGGATCTTGTGCAATCATGGGAGATAGGGCACCAGACCCCTACAAGGTCTGATAAAGGGCCTGAAGTTGGGCCGGATCTAATTGGGCCATCATCTGCAAGATATGACTAGTAGGATTGTTGGAGGAAAGGGAGGGTTGCGCACCCTCCATGGAGGCGGAGGATGGAGGAGGGATGGACCCTTCTCCAGATGAGATGTGAATGACCCTGGACGGGTCCTCTAAAAGTTCCTGGGGAAGAGATTCCTCATGGGAACGGGGAAGGTCGTAGGAAGACATGCTGGACTCAAACAAAGGATTGGAATAAGACGTGAAAGAGGAATTGCCCCTAGGAGATGAATCTAAGGAACAAAAGCAACTCCACATGCAACGAAGTACCTTAAACAAAGCAAACAACACAAATAACCACAAATAAGTGACTGGACAAGATGACTCCAAACTTATGAAAATGAGAAAGAGATAAGACAACCAAAGTCAACCAAGTTATGATGATGCACAAATTTTCTTTGTTTCTTCCTTTGGAACCTTAGTAATTTCAATTAAAATGTTCTCTCCAACAATAGGTTCCTAAAAGGAAGGATATTTGGGAACTTGGTTAACTCTAGGTGTAAATTCTCCCTCACTTATGCAACCTAGACACGGGGTGGCGAAGGTACAACCGGCCCGGTGTCCGTGTGAGAATCCACGGCTCGCGGGGACTTATGGAGGTCCCCGATGTGGTCACCTAGTCGACCCCAAGGAATATGGAGACGAGAGGATCACACACCAAGGTGGGAATGCAACTATGATATGAGAGATGAATGACCCTATGTGCACCGGAGTGCATGCAATTTCTAGCCTAAAAACTAACAAACAAGATGCAAACAATGATGTATATGTATGTCACAACAAAGGAGGAGACCAAACAACACCCAAGAATAATAAACACAATCAAAAACTATAGAAATAACAGCAACCTCGGGATGCGTACCTGTAACTGGAGAAACGGTCGTATGGGAGATCGCTAAAAGATAAGACGGTCTATCGCTAGACCGCTTTTAAGCCAGAAACGGCCAGGGAGGAGACCGCCAGGGAACCAGAGAGCAGAAAACAACAGAGAATAAATGAGAAAACCGAGGAAAACACAAGGGTAATTGAGAACAACTAAGAACAGCAAGTCAGATAGAAACTCAGCACGATTGGCACTAGATATCCACCGTGATCGCCAAAAAAATTATGGGTGTCGATAGTTTTTCTCTTATGTGAGAGTGTGATGGTGTGAATGTGTGGTGAATAATGTGATATGATGTGAAATATGTGTAAGCAAGTGGTGCACTAACTCAAGCAATCTGCATGAAATTGAAGCAAGTGGGCATGTCATCTTAAATTTTGCAAGAAATAAAAGGAAGGAGAAATGAAAACACACGCCATGGGCATGGAGCAAAGAAATAAAAGGAAACACACACCGTGGGTGTTGAGCAACTAAAATAAGGAAAACAAGCAGGATAATGAATAATGCCCAAATAAGGAAGATGTGATCATCACCAAGGTAAATAACACAGCAAAACTGTAATATGTACCTTGGAAAAAATCGAGTGAAGTCACCCGCCCACGGGAGAGAGAAAAAACCAGGTGTTGCGGAAAAAAAATGGTATTCCAGACGACCGCTAGAAGACGGCAAACTGTCCTACAATAGACCACCTGAGATCTGCAAATGGTTTTTCAAGAGACCGCAAGGGCACCCAGATCAGCAACGTGGAACTTTGAATCTCCACCCCTCCTGGCCGACCAGAAGAGCTGGGCCTCGTGCAATGAACCTTGTAAACCTGCAAAACAATGTAGACACAAAGAAAAACGACCCAATAAGCCCTTGGACTAGTGTAGTATCTATAATGTGATTAAGTTAAGATGCATAAAAGGAAGGGTGAATACCTGGGGAGTTGGTGATTTTTTAAGCCCTGTGGGGTGTGAAAAAGATAGGAGGATGTTTTAAAACGTGGTGCAAGTGCAAAGAACGTGGAGAAAGAAGAGGGAAGATGCTATGACAATGCAAAGAGAAAGACCAAAACTAAGAGAGAAAAGACACAAGAACAACTATTGGAACTCAATACTCCCTGGACCAGAAGCCTTGTGCACGTAGAAACGACTTCTCCCTGGTTGGTACTCGCTCCAGAATACAGTAGCACTTCGTGACAAGCTCCAGAAATCTCCTTTTCAAGCCATGAAGTCAAGGGTTCTATTTATAGACCCCCAAACCCTAGGTTCGAGTTGGAGAGATAATGACATGAAAATAGGCTTGAAACTAGATAAATCTTGAAGATAATACTTCCAAGAGTCTATGGAAACAAACAGAAGCTTCTGAGAGCCTCTATCTAGAGAGAAATCGATAAACCAAGGACTCTAGCTCGACCACGGCGAAGCAGAGGAAGAACAGACAGAGCAGGACTCTCTGTCTCCCCAAACGGTCTTGCGATAGACCGCAAGGCTCAAGAAAATGGTCTAGCGATAGACCGCATGGATCATTCATCCAGAAAAGATAAGATCAAAGAAACCCAACAGGACTCTCTGCCTCTTAGCGGTCTAGCAAAGGACCGCCAACGCCCGCCAAACGGTTGTACGATAGACCGCTAGGCCAGTAGACGTGGCAAAAGAGATAAAGACCGATAAATCTCCAAGTTAATCCACAATAAAAATCCTTATTAGCCCTTATCCGGTCCCAATAAGCTAAAATGACAATAAATCAAAGGAACTAGGTCCAACCAGGGAGAATAACCAATAAAATAAGCCCAGAAACTGACCAAAAATGACCCGGTAGTCGGTGAATAACTCGGGACATCATAAAATATAGATAAGGAGATGACCCTACTCATTGGTCATAAAACAGGTGTCAACAAGTATACCTTCAATCAATTAACTCCAAATCTTCGAATGATACATAAGCGCTCGTGGTTGCATGTGGCGCACACGTTCTATCGGAGGCTGACTTCTACACGTAATTCTGAATAACGAAATAAACTTCTATATGCAAAATTGTCTTCACGTGTTCGCATACGTACATATATGCATATAGATGTGCATATCTTATATTGTTGAATGCTTGCATGTCCTGGTGATGCAGGACGACAATGAGACTCGACTCGGACTTGTTGCGAGATTGGGACTCTAGGTGACGACGCGACCCAAAGACGACGCGACCAGCAACAACACGACTGGTTCGGCACCTAACGTGGTTCTTGAAGAGGCAAGCGTGCCCCAAACAAGAAGTACTAGCTCACGATCGTCCCCAGCGAGGGAAACATGTCGATCTGCACGGTTGAGAAACCGGCATTGAGTCTCGGGTGGTCAGCTCACTCTCGTGCTCGGAATGAGTTACGGGACGGGTCTCGCACTCACAACTCACAGCGGTGACTAAATTTTAACTAGCTAGGAAGTAAACTACTCACATGCAGTGACATCTAGAACTTATACTAGCTAAGCAAATAAGACAAGTAGAGAGGCGAATGTACCTCCAAGCTCAGGGCGTGGGGAAGACGTCCCGGCCAAGTTCCATAACTCCCGGTACAATGGTAAAATTAAATTATAGCAGTGATTTTTATTGCCCACTCCACGCAGGGAGGTAAAGGGCTACACAATGGCGCCGGGAGCACCGAACTTGGGTTGGCGGGCAGCAAGGCGGCAGGTTCCGGGCGGTTGCGGGAAGCGGCTCCGGTTCTGTGAATTGCTGGTCGGCAGGACAATGAACAAGGACGTCTAAAGGGACATCGACCTCCGGAGAGCTTTTAAAGGCAGCTGTTCACCGGGACGATGGCAGAGGGTCCCTGTTCAACCCCTGAGAGTGGCTGTTACTGAATCTTCTCTGGCGTATTTTATTGTGGATTTCTACGGTCGCCCTTCTTGCTGGCATGGTTTGGGGCAGAATTACTCTCTCCCATGAAAACGGCTGACACGACCAGATCCCGTGTCGGATCGGGGCAAAATTAGCGCCGTTGGGAAGAGCACTCAGAGGGATTCAACGTACTAAAAACTCAGGCCAATCCAACGGTTGGATTGAAAATAAAAATCTCTGCAACACGTCAACTATTTCTGGCTTGGATGACAGATCTAACAGGGCTGAACGGGATCTGCCTGATAATGGGATTTGACCGAAAATAAAATGGTGAATCTAGGACTTGGGGATTTTTGTGGAGAGAGGGGAGAAAGTGGTGATCACGCACATAATTCTTTTGTAATTTTCTGACAAGGTTTGAGGGGTGGGAAAAATAGACAACCAGGTAACTATCTCGCATATCTGCACACAGGCAAACTGTGAGAGGGGGAAACAAATGATTGGGAAGGGACTCAAATGGACTCTGATCTGCGTGAAATTTAAACTGGGAGTGAAGAAGAACTGGGGAAACCAACCCTCAAAAAAATCAACTCCATCTGACAGTTGGATCTAGAGTTATTGCCACTTCTTTAACCTTCATATCTGTAGGTCGCAGCTCAGGACAGCAGCTCGGAAAGATGGCTGTGGTGGTTTGATGGCGGCACGAACGGAGGCAGAGGCGTCGGTGATCGAACCTGGTACCCAGAGGAAGAGATAGAAGTGGGAATCTCTCCCAAGAAAGGGTCTCAAACCCTAGATCTTGCTGCTATAAGGAAGAAGAAGAAGAAGAAGAAGAACAAGAGAGAGAGATAGGGAGGTGCGCCCCTTGGCTTTTCACAATATTTTCTTCATTGCTTTTTGCATAAAATGCCACAAGAGAGATCCCTCTCTCCAAGTCAACAAAATGGGCTTGGTTATTTAATCCCCCTTGGACCATTTTAATCCCCCTTTGGACCATAATAAATCAAAAATACAAATACTTGGTCAATATTCTCCCATTGACCCAATATTAAAACCCAAAATAATACAAATCAAAATACAACTCAAATACATACCAAATACACACCAAATGCGTACCAAATATAAATACGTACAAAAATACAGACTAAAATATCAAATCTTCGGTGGAGACTCCAGACTGTCCCCTAGCCACAAAGATGTCGACGTCGATCGAGTCGTGCTACGCGTCCGGTATCTGCGGCTTGCTGAGTCGAGCCAAACTCTGGCTCTGGTGTCCTAACCACCTGGTTCTCCGGTATATAAAATGGTGATTTGTGGAAGGTCGAATTAAGTCCGACTGGAGGTTCTCACTATGCGCGAGTGGAAACTCCACCTCGTGTCGGGAATCAATCTATTTAAATAAACATCATCCCATCATTCGCTTAATCACATGATAAACCCAATTCATCGAATGCATATTTCCAAACTTATGCTCCCTTTTCTTCAATTCATTCGGCCCACAGGGTCCTTTTATCTTGGCGATTAATCAAGGGTTGTCCTTCTTTCGGAAGGGCGTAATTAACGTCATAACCTTTATGGTATGGCAGACTGGTCTCGACACGATCATCCACTTTCGTCTGATCAGTCAGACGCTGCGCATAATAAACTTGTCACAAGTGTGACTGGCATGCCTACGCACTAAATAACCCAAATAATAATAATAAAATAAAAAATAAATAAATAGTCAAAAACTCCACTACCCACACCTGGTCAGCTTGAAGAAACTGACCTTGATTGGAGACGAAGGCGAGTGGGGAAGCGTGGGTCGATCCCGCACACTGCGCCAATTAAGATTGACCTGCGGCTTCGGTTACAAACAAGCTCCTCACGCAGGAGGGTTGGCTCCAGGGTGGGGATATGAGATTCCTTACTAACTTATACCTCCACGCAGGGAGGGGCTTTCAGCCGGCCAGGCACGGGGAGGGGACAAGCAAGATGAAGGCCAAGCATCGGCGGGAATTTGCTGGCTGCAGGTTCGTCAGTGGGTTCGTACAGATCCTCGGGTGTTTTCGGGGTGGCCGGGCGCCAGAGAAGCCTTCAGGGGTCAAGTCACGAGCCTCTGGAACGTCGGAGTAGCTTCATGGGAGCCGTTTCGCACAGCTACTGGTTGGTGGACGCCAAGTTGACCGGTTCTGCCGGATAGAGAGGTACTTCCAGGTTCACCGTCAGCTCCTCCGGCCGTTGCTGGGGTGGGGCCTATGCCGGAACGTCCGGGGAAGTGTCAGGAGTGAGCTACAGAAAGGTCGGGCTCCGCAGAGGTCGGATGGGGGGGCTCTTGGTCGTCCGTTAGCAGTTCGGTGTAGGGTGCACTGACTGTCCCTGGGGTGCGGACAATGCACCGTCGGTGACAAGCGGGAGGTCCGGGGAAGGGTGAATGGCGAGGCAGGATCCTCTGATGGTGGGAGGGGTTGTGGAAGGGGTCCAGAAAGTACCCCGACCTGGTATTTGCAACTTGAGATCGAGAGGACGGGAGAGTGGAGTGGCGAGGTGGACTGGTTGCGTCGACGAGCAGACTGACCTGATAGGCAGTTCTCTCTTCGCAGCGGAGGTGTACCAAAGGGAGGGAGGTCTGCCACAGTACTCCTAGGAGGTGAGTGAGGATGTCCTTTGGGTTCAGAGGTGAGGGAAGCCGATGTCGAAGCAGCCTGGAGAGTCTCTTGCTATCCCTGATGTGCTCTTGGGGAGGTGGAGGGATGCCTAGGGTGGTGAAGGGATGGCTTGGGAAGTGGAGGAGGTGTGTTGGGGCTAGAGAGGAGTCTAGGGGGCTATGCGATTTAATGGGTGAATTGAATAGTGTTGAGTCTCCTTGAATGATTTTGATGATAACAAAACTCTGAGTTAAGGTTTTATCTCGGTCCGTGTCAATGGATTCAAAACACGAGTCAAGGGGGTTTAAGTTTGAGTTTAAATATCCTGTGAAAAGCTCATAAGTTCTATTTGAATCAATGTTTTCAAACTAAGTTAATTATGTCAACAAACCCCAAATGCATGAAACAATCATTCGCTTAAAGCCATTTGTCATTTTGATATATTTCATTGGGCTAATAATTCAATTTTGCAGGACTGGGCCATTTCGGTCGACCAACTCCCTAGGGCCGGTTGACCAGAATTCCCAAAAATGAAATATTCCCAACTTTGCAGGTTTCGGTCGACCAGTAGGCCGTGGACGGTCAACCAGATTTTCCAGAAATGAAAAACTCCCATTTTTGTAGGTTCCGATCGACCGCTCCAGTGCTGCCAGTCGATCGACCCTTTCGAAGCCCCTTTTGTTGACCTTCCAATCCAAGCACGAGGAGAGATTCTCTCCCCCATTTGTTTAAGCCTTTTGCCTTTAATCAAAGAGTGATTTGTGGATCTGGTCTGGGGCTTGTCTTCTGACCTTCCAAGATCTATAAAAGATCTCATTAGGGTCATAAACCCTAAGGCTTTTCAAGGAAGAACAAGGGGAGGCTATCAAGGAAGAAGGAGCTGGTACTGTAGCCGTGAACAGTGATTCGTGGGGAATTCTTCATCCAGGAGCTGAAGTTTTAAAGGGAAAATCTGCATCCAAATCAAGTGGAGATCGAGCTGAGATCAAGCTTCATCCCATACCGCCTTCATCCATTAAGGGGGAGCTTGTTTTGTGTTTCCATTCTTTTGTTCTTCTTCTTCCATTCTTGTTTGAGCTAAGTTGTGTTACACCTTCAATCACTTGTGTGTGTGTGGATCTAGACAGATCTGTGTGTGTGTTAGTTCTTCGTTGTTCTTCAATGTTCTTGTGTGTCGGTGCTCTTGCACCTTCGTGGGAGTTCTATACTCTTCACGTGTGTGTGTGTTGTTGATCTTGTAACTTCCTACAAGATAGTGTGTGAATCCTCACCTTGTGTGAGGGGTGGACGTAAGTTGCAGTTGTTGCATCTGAACCACCTAAAAATCATGATATTCTATGTGGTTTGCTCCTTATCTCCTACCTCTATTCTGATCTAGCTCATTTGCATATTGCGTTGTCACATAGTTCCTTTGTTTAGATCTAGCTCTACTAACCTTCTACGGGAGATCTTTGGTATATCAAAAGGTACCTTCTGATCGACACCGTTAATCTTGTCGGGAGGAAGATATCTTATGTGAGAGAATCTTCAGATTCCCGAACTCCGCCTGGTACCAAAGAACTGCTATGGGGTTGTTTTAGCCAGATCCTTTTTGGTTTTCTTCAGATCTATTCTTGTTTGTTGGTTGCTCTTCATATATTTTTTAAATTTGATAAAAGTTCTTAAAATCTGTTATCACCCAATTCACCTCCCCCTCTTGGGTGGCTTTGATCACGGGACTTCAATTGGTATCAGAGCTAATGCCCTATCTTTCACAGATCTAACGATCTCGAGTGAGATCCGAATCAATGGCCAACAAGGGTATGATGCCTTAGGCTCACTCCATTAACCGTCCTCCCTTCTTTGACGGTTCAAACTACTCGTACTTGAAAAATAGAATGCATGTCTTTCTGAGGGCTCAAGAGTACAAAGTTTGGAGAGTTGTAGACAATGGTCCTTACAAACTCGGGGATGACGAAGAAAAATGGACACCCAAAGAAATTAAAAAATGCACTGTTAATTTTAATGCTATGAATATTATGCAATGTGCGATACACCCTAACGAATTTTCTTGTGTTTCCATGTGCAGCTCGGCTAAAGAAATGTGGGACAAACTACGGCTCATATATGAGGGGACGTCCGAGGTCAAGGAGAGCAAGGCCAACCTTCTGGTCTGAGATTATGAGCTCTTCAAGATGAAGTCTGAAGAGACAATTTCAGAAATGTTCGCAAGGCTAACTGAGATCATGAATGGTCTCAAAAGTCTTGGGAAAGATTACACTAATTCTGAGCTCATGAGAAAAGTGCTAAGATCCCTCCCTCCTGCGTGCCACACCAAGGCCACCGTCATTGAAGACTCCAAGAATCTGTCCACACTCACTATCGATGAACTCATAGGGTCACTCATGACCTATGAGATAAATATGAAGAGGACAGCCGAGGAAGATATCAAGAAGAAGAAGGTGATTGGATTGAGAGCTCATCAATCCGATGACGACTCCCAAGAAGAAGAATCCAGTGACGGGAGCAACGAAGAAGAAGAATTGGCTATGATCAATCGCCAAGTGAAAAGATTTCTGAGGAAGAAGATAAACTTCCAAGGCAACTTCAGAAAGGGGCAATGGAAGCCCACTCAAACCAAGGGTGAGTCGAGCAAGCCGAGTAGCATCATATGCTACGAATGCAAGAAGTCTGTGCACATGAGAGGAGAGTGCCCAGATCTAAAGAGAAAATTCAAGAAGGACAAGAAGCCCAAAGCTATGGTCGTCACATGGAGCGACGAAGAGGACGAACCGTCCGACGAGGAGATTCAAGAACTGGTGGAGAGCTTGTGTCTCATGGCACATGAAGATGAGACTCCGGAGGTAAACTCTGACCTTGATTTCATTTCGAATAAACAATGGGAATCTGAATATGAGAAACTGTACTTGAAATATAAGAAAATCATGTCTGAAAATAAAGATCTCAAGAAAAAGATTGATGAGGATATCTTTGTTAAATTTGAGAAACTGGAACAAGAGTGGTTTGAATTAACTGAAGAAAAAGAAAGCTTGTTGCAAATAATTTCAGATATTGAAAGAACCAAAGAAGAGATTTCATGTAAAATGTCTGAAATTGATAAAGTGTGTGAAAGATTGAAAAAAGAAAGAAGTTCTGAAATCCACAAATTCAGAACTTGAAAGGAGAAATGAGATTTTGGGTGAAGAAGTGGCTGAACTTCAGTCCACTTTGTCTATATTTGTTAAAGGGAAACAAAACATGGATAACTTGTTGGGGGTTAAGGTTAACTTCCAAAAGGAAGGTTTGGGGTATAGTCCTCAAAACAAAAAATCCTTTGAGCGTAAGATCACCACATCCCATGTGCAAGAAAAAGAAAATGATTGTGCGTCATATTCATACTCTAAGCCAATACATGTTCAATCAAAACCACGTCAATTTCCAAGAAGGTCTTCAAATGTAAATTACTTTCATTGTGGTCATTTTGGACATGTTATTGCTCATTGTTGGTTTAGATAAAACTCACCAAGAAATCATGCATTTTGGACCAAGAAAAGATATGCACAGAATTGAACTAACTCTCATGGACCCAAACTAGTTTAGGTACCAAAAATAATTGCATGAGAATTTTTCTTTCTTGCAGATATGTCTTGAAGCCAGGGGGAGCAAATGGTACTTGGATAGCGGCTGTTCAAGGCATATGATAGGGGACAAGAAGGTGTTCTCTACACTGCAAGACAAGGATGGAGGTTCAGTTGTCTTCGGAGGCAAGGATAAAGGTAAAATCCTTGGGATTGACAACATAGGTAAGTCTGAAATTCTTATTGAAGATGTGCTTTTTGGTGAAAGGTATAAATCACAATCTGTTAAGTATAAGTCAACTGTGCGATAAGGGTTTTAAAACTATTTTTGATGAAACCCACTGCATTGTCATGAACAAGAACTCAAATGAGATCGAATTTTTTGGAAAAAGGAATAACAATATCTATACTGTTGATATTGATAATGTCTCGTGTGATGATTTTTGCCTGATAGCAAACAATCATGAAAATGCATGGTTATGGCACCGAAGATTAGGTCATGCTAGTTTTGGAGTAATCTCCAAGTTATCTAGACATGACTTAGTGAATGGATTACCAAAATTAAAGTTTGAAAGTGATAAAATCTGTGAAGCTTGCACAAAAGGCAAGCAAACACGAATCTCCTTCAAAAATAAAGACATTGTTTCTACCACTAGGCTTTTGGAATTGCTGCACCTTGATCTCTTTGGTCCAACTATGACTTTCAGCTTAGGAGGAAAATCTTGTGGTTTTGTGATTGTTGACGACTTTTCCAGATTTACATGGGTGCTCTTTTTAGCCAATAAAAATGATGTCGTGACGGAATTTCAAGTTTTCTGCAGGAAAGTTCAAAATGATATAGGCTATCTTATCACTACCATTCAAAGTGATCACGGTGGAGAGTTTGAGAATCATGATTTCAGCAAGTTTTGTGAAGAGCAGGGATACACGCACAATTTTTCATCACCAAGGACGCCTCAACAGAATGGAGTAGTGGAGAGGAAAAATAGAACCCTGATAGACATGGCACGAACCATGTTAAGTGAGAATTCCCTACCCAAATACTTTAGGGCTGAGGCGGTGAGTACAGCATGCTATATCATCAACAGGACAATGGTAAGGCACATCTTAAAGAAAACTCCTTATGAGCTGTACAAGGGTAAGAAACCAAATATTTCTCATCTTAAACCCTTTGGATGCTCATGTTTCATCTTGAACAATGGTAAGATCAATCTAGGAAAGTTTGATGAGAAAAGTGACAAAGGAATTTTCCTAGGTTATGCACTTAACTCTAGAGCCTACCGATTGTTCAATAAGAGGACTTTGGTTGTTGAAGAAAGTCATCATGTGATTTTTGATGAATCTGAGTTAAAACTAACAAACCAATCTATTCAAATTGTGGATGCAGATGAGGATTCCAAAAGTCTGAATGATGTTAAGGCCAAGGATGAGCCAACTGAAGGGGGATCCAGCAAAAGTGAAGAAGATGAGGACCCCTCAATTGAAACACTTCAAGAATAGCAAGTGCAACACCCGGAATTGCCAAGATCATCCACTCTTCTGAAAGATCACCCTACTGAAAATATCATAGGTAATCCTGAAGATGGGGTAAGAACTAGATCCTCTCTAAGGCAAGTAGAAGAGGAGGACTTGATTGCCTTAATTTCACAAGAGGAGCCTAAAGACTTTCAAGATGCCTTGTAAAATGAATCCTGGATCCAGGTTATGCATGAAGAGTTGCACTAGTTTGAAAGAAACGAGGTGTGGACTCTTGTGCCACGTCCTAGAAATCAACCCGTAATAGGAACCCAATGAGTTTTTAGAAACAAGCTGAATGATACAGGTGTGGTTGTTAGGAATAAGGCCCGGCTTGTAGCCAAGGGATATAGCCAAGAGATGGGGATTGATTTTGATGAGTCTTTTGCCCGGGTTGCTAGGCTAGAAGCAGTCCGGATCTTATTATCATTTGCTTGCTCATTGAACTTCAAATTGTTTCAAATGGATGTTAAATCTGCCTTTCTTAACGGGTATATCAAAGAAGATGTTTTTGTAGAACAACCTCCAGGCTTTGAAGATTCCAAGCACCCATGGCATGTGTACAAGCTCCAGAAGGCGTTGTACGGGCTCAAGCAAGCACCAAGGGTATGGTATGAAAGGTTCACTTCATTTCTGATTGAAAATGGTTCAAAATAGGTAAGGTTGATCAAACACTCTTCACAAGAAAATCAGGTAAAGATATATTGGTAGTTCAAGTGTATGTTGATGACATAATTTTTGGAGCTACTAACAATATTTTATGTGATGAATTTGCAAGAATAATGCAATGAGAGTTTGAAATGAGTCTAATGGGTGAACTAACCTTCTTTCTTGGATTGCAGGTAAAACAAACTCCCGAGGGTATCTTCATAAACCAAGCCAAGTATACAATGGAGCTGTTGAAGAAATACGGGATGGCAGAAGCAAAACCTGTATCAACTCCGATGGCCACAACCACGAAGTTGGACAAAAATGAAAATGACAAAATAGTAGATCCTACACTGTTTCAAGGTATGATCGGATCACTACTGTTTTTAACAGTATGTCACCCTGATATTTAGTTCAGTGTATGTCTTTGTGCTCGCTTTCAATCATGTCCAAAAGAATCTAATCTAATGGATGTTAAAGGGATTTTTCGGTATTTGATTGGCACACTAGACTTTGGCTTGTGGTTTCCGATCAGTAGTTCATTTGATTTGATTGCATATACCGATGCCGATTATGCTGGTTGCATTGTTGATCACAAAAGTACTAGTGGGTACTGTCAGTTTCTTGGTGGTTGCCTAGTTTCATGGGCCTCCAAGAAACAACATTCAGTCGCTCTCTCAATGGCCGAGCCTGAATATGTAGCCGCCGAAAGTTGTGGAGCCTAAGTACTTTGGATCAAAAATCAATTGCTTGATTTGGATGTTGAAATAGAATGTGTTTCAATTTTGTGTGACAATACAAGTGCAATCAGTGTATCAAGAAACTCTGTTCAACACTCTAGAACCAAGCATATAGACATTCGGCATCATTTCTTAAGAGATCATGTAGGCAAAGGGGTTTTTGAGCTAAATTTTATTGATACTCATAATCAATTGGCCGATATCTTCACAAAACCCCGAAACCAGGAGCAATTCATCAAGATTAGTAGGGAACTTGGCATGTGCAAGGGTGAGGGCATACACACTTAGGTCTGCATTAAGATGAGTGATACATATCAGAAGCATAAAGGGTAGATAGTGTGACATGCATCATCATATTGTGTGCTTTTACACTTTTTTGTATGATATCATCCCATATGCGTGATTGTATATATATATATATACCCCTCCTTGAAAAATTCTAAAACCCAATACTCCTTGACAAATAAATGTGGACAAATGACCTAGGGACACTAGGCAGTAACTGAGGGGGAGCTTTCAGAAAAACCTCGTTCGTTGATTCATCAGAAGTCATTTACTGAAATTCTCCCCAAAGAAGCAAAAAAAGGGAATAAAAAAAAGAAAAAAAGGAAAGAAACAAAAAAAGGGGGGTGAATACCAACCACTGAAGGGAGCTCAAATAAGGCAGGAGATATGGAGAGATCTTCAATCAACTTCTTTTGGCTAATCGACCATTTTGGTCGACCGGCCCACCCGTTCCGGTCGACCGAAACCGGCGAACCGGTCTGACCGGGACCCGGTCGACCCCCTACTTAAGGGGTTTTCTCCCTTTCTTCTCTCATTCTAACCCATCCATTCTCTCTCCCATACTCTTCCCTAACCCTAAACCATAAAACCCCCTCTCCAAAAGCCCTAAAACCCCACCCATCCATTAATCAAGGGTTGTCCTTCTTTCGGAAGGGCGTAATTAACACCATAACCTTTATGGTATGGCGGACTAGTCTCGACACGGTCATCCACTTTCGTCTGATCAGTCAGACGCTACGCATAATAAACTTGTCACAAGTGTGACTGGCATGCCTACGCACTAAATAACCCAAATAATAATAATAAAATAACACATGAATAAATAGTCAAAAAATCAACTACCCACACCTGGTCGGCTTGAAGAAACTGACCATGATTGGAGACGAAGGCAAGAGGGGAAGCATGTGTTGTGTCCCTGTGATTTTGATGATAGCAAACACTATAAGTCATCATCTATTTAAATCTGCATTTAACTAGTTGGGTTGCATATGTATGTCTCATTGAACATCTTGTCTGAACTACATAACCAACGAACAGGCAGAGGCTATGTGCTGTGTGCATTGGTGCATTTCATTTATTGTTGATGCATTTCATGATTGCTATTGTTTGTTATCTGGATTTTTTTATGTTAGCCTGTTCAATGGGTCGACCCCTCAGTTCATTCATCAGGTTTATACAAGTCCATACATCGGACTGTTTGAGCACTTGTACAGCGTTTCATTCATTGGATGTCTATACATGGCATAGCATCCTCCAAGTCTATACATCGCTCAATCCTTCAGCTTTCAATGTCAAGTCTGTACATTGGGCTCTTCATCAAAGTCCACACAATGCATTCTTCATCCGATCGTCTTAGCAAGTCTGTACAGTCTCGTTCCAACGTCAAGTCTGTACAGCGTGAACAGTGCGTCTTCTTCTCCAACTCTATACATCGCTCGCTCTATCAGCCTTTCATCACAGAGTCTGTACACTGTCTCTTTGCTCAAGCATCACTTCGAGAAGTCTGTACAGCGTTCAAGTCTATACATCGGTTGCTTTGAATCTGGATGATCAAGTCTGCACATTCATAGCTTTTCCTACGTTTGGCCAAGTCTATACATTCATAGCTTTTCCTACGTTTGGCCAAGTCTATACACTGCTAAAGTCTGAACATCGCAGTGTTCATGTCTCTCAAAGTCTGTACATTGGCTTCGCTTTTGCAAGTCTGTACATTGGTGTCTCATCACCAAGTCTGTACATCGGCTTCACTCATTCAAGTCTATACATCCACAGTGGATCATCAAGTCCATACATCCACAGTGAAACTTCCAAGTTTGTACAACGCTGAAGCCTTCACAAGTCTGTACACTGTTTGAACCACCAAGTCTGTACATCGCTTCAAGCGCTTCAAGTCTATACAGCCTGCCTTCACGTTCAGACTCTATACATCATTCCTCAAAGGCTAAGTATATACATCCGTCAAACGCCTCAAAGTCTGTACACTGGTTTTCACGAGAAGTCTATACACTGGTCTTCACTTGATGTTTGTACATTGGCTCAGACTTACCAAGTCTGTACACTACCTTTGGGTTCCAAGTCTATACACTCCCTCAGTGTACATACTTATTCATTTGCTGTTTCAAAGTCCATACACTCGTTTCTAAGGCAAAGTCTATACAATCGTCTTTGAGCATCAAAGTCTGTACAGCCTGTCTGTCTTCATTGGTTCTGTGCTTTTAGTGCGTTGACGCACTTGGCTGACTGCGTAGACGCAATTGTGCGTCTTTCGCTTTCTGTCTTGTTCACTGCGTCGACGCTGACACTGGATGCGTTGACGCATTGTCCAGTTGCCAAGGGCGTGAGCATCTCGCTTGAGGAGCTGAGGCGACGCTGCACGATGGAAGCGTTGACGCCTTGGGCTGATGTCCAAAGGTCTTTTGATCAACATCAAGTCTGTACAGCATGAAGTCTGTACATTGGTTTTGTCTTGAACAGAACGCCTAAGTCTATACATTGCTATGGATTGCACTGAACTAACTAAGTCTATACACTCTCTAGTTACTAAAGTCTATACACTCTCTAGTTACTAAAGTCTGTACACTCATTATTTCGTTAAGTCTATACACTCGTTGTTAGCGGCCTGAACTAACTAAGTCTATACAGCCGTCTATGTGTGCCTTGCTCGCTGAATGAAGTCTGAACATTGCCTTAAGCTGATACTGTCTTCGACTGATTAACTGACAGGTTATTCAACTGATTATCTGACAGGTTTAATGGATGAGGCCATCAAGACTTCCACGTGATCCTAGAGGCTGAAATGCTGACACGTGGACCACTGAAGCTTGGGCAGGAATCGAAAAGAGCATAAGCCCTAGCTGCCTGCTGCTGGTATATATATGGAGTCTCCTCCATCGGCTGAGAGTGATCGAAATGAAGAGAGCCATCGAGAAAAGCTGAAGAGCAGAGAGTGCCTCCACGATACAGTGAATAGAGAATAAGAAGAAAAGAAGTGAGAAGAAGGAGAAGGCTGAAGCAGTGAGAAGAAGAAGAAGAAAGAAAGAAGAAGAAGAAGAAAAGAGAGTTCGTGCTGGGAGAAAGAGAGAAGCAGAAGAAGAAGTTCTTGCTGGACCGTGGATCAAATCCAGGCCAGCCAGCTCCTACGAGAGCCACATTTGATTTTATCTTTTCAGCTTTCTGTTGCTACGTTTTTATTTTTCCTTTGAACTATTCACTTGCTGTTCTTCCGATCCTCTAGTGTGAGGTCGGGTTCCCTCCGGTGTGGAGGAAGAGAGACTTGCGTCTCTGGTTGCCTTTGACTGGGTGTCATTGGTTGTTTCCCTCCGGTTGGGAGGAAGAGAGGTCCGAGACCTCTAGTTTGCAGGTGACTTGGTGTCACTTGTGTTTCCCTCTGGGTTTCAGAGGAAGAGAGACTTGGGTCTCTAGGTTCCCCTCCGGTTTGGAGGAAGGGAGGTTTGGTCCTCCGGTTCTGGGCTTGTGGGTAGCAAGTCCAGGGGTTCCCTCCGGGTCTAGAGGAAGAGAGACCGCGTGTCTCTGGTTTCCAAGTGGCTGGGAGTCACTTGGGGTGTCCCTCCGGTTGGGAGGAAGAGGGGAGGTTGTTCCCCTGGTTAAGCTGTTTGGCAGCATTTGTTGCAGACTGAGTCTGTTGTGCTAGTGTTACTAGTGGAAGCCTCACTCCGGTTGGGAGTGAGGGGTGGACGTAGGTCTTTAGACCGAACCACCTAAAAATCCTTGTGCAGTGGTTTGTTTGATTGTCTGCTTCCGCTAGATGCATGCTAGGACCGTGATTTAATTGATTATCTATATCCTAGAGTTTAATTGAGTTTGCATATCTTATGTTTGATCAATTGTCCACTGATCTTGTTGTTATCATCTCATGCGGATTTTAAATTGGGTAGAATTCTTTGAAAGATCCATTCACCCCCCCTCTGGATCTGTGTTTATCAATCGCACCTAGCTAACAATTGGTATCAGAGCGGTTCTCTGATTGATCAGATCCAACGATCTGCAGAGGATCCTGTTGTCCCTTGGTGCATTTCTGTTTCTACCATTTGCTGCATTAATCTGGTTGCCGATTTATTCAATGGGTTCTCCACCGGTTTTCAATGGCTCTAACTTTAACTCATGGATTAGCAGTCTTCACAATTATGTGAAAATGATTAATCTGGATCTGTGGAAGTTAATTTCACAAGGTCCCCACAGATTGCCAAAGGAAAAGTCCAAATGGACTAAAAGTCACAAGTCAAAATATGGAGAAAATCAGAAAGCCTTTAACCTGATGAGAGCAGCTACTGACAAGGCTCTACATTCTTGTTTTTATGACTGCAGGTCCGCTAAGGACATTCTGGATCAGCTGAAGCTAGCTCAGAGGATGAATGAGGACAACTGCATGATGGCTGACGAGAGCAACCATAGCAGTGATCAAGAGGAATTCCAAGATGCTGAAGAGGTAATCATCCCCTTCTCTAGCTTCACTTTAGATGACTTGGAAGATGCCTATGCTGATCTGTTACACTCCCATGAAAAAATGAGTAAGAGGTATAGAAAACTGAAAAAGAAGCTGGAAAAACTAGGAGGTGAAAATCTTGAAACTCTGAAAACTGAAAATGAAATATTTAGAAGACAGATAACAGAGTTTGATTCTATTAGTTCAGACTTAGATCATTTCAAATCTGAAAAATAATCTCTTATGAAACAAGTTGGTCTACACAAAAAGGAGAGTCAAGAGCTTGTTTGTGAAATTGTTGAACTAAAGGAAAGGCTTAGCTTAGTTGATCAGGCTCACAACAATGATTTTGTTCAAAATGAAAAATTGGTGAGAGAATTAGAATGTGTCAACTCTAAATTGGAAAAAATGAAATCTGCAAATGAAATACTCAATAATCAGCTCAAGGAATTTGAACTCAAATCAATAAATCTTGAAAAAGAAAATAGATTGATTTCTGAAAAACTAGAGGCTGATAGAGTAACAAATTCAGAGATTCAGAAAAATCTTGACAAACTTCAATCTGAAAAACAATAAGAAATGTTTCATGAATGTCAGTCTCTCTCAGATGAATGGGTGCTTGATGCTGATCTCCTAGAGCAGAACAGTAAACTGAAAGAGGAAATCAATGAGTTGAAACATCTAAACACCCAGCTGACAGATAGGCTAATGACAATGGAAAAAGGCAAGTGTGTGAGTGTGGATAATTCTGATAGGTTGATGAATGCTGAACAAGAAATTGAGAGTCTAAAAACCATCAACTTAATGTTAAATGGAAATGTCAGTTGCAGTGAACGGAAAATAGCTGGATATGAGCTTACTATCACATCCCTTCAACAAGAAGTTGATGATCTTTATAAGTCCCTATCTGAAGCTGACAATGAAACAAAACTAAAACAGGAAGTTGAAAAACTCAAAAGTCTGAATGATGCCTTGCATCAACAAGTCATTTCTTGTGAAACAGATCTGTCCAAATATGAAGCTAATATTTGTGGCTTGAATTCTGAGATTAAAGATTTGAAAAATTCTCTATCAAAATTTGTCAAAGGAAAGGACAATTTGAATAAGCTTCCTGGAAAGAGTGATAACTTTGAGAGAAAAGGACTGGGCTATAGTCCGACAAATAAAAGGAGTAATGGGAATGAAACATCTACTGTTTTTGTCAAAGCTACCAATCAGAACACAACCTCTGCTCCTTCTGTCTTCCAATTCACTGCACAAAAATCCACTGTGAAACCTAAAACTGTGGAACAAAATCAAAAACTGAAAAAGGGTGAAACTTCACAGAAGAAGGATAAAGACACTCCTGTTACTATAAAGAAGGCTACACACAATTCACATGATCTCTCACACACTCATATTAAAAAGGGGTCATGTTATTATTGTGGGAAAGGAGGTCACATAATGGAAGATTGCAGATTGATGTTAAAGGATGAGCATACTAGTGGAACTTTACATTCAAGAAATCTTTCTGATAGAAACCATGCTGCTAGGAAGCCTGATGCTTCATGTTATTATTGTGGGAAGCATGGTCATCTCATGAATGAATGTTTTATCATGAAAGAAGACAATAAACTACACGCCAGGTCTTCCATGCACTTTCATGATCCATATGGATCTAAACACAATTCTAGTCAGCACATTGTGTGCTTCAACTGCAATAAGCCTGGGCACAAGGCTGCTGAGTGCTGGTTTAGATCTACTTGGGGTAAAAATGGTTTTCATAGAAGAAATTCTTTTGCTTGCTCTCACTGTGGGAAGAATGGCCATACAGTCAAGAACTGTTGGCATGTTCAGAATAACACTGTTAACCCCTATGGTGTCAAATTCCCTGCAAAACCATTTGTAAGATTTTCATGCTATAACTGTGGGAAGCAAGGTCACAAATCTTCTGAATGTTGGCTGGTTAGGAATAAGAACCAAACTGTTCATGCATATAATAGAAAATCTTATGAATATGTTTATAAACCTTATGCTACTGTTACTATGCATCATAAAAACCAGAAACCAGTCACGTCATGTAGATATTGTGGGAAGTTTGGTCACTCTATGAAAAATTGCTATCTGATGGATCATGGTGACCATATTGCTATGAATTTGCTTAGATCACCTGTCAGGGCTAACGCAGGACCCAAAGCTGCTTGGGTCCCTGCAGGATCAAGATGATCAAATACTTTGCAGGTGTGCCTTGGACTGAGGAATAAAGAGGGGTAAAGTAAACCAAGGCACCCAAGATGATAAAGCCCCATTCAGGTAAATTCTGAAAACTTTGTATTCTGATTTGTGTGATCTGAATGCACTGCATATCATGATAATTCTTTTGCGCATTGTCTAACTGAAATTAATTGAAAAAATCTGAAATGCTCATGAAAATGATTGAGTTTATTTCTAAATGCATTGCACACAAATGCCATGATGAATGATATGCCAAACTTCTTGTATGTTGAATTGCACTATCATGCATGACCACCATGGTATATCAAATAGTAAGCTACTAAAAGGCAGGGAAATCTGCCTGGAGGTTCTTACTATGTGTGAGATGGTCTACTAGACCAAGTTCTTCACCTAGTACCATGGGTCATATCTCTTTATAGGGCAGTCTGAATGAGCATAAATTTTTAATATCATTTTCAGTGCTTTAATTGCATATCATGCACTCTGTAAGGGGGAGCTTGACTGATGTTGCATTTGAAGAGTAGTGCATTGCATGTCTTTGCATACATGTAGTTAGTTGCATTACACTTTCCTTCATTGAAAAATCTAAAAAGAAATATTTCATCGCATCTAGAAAGGGGGAGCATTCCTGTTTGAACTCTTCAACACCTCTTGAACTCCTTCTGTCTAGCAATCTGATCCATTCTTGGCATATGTGTGGTTCTCTTGAATTCTCTGCTGTCTACACTGATATAGCTGATCTGTCTGTATTCCGGACTTAGCTATTGATTCTGTTCGCTTTGAAGTTCAACTGCTAGCTTGTTCCTATCACTCACATTTCTTGATAGCTTGTCAAGTCTAGTCCAAGCTAATCTGACTAAATTCTAGTCTTTAATGTTGGCTTCTAATTGCTCTTTGTTATTCTCTCAATAAAATTACTTTGTTGACTCCATTGATTTCCTGACAATGTCATTGATTCATCTGAATGAGGAAGATTTTAGTTAGTGCACCCTAGACATAAATCAGACACATTCTGAAAAGAAGAATCTTCTATTATACTGGTTTAAGAATGTTTTGATAAATCAAATTGATTTAAGTCTAATGTATTTCCAAAGTTTTGATGTAAAAGTCTTGAAAATATCTTATTCATTCTACTTAATAAATCTTAACCAGTTGTCTCATAAACTTCATGCAAAACCTTCTGAAATCTAAAATTTTAAAAGACATGGCTTTCTTTGGTTAAGATACATGTAGAAGGTATTGTTCTTAAACATTTCAAGTGTACTGAGTTTTGTTTGAAAAATCTGAAAACACTTAAAAATTCAAAGCAAGAGCAATGACTTTGGTCACAGAGAAACTGGGTTCTCCATCAATGAAGTAGAGTAAGCCCATGTCATGAAGTGCCATAGTTAACTCTCTTTTCAAAATGCTTGAAAATCTGGTAGAGCAATGGCATGGTTGTGTTGAGTCACTGGGGATTCTGGCCTCTGATCAAGGTGTCTCCTCATGTAAAAAGATACTCCATTGCTAACTCTATTTTCTTTAAGAGGAAATGTGGTTGTCACACTGAGTAACTGGGTCACTTCACCTAAGACGTGTTGTGCCTCATGTAAAAAGGTGTTGACTGAACCAAACTTGCTCAAGAAAAATGAGTGATGCTCAATAGAAAATTCTGAAAATTTAAAGAGAAGTTCAGTCTCATTTATTTATGTTTAATCGCAATACTATCTTGTGTAACTTCCATAGGAGTCATTGAATTTAAATGAGTAAGATGGAATGAGGTTCAACATGAATAACAAATGAGTTGATGGTTCATCTTTATTAAAAGATGCTTCTGATATGAGTAATGAATTTTCCTGATAAACTTTAAATACATCACTCTTAAATCATGATGGTAAGTTTAAACTCATTCATAATCTATTATAATTGAAGAATCTGAAATTCGTTTATAAAGATTTATGAATTTGGTGTGCTAATGAAAATCCTGCTTTCTCATTTATTCACTGTAATTACAGACTGTGGTAATTCTTGAATACCCATGTGCTTTGCTGATAGATGCTCATCACCTCTTTCACTCCATCTAATCAGGGGGAGCTTCCATGTCATGCTGAGTGTTTTTCATAAAGGGAGAGATCTAGTCAGCATTCTTGAGTGTCCATGTGCTCTTGTTGATATTCTCCCTTCATCTTATTTGGTTTCAACCTTCAAAATGTTCTGATCATTATTCTATTCAGGGGGAGCTAATTGCCATAAAGGGGGAGTTTAGTCAAAGGGGGTGCTTTTAATTCACTCATCTTATGCAGTATTATTCCTCCCTCTTCAACTAATGTCTTTTTGCTGAAGTCAAAGGGGGAGAAATGTTTTTGATCAAGTCAGTATGACTCATAGTGTTGCCATCATCAAAAAGGGGGAGATTGTTGTGTCCCTGTGATTTTGATGATAGCAAACACTATAAGTCATCATCTATTTGAATCTGCATTTAACTGGTTGGGTTGCATATGTATGTCTCATTGAACATCTTATCTGAACTACATAACCAACGAACAGGCAGAGGCTATGTGCTGTGTGCATTGGTGCATTTCATTTATTGTTGATGCATTTCATGATTGCTATTGTTTGTTATCTAGATTGTTTGTTATCTGGATTTTTTTATGTTAGCCTGTTCAATGGGTCGACCCCTCAGTTCATTCATCAGGTTTATACAAGTCCATACATCGGACTGTTTGAGCACTTGTACAGCGTTTCATTCATTGGATGTCTATACATTGCACAGCATCCTCCAAGTCTATACATCGCTCAATCCTTCAGCTTTCAACGTCAAGTCTGTACATTGGGCTCTTCATCAAAGTCCACACAATGCATTCTTCATCCGATCGTCTTAGCAAGTCTGTACAGTCTCGTTCCAACGTCAAGTCTGTACAGCGTGAACAGTGCGTCTTCTTCTCCAACTCTATACATCGCTCGCTCTATCAGCCTTTCATCACAGAGTCTGTACACTGTCTCTTTGCTCAAGCATCACTTCAAGAAGTCTGTACAGCGTTCAAGTCTATACATCGGTTGCTTTGAATCTGGATGATCAAGTCTGCACATTGGGGGCTTTTCCTACGTTTGGCCAAGTCTATACATTCATAGCTTTTCCTACGTTTGGCCAAGTCTATACACTGCTAAAGTCTGAACATCGCAGTGTTCATGTCTCTCAAAGTCTGTACATTGACTTCGCTTTTGCAAGTCTGTACATTGGTGTCTCATCACCAAGTCTGTACATCGGCTTCACTCATTCAAGTCTATACATCCACAGTGGATCATACATCCACAGTGGAACTTCCAAGTCTGTACAACGCTGAAGCCTTCACAAGTCTGTACACTGTTTGAACCACCAAGTCTGTACATTGCTTCAAGCGCTTCAAGTCTATACAGCATGCCTTCACGTTCAGACTCTATACATCGTTCCTCAAAGGCTAAGTATATACATCCGTCAAACGCCTCAAAGTCTGTACACTGGTTTTCACGAGAAGTCTATATACTGGTCTTCACTTGATGTCTGTACATTGGCTCAGACTTACCAAGTCTGTACACTGCCTTTGGGTTCCAAGTCTATACACTCCCTCAGTGTACATACTTATTCATTTGCTGTTTCAAAGTCCATACACTCGTTTCTAAGGCAAAGTCTATACAATCGTCTTTGAGCATCAAAGTCTGTACAGCCTGTCTGTCTTCATTGGTTCTGTGCTTTTAGTGCGTTGACGCACTTGGCTGACTGCGTAGACGCAATTGTGCGTCTTTCGCTTTCTGTCTTGTTCACTGCGTCGACGCTGACACTGGATGCGTTGACGCATTGTCCAGTTGCCAAGGGCGTGAGCATCTCCCTTGAGGAGCTGAGGCGACGCTGCACGATGGAAGCGTTGACGCCTTGGGCTGATGTCCAAAGGTCTTTTGATCAACATCAAGTCTATACAGCATGAAGTCTGTACATTGGTTTTGTCTTGAACAGAACGCTTAAGTCTATACATTGCTATGGATTGCACTGAACTAACTAAGTCTATACACTCTCTAGTTACTAAAGTCTATACACTCTCTAGTTACTAAAGTCTGTACACTCACTATTTCGTTAAGTCTATACACTCGTTGTTAGCGGCCTGAACTAACTAAGTCTATACAGCCGTCTATGTGTGCCTTGCTCGCTGAATGAAGTCTGAACATTGCCTTAAGCTGATACTGTCTTCGACTGATTAACTGACAGGTTATTCAACTGATTATCTGACAGGTTTAATGGATGAGGCCATCAAGACTTCCACGTGATCCTAGAGGCTGAAATGCTGACACGTGGACCACTGAAGCTTGGGCGGGAATCGAAAAGAGCATAAGCCCTAGCTGCCTGCTGCTGGTATATATATGGAGTCTCCTCCATCGGCTGAGAGTGATCGAAATGAAGAGAGCCATCGAGAAAAGCTGAAGAGCAGAGAGTGCCTCCACGATATAGTGAATAGAGAAGAAGAAGAAAAGAAGTGAGAAGAAGGAGAAGGCTGAAGTAGTGAGAAGAAGAAGAAGAAAGAAAGAAGAAGAAGAAGAAAAGAGAGTTCGTGCTGGGAGAAAGAGAGAAGCAGAAGAAGAAGTTCCTACTGGACCGTGGATCAAATCCAGGCCAGCCAGCTCCTGCGAGAGCCACATTTGATTTTATCTTTTCAGCTTTCTGTTGCTGCGTTTTTATTTTTCCTTTGAACTATTCACTTGCTGTTCTTCCGATCCTCTAGTGTGAGGTCGGGTTCCCTCCGGTGTGGAGGAAGAGAGACTTGCGTCTCTGGTTGCCTTTGACTGGGTGTCATTGGTTGTTTCCCTCCGGTTGGGAGGAAGAGAGGTCCGAGACCTCTAGTTTGCAGGTGACTTGGTGTCACTTGTGTTTCCCTCTGGGTTTGAGCGTAAGATCACCACATCCCATGTGCAAGAAAAAGAAAATGATTGTGCATCATATTCATACTCTAAGCCAATACATGTTCAATCAAAACCACGTCAATTTCCAAGAAGGTCTTCAAATGTCAATTACTTTCATTGTGGTCATTTTGGACATGTTATTGCTCATTGTTGGTTTAGACAAAACTCACCAAGAAATCATGTATTTTGGACCAAGAAAAGATATGCTCAGAATTGAACTAACTCTCATGGACCCAAACTAGTTTGGGTGCCAAAAATAATTGCATGAGAATTTTTCTTTCTTGCAGATATGTCTTGAAGTCAGGGGGAGCAAATGGTACTTGGATAGCGGCTGTTCAAGGCATATGACAGGGGACAAGAAGGTGTTCTCTACACTGCAAGACAAGGATGGAGGTTCAGTTATCTTTGGAGGCAAGGACAAAGATAAAATCTTTGAGATTGGCAACATAAGTAAGAATTCAGAAATTCTTACTGAAGATGTACTAAAGATGTGCTTTTGCAGATATGTTTCCGATTGGTAGTTCATTTGATTTGATTGCATATATCGATGCCGATTATGCTGGTTGCATTGTTGATCACAAAAGTACTAGTGGGTACTGTCAGTTTCTTGGTGGTTGCCTAGTTTCATGGGCCTCTAAGAAACAACATTCAGTAGCTCTCTCAACGGCCGAGGCTGAATATGTAGCCGCCGGAAGTTGTGGAGCCCAAGTACTTTGGATCAAAAATCAATTGCTTGATTTGGATGTTGAAATAGAATGTGTTTCAATTTTGTGTGACAATACAAGTGCAATCAGTGTATCAAGAAACCCTGTTCAACACTCTAGAACCAAGCATATAGACATTCGACATCATTTCTTGAGAGATCATGTAGGCAAAGGGGTTTTTGAGCTGAATTTTATTGATACTCATAATCAATTGGCCGATATCTTCACAAAACCCCTAAACCATGAGCAATTCATCAAGATTAGAAGGGAACTTGGCATGTGCAAGGGTGAGGGCATACACACTTAGGGCTGCATTATGATGAGTGATACATATCAGAAGCATAAAGGGTAGATAGTGTGACATGCATCATCATATTGTGTGCTTTTACACTTTTTTGTATGATATCATCCTACATGCGTGATTGTATATATATATATATATATACCCCTCCTTGAAAGATTCTAAAACCCAATACTCCTTGACAAATAAATGTGGACAAATGACCTAGGGACACTAGGCAGTAACTGAGGGGGAGCTTTCAGAAAAACCTCGTTCGTTGATTCATCAGAAGTCATTTACTGAAATTCTCCCTAAAGAAGCAAAAAAAGGGAATAAAAAAAGAAAAAAAAAGGAAAGAAACAAAAAAGGGGGATGAATACCAACCACCGAAGGGAGCTCGAATAAGGCAGGAGATATGGAGAGATCTTCAATCAACTTCTTTTGGCTAATCGACCATTTCGGTCGATCGGCCCACCCGTTCCGGTCGACCGAAACCGGCGAACCGGTCCGACCGGGACCCGGCCGACCCCCTACTTAAGGGGTTTTCTCCCCTTCTTCTCTCATTCTAACCCATCCATTCTCTCTCCCATACTCTTCCCTAACCCTAAACCACAAAAGCCCCTCTCCAAAAGCCCTAAAACCCCACCGTTCTTTCATCCGCACAACCTCCGTCGGATTCGTCACCATTCTGGGATGCGTTCTCCACGGTTGCTTGTACCATCGTACAGCTTCTTCCTCGATTCCAGAGCATGGGGAATGATCTTCCAGAGCTCCAGGAGTGCTCCTTAGTCCATCTTAATCTCAAGGGTAGAGTCCCTTCTCTTCGAAGGATTTCACAGCCGGTGTCCTAGTCTAAGATGCCGCCTAGACGGAGCTCTCGGCGTTCCACTCAAGGGGAAGCCAGTAGTCAGAGACGGGAGGCCCCGGCTCATCCACAGCGGGCACCGGCACCTCGTCTACCTCCACGGCCCATCATTAACCCTCGCTTGGTTGATTTTCAGGAGGTGAATGAGATTTTGCCAGATTTGTTTGCACTCTTTTCGATTCAAGACGGATGGAATGATTTTGTCTCCAGATATACTAGGTATTATCCACACCTAGTCCAGTAATTTTATGGGAATCTAGTTGAGAGAAATGGAGCATTATTCACAGTTGTTCAGGATATTGAGATACATATTGCACCTGACCTTTTTTGGCGTGCCTTAGGAGTCTCAGCCTAGGGGGCCGATATGTCTTTTCGACATGGTGAAGTGGAGGATACTTTCCTTGCTATGACAGGTTGTAATTACATTCGGGGAGTGAGTGATCTCATCAGGCTAAATGCCAATCACTTTCCCCCACTGCAGCGTGTTCTACACCACATGTTTACTACTTTGATTTATCCAAAAGGTGGAAGTAGAAATGAAGTGACAGAGGTTCATAGGTTTCTCTTTTACAATGGCATGAATGGGAACTCCGTGAATATGGGTCAGCTCGTGACGGATTTGATTAACTCATGCCGAACCAACTTGGGACGGTCTTTACCTTATGCATCCCAGTTGACAGGAGTCTTCATCTATGTTGGGGTAAATTTGGCAAATGATATGTCACTTGCAGTTCGCCAAGATGATATCTACAATGAACACAAGATCTTTTTCAATCTTGGATATTACTAGAATGAAGATGGTGAGCTTACCAGGGATATCCCCACCTATGCTGAACAATTTGCAAATGAAGAAGAACCACAGCAGCAAGAGACTCATGGGGATGCACCCCCTCCCGTTCAGGCGGAGGATCAGCCTCCCCCACCTTCACCTCATCATATGGATCAGGAGATGCCACCTCCTCCACAGTTTGTTCACGGGGAATCCTCTACTCAGGGTGCTAGTCATCCTACTTGGGGGGATTGTGAGGCTCTTGATAGACATGTCTTAGGCATGGAAACCCAGCTTTACTCATCCCTTGGGCGGCTGGACACCTTCATGGACACTATGACTGGACGAATGGACTCTTTCACCCATGCTCTGGATGACCTTTCTACCCACATGGCCACTCTATATGCTAGCCACGAGGATAACCGCGAAGCCTTTCGGATCAACAATCGTGCCCTTCTTAGCATCCGTAGACAGCTTTATCATCACGATGATCTTCTACATAGAATTGAGGACCATCTTTGTAACGACCCGAGAATCCGATTATCGGGAAAGCCCGATAACCCGAGACTCGCACCGCCACCCACGAGTCCGAAGACTCTGAAGGGTTAAAAGGATAGTGTGGAGACTACACAAGTATCACAAATAATTACAGAAATTAAACAGTTATATAATTAAGCAGGAAATAAATTAACATTTTACATGATACATGGTCCACAAGATAACAATAAAATAACAACAGTAGTAGTAGTCCACAACTAGTACAGAGACAAAAAGAAAAGTACAGCTACACGGGGCATACCCCGGCTCTGACCTCCGGCACTAACGGTGGGCACCTGAACCACGCTGAGCCTCAAACGCGCTACCCTGAAGCCGCGCCTCGCCTGAAAAATGGTGAAAACACGCAGGGAATGAGTCTCAAAACAAGACTCAATAGAGATCACTCGAACCCTACCTCGTAAACGGAGAAACCGCTACACTATCAGTAAGCGAGTACCTCGGAAAGGGAAGCCCTGCCATCTACAAAACATCGGTCTCATGGCACGAAAATCGACACACGTGCCACGGTGAAACGACCGGAACACCATGGCCAACACGATAAAAACCCGAAGGTCGAAATCACAACGACTGACAGCCTGTCACTCCGAACTCGACAGGAATACCTCGCACTAGAAGCACAGTCGGTAGCATCCCCTGACATCTTATACTACACCGCAGGTGAACTGCCTGATGTGGTAGCGCCTACCAAAGGCACGGACATCGTACAAGTAACCGCAAAGCAAGTGACTAGCTGGGGTCACGCTCGTTAGCGCGTGTCCACTGCCCCCAACCACGTGTGCACACACAGACCATGCGTCCTAGGTCTGGCCTCTGATTGGTTTTCCCCTGGAGCCGGTCTCTGGCTACCGACGAGGGGCCCGACGGAAACCACTCTAAAAACCATCCTCAAGGTAAGCCAGTACACCTACTCCCGGGTGAGACCAGCACACGCGTACTGGTGGGCTACGACTAGTGGAGGGTCACTAAAGGAGTAGACTCTCAAGTCAACGAAAAATCACGTCCGCATCCGACGACGTACGGGGACCGTCCCACGTACCAACACTGTCGCACGGCGACCACGGTCGGCAAAGAAACGGGACTACAAACCACCCGGTGCAGCCCTGAGCCTGGCAATCTACTCCAGACGCGCCACAGGCTCTGACGGTCTAAGGCTGGACCGTCACAGCCATCTGACTGCCCAACACATGGGCGTCAGACCCTCGGTGCAAAAATAACTGTGACGCGCCTACCCTGGTGCGTCACAGGCCCTGACGCACCCAGCCTGGTGCGTCACAAGGCACGAAGGAACAAACTGTGACGCGTGCCACTCGGTGTGTCACAGACTGTAACGGACCAACCCTGGTGCGTTACAGGGTGGGAATGCGTCCACTCTAATGCACCCACACAGGGCCGTCACAAGGCTGTGACGCGCCAGTCCTGGTGCGTCACAGGCCCCCCAACGGTCAAAAACCAACGGTCAGATCGTCCCTGACGGTCCAACCCGGGTGCGTCACAACGCCGTGGCGGTCTATCGTGGGACCGTCACAGCCCACTGACCCCCAGTTGGCCAAAGCAGAGCTATGACGCACCCACCTAGGCGCGTCACATGGTGTGACGGTCACTGGAAGGACCGTCACACCGACCCGACGGTGAAACGGCGTGAAACGTCCAAAAATTCCAACCACGCCCCCATGCCTCCGTAGGAGAGGGGGGAAATCAAAGGGGAAGACCCCTGGGGACCCCTAGCATGCTTCTAAGCCATCAAAACATGAAATCATGTCCTAAAATCATAGATCGGGCGAACTCTCCCAAAATCATGGTTTTACCCTCTCGGCATGGAATCGACCCCTCTCGGCCTTACACCGGGCTAGAAACCACGGAAATGAAACGCGGAGAGTTAGGGAACGTCACCATACCTCAAATTCATCCTGAGACGCACCGGATCGTCCACGAATCACGATGAAAGCTTTTAGAAACCCCGCTCCTTCACGCTTCCCACGAGCACCGCACGCCCACAAGATCGCCTCGCCGCCACCCACGTCACCGCGCCGTCTGCAGCCGGAGAGAGGCCCGCCACGCCGAAATGGGAGAGAGAGGGGAAGAGGGGCGCTCACGGTTGGGGGAGGAAGAAAGAGGAAGAAGAAGAAGAAGGGTGGGGGAGAGAGAGAAAAAGAGTGATATTTATAGAAAATCCAGAAATTCCTGAAAATACTGAAAAATTAAAATCTACATTTCCGCGATCCTCGGAACGCACCTATCGCAACGGTAACACTCTCGCCTAGGTGAACGACCCGGTTCACCCGCAACGAGGTTCCGAATGAATTATCGAAACACACACCGGAAATCGAAAAACACGCGCGGAGAAGCTGCAGACGCACTCCGGGCCTCCAATGATAGGGTGCAAGGCCCGGATACAGAGGGGGGGGTGAATGTATCCCTCTTCAAATATAGCCTAATTAAATCTCTAATGCACAGATATGCGGAATTAAAAAGCTGTTGCAGAAATATACTGAGAATACTTAGAAAGATCAAAGCAAGATAACAATTCAAGTAGCCCTCACACGATCCTAAGCAAGCATCTAATGAGCGCAGCAATGAAAAGAACACATAAGGAAACTCAGACCACAAGTGAACACCAGGATTTTTTAGGTGGTTCGGTCCACAGACCTACGTCCACCCCTCACTCCAAACCGGAGTGAGGCTTCCACTAGTAAGGCTAGAACAGCAGACTCAGTCTGCAACAATTACTGCCAAACAGCTTGACAAACCGAGGGAAACAAATCCCTCAACCCAAGCTCTGCAACCCACAGAAGCTTGACACCTGGACTTGCTACCCACAAGACCAGAACCGGAGACGAATCTCCCTTCCTCCAAACCGGAGGGGAACTGCTAGTGACAGCCCGTCACTTGCAAGAGGTCTCGGACCTCCCTTCCTCCAAATCGGAGGGGAACCACCAGTGACACCCAGTCACAGGCAACCAGAAACGCAAGTCTCTCTTCCTCCAAACCGGAGGGAACCCGACCTCAAACCAGAGGATCGGAAGAACAACTGTGAACAGTTAAAAAGAGAAACAAAAAACGCAGCGACTGAAAGCTGGAAAATGAAATGCACAAGGTAGCTCTCGCAGGAGCAAACTGGATTGGATCTGATCCAAGGTCCAGTGAAGACAATGAAGCTTCTCTTCTTCTTCACGAGCTCTCCATCTCTCTTTCTCTTTTTCTTTTTCTTCTTCTGCTCTCTCACTCTGGCTCCTAGCTTCTCTCTTCTTCTTCTTTTCTTTCTTCTGCTACTTCTGCTCTTTTCCTCTCTACTTCGATCACTCTTCCTTGATCTCTCCTCTATCTCGATCTCAATCTCCTTTTCACGATCAGTCTTCTTCTGAAGAAGAAGCTTCGCATTTATAGCAGCAGCGGCTAGGGCGTGTGTAGAGCTTGTGTCCTCTTTGTCCATAGTACACCTCGGATCACGTGCCATGTGCCAACCTCGGATCACGTGCCCAAACATTTTCTTCTCGAAGGATGTATCTGTCAAGCAGTCATAAGAAGATATTAGAGGGATGTACAGAGTTGGTTCAAGCTTTTAACAAAGTGTGTACAGGCATGATGCAGCATTGAGTGTATAGACTTGAAGTGAATGCGATGCAGACACATGAAGTGTATAGACTTGAATGCTTGGAAAGAAATGTATAGACTTCGGCTTGAAAGAGATGCACATATGAACAATGAACATGGATTGAAAGACTAAGCCACGAGCAGAGCATGTATAGACTTTGTTGAACATCAGCATAACCATATCAGCAGTGAATGTGCAGACTTTGTATTGAAGGATGCACAATAGAATGAAAGTATGCACATTGAATGCATGAGATGCTCAGACAAGCTGTCACCGAATGTACAGACTTTGTCTTAGTGTTTATGCATGAGTCTGTCAACGAATGTACAGACTTTCTATGCTGCATGCACAAGACGCTAAGAGAGACGCTGTATAGACTTGACAGTGCATGGACTATGCACATAGACGCAGCAAGACTCTGTGAGCGCCAAGCTGATGTACAGGCTTTGCGAGCGCCAAGTCGATGTACAGACTTTGCGAGCGCCAGTACCATGTACAGACTTAGTGCAAACGGGATGTGTAGACTTGCTATGGGGGGATGTGTAGACTTAGTGTTATGCAGCCAGACAAATGAATGCAGATGTACAGACTTTATGTGATGCCATCCGAAGCATGTATAGACTTAGAATGCATGGAAGGGATTGTACAGACTTTGTCTGCGTGTATAGACTTTGATGCCCAAATGCAATGTATGGACTTGTGTTATGCACCCAGACAATGTATAGACTTGCACATAGAGACGTTGCAGAGACGATGCATGCACAGACTTGGTCTTACAATGTATAGACTTGAAAGACGATGCATGAGACGATGCATTGTATAGACTTAGTGATGCAATGTTCACACTCACTCAGACGCTGAGAGAGACGCTGGACAATGTACAGACTTTACAGTGAAGAATGTATAGACTTGATAAAGCTTCAAGGCAACCATGTGCAGACTTTAAAGTGAAGAATGTATAGACTTGATAAATGTGTGAGACGCTGAATGAGACGGTCGGATGTACAGACTTGCTTTGAAGGATTGCACAGCTATTGATGAATGTACAGACTTGATAATGCAACCTAGGGCGATGTACAGACTTGCTGAATGAACGATGCCCAAATGAGACGGTGGATGTACAGACTTGGGCTGTACAGACTTCAACTCAAATATGCATATGAGACGCTGAACGATAACAGTGTATAGACTTCACGCGATGTATAGACTTAGTGTTCTGAACGTAGGTAAATGTAAGGAATGTAAAGACTTTGTGTGCAATGCAAAGACTGTATAAACTTTATGCGCAATGTAAAGGCTGTATAGACTTAGCGTGCCTGAAGCAGGGCAATGTACAGACTTGCCACCAATGTACAGACTTGCTATGACATGTGTGCAGACGACACCAATGTGCAGACTTGGAAATGCTTGAAGCACACGATGTATAGACTTGTTCAATTATCAACTGATGGTTGTATAGACTTAGGCAAACGCTGTACAGACTTTAAGTATGCAAGACTATGGCATGTACAGACTTTGTGTGGCCTTATGCAAAGATAATGTACAGACTTGATGTACGAACTGTGTACATGAATGAAGAGCACTGTGTAGACTTGTGTGTGCATGCTGCAATGAAGTGTATAGACTTTCTATGCTGACGATGTTCAGACTAGGCTGCAATGTGTAGACTTGGCATATGCATGAAGATTACAGCAGAGAGTGTATGGACTTGCTGTAGGCATGAACTACCCTGTAAAGTTCATATGCCCAAAGCAGAACAATCATTCAGACACAGATGTTCATGATATGCTATCATCAAAATCATAGAGATCAAAATCATGTCACAGATGTTCAGATAACTCATAGTGTTTACTATCATCAAAATCACAGGGGCACAACATCCGAAACAACTCCGGATCGCGCCGATCTAAACATGAAAGATGTCTGAAACGAAGTTTCGGACACAACGGAGCCGGACACTCAGAGAAACCAGATCCGGAACCCACGAAGAAGGATCCAAAAGGTCTCAGATATTACAGCCCTCCCCCCTTAAAGGAATTTCGTCCTCGAAATTGAGAACAAGCCAAGAGAAAATAAGAGGAAGACTCACTCAAACAAGTAAAAAAACTGCTGACGCATCTCGTCCTCACGCTCCCAAGAAGCCTCACCACCAGAGTGCTACTGCCACACCACCTTAACTAAGGGGATGACCTTGTTCCGTGGGCGCTACTCTTGCATATCCTCAATGCCGACGGGAAACTCTGGGAGAGAAAGATCTGGAGTCACCTCGGGCCAAACAGAATCCTCAAGCACATGAGAGTCATCGGGCATATACTTCCGCAACATCGAGACATGAAACACGTCATGCACCGACGCCAACTCAGGGGGTAACTGCAACCGATAAGCTACCTCACCGATACGCTCTACAATGGGAAACGGACCAACATAGCGGGGACTCAGCTTCCCACGCCGTCCAAAGCGCATCACCCCCCTCATCGGAGAAACTCTCAAGAACACACGATCGCCAACGGCGAACGTGAGGGGCTGCCTTCTCCAGTCAGCATAGCTCTTCTGCCGACTCTGGGCTGCCAACATGTTCTGATGAACCAGGTGCACAACATCCACACACTGCTGCACCAACTCCGGCCCCGTCAAAACACGCTCACCAACCACGATGGTGAGGACACCCGAGCTAGAATACGGATCGACTCGGAGAGCCGCCGGTACCGGACACGCAGTTCGACCCAGTCAACACCGACATCCTTGTGGCTGGGGGACAGTCTTGAGTCTCCATTGGAGCATTGACACTTAGCACATATTTTTGTACGCATTTGTATTTTGTACGTATTTTTAAATGTATTTTTATACGTATTTTTATACGTACTTGTATTGTGTACGTATTTGGCATTATGTACGTATTTGGTCGTATTATGTATTGTGTACGTCTTAGGTGTGTCTTTGGTATGTAATTTGAATTTTATCCAAGGAGGGAAAGGGATCCAATGGATTTGAAATTCAAATGGGTTCAAAATCCAAGGAGAGAAAGTGGAGCTCATGATGAGTTCCAAGGTGGAAAAGGGGGCCCATGGATTTCAAATTCAAATGGGTTCAAATTCAAACTCCAAGGAGGGAAGATGGAGCCCATACTCTATATATTACCCTGTATTCCCCTCTTGGGAGGATTGATGAATGAATGAAAATTGAGTTTGTGCCAAGAGCATTTCCTTCTTCTCCCTCCCCTCTCCCTCTCCATGAAGGGTGTGACTCCCTCTCCCCCCCTCTTCCCCTCTCTCTAGGGTGCGACGCCCTATTCCTTTCTCTTGCAGGTCCTTGGCCGACTCCATCTGCTGGAGGTGCCCCCCGTCATCGCCCTCTCAAGCCCGGAGCCATGGACGAAAGGCTGGCCTCAAGCATGGAGGAGGTGAACCAAGAGGCCCTGCGCCCAGATCTGGTTGTCTGCCTGCAGATTTGAGGCCGAACATCTGGTTGGTACGCCCCCCTCCCGACCTTAAATCCTGTTGGTGTCTTCTTGGATTTTCTTCCCCTTTGAGTCCCAAAACCGTGACAGAAAACCCCGCTTCAAAATTCGTCCATGGGAGAAAGTTCCCTTCAAAGGCCTTGAGCCCTATGCAGACTGCACCTGGACTGTCTGCTCCTGGTACAGAGCCTCATGGGACAGCCATTCACACCCCTCTCCCGACTTTGGGCCGTCCAACACTCTTCAGAGAAGTTCTCACCCTCCCTGTCCCCGAACCAGCAGCTCAAGTCTCGTCTCAAAATTCGCTCGGGGTAAAAAGTTCCCTTTGGAGCAACTTTTGCTGCACTGACTGCCTGTTTGCAGCCCTAGCGGGATAGAGCCAAAACCCTCACAAAGGGACAACCCTCAAACCCTATTGGATCGACCTGAGATTTTAAGCACCTCTCCTACACGTCCCAAACCATCTCCAGAAATTTTCCCGCTCCCCAAAAAGCCTGTTTCCTTTGCTGACCACGTCCGCCATCCCGGGTCTCAGTTCTGACTGCACTGAAGTGCAGAACTGAGCCCCAACTCCACTGCTCCCCATGCCCAAAACTCCCACTGCGCACCCACCCACAACTTGGCCCTAGCCTAGCCCCCCACAGTTACCTATGCACCAGAGAAAATCCCACCTCAAACGCTGCCCGGAAGCCTCCGTACTAGTCATTCTTCCGGCCTCTATTACGGTGACAGGCAGACTGGCAGATTGCGCAAGAGGTGTTTGAAAATTTGCCACGGTCGCCACCGACTTCGTCTGCAGTTCTCCTTCCACGGGCGTCTCAGGGACACCCCCTCCAGTGCCCACGCCAAGTTTCGCGGCAATTGGTCGAGGTGAAGGTCACCTTCCAGGCTCCCCTTCCCACTGTTCACCAGCACCTGGGCAGACAGACCAGCAGTCTGCCCGCCGTCCGTGCTCTCACCGGTGGCCCACGGCAGCACCGACGGCGCCCGTCTTCTTCCTGGAGGAGCAACCCCACGTCAGCACGCCGCCTGGGAAACCCAGCTGTCTCAGGCCCCCCCCAGGAGTCACCTCCTTGCAGAAGCTCGCAGCGGTACCAGTGGATGACGAGCGACACCGATCCCGTGCCCGTCACCCCTCGTCGCACAGCCTCCGGATTCTTGTGTAGCCTTTTACCTCCCTGCGAGGAGTGGGCATATTTGTGGATTTGTACTTGATAGCTCTTGTACCGGTGGTTGTGTGACTTGGCCGGGTCTCTTCCCCACGCCCCGAGCGTGGAGGTACACACCCCACTCCTCACTCGATCGTACTTGCTCATTTCGTATAGTTTCTTGATGCCGCTGCTTGAGTGCTCGTAGGAGTCCTAGCTCGTCTAAATTTAGTCACTGCTACGGTGAGTGAGCGAGGCCGTCCCGTGGCTCATCCGAGTTACGAGTGCGGAGTCGACCACCCTAGTCCACGCCGGTTGTCACGACCGTGCGGATCGGCGCGCTTCCCTCTTTGGGGGCACTCGTAAGTTTTAGTTTCTTGTTCCTTAGACATAGTTCCACCTTGGGAACTTAGGGTGTGAGTCTACGCCAATCTTAAAACTGCAAATCGCTAGTCTCAAGTTGTCTAGTTAGTCACATTTGCATCTAGAGTCCTAGCCCACCTAATTGTCCCGCATCAACTTTGGTATCAGAGCCTAGGGAACCGGTTTGTTCTAACAAATTGGGGTCCTAGGTCACTTGAGTCCGTAGGTTGTCTAGGGTGCATTAAGTCTACGTTCTTACCACCTTTTTGTCCCTTAGGGTCTTGCATTAGTTTGCATAAAAAAAGAAAAAAGAAAATTCTCTTGCATTTAGCTCCATTGCTTGTCCTTTAGAGTCTTGCATGCCTACTCGACGTGGCACCGATTACCAACACTCGGTCCCGATGTCTGACCCTAGGAATGTTGCCCCTAGTGACTTTTCCCTTCAGGAGATGATGCAGGCTCTCATGAATCGGATTGATCAGTCCGATAAGAGCTTTAGGGATCATGCTGCTTTCATGGAGGGCCGGATGAAGGCCATGGAGGATCGGATGGAGGCTTCCGATCGGACCATCCAAGGTCTGGTTGGGCGGCCCAACCAAGGTGGGGCTCCACGTGAGGATGTCCCCGGCCCAGCCCACGGCCCACTTGCCCCTCCCCCTCAGCCTGAACACCCTAGGGCCGATGATAGGAGACAGTGTGTCCATGAGTTAGATGATTTCGGGTCTGATAATGAGGTTGAAGGTTATGGTCGTGCCCGACGTGGCTATAGGCCCCATAGGGATGACGAGGATGACCATCTTCTTAGGTCCGTGCGCGCAGATCCTCCCACCTTTGATGGGTCCCTGGACCCTAAGGTCTATGTTGATTGGGAAGCGGGTATGGACCGCTACTTTGAGTGGTATGAGATGACGGACCACCGGAGAGTCCGCTTTGCCAAAATGAAATTGCTAGGGCAGGCTCAGACTTATTGGAGAAACGTGGAGAGCATGTTGATGCAGCGACATCAACCCCAGATTGAGACATGGGATGATATGAAGGTAAAGCTCAGGCAAAAATACCTTCCTGCCACATACCGTCAGAGGCTTATTGATAGGTGGCAGAGTCTCAGCCAAGGGGATCGGACTGTGACCGACTACATCGCTGACTTTGATGAGTACTACTTGCGATGTGGGGTCACGGAGGAGAGTGCCATGACCATCTCTCATTTTCGTCGGGGTCTGCGGCCACACTACCAGTATGAGTTATTTCGCCGCCATGCGACGACCCTAGAGGAGGCTTATCAAGTTGCTCTCGAGCTAGAGCAGTTTGAGTCTGAGTTTACCCCAGTCCAGCGCCTAGGGCCCACATATCAACGTGGGTCGGATCCTCGTGTTCCATCTGGACCTTATCCACGGGGACCCGTGGCTCGCCCACAGGAACCCACCCGCCAGGACTTCACTGGTCCTAGGCCACGCCCTCCCCCTTTGAGGGATTATCCCCCTCGACCCCAGGCTCCAGCCCCTGCTCCACGGCCCCAGCAGCCCACCATTCCTGCCCGACCCCAACAGCCCACCATTCCTGCTCGACCCCAGCTTCCACCACCCCTGGCCCATCGTGATGACAAAGGAAAGGGGCCGATGACTGGTGGAGCACCCCAGGGTATTGGGTCCCGTCATGAGTGTTTTAGGTGTGGAGGAGTTGGTCACTATGCTATTAGTTGCCCTACCCGATCTTCTTTGGTCATCGGGGAGTCTTCGATCGGTGAGCTCGCACCTGGGATCGTGTCCGTCAGTTATGAGGCTGACCAGGAGCTCGCAGAGGAGTTCTTTGATGAGCTTATTGAGGGCGAGCAGCTAGATGTCCAAGGCACGCAGTGCCAGGATGATATTCAGCTGGGTGTTGTCAGGTGTATCTTGACCCAGCCATTGGTGAGTGATGACTGGCGTCGCACCACCATATTTCATACCTTTTGTCGGCTGGGCGGGAAAGCATGTAAGATGATTATAGATAGCGGGAGTTGTATTAATGCTATCTCCACGGGTACTGTGACTCGCTTAGGGTTGACCCCCGTGGACCACCCCTCCCCTTACCGTGTGTCATGGGTAGACTCCACGTCTATTCCTGTCAGACTGCGATGTCTGGTGCCATTGTAATTCCATGCCTACCGGGATGAGATTTGGTATGATGTGTTGCCTATGGAGGTAGGTAGCATCATCCTAGGAAGGCCTTGGTTATTTGATCGGGATGCTACCTTCCATGGCCGGTCAAACACATGCACATTCGACCATAATGGCCAACGGATTACCCTTCACCCGTCCCAGCCGAGGAGTCCATCCATCAGGGGTCCCACTGGGCCTAGTACCCCGACTCCTGCTATTCCACGGCCCAGTACCCCATTGCCAGCTCAGACTACAACCTTACCTCCGGATGCCCCCGCCCCGAGTGTTCCTCCGACTAGGAGGTTGATGCTAGTTAGCTCTCGGGAGTTGGAGCGTGACTTTGTTAGAGGGGACCCTATTTTTGCCATCGTAGTCCGAGAGGTGGTTGGAGAGACGGAGAGTGATCTCCCCTCTGATGTTGTTGATGTCCTTCGGGAGTTTACTGATGTATTTCCCGATGATTTACCTGAGGGTCTTCCACCCATGCGGGACATTCAACATGTTATTGACCTGATTCCGGGGTCCTCATTGCCCAACTTGCCACATTATAGGATGAGCCCCGCTGATCACGCTGAGCTTCAGCGTCAGGTCGAGGAGTTGATGACGAGGGGGTCCCTCCGTGAGAGCATGAGTCCTTGTGCTGTCCCTGCATTGCTTGCCCCTAAGAAGGACGGTACTTGGAGGATGTGTGTTGATAGCCGTGCAATCAATAAGATCACGGTGAAGTATAGGTTTCCCATTCCCCGCTTAGATGATATGCTCGATATGATGGCGGGAGCCACAGTGTTTTCCAAGAATGATCTAAAAAGTGGTTATCATCAGGTGAGGATCAGGCCTGGTGATGAGTGGAAGACGGCCTTTAAGACCAAAGATGGTCTTTATGAGTGGCTGGTCATGCCCTTTGGGCTGACCAATGCTCCCAGCACTTTTATGCGGCTGATGACCCAGGTCCTTCGACCTTTGATTGGGGTCTTTGTAGTGGTATATTTCGATGATATCCTTATCTATAGCCGCACTAGGGAGGCCCACTTAGACCATCTACTGCAGGTCTGTCTTATTCTGAGGAGAGAGAGTCTTTATGCCAACCCTAAGAAATGTGATTTCATGACTAGTCAAGTCACATTCTTGGGGTTCATTGTGTCTAGCGAGGGAGTCTCTGCCGACCCAGAGAAGGTCAGGGCTATAGTGGAGTGGCCCGAACCTCGTACTCTTCATGATGTCCGCAGCTTTCACGGACTGGCGACCTTCTATCGCCGTTTTATTCGAGGCTTCAGTTCTATCACGGCCCCTATCACTGATTGCATCCGAAAGGGGACGTTTGAGTGGACAAAGGCCGCCTCGGCCGCATTTGGGCTCCTCAAGGAGCGCATGACCCAAGCACCTATTCTTAGACTTCCTGATTTCACGAAGGTGTTTGAGGTCTCTTGCGATGCCTCCGGGGTTGGTATTGGCGGTGTTCTGAGTCAGGAGACCCACCCCATTGCATACTTCAGTGAGAAATTGAGCGATGCCAAACTGCGTTATTCTACATATGACAAGGAGTTTTATGCAGTTATGCAGGCCCTTCGGCATTGGAGGCATTACTTGTTGCACCAGGAATTTGTTTTATTTTCTGATCATGAGGCACTTAAGTATCTCCATGCCCAGAAGAAGCTCAATTCTCGCCACAGTCGATGGGTAGAGTTTCTTCAGGATTATACTTTTGTGCTAAAGCACAAGGCTGGTGCAGAGAATCGAGTGGCCGACGCTCTGAGTCGTCGTGCCTATCTTTTGTCCACCATGAGTATAGAGGTGGTAGGGATGGATAGGATGAAGGAGACATATGCCGATTGTCCAGACTTTGGTCCGATTTATACCACCCTTCAGTCAGGGCCGTCCCAAGAACACATTGATTATGTGTTGCAGGATGGTTATCTCTTTCGGGGGAGTTGCTTGTGTGTTCCACGGACTTCAGTTCGCGACTTCCTTACTTGGGAGATGCATGCGGGAGGTCTAGCCGGCCACTTCGGTCGGAATAAGACCATCGAGGCAGTTGAGCATCGTTTTTATTGGCCTAGTTTAAAGCGTGACGTTGCTCGCATTGTGGCCCAGTGTCGTACCTGTACTGTGGCCAAGATGAGGAAGCATATTTCAGGTCCTTATACTCCTCTTCCTGTGCCTGATAGGCCGTGGCAGGATATCAGCATGGATTTTGTTTTGGGGTTGCCACGGACCGCCCCAAGCATGATTCAATTTTTGTGGTGGTTGATAGATTTTCAAAGATGGCCCTCTTCATTCCTTGTTCAAAGACTTCAGATGCCTCTAGGGTTGCTCGATTGTTCTTCTCTAGTGTAGTGAGCCGATTTGGGCTTCCTAAATCCATTGTGTCTGATCGAGATGTCCGGTTCACTAGCTACTTTTGGAAGACCCTTTGGCATTTGTTGGGCACTCAGCTCAAATTCTCTATAGCCTACCATCCCCAGACTGATGGGCAAACTGAGGTAGTTAATAGAAGTTTGGGGAACCTCTTGAGGTGCTTGATTAGGGAACGCGAGAGGGACTGGGATCTTATTTTGCCACTTTCCGAGTTTGCATATAATGACTCAGTCAATAGGTCTACAGGCATGAGTCCATTTGAGGTTGTCACCGGATATAGACCTAGGAAGCCAGTGGATCTAGTTCCCTTGCCCATGCATGCTAGAGTGTCACAGTCTGCAGAGTCATTTGCTGAGCATGTTAGAGGTCTGCATGATGATATTCGTCACCATATTGAGACTAGCAATGCACATTATAAAGAACTAGCTAATGCTCATAGACACCCTCGCGAGTTCCAAGAGGGAGATTATGTCATGATTCGGGTCAGACCGGAACGGTTTCCTTCTGGAGCCGTGAAGAAACTACAGGCTCGTGGTGCTGGCCCCTTTAGAGTTGTGAGGCGAGTTGGGTCCAATGCATATGTCGTAGATTTGCCAGAGGACTATGGTATTAGCTCCACATTCAACGTCTCGGATCTAGTCGCATATAGGGACCCAGCAGTGATCCCCAGTGAGTTATTTGGGCCTTCTCCACCCCTTGTGAGCAAACCCTCCCCTGAGAGTCCACTTCCAACCTTGTCACCTCAGCAGCGTGAGCGGATAGAGTCTATACTGGATGAGCAGGTAACCACCACAAGGAGTGGCGTGTATCACCGCTACTTGGTGCGTTGGAGGGGACGACCCGCGTCCGATGATACATGGATCACACGGGCGGAGCTGGAAAGGTTAGATCCAGACTTGCTAGAGCGGTACCAGAGCGACAGAGACCCTTACTCGACAGGGTCGAGTTCTTCCCACTCGGGGAGAGTTGGTGAGGACACCCGAGCTAGAATACGGATCGACTCGGAGAGCCGCCGGTACCGGACACGCAGTTCGACCCAGTCAACACCGACATCCTTGTGGCTGGGGGACAGTCTTGAGTCTCCATTGGAGCATTGACACTTAGTACATATTTTTGTACGTATTTGTATTTTGTACGTATTTTTATACATATTTTTATATGTATTTTTATACGTACTTGTATTGTGTACGTATTTGGCATTATGTATGTATTTGGTTGTATTATGTATTGTGTACGTCTTAGGTGTGTCTTTGGTATGTAATTTGAATTTTATCCAAGGAGGGAAAGGGATCCAATGGATTTGAAATTCAAATGGGTTCAAAATCCAAGGAGAGAAAGTGGAGCTCATGATGAGTTCCAAGGTGGAAAAGGGGGCCCATGGATTTCAAATTCAAATGGGTTCAAATTCAAACTCCAAGGAGGGAAGATGGAGCCCATACTCTATATATTACCTTGTATTCCCCTCTTGGGAGGATTGATGAATGAATGAAAATTGAGTTTGTGCCAAGAGCATTTCCTTCTTCTCCCTCCCCTCTCCCTCTCCATGAAGGGTGTGACTCCCTCTCCCCCCCTCTTCCCCTCTCTCTAGGGTGCGACGCCCTATTCCTTTCTCTTGCAGGTCCTTGGCCGACTCCATCTGCTGGAGGTGCCCCCCGTCATCGCCCTCTCAAGCCCGGAGCCATGGACGAAAGGCTGGCCTCAAGCATGGAGGAGGTGAACCAAGAGGCCCTGCGCCCAGATCTGGTTGTCTGCCTGCAGATTTGAGGCCGGAATATCTGGTTGGTACGCCCCCCTCCCGACCTTAAATACTGTTCGTATCTTCTTGGATTTTCTTCCCCTTTGAGTCCCCAAACCGTGACAGAAAACCCCGCCTCAAAATTCGTCCATGGGAGAAAGTTCCCTTCAAAGGCCTTGAGCCCTATGCAGACTGCACCTGGACTGTCTGCTCCTGGGACAGAGCCTCATGGGACAGCCATTCACACCCCTCTCCCGACTTTGGGACGTCCAACACTCTTCAGAGAAGTTCTCACCCTCCCTGTCCCCGAACCAGCAGCTCAAGTCTCGTCTCAAAATTCACTCGGGGTAAAAAGTTCCCTTTGGAGCAACTTTTGCTGCACTAACTGCCTGTTTGCAGCCCTAGCGGGACAGAGCCAAAACCCTCACAAAGGGACAACCCTCAAACCCTGTTGGATCGACCTGAGATTTTGAGCACCACCTCTCCTACACGTCCCAAACCATCTCCAGAAATTTTCCCGCTCCCCAAAAAGCCTGTTTCCTTTGCTGACCACGTCCGCCATCCCGGGTCTCAGTTCTGACTGCACTGAAGTGCAGAACTGAGCCGCAACTCCACTGCTCCCCATGCCCAAAACTCCCACTGCGCACCCACCCACAACTTGGCCCTAGCCTAGCCCCCCACAGTCACCTATGCACCAGAGAAAATCCCACCTCAAACGCTGCCCGGAAGCCTCCGTACCAGTCATTCTTCCGGCCTCTATTACGGTGACAGGCAGACTGGCAGATTGCGCAAGAGGTGTTTGAAAATTCGCCACGGTCGCCACCGACTTCGTCTGCGGTTCTCCTTCCACGGGCGTCTCAGGGACACCCCCTCCAGTGCCCACGCCAAGTTTCGCGGCAATTGGTCGAGGTGAAGGTCACCTTCCAGGCTCCCCTTCCCACTGTTCACCAGCACCTGGGCAGACAGACCAGCAGTCTGCCCGCCATCCGTGCTCTCACCGGTGGCCCACGGCAGCACCGACGACGCCCGTCTTCTTCCTGGAGGAGCAACCCCACGTCAGCACGCCGCCTGGGAAACCCAGCTGTCTCAGGCCCCCCCCAGGAGTCACCTCCTTGCAGAAGCTCGCAGCGGTACCAGTGGATGACGAGCGACACCGATCCCGTGCCCGTCACCCCTCGTCGCACAGCCTCCGGATTCTTGTGTAGCCTTTTACCTCCCTGCGAGGAGTGGGCATATTTGTGGATTTGTACTTGATAGCTCTTGTACCGGTGGTTGTGTGACTTGGCCGGGTCTCTTCCCCACGCCCCGAGCGTGGAGGTACACACCCCACGCCTCACTCGATCGTACTTGCTCATTTCGTATAGTTTCTTGATGCCGCTGCTTGAGTGCTCGTAGGAGTCCTAGCTCGTCTAAATTTAGTCACTGCTACGGTGAGTGAGCGAGGCCGTCCCGTGGCTCATCCGAGTTACGAGTGCGGAGTCGACCACCCTAGTCCACGCCGGTTGTCACGACCGTGCGGATCGGCGCGCTTCCCTCTTTGGGGGCACTCGTAAGTTTTAGTTTCTTGTTCCTTAGACATAGTTCCACCTTGGGAACTTAGGGTGTGAGTCTACGCCAATCTTAAAACTGCAAATCGCTAGTCTCAAGTTGTCTAGTTAGTCACATTTGCATCTAGAGTCCTAGCCCACCTAATTGTCCCACATCACACGAACCAATCAAGTGGAGTCCGACACGGATGCCCATACAATGCCTCATAAGGAGCCATGCCGATGCTCGAATGATAGCTGTTGTTTTAGGCAAACTCCCCCAACGGTAGGTGGTGAATCCAATCCCCTGCCACTCTAGGAAGCAGGATCTCAACATATCCTCCAAAGTCTGAATGGTCCTCTCCGACTGACCATCTGACTGAGGATGGTACGCTGAGCTAAATGCTAAATCCGTGCCAAGAGCTCGTTGGAAACTTCTCCAGAATCCAGACGTGAAGCGCGGATCCCGATCCGACACAATGGAGATGGGAATCCCATGCAACGGAACGATCCGCTCCACATAAAGACGAGCCAACTTAGGCACACTCCAGTTGACTTTGACCGGTAACAACCGAGTCACCTTCATCAGCCTATCCACTAGCAACTAAATATTATCCTGCCCACTAGGAGTCCTCGGCAATCCCACCACAAAATCCGTGGTCATGTGGTCTCATTTCCACGTGGGAACATCCAAGGACTGGAGAGTACCTCCCGGTCGCTGATGCTCTGCCTTCACCTGCTGACAGGTCAGGCACCTGGCCACAAACTCTACCACATCTCTCTTCATGCCAGGCCACCAGAACTACCTTCGCAAGTTCCGATACATCTTCATCGCACCCGAGTGTACGGTGTACCTGCTCCCATGAGCCTCACGCAACACCGCACGACGAACTCGCTCCTCGGCTGGGACGTACAGCCTACCACGGAACCTCACAGCACCGTCCTCACCGAGCTCCACATCAGCCATGGCCAAAATCCGGGGTAACTCAGAGTCTACATCCTGAGCCTCTGTCACCTGACGTTGGATAGTAGGCGTGACAGTCAGACTCGCAAGCACTGCTAACCCTGACTCTTGGGGAATCTTGAGCCTGAAAGACACTTCGGGCACTTGTTCCCAGAGCCTCAACTTCCTCAATATCATGGCACTGACCGCGACCTTCCGACTCAAAGCATCGGCGACGACATTCATCCTGCCCGGCTGATAAGCAGGGTGAAGTCATAATCCTTCATATACTCCATCCAACGCCTCTGCCTGAGGTTAAGGTCACTCTGCGTGAACACATACCTCAAACTCTGATGGTCAGTGAACACCTCGAACTTCTCACCGTACAGATAATGCCTCCAGATCTTCAGCGCGAAAATCACAACCGCCAACTCCAGCTCATGGGTAGGGTAGTTCTCCTCGTGGGGGTTCAGCTGCCGAGATGCATACGCCACCACTCTACCATGCTGCATCAACACAACACCCAAACCAACTCCGGAAGAATATGTACACACCACAAAACCTCCTGATCTAGAAGGCAAAACCAACACCGGAGCCGAGGTGAGCAATCTCTTCAGTTCCCTGAAACTCTGCTCACACTCATCAGACCAGACGAAAGGCACATCCTTCCGCGTGAGCCTGGTCATCGGGGCCGCAATGCGAGAAAAATCATGGATAAACCGACAATAATAGCCCGCAAGTCCCAAGAAACTCCGGATCTCCGTCACAGACCTCGGCCTCGGCCACTACATTACTGCCTCGACCTTGGCAGGGTCCATGGAAATACCATCACCAGAAATCACGTGCCCCAAAAAGTGCACCTCACGAAGCCAGAACTCGCACTTACTGAGCTTCGTATACAACTAGTGATCTCGCAACGTCTGCAGCACCACACCCAAATGGTACGCGTGCTCCTCGGCGGATCGCGAATAGATAAGGATGTCATCCACAAATACGACCACGAACTGGTCCAGGTAAGGATGAAACACCCTCTGCATCAAGTCCATGAAGGCTGCGGGGGCATTGGTGAGGCCGAACGGCATCACCAAGAACTCATAATGCCCATACCTCGTACTGAACGCAGTCTTCTCCACATCGGACTCGCGAATCCTCAGCTGATAGTAACCGGACCACAAATCAATCCGTGAAAACACTCGAGCAGACTGAAGCTGGTCGAACAAATCATCAATCCGTGGCAACGGATACTTGTTCTTAATGGTCACCTCATTCAGCTACCGGTAGTCAATGCACAACCGTAAGCTACCGTCCTTCTTCTTCACGAACAACACGAGCGCACCCCAAGGGGAAAAGCTAGGACGAATATACCCCTTGGCCAGCAGATCATGCAACTGTGCCCTTAACTCCCTCAACTCAGTGGGGGCCATACGATAGGGAGCCTTCGCCGAAGCTCCCGTACCAGGCACAATCTCGATCACGAAATCGATCTCCCACTGGGGAGGCAATCCAGGTAAGTCCTCCAGAAAAACATCGGGAAACTCGCACACCACCGGAATGTCCTCGACATCTGGACACGGCTGGTCTACCAAGACCACGGAAGCGAGAAAATCCTGACAACCCGCATGAAGCAAACGACGAGCTCGAATCGTAGAAATAAGAAAGCGGGAAGAGGAAGACCTGATACCTTGGAAATAGAAGGTGGGTCTACGAGGTCGCCTAAAGTAAACTCTCTTCGAGCCACAATCCACCAAAGCATGATGTGCCTCGAGCCAATCCATGCCCAAAATCACATCAAAGTCCTGGAGCGGCAACGCATAGAGCCTAGCCGACAAACTCCGCCCTTCCACCCACACAGGAACCTCATCGAAGCAATACGGAGTGATCATAAAATCACCCGAAGGCAACTCCACTGCCAAATCACAGGACAACTGGGTCACCGGCTCCTCGATACTCAGCGCGAAATCCTCCGAAATAAACGAATGAGACGCGCCAGAATCAAACAAAACCCGAGCCGCACAACCCAAAATCTGAACGGTACCTTCCACGAGCTGCGACGCCACTGCCTCTGCCCTAGTCATGTGTGTAATCTAGCCTCGAGCTCTCTGCCAGCCTCCCACACTCGCTGACCTGGGTAGCGGCGGATACTGTCCCTGCTGCTGTTGCGGCTGCTGCTGTGGCCTCCGCTGCTGGGGAACCTACTGCGGTTGAGGAAACTGCTGCTGCTGCTGCCTCTGAGGACAGTCACGCGCCATATGCCCTGGCTGATCACACCGGAAATAAACTATCGGCGATGTACACTGCCTGCCTGGATTGTACTCACTACATCATGGACACAGTCCTCGCGATCCACCCACTGATCCTTGACGCTGAAAAGGAATCGGCTGTTGTACACTACCCGATGATGCCTGCTGCTCACAGCCTCTCTTCTTCTTCCTTCGGAAACTCTTCCCGAGGAACTTTTTGACCTTAGAGCCAAAAGACACAGATCATGTCACCGACGCTGCCGGTGTCGGCGCTCCTGAACCACCCGACGCATGCTGAAAAGAACCGTACTGCTGGGTAGCCGATTGCTGACTGCGACCCGACAAAGACTGCCCCTGGCTAATCGATCCTCGAGTCCTCTGCATATCCATCTCCAAAGAAGCCGCCACACGAGACGCTGTCTCCAAATCAGTTGCCGCATTCGCGATCAAATGGTGCCTTAACTCCTACCTCAAGCCCTGTACGAACTGTGCGGTCTTCACCCTCTCATGCTCCATGATATGAGGTGTATAACGACGCAGCTCAACAAATCGGGCCCTGTACTGCAACACGGACATGTCGCCCTGGACCAGCTCCAGAAATTGATGCATCCGCTGCGTAGCAATATACTCTGGACAGTAGGCACGCTGGAAAGCACTGACAAAGTCACTCCACGCAATCTGCTCAAGGGGACGTGACTGAAAAGACGTCTTCCACTCGGAAGATCACCACTCCCGAGCCGTACCCTGAAACTGGTTGTAGGCCAACATCACCTTGTCCTCCGCAATACACCACATGGAACTGAACACTCGCTGACAAGGATCGTCAAGCAGCATGGGCATCCCGAGTATTATTTAATTGTGTGTATTTATACGTATTTGAGTATTGAGTATCTACGCGTATAAAATACATGTATTTACTACATGTATTATTTACTTTTGTTGTATTAGGCTAGTCATAGTCAAAGTGTGTATTTTATTTTATTAAACCCACAAAGTCAATATAGGGTTGGTGGGTATTGTCTTATTAGGCTAGGACATAAGTACAATAAGTAAAAGTTTGAAAGGTGTATGTGTAATGGGCCTTTCCTATATAAGGAGGCCAAGGGATGAGTTACGAATGATATGAATGCATGAAATATATAGTGTTGTTTTTGTGTGAGAGTTCTCCCTCTTGCCTTTCCCTTCTCTCTCTTCTCCTTTTGTGAGGATTGAGCGTCGCCCGGTGTGAGACCGTCCGGCGTGAGGCCGAGCTGCGTGAGGTAGCAAGTTATCCGTCCCGTCCTGTTCGCGTCCCGGAGTGCCGTCGATCCGTCTTCCACGTCCCCGCCGCGTCAAATTGGTATCAGAGCCCAACAAACGGCGCCTCCGTCGACCCGACGTCTCCGGCGTCTCTCTCTCTTTCTCTCTCTAGATTGTTAGAAGTGAACAAAGAAAAAAGAAACAAAAAAAAAGAAGAGTGACAGAAGAAGATATTTGTTGAGAGAAAAAAAATATAGAGAAAAAAAAATTTTAAAAAACAAAAAGGAAAAGGAGAGACCCCTGCGTTCTCTCTCCCTCCCCATTTCTCTCTCTATTCTTCTCCCTCTCTCTCTCGGTTTCTCTCTCTCTCTCGGTTGAAGGAAAATAGAAAGAAAAAAAAATTTTAAAGGAGTTCGCAGGGGGGCCGGCCTCGTCGCCCGTGCCCCCCCTTTGAACTCTCCCGCGGCCGCAACGGCCCCTGCCCACCGCCTGCCGCCGCCGTGCTCGCCCGAGCGCACCTCGCGCGTCCCTGCGCACCGGCACGTGCCGCCCGCGTGCCGCCCCCGCTCGCGCCACAGGCGCCCTGCGCCCGCAGCGCCCCTGTGGGCCACCGGCCACCGCTCCCAAGCTCCGCGCTCGGCCTCCGGACCCACCGCGAGCCCCGGCGCCTCCAGCCGTCTGGCCCTGCGCGTCCGGCGACCGCGCGCTGCCTTGCGCGCCCGGGCACCACCGCCCACTGCCGCCGCCAACGCTACCGCGATACCCCCTCCACCGTCGCCGCTCACACCGCGACCCTCGGCAGCCACCTCCTCCCTTCACCGCCGCTCTCCACCGCAGCCGTCAGCACCCCCCAACCTCCGTTCGCCTCTGCAACCACCGACTGTAGCCCTCCGGCCTCCACAGCCGCTCCACACCAGCCGACCGCGACCCCCCCTCCACCTTCCCACACCCTCGTCCGGCCACCTGCACTGCGAGCCCCTTACAGCCGCCGGACAACCCCCCCCCCCTGCTCCACCCCTGCACCCACCAGCTGCCACCACCTACATCGCCACCCACAACCACCGCCCTCCATCTCCGTGAGCCCCACGTCGTCGCTTCTGCAGCCATCACGCCGAACGCAGCCGGCCAAACTTGACCCGACTTCACGTGAAGCACACATCTGTGAAAAAAAAAAGTTTGAAAAAAAAAACGTTGAAAAGAAAAATACGTGTGAAAGTCAGGAGAAAGGTTGGTGACGATTGAAAAAAAAAAGATTTTGAAGAAAAAAAAATATAGAAGACAAAGAGAAGTTTTAAAAAAAAGGGGAGTTGATACATATATTTATATTCTATTCGATATTGTGAAAAAGTCATAAAAGGAGGTTTGAAAAAAAAAGGTTGAAAAAAAAAGAGAAAATGAGAAGTTTGAAAAAGAAAAAAAAAGAGAGGTTCGAAGAAAATGAGAAGTTTGAGAGTTAAAAAAAATGAGAAAGAAGAAAAAAATATATGTATTGTCTAAAATGGGAGAAGATTAAATAAATGGAGTGAGACAATATTTTAAAATATTAAAAAAAATACCTAGGTGAGAAAATCATAAAATTATCAGATTCGGATTTTGTCCTGCATCAGTCAAGTTCGGTCTTTGGCCAAATCCGCTCCGCCAGGAAGAAAGAATTTGACGCTTCGGGTGCATCGTCCTTGGATTGGGACGGGTGCGAGGCCCCATTCGAAGCTCCAGTTCCGTCTTCCTCTGCCCCATCATGAAGGAAGAATTTGAAATTTCGGATGCATCGTCCTTGGATTGGGACGGGTGCGAGGCCCCATTCGAAGCTCCAGATCTGTCCTTCTCTACCGTCCGTCTTCACCGTACGTTTCCACCAATGCCGCTACTTCTCTGAGCAACGGTCCTAGGTTCAAGGTCGAACCTCTTCAAGTGGAGGGGTTTGACGAGGATCGTCAAGCAGCATGGGCATCCCGAGTATTATTTAATTGTGTGTATTTATACGTATTTGAGTATTGAGTATCTACGCGTATAAAATACATGTATTTACTACATGTATTATTTACTTTTGTTGTATTAGGCTAGTCATAGTCAAAGTGTGTATTTTATTTTATTAAACCCACAAAGTCAATATAGGGTTGGTGGGTATTGTCTTATTAGGCTAGGACATAAGTACAATAAGTAAAAGTTTTAAAGGTGTATGTGTAATGGGCCTTTCCTATATAAGGAGGCCAAGGGATGAGTTACGAATGATATGAATGCATGAAATATATAGTGTTGTTTTTGTGTGAGAGTTCTCCCTCTTGCCTTTCCCTTCTCTCTCTTCTCCTTTTGTGAGGATTGAGCGTCGCCCGGTGTGAGACCGTCCGGCGTGAGGCCGAGCTGCGTGAGGTAGCAAGTTATCCGTCCCGTCCTGTTCGCGTCCCGGAGTGCTGTCGATCCGTCTTCCACGTCCCCGCCGCGTCACTCGCTCCATCTCGTCGAGCCAACTCTGAGCCATATCAGGGTCTGGCTGACCGCCATAGTAAGGTGGATGGAACTGCATGAAATCTCTCACTGCTCGGCCTAGCTCACCCTGGTCGACGAGCCCTCACCAGTCTCTCCGTCGAACTGCTGCGACATAAGCTGGTACATGCCATGGAAGAAATCCTCGGCCCCCGGAAACCTCGCAGCATCCACTATCTCGGTGGCCGCTGGTGGCACTCTACTCTGCTCCTCCTGCTTCTACTGAACCTCCTGCTGGATCTCCTGACCTCCAGCCGACTGCCCCTGCTGAGAGCGAGTGCTCAGCCTCGGCGCCATGCTCGCTCCTGAAGCAAAAGATAGGAAACACGGAACAACAAAGTTAAGAAAAACACACGATGCCCGATGCCAGCGTCAACTATACATCATCGTTATGGACTAGTGGACCACCACAATTACTTATGATTCTCGTATAATCCCACAACCACGCTCTGATACCAGCTGTAACGACCCGAGAATCCGATTACCGGGAAAGCCCGATAACCCGAGACTCGCACCGCCACCCACAAGTCCGAAGACTTGGAAGGGTTAAAAGGATGGTGTGGAGACTACACAAGTATCACAAATAATTGCAGAAATTAAACAGTTATATAATTAAGCAGGAAATAAATTAACATTTTACATGATACATGGTCCACAAGATAACAATAAAATAACAACAGTAGTAGTAGTCCACAACTAGTACAGAGACAAAAAGAAAAGTACAGCTACACGGGGCATACCACGGCTCTGACCTCTGGCACTAACACTGGGCACCTGAACCACGCTGAGCCTCAGACGCGCTCCCCTGAAGCCGCGTCTCGCCTGAAACATGGTGAAAACACGCAGGGAATGAGTCTCAGAACAAGACTCAGTAGGGATCACTCGAACCCTACCTCACAAACGGAGAAACCACTATGCTAGCAATAAGCGAGTACCTCGGAAAGGGAAGCCCTGCCATCTATAAAACACCGGTCTCACGGCACGAAAACTGACACACGTGCCACGGTGAAACGACCGGAACACCACGGCCAACACGACAAAAACCCGAAGGTCGAAGTCCCAACGACTGGTAGCCTGTCACTCCGAACTCGACAGGAGTACCTCGTACTAGAAGCACAGTCGGTAGCGTCCCCTGACGTCTTATACCGCACTGCGGGTGAACTGCCTGACGTGGTAGCGCCTACCAAAGGCACGGACACCGTACAAGTACCCGCAAAGCAAGTGACTAGCTGGGGTCACGCTCGTCAGCGCGTGTCCACTGCCCCCAACCACATGTGCACACACAGACTATGCGTCCTAGGTCTGGCCTCTGACTGGTTTTCCCATGGAGCCGGACTCTGGCTACCGACGAGGGGCCCGACGGAAACCAGTCTAAAAACCATCCTCAAGGTAAGCTCGTACACCTACTCCCAGGTGAGACCAACACACGCGTACTGGTGGGCTACGACTAGTGGAGGGTCACTAAAGGGGTAGACTCTCAAGTCAACGAAAAATCACGTCCGAATCCGACGACGTACGGGGACCATCCCACGTACCAGCACCATCGCACGGCGACCACGGTCGGCGAAGAAACGGGACTGCAAACCACCCGGTGCAGCCCTGAGCCTGGCGGTCTACTCTAGACGCGTCACAGGCTCTGACGGTCTAAGGCTAGACCGTCACAGCCATCTGACGGCCCAACACAGGGGCGTCAGACCCTCGGTGCAAAAACGACTGTGACGCGCCTACCCTGGTGCGTCACAGGCCCTGACACACCCAGCCTGGTGCGTCACAAGGCACGAAGGAACAAACTATGACGCGTGCCACTCGGTGCGTCACAGACTATAACGGACCAACCCTAGTGCGTAACAGGGTGGGAATGCGTCCGCTCTGACGCACCCACACAGGGGTGTCACAAGGCTATGACGCGCCAGTCCTGGTGCATCACAGGCCTTGACCCCCAACGGTCAAAAACCAACGGTCAAGCCAACGGTCAGATCGTCCCTAACGGTCCAACCCGGGTGCGTCAGAGCGCCGTAGCGGTCTATCGTGGGACCGTCACAGCCCACAGACCCCCAGTTGGCCAAAGCAGAGCTGTGACGCACCCACCTAGGCGCGTCACATGGTGTGGCGGTCACTAGAAGGACCGTCACACCGACCCGACGGTGAAACGGCGTGAAACGCCCAAAAATTCCAACCACGCCCCCATGTCTCCGTAGGAGAGGGGGAAATCAAAGGGGAAGACCCCTGGGGACCCCTAGCATGCTTCTAAGTCATCAAAACGCAAAATCATGGTCTAAAATCATAGATCGGGCGAACTCTCCCAAAATCATGGTTTTACCCTCCCGGCATGGAATCGACCCATCCCGACCTGACACCGGGCTAGAAACCACGAAAATGAAACGCGGAGAGCTAGGGAACGTCACCCTACCTCAAATTCGCCCCGAGACGCTCCGGATCGTCCACGAATCACGATGAAAGCTTTTAGAAATCCCACTCCTTCACACTTCCCACGAGCACCGCACGCCCACGAGATCGCCTCGCCGCCACCCACGTCGCCGCGCCGTCGCCCCGTCGCTGTCTGTAGCCGGAGAGAGGCCCGCCGCGCCGAAATGGGAGAGAGAGGGGAAGAGGGGCGCTCACGGTTGGGGGAGGAAGAAAGAGGAAGAAGAAGAAGAAGGGTGGGGGAGAGAGAGAAAAAGAGTGATATTTATAGAAAATCTAGAAATTCCTGAAAATACCAAAAAATTAAAAATTACATTTCCGCGATCCTCAGAATGCACAGATCGCAACGGTACCACTCTCGCCTAGGTGAACGACCCGGTTCACCCGCAACAAGGTTCCGAATGAATTGCCGAAACACACACCAGAAATCAAAAAACACGCGCGAAAAAGCCGCGGACGCACTCTAGGCCTCCGAAACAACTCCGGATCGTGCCGATCCAAACATGAAAGATGTCCGAAACGAAATTTTAGACACAACGAAGCCAGACACTCCGAGAAATCAGATCTGGGACCCACGAAGAAGGATCTGAAAGGTCCGAGATATTACAGTCTTCCTCCTCCTCCACCTCCTCCTCATGCTCCTCTTACTGTAGGCTCCAGCGACGTTCACGGTGCTTCGGATGATGATGCTCGTGAGGGGACTCCGGATCACCCCGCTCCTTAGCTGTCCTTGTGTCTCCGACATGTCACTTATGTCCACAAGTCCTGTAACCCACTCCCCATTTTGATGATGCCAAAGTGGGAGAAGTAGTTTTGTCAGGTCTTATATATGTTATGCATGTTGTTTGTTTGTTTGAATGCTTGAGTCTTTGTGAGTTGAGTCTTTGGGAGTCTTTTGCATCTTGTTAGCTTGCATTTCGTGCCTTACATTTTGTGAGTCATGTTGAAAGTCCTTGTAGTGTGTCAATCCTTGTATTAGATCTTTGCACTGAAATGAAATGATGAAATGCACTTGGTATTGGCCACCTATTGGCTCCACTTGTTCTATTTCATATCAACATATGGGCATATATGAATGATTCAAATGAATTGGTTCTTGGTTGACACGTCTTTGCTCTTTTCTACTCGTGTTTTGTCATCATCAAAAAGGGGGAGATTGTTGAGTCTCCTTAAATGATTTTGATGATAACAAAACTCTGAGTTAAGGTTTTATCTCAGTTCGTGTCAATGGATTCAAAACACGCGTCAAGGGGGTTTAAGTTTGAGTTTAAATATCCCATGGAAAGCTCATAAGTTCTATTTGAATCAATGTTTTCAAACTGAGTTAATTATGTCAACAAACCCCAAATGCATGAAACAATCATTCGCTTAAAGCCATTTGTCATTTTGATATATTTCATTGGGCTAATAATTCAATTTTGTAGGACTGGGCCATTTCGGTCGACCAACTCCTTAGGGCCGGTTGACCAGAATTCCCAAAAATGAAAGATTCCCAACTTTGCAGGTTCGGTCGACCAGTAGGCCGTGGCCGGTCGACCAGATTTTCCAGAAACGAAAAACTCCCATTTTTGCAGGTTCCGGTCAACCGCTCTAGTGCCGCCGGTCGACCGGCCCTTTCGAAGCCCCTTTTGTTGACCTTCCAATCCAAGCACGAGGAGAGATTATCTCCCCCATTTATTTAAGCCTTTTGCCTCCAATCAAAGAGTGATTTGTGGATCTGGTATGGGGCTTGTCTTCTGACCTTCCAAGATCTATAAAAGATCTCATTAGGGTCATAAACCCTAAGGCTTTTCAAGGAAGAACAAGGGGAGGCTATCAAGGAAGAAGGAGCTGGTACTGTAGCCATGAACAATGATTCGTAGGGAATTCTTCATCCAGGAGCTGAAGTTTTCAAGGGCAAATCTGCATCCAAATCAAGTGGAGATCGAGCTGAGATCAAGCTTCATCCCATATCACCTTCATTCATTAAGGGGGAGCTTGTTTTGTGTTTCCATTCTTTTGTTCTTCTTCTTCCATTCTTGTTTGAGCTAAGTTGTGTTACACCTTCAATCACTTGTGTGTGTGTGGATCTAGACAGATCTGTGTGTGTGTTAGTTCTTCGTTGTTCTTCACCGTTCTTGTGTGTCGGTGCTCTTGCACCTTCGTGGGAGTTCTATACTATTCACGTGTGTGTGTTGTTGATATTGTACCTTCCTACAAGATAGTGTGTGAATCCTCACCTTGTGTGAGGGGTGGACGTAGGTTGTAGTTGTTGCATCCGAACCACCTAAAAATCGTGGTGTTCTGTATGATTTGCTCCTTATCTCCTATCTCTATTCTGCTCTAGCTCATTTGCATATTGTGTTGTCACATAGTTCCTTTGTTTAGATCTAGCTCTACTAACCTTCTACGGGAGATCTCTGGTATATCGAAAGGTACCTTCTGATCGACGCGGTTAATCCTGTCGGGAGGAAGATATCTTGTGTGAGATAATCTTCAGATTCTCGAACTCCTCCTAGTACCAAAGAACTGCTATAGGGGTTGTTTTAGCCAGATCCTTTTTGGTTTTCTTCAGATCTATTCTTGTTTGTTAGTTGCTCTTCATATATATTTTAAATTTGATAGAAGTTCTTAAAATCTGTTATCACCCAATTCACCCCCCCCTCTTGGGTGGCTTTGATTGCGGGGCTTCAAATAGGAGTTGTTGGATTTGAGGAGTCACGATAACGTGGCGGGTGAGGTGCCAGGCTAGATTGAGGTGGAAGGTGATGTGGATGAGGGAGAGAGAGAGGGGCGCATGTTTTTTGAGATAGGGAGAGAGAGAGAGGGGTGATGGGGGGTATGGGGAGCCTCTCACTCCCAAGGCCCTCTCACCCAAGCTTGGTCTCTCACCAAGGGAAACACACTCGAGGAGGGAATTCAAATGTTAAATTCCTCGTTAGCTTCTCCAAGGGGGGATTGGGTCCTATTTATAGGAGCCCAACATTTTATATGACACAATTGCCCTTGACTTTGCACAAAATGTCCCTTGTTGTCCAAGAGAGGGCCCAATTGAAAGACTAAAGGACCAATTGACTCAAAACATATGAAAGTGATCCATTATCCTAGGCATATGACTCAAATAAAGGGAAAATTACATCAATATGACCCTAGAAAAAGTAAAAAAATATATAACATGACTCAAGATAAGATGACGAACAAGACTACGCGTCGTCGTCGTGCATCTGGGTCTCGAGCCAAAGGGAATGGCGGGAGATGTCCCCATCATGTTAACTGGGAATGAAAGGAGGGGAAATGTGAAAATGTGAAAAAGGATCGAGGGAAAAGTGATGGGCATAACAATAAATTTCCCATGGGCTTTACACTAGAATTTTACAAACCCGTCCGATATGGGGCGAGCCGCCCGTATCGGACCGTACCTAAAGATCGGTACGAGCAGCCCGTGGTTTCCAACTGGTACTCTTTATATATTTAATATTTTATTTTAAATAAAAAAGACTTTCCTAAATAAATTGGTTGAGTGTTTTCATCGGTTTGAGAGGGGGTTGGGGTTAGAACCTCACGAACGGCCCATTTTTGTATTTTTCCCCTTATTCTTATGATAAATTGATGTCAAAAAAGATGAAACACATGATATTCTAACTGCTAACCTCCGCTTAAACTAAAAGACTCCTTAATCATCTCAGTCACACATAAATGTTTAATATTTTTCACTATAATAATATTTATGAAGTAGTATATTTTTATTGACACCTAATGATACAGTACGGTACATTATCATATGGTGAAAAATTGATACGGACGATACGAACGATTTTATAAACCTTACTTTACACCTTTCGTATGCTGTAACTCAAATGCCCGAAGGCCTCCTCCGAATGCGATTAGCTGACCTTGCAAATTTCATTATATTTATTGTATCAGTGTGACGCAGAGATTTTATAAATTTTTTCAATGATATTTTTCTAAATAAAATATTATTAAATATAAAATTATAAAAAAATTATTTCTAAAAATATAATAATATTTAAAATTATCTTATTTAAATATGTCATTTTTATTTGTAATCATATCACTTTTTTTATTAAAAAACTTGTGAAACAATTACTGATGAACTTATATGATATTTACGGATTATTTGAATTTAAGTAGTGGTGCGAATGTTAATATATATTTTAATTTTTTTATAAATTTAATTATGACAATGATTTATTTATAAAATTCTAAAAAATAAAAATAAAAAAATAAATAAATAGTACCCACGGTGTCTCGACGGATCGGGAATCAAAACACAGCGGTGTGCGGCTGTACCTGCCCGTATCGACTGGCCCCATCACCTTCCCCCGTCTCTACAAGACTCCGGCTCCGGCACCGTCGCCATGATCACCGCCGACGAGGCTCTCCGCATCGTTCTCAACGCGGCCCGGCGCCTGGAACCCGTCACCGTGCCCATCCACGAAGCACTGGGCCTGGTGTTGGCGGAGGACGTCCGCGCACGCGACCCCCTGCCTCCTTATCCGGCCTCCGTCAAGGTGCGCCCGTGGTCGGAGAGGACGAGCTAATAGTGCTGCTGCTCCGACAGGAGCTTGTAGTGCTGCTCTCTCTCTCTCTCTCTCTCTCTCTCTCTCTCGTTTTCTTTTGGTATTCCTGTGTTTCGGAATATGCCACAGGTGGTGGGTGGTATTTAGAGTTCTATTGTGGGGTATTGTTCCAAAGTCCCTTTGCACTTTGATGCCTTACATTTAGTTTTGGACTTCTTTATTATGGACATTTCACCATTTGATGTGATACTTGGCTCCTCTTGGATTAAATCACTTGTGGTCATTCAATGGGATTTTGCCAAGCTATCCATGAAATTCACTCTTAACAATGTTTCCTTCCACCTTAAAGGGATTACCCATATGAATGTGCATTTATCTTCTGCACATGATATTTCACCTTCATTGTTGTCCACCGGTGCTAACTATTTGTGCCAACTTCACATTAGCGGCACTTCAGTTGCTTTACCCATCCATGCTCACATGAATATTTCTGACATTGAGCAACCTGATTTAGCTGCATTATTAGTGGAATTCCAAAAGGTTTTCGATGTTCCTACTGGTTTACCCCCGCACAGGAGTCATGAAATCGCAGAAGTCTTTCATCTCCCCTGAATGAGGGTTCTCCCTTGTCCTCTCCCAAGTTACAACAATTGCATTAAAGTCACCACCCACACACTAGGACCGGCCTGAGCTTTGGTGGTATATATGCAACTCATCCCACAATGATCTCTTTCCTTTCCTCGTTTGGGGACCATAAATCCCCGAGAAGTCCCACGAGAAGTCATCCCTTACGTTGCGAAAGTGAAGGGAGATAACCCCTTGCCTGACCTTTTTATCTTCCTTCACCTTTTTTTACCTTAAACTGATTCCAGAGTACCATGATGCCACCAGCCCTCCCCTCTGTCGGGGAGGCCATCCCCTTTGAAAGTCCGGCTCCCCCAATCTCCCTTATGATAGACTCCCCATCCCCTTCACTCTTAGATTCTTGCAGGCACATGATATCAATCTTGCATCTTCTGACTAGCTCCTTCACTACCCTCTTCTCACCCCCACCGATCCCCCTCACATTCCACGAGACTATCCTCATGTGGACAAGGCTATGCACCTCCCTCCCTCCTCCTCTTACTCGTTTCTCCTCTCCACTCTGCCCTCACTCCCCCTCACTGCCCTTTTCTATGCCTTTAGTCATGCTGATCAGTCACCTCTTTTAGACCTTGTTGAAGAACCTCCCCCCCCCAGGCCCCTCTTCAAACCCGCAAAGGATAACCCCACCTTGTCTGCTAGCTCCATCACCTGTGTCTCACCTCCACTAGCTCCTTCACTCCCTCCCTTAATTCTTTAGAAGTGATAGGGTCACCCACACACTAATCATGGTCGTAAGAATCATTATTTTGATGTAGTTGCTACATGGCAAACACAGTTAGACTTTTGCCTATCAACCCTAATGGGATGCTAATCGGACTAGTTGGGTCACATAGTCTCTAGAGTCTTGGTGTCTTGAAGCTAACGACATGTGTATACAGCTGAGACTCTACTCAATGTCCTTGGTTTGTAAGACAGATGCCAGAGCTTGGTCTCAACATTTGTAAGGGCTTCCCTACTCACTATCTTGTAGGAAAGATTCAAATCTTTCCTTAAGAATATGAAACGACTAGACATATACTTTGTAACCATCTTCATGACTCTCACTAGGGTTACAATTATAGCGGGCTATGGAGTAAACATATATGCTGTAAATGTGAAAAGTTTCAGGTAAAAGAAAAGGAAAAAATGGCACACAGACATGCACAAGGTCATGCTCACTTGTTAAAACTTATGAAAGCACACTAAAAACCTAAGCTGAAGTATGTTAAGATTGCAAGAAAATATTGAAGATTAAATTGCAAGATATGGGGGACAAACAAGACGGCAAAAGAATATTGAAGATTAGATTGCATATGAGGCACGAACAAAATTAATTTAATGCTATAAATAGTAGCAAACAAGATTTTATGCAATACACTTTTTACTTTGAGAAATCTTGAAATTGGTGAAGATCTATTGATGGAGCTATATTTCTACAGTGTCTACCTGAGTACCTGTGTGTAAATTTCAGGGTATTAAAGAAGACTAGTATATTCTTTTCCCTTTCGGTTATCCACTGATTTAAACACCTTCACCATTTCCATGTTTTCAAAGATGTTCACATTGAAAGTTTGTGGTGACATGCCATAGCATAAACTGGGGTTGACATTCTTCGAGTTTCTTCTAGCTTTAAGGAGCTCTTGATATTTAAGTTTGCTGGATCCTTTGTCTCTGTACAAATGGCTGTTTCAAGGAGCTGTGATTCATCTATAGCATCGTTAATTTTTTTGCATACTGTGCTCAATAAATTATTTTCTATTCCTCCTAACAAATTTTCTTTAGGGTGAATTAGTTAGCAGGTTAGTTCAATTTATGTTGATTTTCTGTATGTTGGTTGATATGAGCTAGTAAAACAGTCTTGGCCCTTCTTCCTGGATAGGAAGTCATTGTGCAATTATATTTGTTTCTGCAGGATGGTTATGCTGTAATAGCATCGGATGGTCCTGGAGTGTATACTGTAATTACTGAATCGAGAGCTGGGGATGATGGTGCTGGTGTGGTTGTTATTTCTGGAACTGTTGCATATGTAACAACTGGAGGTGAATCTGTTTACCGCAATGCATCTTTTCGCTAGGATAACACCACTTAACTATCCTTATAAGACCAATATGCATGAAAGTCTGCAAAGCCTATTTGTATTTTATGGCCTTTGATGAATGCTTAGTAAATTAATGTTCTTTTATCAATTGTTGGAGTAAGAAATGGACTTTTACAAGGATTAGTTTTATCTTTAGTAACATTTTCAATAAAAAATGTTTAATAAATCAAACTGCAATTCTATGGGCTTCTTTTGAATTTTGCTTGTCCATTGCATCTGTCTTTCTTTGGCTTGCACTGTATATGCAATCAATTGCATCATTTTGTTCTTCTGCCTTTGTCAACTTTTGTGACATTATAAAACTAGATCAAAAAATTTTGTCTGCTATCTGAGAAGTAGATAGTTTTTCCGTACTTTTCCATGTTACCTTCTTTGTGCAGCTTTGGGTGTGGGTTAATGTTCCTTCTACCTCAGAAGGAGAGTTGGCCCCCTCTCTTAAGGAGGCCATCCCAATTGGGTCAGCTGCACGACAGCTAGCTTCTACTAGTACCCCAGCTGAAGTCCATATGAAACAAAATAGTGCAAATTGTCTACATGTGATTGTGCAACTTTGTGGAGTTGAGCATGAGCTGTCAAAGGGAACATGAGTCCCATGCTAACTGAGTCATCCACCCAATTCATTATTATCATCTGAAAGCCTTTTGGCCTTTTTCCCATCAATCCAGGGTCTGCTTCAACCTGGATGACCAAATCCCAGATGTCTCGCCATAGTTTCCAGGGCATCAGCCTGATGGGAACAACCATTTTGTCTTATTAAGATCTTACTAGGATCAGTTTCTGTGCCATGTATGTTGGAATCTGTTTGAATTGGCTGTACTAGCATTTTAAGAATAAGACACAAGGAGTTTACCACAATAGCACATTTATTGGACGTTTAATTGTATGTGTTGATAAAAACCTAATTGTAAAATTTAGGGCTTTCATATAATTTATTCAGATTGAAACACGTGAACATGAATTATTTTTCAATTGATGCAATCATGTGATTAACACACTGACCTGGTGTTTAGTTGCATCATTCATGAAACATTGTAATTCTTAAACCTTAATTAGGGTGAAGTTAGGGGGCTTCTATCTAATTCCTTCAAATTGATGCAATCAAGTTATTAGCGCAGTCAATTGGTGTTTAATTGCATCAACTATCAAAATTCTGACGACTTGACCCTGATACGGAGTTTTTTACTTTTTTTTTTTTGAGAAAATGTGGATTGTACCACCAATTTTATCTCATACACAGAGGCAATACAATGGAAGTAGTGAGGAGAGGTTCCTCATTCACAAGAGAAAAAAGAAAAAGAAAAAAAAAGGAACACCAGCGAGCTATGCAGACTACCATGGAAAAAGAGCCCCCCTCCACTCATGTGGTGACATAGGCTGAATATCTAAACCACTATAATTCGTAGGTTTGGGGGTCTGCAAAAATGACTAATGAAACACAAGAAATAAAAATATAACAATATGAGAGCATAGGAAAGTAATTGCCAGCACATGTATACAACACTAAAGAGGCATACTCTCACGTAAATTGAACAAAACATAGTCAAATATATATTTTTTTGAAAGGCAGTAGTACCACTATTGTATTAAATGAAAAAAGAGATTTACAAGTATTGTCAAAGAGCTCTCAAAAAATCCCTGTACAAAAGGTCACACCAAGATAGTGTGGAGCACTCTAACCCCCCAACAAAATAAAAAGAGGGGAGTTGAGGGAATTCACATTACAAAGTAACCCCGCCCATTCCCTCATTCTATCACAAATGAAAGATACAAGAGGGTCCTTCGCTTTAACCTCCCTCCTAAAAATCCTTTTATTCTGTTCACCCCACAAAGATCAAAGGGTGGCATGCAAGATCATCCACCACACAATTCTATACCCTCTGTGAGGTCACCTTCTGCCCTAAGACCGAATAAAGTGATGCACCTCCTTGTGTCCGTCAAGGACCCCACAGGCAGCAAGCCCCTCCCATACCTCCTAAGCGTAGGTACAACCTATAAACAGGTGGTCCAGGGTCTTGTCCTCCTGTCCGTACAAGCAACATATCGGTTGGATGTCCAGAAGGAACTAAAGCAGCTTGTCTCGAGTAGAAAGTCTCCCATGTGAAATCCTCCAAGCAAGGATCTTCACCTTTAGCTATCTCCTCGGCCTCCAAACCTGAGGGGCAAAGTTATGGCACACCCCTCTGTCATAGATAATGGAGTAAGCAGACCTAACTGAGGTCCCCTCTCTACCCCACCTCCAAGTCCACGCATACTTCCTGTTAGGGTGCGGGGCATAGTTGAGGAGGAAGAGTAAAAGGTCCTAGAACTGCTCTTTCGTCGATTCTGAGGTCCCTCCTGAAGGTCAGTGCCCTGGTGCCTCTCAAAAGTTGGGAGTCAAAAGTCAGAGAGACCGACCTCAAAGGGTCAGCTGAGACTGCAAAGAGGCTGGGGAATGAAGACTCCAACGTGAAGTTGCCACACCATCTGGCATTCTAGAAAAGGCATTGCTCGCCTTTCTCTAGTTGGACCCGCACGCCAGAGGTGATAAAATTCTTGCAAGTCAAGATACCACGTCAAATGGGCGAAGTCTGATATAGTGCTGGTGAAGCCATGTCCCAAACACTCCTCCTATCATAGTATCTATGCATGATAACTTGCACCCACAACCTATCATCTCTCGCCCCCAACCTCCACAACCACTTGCACAAGAGAGCGAAATTAAAATCTCTAACATCCTTGATCCCTAGGCCCCCCTTTTCCTTGCTAGCAGTCACCTTACCCCAGTTGATATCGTGCCATCTCCTGCATCTCCCCCCACTCTTGTGTTAAAAAGAATCTCCCCTGAATAAACTCGATCTTCTTCATTACTGACTTTGAGATCTGAAATGCAGAGAGGAAATAGATAGGTAAGTTGTCTAAAATTGATCTGCATAATACTAATCTGCCCCTATAAGATAGTAGTCTAGTCTTCCACCTAGCCAATCTGGACTCATATCTCTGTATAATAGGAAGCCAATCAGCACACCGAAGAGCACTTGGGGTCAGAGGGAGTCCCCGATAGGAGATAGGGAAGACTTCTAACTGACACCCCAAAATGCACGCCGCTCTCTGAAGGACCATGACCTCCATGTTTATTTCTCCCAATTAGCATGCTCTTGTTGAAGTTAACTTTCAGACCAGTGATCTTCTCCAGCAATTCCTACAAACATCTAGCCACATATAGCTGCTGCTCATCCTTAGCCAGGAACAAAATAGTATCATCGGCATACTGCAAGTGAGTGACTGAAGGACCTCCTCTCCCAACTTGGAAGCCCCTAATCAGACCTGAAGCTTCTGCTCTCAGCCACACCGTACTAAGAACATGAGCAACAAGCACAAAGAGGAGAGGAGACATAGGGTTTCCCTGTCGGAGCCCCCTCCCACTGAGGAAGAAAGGGGTTGGCTTCCCATTGAGTAGGACAACAAAAGAGGCAGAGGAAATAAAGTCCGGACCCAATCAATCCATTTTTTCTCAAAGCCCATCTTCTCCAACTCATCGAACAAGCGTAGCTAGTTGACCCTATCATAAGCCTTCTCGAAATCCAGCTTTAAGACTACTTATTTCTTCTTCTGAGTCTTCATAGTAAATAAATACTCATGGGCTACCAAGAAATTATTCTGAATATGCCTCCCCCTGATGAAAGCTTTCTGGAAGCAATTGACCACCATGTCCATAACTTTATCCAATTTACCTGCCAGCAATTTGGTGATGATCTTATAGGTGCCATTCAACAGAGTAATGGGCATGAAGTCCCTAAAATCTTGGGCTCCTTGTTTTTTGGGATAAGGATAAGGAGGGCTTTATTGATGCCCCCCCAAATGAGCCTTTCTCTCTTGAAACTCTCTCACTGCTGTCATAACCTTGACTTTAATGATATTCTAACACTTCCTGAAAAAGGTGAACATGAAGCCATCCGGCCCTAAAGCTCTGTCCCCTGCAAGAGAGAAAATAACATGGTGAACCTCCTCCTCTGTAAAGCTCTGTGAGATAGCATTCCTTTCCTTACTAGAGAGACGGGAAATGAGATCATCTGCAATTCTCGACTTGAAGTGGTCCTCGTCTGAAAAGAGCCTGGAGTAGTGGTTCTTCGCCAGACTCCTAATCTACTCATCCGAAGAAACAGAGAGTTCTCCCACCCTGATACAAGTGATGATGTAACTCTCCTCCTCCCTGAAGCAGTGCGTTGGAAGTAAGTAGTATTCCTGTCCCCCTCTTTGATCCATCTGTCTCTCGATCTCTGCCTCTAATAGATTTCTTCCTTAGAGAGGATCTCATCAAACTAGGCCCTAAGATAATCCTTGAGACTCCTATCATATTGTCGGTCACAGAATATTTTGGATGTGTAGAATGCTCTTCTTTTTGTTCTTTCATGAAAGGGAAAAGAACAGAGTCTATAAATTTCTCCCTGAGCCTTTTGAAGAAAAGGGGAAATTTATAAAGATGCACGTATAGGGGTTGTATAAGTAGCATGTGCAGGGTTTATTCTGTGAATGCGCTTCGTATCAGACTATTTGGGTTTTGAGTGTTGGACCTTTCCCCACTGACCGCAGTCAGTGTTAATTTACATTGGCATAACGTCCGAACACTCTTGATTGACTGTCAAAGAAATCCTAAGGTCCTTTTCATAGGTTCTAATGTTGAGGGCAGACTCGCTTGCACGGCTCATAATTAATTCTCATTCATCACCAAAAGATCGATAGAACTAGGGTTTTATCAAATGCCTCTTTAGGTTTAAGCAAAACCCTATAATTTGGGAGTATGAATGTAATTTTGCAGAAGTCGTAGGCGTTTTTGAAGTGTCGGGAGGGTTCCTGGCCTCCAGAGGTATTTTGTTAATTTCTAAGTTCTAGGGGTATTTTGATAATTTTACCAAGCCAAGGGCTTTTCTATAATTTTCAGGTTGGAGGGAGACTGTGATGTAATCTTTGACTTCCAAGGACACTGAGACAGTTTCCGGAAGGTTCTGGGGGCTGTTAGGCCGTTTCTAGATCACATGGATATTTTGGTAATTTTACTAGATCTAGGGCAGACTTAGGTTTGAGATGACACTTAGGCAAGATCCCTAAGTGGAAGAACAACATTGGACTTCATGGAAGGCGCGTGTGTGGTGATTCTCAAAAGTGGGGCATATGCACAATTTCCTGAAAGTTGAGGTCTATTTGCAATTTTTCTTGGCACACATGAGAGAAGGCAACTGATGCACTTGTGATTCATGTAAGTATAAGGATTGTCGGCGAATTGTCGACTGCACATAAGAGGCCTCCGCATTGACGCGGGACATGAGGACATAGCCACAATTATCGAAAGCTACAGGGTAGAATTGCAGTTTACATGACTTTGGGTTTTCTTGCAATTCTAAGAGGGGTATTTCTGTAATTCCTAGTTATCTGGAGGAATTACATAGCTTGGCTGCCCAGAATGCATAGAAAATTATAAACATAGCCTCTAAGGGCATAAATGTAAGACCCAGGGTATTTATAAAATATACCCTTAATAGGCCTTTACAAACACACAAATGAACTCTGGCTGCGTCATCTTTGTGACTTTTTCTCTCAGTCGCTTTGTGTGTCCTGTCTCTGCTTCCTCCTTGGACCCAGGGGATATTTATAGAAGGTAAGGGGACCCACCTTGATAAAAAAGAGGGGTTTTTGAACCCCATTTTGACAGAAAATGTGTTTTTTTGGACCCCACCTTAACAGAAAAGGCCAATTTTAGACCTTAGGTTGTCAATGTGGGTCCTCCACCATTTTTTTCTTTTTTTTTTTGGAAAAGAGGGAAAAGGGGGTACAGTGGGCCCACTTGGACCCGGTGGGGGCCCAGCGGGGTCAAGTGGACCCCGCACTAGACCCAGGCGGGTCAAACATACCTCGGGGGGCTAGCGGGGTCCACTGGACTCGCGTGAGACCCAGGCGGGGTCAACAGACCCCGTCGGGGTTTGTTTGACCCTGTTGGGGTCCAGCAGGGTCCCAGCAGGGTCCATTGGACCCCGTGCTGGACCCAGCGGGGTCAATCGGGCCGCGCGACTCCCAAAGGGGTCAAAACCCCAGTGCGGCCCCCCTTCAGCCCCGGTGGAGTTCTCCCCGGCCGATTCCTCCTCTTAAACTCTGCCCTACCCCCTTTTCTGCCCTGTGTTTATAGCGAGACGCGTGGAGAGAAGGACGGGGGTTTTACCCCGGGTCCACCTCCAAAAGGGAGGGTTTTTGCCCCGGATCCACCCTCCCCACCTAGGTTTTGGCTTGGGTCCACCCTTTCTATGGGGGGTTTAGCCCAGATCAAGTCCCTAATCTCTTATTTTGGTTCGGATGGAGGGTGTAACTGTCAGGAATCCTTCGGGGCTCTATAAATACCCTAGTGGGGTCCATTTGAGACTGACAGACAGAGAGAGGAGAACACAGAGCGCAGCAGAAGGAGCAGAGCTTGTGTTTGGTGTTTGTGTTTTGTTTGAAGGCCCATCTTTTGGGTTTGATTGTCGTGCTTGTGCTGTGGTTGTGTTGTGAGGGTATGACATAAATCCCTCACTTAACCCATGTGCATCGCAACCCCTTTTGTGAACTATGTAACCCATATGGGTAAATGAGAATCTCTTTCAATAGAGAAGTCTTTGAAGTCTGGTGATTATGTAAACACCCTGGGTGTGGCTAGGACACTTGTATAAGCCCTAATTGCCTATGAGCAAAAAGGTCATGTACAATAAAAAAAACTTGTCGACTAGTCCATACTTATGAAATGCTCTCGCAATATCTTGTATACTTTACAACACTTTATGAAATATATTTACGGCCATATGAGCATGAGTTTGTAAAATTCTGTGAATGTTCGAGTCATGAGACACCATGCCTCACATCATGCGAAGATAATTATGGAGGTTCGAGACTCAATTAGCCCCATGGAGGTCAAATGGCCAACACATAGCAGCCTTGAACTTTGAGGTTATATATCTGGGGATCCACCTCAGTCCCTGTAACTGCGTTGGTTGAGTCCGTTGTCCCTCCTGGAACATGCCCGGCACCCGGTATTGACTTGCACGACTTGGCGCCTAGGGCAATGCCTTCAGCATCACGGCTAACTTTGTGTAGACCGAGGATTTTTTTTTGACAGTTAATCAAGGGTATTCGAGCTCGTACCGATGTAAATAAACACTGACTACGGTCGGTGGGGAATTGTCCAATACTCGAACCCTAATCGTCTGATAAACTCAATCCACATAATAAATAACTGATATGCTGTAATTGGCTCCTATACGCATGATTAATAAACAAATGTTTTCGTCCTTATGTGTTGAACAACGTTTTCCCTTTTTCTTCTTATTCCCTTCCTCTCATTAACTTCTGTTAAATTTCGTGAGTTAAACAAGCATCAAGACAAATTTGAAGGGATGGAAGCAAGTCAAGAAGGTTACGTCACAACAATGGAAGCACATCTCCAAATGGTTCTTTTATGCAAATATTCCCTCCAATGCTGCTGCTAATCTTTACTTCCAAACCATGGTTGACTCCATTGCACGAGGTGGCTTAGGTATTCTTGCACCTAAGCTAAGGGACATCTATGGCCCTTTACTTGATGAGGAGGTCCGTGAGTTACAAAAATAGATAAAATCATTTGAAAGGGTGTGGGATGAAAGAGGATGCACCTTAATGTGTGATAGATGCACAGGGACAACTAAAAAACAAATGATTAATTTTCTTGTTTATTGTCCACCTGGCATAGTATTTTTGAAGTCTTTTGATGTTCTGATAATCTTTAAAATGTTGAATTTTTGTGCAACCTAATGGATCAGATTGTTGAGCAGGTTGGAGAGGATAGAGTGGTCCAAGTGGTCACTGATAATGCATCCAATTATAGGAGAGCTGGGCATATGTTGATGGAGAGACGGAGACACTCTATTGGGTTCCATGTGCATCACATAGTTTGGATCAAGGATGGCAGTATTGGTTTCGGTACCGGTTTCGGCCGGTCCCGAAACCGATACGTACTGGTTTCGGTATCGGTATCGGTTTCGGTCGAAACCGGTTGAAACCATTCAAGAAACTCAAAAAATTAGTAAACTTGTCTGGTTTCGGACCGAAACAGGTGAGTTTCGGCCGAAATCAATACGGTTTCGTCCGAAACCATTAAAAAAGTATTTTTTAATAGGTTTCGGACCTGCTACAGTGTTAAGGGCCGGTTTCGGATCGGTACCGGCCGAAACCGATACGTTTCGGCCGAAACGTATCGGTTTCGGCCGATACTGCCTTCCATGGTTTGGATTTGACGCTAGAAGATATTGGGAGCCAATCAGAGGTTGAGAGTGTTCATGATGTACAGATGATCAACTCTTTTATTTATGGCCACCATCACATTCTTGCTATTTTCAGACAAAAGACAGGTGACTATAACATCATTAGACTAGGCCCAACTAGATTTGCCACACAGTTCTTGGCTTTGGGGAGCTTGTACAAGTATAGAGTGGCAATCAGGGACCTCATCAAAGATAAAGAATATGCGAAGCATGTGAAGACTCTTAGTGCTAATGCAAGAAAAAGTGCAAAAAATTGTGGAGAGACTTGTAGAGGACACCTTCTGGGAATGTGTTCAAAGGTATCTCAGGTTAGTTGAGCCTATTGTTCAGATTTTGAGGATGATAGATGAAGATGATAAAAATGACATGGGATATCTCTATGAAGCAATGGATAAGGCCAAGGAAAGAGTCCAAAAAAGGTTCCCAACCTCTTATTAGAGGTGGTGGGACATCATTGATTCTAGATGGGGAGGCATACTCCACCACAAGTTGCATGCTGCTGGTAAGATGTCACTTATTATATTTTTCAACAACTTATCAAATTTATATCTTTAATTCAATATTGATATCTCTATTTGTAGGATATTTCTTAAACTCCCGTTATCAATATAGTGCAAGATTTCACGTTGATGATGAGGTGATGCAGGGGTTATTAAGTGTCATAGCAAGAATGTCAAAAAATGAGAATATGAGATTTGAAGCTGAAAATCAAATTGATGAGTTCAAGTTGAAGATGCGTGTATTTGTGCTATCAGAGCTTCAATCTACTGTTATGAATTATAGTCCGGGTGTAAAAAATAAAAAATATTATGTGATACCCTACAGTGCCTTATTAGCTAATAGTGTATGATAACTTTGTTTTCTTCTTCTTTTGTAACAGCTGATTGGTGAGCAGCTGTAAAAAGAAGAAATATGGGTGTAAATGCTTTAGCAGATATTACTATCAGTGTTCTAAGTTAGACTACAGATGCAAGTGAATGTGAAAGAAATTGGAGCACCTTCAGTCTTGTGGATACAAAATTGAGGAATAGGTTGAAGGCTTAGAAATTAAAGAAATTGGTGTTCTGTCACTACAACATGAGACTCAGAATGAAAAATCAACAAAGACACCAAAGGTTGTTGGAAAAGAAGTTGAGTGAGTCTGAGGGGGTAGGGGCAGAAGAAGAAGACCCAGCAACAAGTGAAGGGCAAATTGATTTGGATCAACTATTTGAAGAAGCGCATCCACTGAGTGCATGGGTTGAGGCAAGAAGTCCTTTAGATGAACCATTATTTAACCCCTTAGATCGGGATTGGGCGGAGGGAGAGTTGGATGATGTACAACTTGATAAAGAATTTCAGGAGGAGGGGCATCCACCTGTTTCTCAGCCTAACCCTGAGGTCCAGCCTCGCATCCCACATCGGCATTCTTTGTCTATTCCCCATAGAAGAGAGCACAATGAGTCTGATATTTAGCCACCAAGGATTTCTGAGTCTACTATTGCATTTAGATCCACAGATAAGGGAAAGCAGAGCCAGATATACAAAAGAAAATCAAGCACACGACAACAAGATGAGGGTCATCCCAAATCACCTCGTCCTCATGTTCAAAGAGATGATGATGATGATAGATGCACATGACCTGTCCAATATGGAGGAGGTGGTCCAACTTTTTGGGAAATACAGGCGGCTAAACAACGAGAAGAGGAACAAAGTTATGGTGCTTATGGAGGTGCATCTCATTGGGACACTTGGGCCCAACAAGACACTACATCTCAATATCCTGATTGGCAGTCTTGGGGGCAGCAACAACATGATTATGGAGGTAAGGTCTCAATTTGGGGATTTTAGGTACCTTTTATTATTCTCAATTGGCATGAGATGATGAGATAACACCCTAACGAGGGTTCTCATTTTTTTCAGGTAGCTCACACTCTACTTGGGAGCCATGGTCAGAAAATTATAGTACACAACCGCAAGACCCTTGGGCACAGCTTGGACAAGAGCAATCTCATGTGGGGGCTCTTATTCATCTCATTGGGAGTCTTGGGGTGAGCACACTGGATGCCTCTTGGGCTCTATATTCCATTGGTGTTAAATTTCCTCAAATGATAATCAAAGGATAAGAAGGCAGGGAGAGCTGACCAGATAGAAATTGCAACAACTTCAGATGATAATCAAAGGATAACCTGGTCACATGTCCATGTTATTCCATAGTTTCATTGAATTTAATGAAACCCAAGATCAACTTCTACATGAAACTGAGTCACGAGATCCTTATCAAATCTGAAATTTTCTGCCATTTAAAATGGAGTAGGACAAACAAATTTCTTGTGTACACATGACAGTTATATTACAAGGATCGGTGCTGAAATATGATCGGTGCTGTTCTCGTCCAACGTGCCCTTCTTCTGCCAACTCATTGCCCCCTCTGCTATGTTGACTTGCTCCCTTGGAAGGACAGAGTTAAGTTCTGGCCTTGTGCAGAGGACTTCATCAACATAACTGCTTGTCTTTTGAATCTTCAATTCAGATTCAAAGACACATCAATTCACATGGCACTGTACTTGTAAAATTACCTAGTTACTCAAATATGTCGGACCAGAAAATTTTGCCTCATCCTCAAATATAAAAAATAATCACAATACCTAAAACCACAAAGTTTCGCTCCATCAATGATCATGTAATCAAAGCATGTTTCATAAGACCTTTGACATCACAAGTCTTTATAACATATGAAAAATGATATGGTAACACTCCTTGATTAATTGAGGAAAGTGTGCAAGAGGGAATGCTGCAAACGGAATGTGCAAGAGGTTTCAGTTAGAATAATATTAGTTCCAGTTGTGTGGGAGGTTTCGGGACTCCTTGCAACTGAGTAATCACTGCCTTCCATGGAGGTTCTGCGCTTGAAGAGGATTCTGATTACACTTTGTGCGAAGGCCATGGTACAAGAACATTCTAGTGTCATCAGAAAATATAGCATCGCTTGTTTGGTTCTTCAGCATCTTTGGGCAAGAATGGCAGTGTCGGTTTCGATTTCGGTCGAAACCTGCCGAAACCCAGTGAAAAGGTTCAAAAAAATCAAAAGAAATCCAACAAATCAGAAACAAATCAAAAAAAATATAAATAATCACATAAAAATCAGAAAATTCATTAGACATGCATTTGATTGTAAAGAAATTGGATTAAGTGCAATAAACATGAAGTAGACATTGAACATGTTAAACTAATATTCTTGAGTACATATTAAGTATGAAGTAGGTTCAAGCAGTACAATAAACCTAATTAGGTACAGTAAATATTACAGAAATTAAATGATCCTTACCTAAATGATGATGCACTAATATAGATAATAACTAGAAGAACCTTCTCCCTCATCATCTGGCTTCTGATGTTGATACCCATAAAAAGGTTGCATGTATTCTGTATACTCACTATAACCAAACAATGAGGTAGCCAAGTCCTGCATCTCTCTTTGGATCCCTCTTGGAGTGTAAGGTTGTTGGCTTGATTGGAATCCAAAATCAGTATAAGAATCTTGAGGATGAGAAGAGGAACAAGATAGAACTGGAATTCTGGTTGATGACCCCACCCATAAATGGCTGCTTCCTGTTGGCCACCTCCATAACCTGATGGATGTCCATATTGGCTTTGTGAATCATATCCTCGCTCACTATGACTGTATCCTCTGCCTGTGTCTGCGTGGAAGGAGGAAGTACCACCATATGTGCCACCGACAGTAGTAGCACCTACAGCTACACTGGGATGATCATCATCATCATCAGAACCATGAGAAACCAATCACCTTTTAACCTTTGGGGATGCTTTTTTCTCTTTTGGTGTGATATTTTCAGTCATCTTTGACATGAGTCTTTTCTCCTTGGCGTGTGTCTCACATAAATCTGCTTCAACTGCTCAATTGTCGGGTCCTCTAGAGCAGTATCACTAGTCCTCTCAGTTAGCTCATGCACAGATGTACTTCTTCTTAAGGATGGAGGTGGCTTGACCATTCTAGGAGTGACTGGCCTGCTATCTGATTCTGAGTGTGATGCGGGACGGACACGGGAGACGACACTATATGGTGCCACCCTCGGACTCTAGATGAAGACACGACCAGCAACACACACCAGGGAGACACTAAGCCCGACACTACGAGCTCCTAGTGGCGAAACGTCGCTAACAGAAGTGGAAGCTCACTCGTCGTCCCAAGCGAGGGAAAGCGCGGACCGTGCGCGGTTAAGGAACCGGCGGAGGTCAAGGGTAGTCCGACTCAACTTCCGGACTCGGATCGAGTCGCGAGACGGGTCACTCTCACTCTCACAGCGGTGACATGGACACACGGGCTAGTACCTACACTCTCGGCAGCGGCAACAGACCATATACTAGCTAAGCAAATGAACGCCAAGAGGTTCAGACCATTGCCTCCACGCATCCGGCGTGGCGAAGACAACCCCGGTCGAATTACGGACTCCCGATTAACAATTATTACAGCAATACACTAAGTCGACTCACTCCACGCAGGGAGGTAAAAGGTCACATGTGGGGTCCGGGAATCACGCAACTCGGGTTGACGGGCAGCATCTTGATGTCGCCCGGCGGTGTCGAACTCCGCGTTTTCGTGCTTTCCGAACGGCGGCTTCTACGGGCCCGCGGGCCCACGGACGGCGCTGTCCTCTGGATCTGTGGGGGTGGGACCCACTATGATGGGGACCCCTGGTGGCGCGCCTCCACGGACGGCGGTCGGCCGGGAACACCGATCGGGGGTCGATCGGCCCCGATTCCCAATTGTTGAACTAGTTGCCCACGGATTTTGATTGCTGTCTTCCGGCGCGCGCTCCGGCGAAAATGGCCGCTGGGATCAATCCCGACGTCGGATCGGGACGCATGAGCTATCGTTGGAAAGCTCTCTTCAAATGCTTCAATCTAGACCCAGAGAGATCTGCTAGATCTGGTCGGATCAGAACTTTATTGAATTTACAAGTCCCTGTTGTACAGTAACCGAAATCTCAGATCTGCAGGGCACTTGTCTGAGAACCACCGTTGACCGCCTAGTAAACCTCCGATTCAGCTCTTGTGCTCTTCTTAAGAGTTGTAGGGAATCAAACCACGGAACTGGGACTATTTTTAGAATTTGATTTGGAGGTGAATGCGATTTGTTAGGAGTTTTGGGGTGACTGGTGGTCGGATCTGGGAACAGGTGGACAGAACTGTAGATGGGTCTGAGAACGATTTTTAGAAAATATGAGATGGGCGAATCAAAAATTGAGAAAAATTGTGGATGAAGGGGTGGATGGATGGAACCCCCAGTAAAATTGGGCGAACTAACAAAAATCAAAAAGTGGCTCTAAGACATGAAACACAGGACGGAGGTGAACCTGGACAGAACTCTGGCAGAACTGAAATGGAAGAGTGGACGAAAATCAAAAATTAGCAAACGTGATCTGAATGCTGGCCTGATTTTTGTGGGTGGAGAGGAACATCCCAGGAACAACTCCTCCAAATTTGGTAGCCAAATGAGCTCGGGGAAGACCGGTGAATTTCGAACAAGCTGCTGTGGTACTGCGCGGGCAGAACTCCGTTGATGGCGATGGCGGTGCGGTGGCGGCTCGTGGCGGCGGCGGCGACCGGAACTGATAGGGTGGAGTCTCACCACCAGAAGGAAGCCTTCACAGCTTCAAGGGGGAGAGGGAGAGGAGAAGGGGGCGCACCAAGGCTGGAGCTTCAAGCTTTTTTTCCAATTCAAATGGCATTAATTCAAGAAAATGGTAATTACATGCCTTATATATGACTCCCACCAAACTCATCCTCCACCGTTGGATCTAGGGGTTAGGGATGGATGGCTAGGATGAAGTTTGATCAAAATACAACAAAAATATTAAACAAAAGGGGAGGGGGGCGCACCTTGACCAAGGGGGGGACATGGTAGGTGGGTTTGGTTGGAATTGTTGACCATTTTGGTCCCTTGTCCCCCATGTGGACAATTGACTAGTCCAAGGCTTCTAGATGTCCACCTTGGATTTTGACCAACCCCACAAGGCTGATATGGACCAATGGGAGGGGGCCTGGGGGTCCCGTGGGGCCCAGGGGTCCCATTTTACAAATAAGCCCCTCGTTCACTCATAATTGCAAACCGTATAAAATGAAATAAACACACCTTACACACAAATAAAGTCTAATTAAATATGAAAAATGGGGAGACTCAAGGCGGCGTCTCCAGGCTGTCTCCGAGCCAGATGGATGCTGAGGTGGCTCGAGTCGTGCTCCGTGTGCGGTACCGGTGGCTCGGTGTGTCACACCGCTCAACTGCTCGGGTGTCCGCACCAATTCTCCCCGGGTGGGAGAAGCTCGACCCTGTCGAGTAAGGGTCTGCATCGCTCCTGTATCGCTCCAGAAGGTCCGGATCGATCCGCTGCAACTCGCCATGTGTGATCCATGTGTCCTCAGTAGCGGGCCGTCCTCTCCATCGCACTAGGTAGCGCGGGTAAGATCCACTCCTGGTAACTGTCACTTGCTCGTCCAGTATACGATCTATATGCTCACGCTGCCGTGAAAATGGGGCTGGAGGTGGAAGTGGACACTCAGGTGTGGGATCACTCTCAAGGGGAGGAGATGGCTCGAAAGGCTCACTGGGGATCACCGCTGGGTCCCTATATGCAACAAGATCCGATACATTGAATGTAGAGCTTATACCATATTCCTCGGGTAGGTCCACAACATACGCATTGGATCCAACGCGTTTCAACACTCTAAAGGGACCGGCTCCGCGAGCTTGCAACTTCTTAACGGTTCCAGAGGGAAACCGTTCAGGTCTTACCCTGATCATGACGTATTCGCCCTCGTGGAACTCTCGGTGGTGTCGGTGGGCATCGGCTAACTCCTTGTACCGTGCATTGCTGGCCTCAATGTGACGACGGATGTCGTCATGCAAACTCCTAACATGCCTAGCAAATGACTCGGCCGACTCCGACACTCTAGCATGGATAGGCATGGGGACAAGGTCAACGGGTTTCCTAGGCCTACGACCTGTGACAATCTCAAATGGACTCATGCCGGTAGACCTATTCACCGAATCATTGTATGCAAACTCAGCCATAGGTAAAATGAGATCCCAATCCCCAATGCGGTCCCTAACAAGACACCTCAAAAGATCACCCAGACTCCTATTGACCACCTCGGTCTGACCATCTGTCTGGGGATGATATGCAGTAGAAAACTTGAGGTGAGTACCCATCATATGCCATAGTGTCTTCCAAAAATAGGAAGTGAACCTAACATCACTGTCAGACACTATAGTGCGAGGCAACCCAAACTTGCACACCACATGAGTAAGGAATAGGCGGGCTACCCTAGAAGCATCCGAAGTCTTCGAGCAAGGGATAAAGAGGGCCATCTTCGAGAAACGGTCAACCACTACATAGACCGAATCATGCTTCCTAGAGGTACGTGGCAATCCCAAAACAAAGTCCATACTAACATCCTGCCACGGGGCATCAGGCACGGGTAGAGGCGTATAAAGGCCCGAGTTTAGCTTCTTCATCTTGGCCGTAGCACATGTACGGCACTGAGCCACGATGTTAGCAACATCGCGCTTCAAGCTCGGCCAATAAAATCGATGCTCCACTGCCTCAATAGTCTTGTTCCGACCAAAGTGGCCAGCTAGACCTCCCGCATGTAGTTCCCATACTAAGAAATCTCGAACTGAAGTTCGGGGAACACATAGCCTGCTACCTCGAAAGAGGTAACCCTCCTGAAGCACATACTCATCAAGGTATCTCGAGGGTCCGGCTTGGAGGGTGGTAAAAATCTGACCGAAGTCAGGACAATCAACATAGGCCTCCTTCATCTTCTCTAACCCTATGACCTCGGCACTCATGGTGGTAAGCAAACATGCTCGCCGACTCAAGGCATCAGCCACCTTGTTCTCCACTCCAGCTTTATGTTTCAGCACAAAGGTGAACTGCTGGAGATACTCGACCCAACGACTATGACGCGAGTTAAGCTTCTTTTGCGAATGGAGGTACCTCAATGCCTCGTGGTCGGAGTATAGGACAAACTCCTGATGTAAAAGATAGTGCCTCCAATGCCTAAGAGCCTGAACAACTGCGTAGAATTCTTTATCATACGTGGAATATTGCAGTTTCGCGTCATTCAGCTTCTCGCTGAAATATGCGATCGGGTGGGACTCCTGACTCAAAACTCCTCCAATCACAACACCCGACGCATCACAAGAGACCTCAAACACCTTCGAGAAATCAGGCAATCGAAGGATAGGTGTCTGGGTCATGCGCTCCTTGATGTCTTTGAAGGCGGCAGATGCGGCCTTCGTCCATACAAATGTGCCCTTCCGGATGCAATCCGTGATCGGGGCGGTGACGGAGCTAAATCCGCGGATGAAGCGACGGTAGAACGTCGCAAGGCCATGAAAGCTGCGGACATCATGAACCGTACAGGGTTCCGGCCACTCAACAATGGCCCAGACCTTCTCCGGATCGGCGGAGACCCCAGTACTAGACACAATGAAACCCAAGAAGGTAAGCTGAGGTGTCATGAAAGCACACTTCTGTGGGTTCGCAAATAGCTGCTCTCGCCGAAGAAGTAGACAGACCTGCCGAAGGTGGTCTAAGTGGTCCCCTGTGGTGCGGCTATAGATAAGGATATCATCAAAATACACCACTACAAAGACTCCAATGAAAGGTCGAAGGACCTGAGTCATGAGCTGCATGAAAGTGCTAGGGGCATTGGTCAACCCAAAAGGCATGACCAACCACTCATATAGACCGTCCTTGGTCTTAAATGCGGTCTTCCACTCATCACCTGGCCTAATCCTCACCTGATGGTAGCCACTCTTAAGATCGATCTTCGAAAAGATAGTGGCACCTGCCATCATGTCTAGCATGTCATCAAGGCGGGGAATAGGGAACCTGTACTTCACGGTGATCTTGTTGATGGCACGACTATCAATGCACATTCTCCACGTGCCATCCTTCTTCGGGGCGAGTAATGCGGGTACAACACATGGACTCATGCTGTCCCGAACAGACCCTCTCTGCACTAACTCATCGACCTGCCGTTTAAGCTCGGCATGCTCCGTGGGACTCATGCGATAATGAGGAAGGTTGGGCAAAGAAGAGCCCGGAACAAGGTCGATGGCATGCTGAATATCCCGCATAGGTGGGAGTCCCTCGGGAAGCTCATCGGGGAATACATCAGCATACTCCTGCAGAATGGGAACAACCTCGGGTGGGAGCTCACCCTCGGAGTCCTGCTCCACCTCTCGGACCGTAATGGCAAACACCGGACAGCCCTGACTAAGCTCCTGCTCCATTTCCCGGGAGCTAATCATCATCAATCTCCTCGTCGAGGGCTCTCCTGGGCCAGAGGTAACGGTCATAGCCCGAGCTGGGGATGGGGTACTAGGCCCGGGAACGGAAGGCTTCGGAGTGCTAGGGCCAGTAGGACCCCTGACTGATGGGCTCCTGGGCCGAACGGGTTGGAGGGTGACCCGCTGGCCAGCGTGGTCGAAGGTACAGGTGTTCGACCGGCCATGGAGCGTGGCATCCCGGTCAAATAACCACGGCCTACCAAGAATGATACTGCCCACTTCTATGGGGAGAACATCACACCAGATCTCGTCACGGTAGGAGTGGAGCTGCAGCGGGACCAAGCACCGCAGCTTGACCGAAATGGAAGTGGTATCCACCCATGATACCTGATAGGGGCAAGGGTGGTCTACGGGTGTGAGACCAAGACGAGTGACAGCGTTCGTGGAGATTGCATTGATACAACTCCCGCTATCGATGACCACCTTGCAAATTTGCTTTCCCAGCCTACAGAATACATGAAGGATAGTAGTCCGTCGCCAGTCATCACTGACCTGTGGCTGGGTGAGGATACATCTGACGACCCCCACGTGGGTATCGTCCGAATGCTGGGCATTCTGGGCCTCACCTCCCATCTCATAGTACTCGTCAGCTAGCTCTTCATCTGCCTCATAGCTGACTAACTCGAGGCCCGTAGGGGTGGTATCCTCGGCCTGTGTGTCCCCAATGTGAAGAGATGGGCGGGTGGGACACTGATTGGCGAAATGGCCAAACCCATTGCAGCGATAACACTGCTGCCGTGATCCACTAGGCTCCCCAATCATAGGTCCTTTACCTTTATCCTCCCGACGGATAGGAGGTGTAGGCAACAAAGGACGTGCAGGAGGTGCGGGTGCCGGTGGACGGGCTGTGGGTGGGGCCGTAAGATGCTGGGGACGAGGGAGGTCCCTTGGGGGTGGAGGATGAGGCCTAGGAGCAAACGGCTCGGGACGAGCGGGCTCCTGAGGTCGAGCCATGGGGGCCCTCAGATACGTGCCAGAAGAGCCACGGGGCTCGACACTACGAAGCGGAAAAGAGCCCAACCGGTGGGGTGACTCGAACTCGGCCTCGAACTGCTCCAATTCGAGAGCAATCTGATACGCCTGCTCCAAAGTGGTCGCGTTGCGGCGAAAGAGTTCATATTGATAATTGGGCCGCAGACCTCTCCGAAAGCGGGATATCGTCATGGTGCTCTCTTCCGTGACCCCGCACCGCAAGTAATACTCATCGAACTCGGCGGTGTACTCGGTCACGGATCGGTTCCCTTGGGAGATGCTTTGCCACTTGTCTATAAGACGCTGGCGATATGAGGCGGGAAGGTACTTCTCCCTCAATTTGATTTTCATATCATCCCAAGTATCGATTTGGGGTTGACGTCGCTGGTTGAGCAGGCTCTCCACATTGATCCAATAAGTTTGGGCCTGCCCTTGCAGCTTCATCTTTGCGTATCGGACTCTTCGGTGGTCCGTCATCTCAAACCACTCGAAGTACCGGTCCATGCCGGCCTCCCAATCTAAATACACCCTAGGGTCCAAGGACCCGCTAAAAGTGGGAGGATCCGCACGCACACCCCTAAGAATGCGGTCGTCATCCTCGTCATCACGATTCTGTCGTTGATGACGACGACCGTTACCCCCTTGATCATTATCAGATGCATAATCATCCACCACATGCACCTGTTGAACCCCAACATTCTCCGCCTGAGCCCTTGGCACAGCAGGCTGCTGAACCGGCTCCTGTTGGCCGTTCGTCGGCGCGGGTTGCGCCGCTACTGGGCCCCTCTCGAGGACGGCAATTCTCCCAACTAGGCCCTGAATGGACTGATCCGAATGCTCGGCCCGATCCTCGAGGGCTTTCATCCGCCCTTCTAGACGCGTTCCTATTCCATCCATACGCGTACTAAGACCATCCATACGCGTGTCAAGACGTTCCATAATGGCTCGGAACATCTCGGCCGTCGAGGACTCGTCGGAGCTACGGGCCCGGGAGTCCGCCATAGGTGGTGGTGGCGAGTATTGGGTACCTCGACGGGTGGGCATGCAACTGACACACGACCTAGAAGACACCGACTAATGCAAACACACACTAAATGATGCACTTAGACCTAACCAATAGCCGGTACGAGGCGGAGATAAGCGATCCGAAGATCACTCGCGCAAGTGTGTGGCCCTCCCGTTAGGCTTAACCCAACGTTCGGACAACACCTTTTGATATACCGGGTAAAGGGTGCAAATGCAAGTTAAAACACTCTTTTTTTTTTGAAAATGATGATCCTAGACTTGAATTAGACCATGATGCATGTACGACATATGCAATGACTACCCTAGACTCGACTCGCTCTGATACCAAACTGATGCGGGACGGACACGGGAGACGACACTATATGGTGCCACCCTCGGACTCTAGATGAAGACACGACCAGCAACACACACCAGGGAGACACTAAGCCCGACACTACGAGCTCCTAGTGGCGAAACGTCGCTAACAGAAGTGGAAGCTCACTCGTTGTCCCAAGCGAGGGAAAGCGCGGACCGTGCGCGGTTAAGGAACCGGCGGAGGTCAAGGGTAGTCCGACTCAACTTCCGGACTCGGATCGAGTCGCGGGACGGGTCACTCTCACTCTCACAGCGGTGACATGGACACACGGACTAGTACCTACACTCTCGGCAGCGGCAACAGACCATATACTAGCTAAGCAAATGAACGCCAAGAGGTTCGGACCATTACCTCCACGCACCCGGCGTGGCGAAGACAACCCCGGTCGAATTACGGACTCCCGATTAACAATTATTACAGCAATACACTAAGTCGACCCACTCCACGCAGGGAGGTAAAAGGTCACATGTGGGGTCCGGGAATCACCCAACTCGGGTTGACGGGCAGCATCTTGATGTCGCCTGGCGGTGCCGAACTCCGCGTTTTCGTGCTTTCCGAACGGCGGCTTCTACGGGCCCGCGGGGCCCACGGACGGCGCTGTCCTCCGGATCTGTGGGGGTGGGACCCACTGTGATGGGGACCCCTGGTGGCGCGCCTCCACGGACGGCGGTCGGCCGGGAACACCGATCGGGGGTCGATCGGCCCCGATTCCCAATTGTTGAACTAGTTGCCCACGGATTTTGATTGCTGTCTTCCGACGCGCGCTCCGGCGAAAATGGCCGCTGCGATCAATCCCGACGTCGGATCGGGACGTATGAGCTATCGTTGGAAAGCTCTCTTCAAATGCTTCAATCTAGACCCAGAGAGATCTGCTGGATCTGGTCGGATCAGAACTTTATTGAATTTACAAGTCCCTGTTGTACAGTAACCGAAATCTCAGATCTGCAGGGCACTTGTCTGAGAACCACCGTTGACCGCCTAGTAAACCTCCGATTCAGCTCTTGTGCTCTTCTTAGGAGTTGTAGGGAATCAAACCACGGAACTGGGACTATTTTTAGAATTTGATTTGGAGGTGAATGCGATTTGTTAGGAGTTTTGGGGTGACTGGTGGTCGGATCTGGGAACAGGTGGACAGAACTGTAGATGGGTCTGAGAACGATTTTTAGAAAATATGAGATAGGCGAATCAAAAATTGAGAAAAATTGTGGATGAAGGGATGGATGGATGGAACCCCCAGTAAAATTGGGCGAACTAACAAAAATCAAAAAGTGGCTCTAAGACATGAAACACAGGACGGAGGTGAACCTGGACAAAACTCTGGCAGAACTGAAATGGAAGAGTGGACGAAAATCAAAAATTAGCAAACGTGATCTGAATGCTGGCCTGATTTTTGTGGGTGGAGAGGAACATCCCAGGAACAACTCCTCCAAATTTGGAGCCAAATGAGCTCGGGGAAGACCGGTGAATTTCGAACAAGCTGCTGTGGTACTGCGCGGGCAGAACTCCGTTGATGGCGATGGCGGTGCGGTGGCGGCTCGTGGCGGCGGCGGCGACCGGAACTGATAGGGTGGAGTCTCACCACCAGAAGGAAGCCTTCACAGCTTCAAGGGGGAGAGGGAGAGGAGAAGGGGGCGCACCAAGGCTGGAGCTTCAAGCTTTTTTTCCAATTCAAATGGCATTAATTCAAGAAAATGGTAATTACATGCCTTATATATGACTCCCACCAAACTCATCCTCCACCGTTGGATCTAGGGGTTAGGGATGGATGGCTAGGATGAAGTTTGATCAAAATACAACAAAAATATTAAACAAAAGGGGAGGGGGGCGCACCTTGACCAAGGGGGGGACATGGTAGGTGGGTTTGGTTGGAATTGTTGACCATTTTGGTCCCTTGTCCCCCATGTGGACAATTGACTAGTCCAAGGCTTCTAGATGTCCACCTTGGATTTTGACCAACCCCACAAGGCTGATATGGACCAATGGGAGGGGGCCTGGGGGTCCCGTGGGGCCCAGGGGTCCCATTTTACAAATAAGCCCCTCGTTCACTCATAATTGCAAACCGTATAAAATGAAATAAACACACCTTACACACAAATAAAGTCTAATTAAATATGAAAAATGGGGAGACTCAAGGCGGCGTCTCCAGGCTGTCTCCGAGCCAGATGGATGCTGAGGTGGCTCGAGTCGTGCTCCGTGTGCGGTACCAGTGGCTCGGCGTGTCACACCGCTCAACTGCTCGGGTGTCCGCACCAGAGTGTCTAGCTGGCTCAAACTTAGGCTGTTACTCAGTGTCATAAACAAACAAAGCTGTGTCCCTTCTTTGGTGCGCATGAGTATCTCTGGCCCTCTTTATTGCTCTTCTGAATTCTGGATCTCTTGGCTCATCTTCATCTAGTACGCCCTCTGCCCATGTTCTACCATCAACATCAAAAACGGGCTCATCAACCAGATCTCGTGTCTCCACCCAAGACTGCAAGGGATTGTTATCATCAAATAAAGCGTCCACATCAATTTTTGGAGTTGCATCCTCTGCGACGCGTTTGTCCCTCAGTTGTTGTCTTAGCTTCATGTTCCTTATTCTTAACCTCATATTGTAGTGGCAGTAAACTAATTTTTCTAACCGTTCAACCTTTAGCCGATTGCGAACCTTTGAGTGTATAAGGCTGAACGTGCTCCAATTTCTTTCACATTGGCTTATTGATGTTGTTTGACTGAGCACCCTAATTGCAATGAAAGCCAATGCATTACTGCCTATATCTCGGTTGTTCACCATTATCCACTAGTCAGCTGTTCCACCAACTATAAACAAATAAGTGTAAGATGTAAATAAAGATCAATTCTCCATGATGTACTAATACATATTGAGGTTAAGAAAGCACAAAGATAAAGTATACCTGGGATGACTCTTCCCACAGCGTATTGTAATTGAGAGTCAGAATACGTCCCGATCCTCATTCTATAGTAGTTCATCTACAAAGATAAAGTAATAGATTAACATAACTACTTAAGTAAATTCTATAATCTTATTGATAAAATCAATAAAGGCCAACCTCTACTTCGGCCTGAAGTCGCTTTTCTGGTGTCCTCGATAAACGACCAATGACTTTTAAAGTGCCTTGAAGCACCTTGCCATCAACATGTGCATTGGCATTGTACATAAATCGAGGGTTAAGGAAATAATCTGCATTTGTGTATAGTTAACTAAATGTTAGATATAAATTAACATAAAGAACAATGTATTAATATAATTAATCACTCACCAGCTGGATGCAAGTCGTGGTGTAATGTGTTGTCCCATCTATGGTCAATAATTTTCCACTACTTTGCATATTCTCTGGGAAGGGAATCTTGCAACTCTAATTTGGCACGGTCCATGGCCTCGTACAGATATCCCATATCATTCTTCTCATCGCCATCCACCATTCTTTGGACCTTCACGAGACTTTCATGTACCGTGAGACCATGCCCCAGAATTTGTTGTCTTCCACGATGTGGCAGACATCCAAATAATCCATCTGAGAATTAACATTAGACTTGTCTATGTATTCCCGCAGGGCATTGTGGTATATGAAAGCTTTCAACTCATTCTTGTACCTGTGCAGAGACTCCAAAGAAATGAAATTTGAATCAAACACGGATCATATCTATAAAGATAAAGTAGAAAGAATTGAGTTCAATCTTATATCTGTGCAAAGACTCCAAAGAAATGAAATTCGAAGTAAATCTGGTTGGCCCTGCACGGATGATATCTCGCCCCCCACTTGCATGCTCCTTGAACATATTCAATATCCTAGGATGGCCATAAATATATTGTGTGATTTTCTGTGCCCTGTCAATTGTCTTCTTTACATGATTTTCCTTCCCTATGTCTTCAAGTATCAGATCCAGACAATGTGCTACACATGGGAGCCAATATAAATGGCTGCGCTTCTGCATCAATTTCTTCCATGCAGCCTTATAACTGGCTTCATTATCAGTCACTACTTGCACAACATTGTCCTCTCCAATTTGGTCTACCAGCTTATCCATCAAATGAAACAAATAATTGACATTTTTTTCATAATTTGATGCATCTACAGATTAACAAATGCTGTACCTTCGATGCAATAGACCAAAAAGTTAATCATGGACTTCTTCGTGGTACCAGTCCAGCCATCGCAAATGATGGTGCATCCTCTTTCCATCCATATATGCTTGAAGCTTTCAACCCACTCATGGATCTCCTCAACCTCTCCCTCAAGGCCACGCCCGTATATGTCTCGACGTGATGGGCCCTTCAAGTCAGGGCCAACATCTGCTATGGCATCTAGCATATGTTTGAAATATTCACTTTTAGCTGTATGTACAGGGACACCTGCATGGAAAAATCATTTGCAGATACTTTTAAATGCATGTCCTGCAACTTCTGCTGATTTTTTTACATGAGTCTTTTCTCCTTGGCGTGTGTCTCACATAAATCTGCTTCAACTGCTCAATTGTCGGGTCCTCTAGCGCAACATCACTAGTCCTCTCAGTTAGCTCATGCACAGATGTACTTCTTCTTAAGGATGGAGGTGGCTTGACCATTCTAGGAGTGACTGACCTGCTATCTGATTCTGAGTGTCTAGCTGGCTCAAACTCATGCTGTTGCTCCGTGTCATAAACAAACAAAGTTGGGTCCCTTTTCTGGTGCGCATGAGTATCTCTGGCCCTCTTTGTTGCCCTTCTGAATTCTGGATCTCTTGGCTCATCTTCATCTAGTACGCCCTCTGCCCATGTTCTACCATCAACATAAAAAACGGGCTCATCAACCTGCTCTCATATCTCCACCCAAGACTGCAAGGGATTGTTATCATCAAATAAAGGGTCCACATCAATTTTTCCTCTACGATGCGTTTGTCCCTCAGCTGTTGTCTTAGCTTCATGTTCCTTATTCTTAACCTCATATTATAGTGGCAGTAAACTAATTTTTCTAACCGTTCAACCTTTAGCCGATTGCGAACCTTTGAGTGTATAAGGCTGAACGTGCTCCAATTTCTTTCACATTGGCTTATTGATGTTGTTTGACTGAGCACCCTAATTACAATGAAAGCCAATGCATTACTGCCTACATCTCGGTTGTTCACCATTATCCACTAGTCAGCTGTTCCACCAACTATAAACAAATAAGTGTAAGATGTAAATAAAGATCAATTCTCTATGATGTACTAATACATATTGAGGTTAAGAAAGCACAAAGATAAAGTATACCTGGGATGACTCTTCCCACAGCGTATTGCAATTGAGAGTCAGAATACGTCCCGGTCCTCATTCTATAGTAGTTCATCTACAAAGATAAAGTAATAGATTAACATAACTACTTAAGTAAATTCTATAATCTTATTGATAAAATCAATAAAGGCCAACCTCTACTTCGGCCTGAAGTCGCTTTTCTGGTGTCCTCGATAAACGACCAATGACTTTTAAAGTGCCTTGAAGCACCTCGCCATCAACATGTGCATTGGCATTGTACATAAATCGAGGGTTAAGGAAATAATCTGCATTTGTTTATAGTTAACTAAATGTTAGATATAAATTAACATAAAGAACAATGTATTAATATAATTAATCACTCACCAGCTGGATGCAAGTCGTGGTGTAATGTGTTGCTGTAAGGTTTCGCACAGCACCTACAGGCTACGCAGCGGATAACAAAAATTCATTTGCCCGATCCCGGTGTTGTGGAAAGCTTAATCTGTGCTCTAATCGGTGTTTCTAATACCCTAATTACGGGTTGCGTGTTTCACCTTGCGCGGAACGACGCTGTCCGCTAAGCCCGATGCAGAAAAACTGAGCCGCACAACAGTACGGCCTCTAGAGACGATCCACACGGACCCTTGCGCAGCGACGGTACCTCCCCGGCACGACTATCCCCGACTCTATCACCTTCTAGAGAGAGAGAGAGCAAGAGGGAGAAAGGGGGAGACTAATCCTCTCCCTTAAGCTTAATGCTTGGTTAGCTTAAGGGAAGGAAAGAAGAAGCTCGAATGAGCTTCACGTAGGATATATATATAGAGTTTAGGCTTTTTAGAAAAGGATTCCAAAAGACCGAAACTGTATATATGTTCTATCTATTATTATACATATGTATTAAGCTCTATTTACACTCCTTTCCAAAAGGAATTAAAAGGAATTAATACATACACTTCTATAACAATAATCCGTCACCCAAGAATCCATTGTGTGTGATACTCTAGGCCCATAGTCACTCTAGTTTAAGGTCCATTAACTTCTAATTTCCAATTAGAAGTAAATTAAACATATTCTTCGCTTCTACAAGAGCCGAATAATAGTTTAATTTATTCCGAACCTTTCGATCACGTTGGGTCAAGCAAATCCGCGTGATCCTAGAGGACGTCGGATTTAAACCAGCCTGTCTGGTACCTGTTAGTCCACAGTTACCGCATCGATATAATCCCTCGCTCATTCTATGAGTCTGGTACGATCGAGGGTATGGTTTCTGTCAAACCCCATGATCATGTCATTTGACTATGACCCCCTTAAAGTGTATGACGTTCGTTCTAAACGAACTCACACGACCCTGTCCAAGGATTTAACGGAGCGTCACTGTCATGACCCATTAACTGTCTGATATATACCCGACAGTGAGCGATCCCCTCTTGACCATTGATGATCTTCACACGTCTCCTGGAGTGGTTAATGACTCGGCAACTCATGACTTATGGTTAAAGTCACTTAGCTAAGTAATTAAACCATTCCAGTCCTCGTGTAAGATCCGATCAATGTCTCAGGTCAAAGGACCAACGATGCTACTGTGACAGTTGGATCTTCAGTTGACATTAGGTATAATCAACCATCTGAAGATCCAATAGCGGATCAGTTCAGTGCACATCCTCCAAGGACATACACCTACACATATGTGTTGGTGCCCCGCACCAATGACCATGAGACTGGTCACTGACACATCATGTGTACTGGTTTAATAGATAATCAAAGTCCCCGAGTGATTACCCTCCAACCAGGAACAGTTTAAGGTATGTGTTCATGTAAAGTCAGTCTCATAATCGAGATCCCATCTCGAGTTGACTTTACAACCACATATCCTAGGGACAACGTAAAGTAACACAATCGCATATTTACGCTCAAACACCACTTTATCAATAATGAACAAGATCGTACATATATCGGGTCTACCCGACCCTAAATTGGCATGTAGCACACCAACACTAACAATCTCCCACTTGAACTACAGCCAATTGCCCACAACTTTGAGGCCCATCTTATCCCGATGACGCTCAAATACAGTCTGTGTCAAAGGCTTAGTCAGTGGATCTGCTATGTTGTCTTCTGACGGTACACGCTCTACCGTCACATCTCCACGATCAACAATCTCCCGAATAAGGTGAAAGCGTCTGAGAATATGCTTTGACCTTTGGTGAGATCTCGGTTCCTTCGCCTGGGCGATGGCCCCATTATTATCACAAAATAATGGGATGGGAGCTGATATCTCGGGAACTACGCCAAGTTCCAAGATGAATTTCTTCATCCAGATGACTTCTCCAACTGACTGCCCCTCCATTAAACATGAATACAAATTCAGACATGGATTTGCAGTTATCTGTATCTGACTGGAAACTATAATCTGTGTAAGCTCTAAGCTATAGGTCATCTCCTCCATAAAGCAGAAAAAGATCCTTAGCCCTTCGTAGGTACTTAAGGATGCCCTTTACTGTCTTCCAGTGCTCTTCGCCTGGATTTACATGATATCTACTGACAATGCTTAAAGCATTGGCAACATCAGGCCGTGTACATAGCATTGCATACATGATTGACCCTATCGCCGAAGCATAGGGTACCTTATTCATGTGTGCCACCTCCTCAGAAGTTTTAGGACTTATCCCCTTGGATAGGCAAATTCCATATCTCATGGGAATGAGACCTCTCTTGAAATTTTCCATCCTAAACCTTTTGAGGATAGTGTCTATGCACATGGATTGGGATAATCCTAGCATCCTTTTAGATCTATCTCGATAGATCCTTATGCCCAGCACATAGGATGCTTCTCCCAAATCCTTCATGGAGAAGGTCTTGGACAACCAAGACTTGGTTGATGTCAACATCTCTACATCATTCCCAATGAGTAAGATGTCAACAACATAAAGGACCAAGAAGGTCACTGAGCTCCCACTGACCTTCTTGTAAACACATGGTTCATCTTCATTCCGAATGAAGTTGAAAGATTTGACAGCCTCGTCAAATCTTAAGTTCCAGCTTCTAGATGCATGCTTTAATCCATAAATAGACCTTTAAAGTTTGCATACCTTATTAGGATGTAGCTTAGAGGTGAATCCTTCAGGCTGTACCATGTACACCTCTTCCGACAGATTTCCATTAAGAAAAGCTGTCTTCAAATCCATTTGCCAGATCTCATAATCCAGGTATGCAGCAATGGCAAGGTGGATTCTGATTGACTTAACCATGGCTACCGGCGAAAACGTCTCGTCACAGTCAATGCCTTGCCTTTGACGATATCCTTTCGCCACTAGTCTAGCCTTGTATGTGTCAACCTGTCCATCTGCACCGATTTTCCTTTTGAAAATCCATTTGCAGCCGATAGGGACCTTCCCTTCGGATACATCAACTAACTTCCAAACTTTGTTGGTGTACATGGACTGGATCTCTAAATCCATTGCCTCTTGCCATTTCTCGGAGTCTACATTACGGATCGCCTCCTGGTACGACTGAGGATCATCATCCTCATCGATACATACCTTAGAGGACCCTTCTGAGACATGTCCAACATATCTCTCAGGTTCTCTCGGTAGTCTACCAGATCTCCGTAGTGTCAGTGTTTCACCTTGAATAGGATCAACCGATACAGTCTCATCTAATGCGTGTGTGTCTATGGGTTGTGGTTCTTGGACCTCGTCCAATTCTATCTGGCTCCCACTGTTTTTCTGGAGTAGATATTCTCTTTCCAGAAATACAGCTCTCTTGGCCACTAAGACCCTTTGCTCAGAAGGGTGATAGAAATAATATCCAAACGTCTCCTTTGGATATCCCACAAACCTACACTTATCGGTCCTCGACTCAAGCTTATCACTCTCGTTCTTCTTTACATGAGCAGGACACCCCCAAATTTTAATGTGATTAAAATTTGGTTTCCTGCCCTTCCATATCTCATATGGTATAGAAGGAACTGATTTACTTGATATCCTATTCAATAAATAAGCCGCAGTCTCTAACGCATAGCCCTAGAGAGACAAGGGTAGTCCTGACATAGACATCATAGATCGGACCATGTCTAACAAGGTCCTGTTTCTCCTCTCGGATACACCATTGTGCTGTGGTGTATACGGTGGTGTCCACTGAGAAACTATTCCATGATTTTTAAGATAAGAAGTGAATTCATGACTTAAGTATTCACCTCCTCGATCCGATCGAAGAGCCTTAATACTTTTGCCAGTCTATTTCTCTACTTCATTCTTGTATTCCTTAAACTTCTCAAAGGCTTGTGACTTATGTCTCATTAAATACACATAGCCATATCTAGAGAAGTCATCAATAAAAGAAATGAAATAGAGATAACCTCCTTTTGCTTCTATGGACATGGGTCCACACACATCCGAGTGTATGAGTTCGAGAAGGTCAACAGCCCTCTCACCATGTCCACCAAAAGGAGCCTTGGTCATTTTCCCCATGAGACACGACTCACAGGTATCAAATGGTTTGTATTCGAACGAATTCAAATACCCATTTGAGTGTAAGTGAGAGACTCTTTTCTCACCTACATGACCAAGTCTGCAATGCCATAGATATATAGAATTCACTTCATCAGCATTGAAAATTTGCATAACATTAGAACGTGTATCTAATACATAAAGGTCATTGACTAATGAACCATTGGCTAAAATCAAACCATTATTCATTATAGAGCACCCAATGCTATTTAAAAGTCAATGTATATCCAATGTTATACAAGCCAGAGATTGAAATAATGTTCTTAATAATATTAGGAACATAATAACAGTCATTCAGCTCCAGAATGACTCCTGAAGGTAAACTGAGGCGTGCAGTCCCGACAGCTTTGGCAGAAACTAAAGCTCCATTGCCCATCCTCAGTTCAATCTCCTTTTTGCCTAGTCGCCTTCTATTTGCCAGCACCTGCATAGAATTGCAGATATGAGATGCACATCCAGTATTCAATACCCATGATGTGGATTCCATATATGACAAATTAAGGTCTATGACAAAAATACCTTCATTTAGAATTACCTTGCAATTCCTTTTCCAATGCCCAGTTTCCCCGCATCGAAAACATTTGTCTTCCTTTTCATTCTTCTTGCCCTTCCCTTTGTCAACTTTGGCGAGTTGCTTACCCGTGGCCTTTTTCTTTCCCTTCCCTTTGTTACTCGTGGTGGATATTTGAGAGGCCTTCCTTTTCTTGTTGGCCCGGCCAACAATCATTACAGACGAAGATGGTTTATCTTTCTGCATGGTTCCTTCAGCACTCTTTAACATATTGAGCAGCTCTGGGAGAGTTGCTTCAATCCTGTTCATGTTAAAGTTTATGATGAAGGAAGAAAAGGAATCGGGCAATGATTGGAGTATAAGATCAATGCATAGTTCAAGATCCAACTTGAACCCCAATGCATTGAGTCTTTCAATCCACTCCATCATTTTCAGTACATGGGCCTGTACTGATGAACCCTCAGACATCCGTGTCCTGAAAAGCCTTTTGGAGATGTCATACCTCTCAATCCTACCCTGCTCCCCGAAGAGCTGGCGTAGATTGAGAAGTATACTTCTACAATCAGTCTTTTCAAATTGCCTCTGTAGCTCGGGAGCCATAGAGGCCAACATGTAACATTGGGCAAGGGAGGAGTTCTCAGACCACTTGGCATAAGCCAGTAACTCGCCCTCGTCGGCATCAGGAGCTGGCTCAGAATGAACCGTGTCCAACACGTATACAATCTTTTCGGCGGTAAGGACTATGCGTAGGTTACGCAGCCAATCCGAGTAGTTCGGTCCAGTTAAGCGATTTGCATCCAAGATGCCACGGAGGGGGTTGGATGACGACATTGTAATCTGGATAAGAAATAAAAGACAACTTAGCATGTGTTCAAATTCTAACTTAGATGTGGTTTTCTATCTTAGTTAGTCCCACTATTTTTCGATCGAACTATATAACCCTTAGTATATAGAACGGGAGATCAACGAGATCAACCTAGTGGGTCGGAATCCCAACGAGACTGATGTACGACCTTGTGGAAAGCACAACAAGCCATACACCATCTCAAGGGCAGTCAACAAGCACTTGCATCTAATGCAATATCCGATATTCGGCCCCCGAGAAATCATCCCCTTGTGGAAAGCACAACAAAGGATATTCTTGGTTAGATCTAACCATCATTACAACATAGCAATGAGTTCATGACCCGACTCTTGTGGAAAGCACAACAAAGCCGAGTTCAATTCCTCACCCCATTGAGGCCGAGCCTTGGAGTTTAATCCCGCCCCCAAACTCATGAACCTTGTGGAAAGCACAACAAATCCGTGAAATGAAGACGTTCATTCACTCCATAATGATGGAGGGCCACGACGACTCCTAGAGTCACGCTTACCAGATCTAAAATTTAAGCGCGAGGGAATTCAATTTTATCTTGATCTCACCCTAGGTGGTAATATAAATATATCCAATATATTTACCGTACCTAGTAGTTTGCACAAAATAAATGCATCCAATGCAAAAATAAAACGCAAGTGATCATGGACTTAAACCCTAATGTAACTAAGACATCCGGCCTGCTTCCGAAGCAGCTAGATCGTCCTCGTCGGGTGTGCTCTTCACTTTCAAACTCCGACGTCGCATCAATTACAACTTTTACACGGCACGCAGGCCGGAAAAATTAAATTACATGTGACTCAAATTCCAGCAGCCCTTAGGGCGAGTACAACAATGGAGGAAGATAGAAGTACATTGAAATTTTAACAGAGAGAGAAAGGAGGTTCGCAGACCCCAATTAATTACATTAATCCAAGTCCATGATCACTTGCCAACCCATTCAAATAAAATCAATCAAGGGTTATTTTCTGAAAATAATCCTTACTTTTTGAATTTAAAAATGGGATGTGCAAACAAAAATAGGCTAGCTTTGTTTAATTTTAAAAATCAAAGCATGATTAACTAAAATTAAACACACAAGCAGGCCAATACAAGGTAAATAAAGTAAAGCACGTAAGGAACCATCATTTTCTACAGGGGCATGTAATTGAGATAATTAATTAAATCTAAATTTAAATTTAATTATCCAATAATTAAATTTAAATTCAAAATTTAAACATGCCAATAATTTAAATTTAAATTCAAACTAATTATCCAATAATATTGTTTGAAAGTAAATTTAAAATAATATAATTATCCTCAATTAGTAATTTTCTAAAATTCAAAATTTGAATTTAATAATTATCTAATAATTAAAATTCAAATAATTGAATTTTTTACATTTAACTTCAATAAAATTTAAAATTTGAATTTTCTAATTATCTAATAATTAAAAATTCAAAAATTAAAATTTACTGAAGTAACTTCAATTATTATCATTTTATCTTAAGATAAATAGTAATTATCTCACCTCGGTAAATTCAAATCGGTTAAATAAAATTTACCATTCGACATTTACTATTGAGATAACACTATTTAGCCTACTCGATAAAATTCTATTTAATTTACTGTGCATTTTGATATATATATCTAATATATATATTATTATTTTTGCACATAATAAATTAAATCAGAATAAAATAAAAAATTTTTTTTATTAAAAAAAAAATTTGGCCTGGGGGGCCCGCCGCGCGCGCGCGTGGGCGCGGACCCGCCCGCGGCGGGCGTCGCCCGCATCGCGGGACGGCGCCCGCAACGCGGGCGCTGACCCGCGCGCGTGCCCGCCACGCGGCGCCCGCCCCGCGGGGCCCCGGCGGCGCCCGCGCCCGTTGCTGACCCGCGCGCGTGCCCGCCACGCGGCGCCCGCCCCGCGGGGCCCCGGCGGCGCCCGCCCCCGCGTTGCGGGCGCCCGCCACGCGGCTGCCCCGCGCGGGCGCACAGCGCCCTGGGCGCAGTGCCCCCAAAATGGGTCAACAAATTTTTTTTTTTAAAAAAAAATTTGCTCCAGGGATGCCCAGCATCCTGGAAGAACGGGGATGTCCAACATCCCCTTCTAGCAATAACAATTGAAGTATTTAAACCCCTTTCAAATATGGTTCTAAACGGCGATAAAAACACCGACCAGAGCGCGAACCTGGCTCTGATATCACTGTAAGGTTTCGCACAGCACCTACGGGCTACGCAGCGGATAACAAAAATTCATTTGCCCGATCCCGGTGTTGTGGAAAGCTTAATCTGTGCTCTAATCGGTGTTTCTAATACCCTAATTACGGGTTGCGTGTTTCACCTTGCGCGGAACGATGCTGTCCGTTAAGCCCGATGCAGAAAAACTGAGCCGCACAACAGTACGGCCTCTAGAGACGATCCACACGGACCCTTGCGCAGCGACGGTACCTCTCCGGCACGACTATCCCCGACTCTATCACCTTCTAGAGAGAGAGAGAGCAAGAGGGAGAAAGGGGGAGACTAATCCTCTCCCTTAAGCTTAATGCTTGGTTAGCTTAAGGGAAGGAAAGAAGAAGCTCGAATGAGCTTCACGTAGGATATATATATAGAGTTTAGGCTTTTTAGAAAAGGATTCCAAAAGACCGAAACTGTATATATGTCCTATCTATTATTATACATATGTATTAAGCTCCATTTACACTCCTTTCCAAAAGGAATTAAAAGGAATTAATACATACACTTGTATAATAATAATCCGTCACCCAAGAATCCATTGTGTGTGATCCTCTAGGCCCATAGTCACTCTAGTTTAAGGCCCATTAACTTCTAATTTCCAATTAGAAGTAAATTAAACATATTCTTCGCTTCTACAAGAGCCGAATAATAGTTTAATTTATTCCGAACCTTTCGATCACGTTGGGTCAAGCAAATCCGCGTGATCCTAGAGGACGTCGGGTTTAAACCAGCCTGTCTGGTACCTGTTAGTCCACAGTTACCGCATCGATATAATATCTCGCTCATTCTATGAGTCTGGTACGATCGAGGGTATGGTTTCTGTCAAACCCCATGATCGTGCCATTTGACTATGACCCCCTTAAAGTGTATGACGTTCGTTCTAAACGAACTCACACGACCCTGGCCAAGGATTTAACGGAGCGTCACTGTCATGACCCATTAACTGTCTGATATATACCCGACAGTGAGCGATCCCCTCTTGACCATTGATGATCTTCACACGTCTCCTGGAGTGGTTAATGACTCGGCAACTCATGACTTATGGTTAAAGTCACTTAGCTAAGTAATTAAACCATTCCAGTCCTCGTGTAAGATCCGATCAATGTCTCAGGTCAAAGGACCAACGATGCTACTGTGACAGTTGGATCTTCAGTTGACATTAGGTATAATCAACCATCTGAAGATCCAATAGCGGATCAGTTCAGTGCACATCCTCCAAGGACATACACCTACACATATGTGTTGGTGCCCCGCACCAATGACCATGATACTGGTCACTGACACATCATGTGTACTGGTTTAATAGATAATCAAAGTCCCCGTGTGATTACCCTCCAACCAGGAACAGTTTAAGGTATGTGTTCATGTAAAGTCAGTCTCATAATCGAGATCCCATCTCGAGTTGACTTTACAACCACATATCCTAGGGACAACGTAAAGTAACACAATCGCATATTTACGCTCAAACACCACTTTATCAATAATGAACAAGATCGTACATATATCGGGTCTACCCGACCCTAAATTGGCATGTAGCACACCAACACTAACAGTTGTCCCATCTATGGTCAATAATTTTCCACTACTTTGCATATTCTCTGGGAAGGGAATCTTGCAACTCTAATTTGGCACGGTCCATGGCCTCGTACAGATATCCCATATCATTCTTCTCATCGCCATCTACCATTCTTTGGACCTTCACGAGACTTTCATGTACCGTGAGACCATGCCCCAGAATTTGTTGTCTTCCACGATGTATTCCCGCAGGGCATTGTGGTATATGAAAGCTTTCAACTCATTCTTGTACCTGTGCAGAGACTCCAAAGAAATGAAATTTGAATCAAACACGGATCATATCTATAAAGATAAAGTAGAAAGAATTGAGTTCAATCTTATATCTGTGCAAAGACTCCAAAGAAATGAAATTCGAAGCAAATCTGGTTGGCCCTGCACGGATGATATCTCGCCCCCCACTTGCATGCTCCTTGAACATATTCAATATCCTAGGATGGCCATAAATATATTGTGTGATTTTCTGTACCCTGTCAATTGTCTTCTTCACATGATTTTCCTTCCCTATATCTTCAAGTATCAGATCCAGACAATGTGCTGCATATGGGAGCCAATATAAATGGCTGCGCTTCTGCATCAATTTCTTCCTTGCAGCCTTATAACTGGCTTCATTATCAGTCACTACTTGCACAACATTGTCCTCTCCAATTTGGTCTACCATCTTATCCATCAAATGAAACAAATAATTGACATTTCTTTCATAATTTGATGCATCTACAGATTAACAAATACTGTACCTTCGATGCAATCATGGAAGGCAGTATCGGCCGAAACCGATACGTTTCAGCCGAAACATATCGGTTTCGGCCGGTACCGATCCGAAACCGGCCCTTAACACTGTAGCAGGTCCGAAACCTATTAAATAATACTTTTTAATGGTTTCGGACGAAACCGTATTGGTTTCGGCCGAAACTCACCTATTTCAGTCCGAAACCGGACGGTTTCGGCCGAAACTGGACATGTTTTACTAATTTTTTGAGTTTTTTGAATGGTTTCAATCGGTTTCGGCCGAAACCGATACCGAAACCGGTACGTATCGGTTTCGGGACCGGCCGAAACCGGTACCGAAACCGATACTGCCATCCTTGGATGCAATAGACCAAAAAGTTAATCATGGACTTCTTTGTGGTACCCGTCCAGCTATCGCACATGATGTTGCATCCTCTCTCCATCCATATATGCTTGAAGCTTTCAACCCACTCATGGAGTTCCTCAACCTCTCCCTCAAGGCCACGCCCGTATATGTCTCGACGTGACGGGGCCTTCAAGCCAAGGCCAGCCTCTGCTATGGCATCTAGCATAGGTTGGAAATATTCACTTTCAGCTGCTTGTGCAGGGACACCTCTGCTGATTTTTTTACCCCTATCAATGCTTGCTTGATTTTTGGTTGTGCAGCATGGGGCCTTCTGTGCAGATAGCTGTCCATGGGGCCTCCTCTCTGCGGGGCTGCGCTAGTGCCAGGACGTCGTGCAGCTCGTGCTACACCAACTGTACTGGAGTAGGTTCCTGAACCTATGGCTGTTTTTTCTTTCCTTCGAGCGGCTTGTTCACGCTCTATTGCTTCAGTCAGCTCTGGATCTGAATCCTCAGTGCCTTCCTCATCATCATCCCTCCTTCCCCTTCTGTCCGAAATCTCCTCAGCAATTTCAGCCTCATCTTCAGCCCTTTGTTGCATCCTCTCTTTTTTGCCCAGAATGCACTGGCGCATTTCTTCTCGGACCTGTCGGGGACATCTGTCACATTGTTTCACCTCTCCTCTTATCCCTGTCAAATGCTGCTTTTCTCTAGTAATTCCGCCATGTATCTCCTTACCATAATAATTGCATTTCACTTTTCTTCTCCCAACATCAATTAAGGAGAGGTGGGCCCACCCCGGATCCTTCTGCCCTTGCTGCTCCTGACTTTATTCACGTCTAGGCATGATGCTGCATTAAGACAGTCAAAGACAAATAGTTGTAAGTACAATAAAAAAATACAATTCAACATAATTGAGCTTCAAATTATTCAATGAAATTTAATTGAGCTTCAATTGACACTAATGAAACCTAATTAGACAAAACCTCTAAATTTAAATAATTAATTAGGGCTTAATTATCAATTTTACCCTAATCACCTTTAATAAAATTTAATTACCAGTATGTTCCCATCCTAAATTATTCAATGAAACTTAATTGAGCTTCAATTGACCCTAACTAAACCTAATTAAACAAAATCTCCAAAATTAAATAGGTAATTAGGGTTTAATTATCAATTTTACCCTAATCATCATTCATAAAATTTAATTATTAGCATGTTCCCACCCTAAATTCTTCAATGAATCTTAATTGAGCTTCAATTGATCTTAACTAAACCTAATTAGACAAAGTCCCAAATTTAAGGAACTAATTAGGGCTTAATTATCAATTTTACCATAATTACCCTTCATAAAATTTAATTATCAGCATGCTCCCATCCTAAATTCTTCAATGAAGCTTAATTGAGTTTCAATTGACCCTAACTAAACCTAATTAGACAAAAGTATCAAATTTAAGGAACTAATTAGGGCTTAATTATCAATTTTACCCTAATCACTCTTCATAAAATTTAATTATCAGCATGCTCCCACCCTAAATTTTTCAATGAAGTTTAATTGAGCTTCAATTGACCCTAACTAAATCTAATTAGACAAAAGTCCCAAATTTAAGGAACTAATTAGGGCTTAATTTAGAGTTTTAACATATTTCGTAGTTTAAAATTAATATATTTAAGAGCACCTAACCTACAACAGAAAAAACTTTCAAACCAACCAAAAAAATAAAAAACAAAACAAACCTTAACCTCTCCCTCAAGAAAACGCAGCTACACGCTGCAAACTCGAAGAAACGGCAGCGGCGGCAGTAAACTTCAGGTTCTCCCTCACCCTGCAGCAGCATCCAACGGTCCCCCTAAGCTCCCTGGACCTTTCTCTCTCAGATTTGAGATTCTGAGGGAGAACAGGAAGTGAACTCCCCTTAAACGTGAGTTTCGGTCGAAACCGGACGGTTTCGGGCCGAAACTGTCCGGTTCTGGTCCGAAACCTGTAAGTTTCGGGTGAAACCGGTATCGGTTTCACCTGAAATCATTAAAACATTTTTTTCATTAAGTTTCGGACCTGCTACAGTGAGCAGGTCCGAAATCGTTTCGGGCAAGGCCGAAACCGATACGTTTCGGGCGAAACGTATCGGTTTCGGCCGATACTGTCAACCTTGGCTTTGGGTGATCCTAGGTGAAGGATATGGTGTGGATGGTAGATTATTTGTCACCATATCCACTAACAGAAACATTTATATATTAAATACCCACTAGCTAATAGGAAAGTACTATATTCGAAAATATTTTTATATATCTGTTGCACCCACTATTTGTCTCGGATAAATCGGGACATTACCCTCGACCTAGTCGGGGTTCACTATTCGGCGTATCGCCGCTCCGTGGAATATTTCCACACATCGGGATTTTGCAGCCCGTCTATTTTTGCAATTATGGATTCCTCGCAGCAAGCAGAGTGATCGGACACCGGGTTAAAGCCACCACGATTGTGAGGATCGCGAGGTTCCGGGCGAAATCCTAGAGATGGGAGGTTTTTATCCCTCGGACACTCGACATGAGCAAAGAAAACCTCGTGGCGAGAAGAGGAAGACACAAGGGATGGTGTACGCACCGCCAAAGGAGTCCAACGCACGTGTATCACGCAGCCCGGACAAGAACAAATCCGCTCCTCGCGGCCCACGGCACGGGGAAGACGACAGACGAACAAGAAGAGCACTCCCTCCTCTCTCCACGCGGCGTGCTGCGAGAACCAGGTTGAAAAAACCCCCAAAAAGCAGGGTTTATACAAAAGAAAGGGCACAGGAGACCCGATAGAGGTCGCCCGACCCCGGGGGGGTCCGCGAGCGTCGGGAGGACCCGCCCGGGGTCGAATGCACCCTAGCGGACCTGCCCGGGGTCGCTTGACCCTGGGGGGACCCACCTGGGGTCGGTTGACCCCGGTGGGCCCTACCCGGGGTCATTTGACCCCGGGGGGTTCTGTTCGGGGTCGAATGACCCCCGACAGGTCCCCCGCGGGCCTGCCCGGGGTCATTTGACCCCGGGTGGGTCCGGGGTCATTTGACCCTGCCGGTTTCAGCAAAAAAAGAAAAGAAAAGAAAAGAAAAGAAAAGAAAAGAAAAAAAGGTACCCTCCCGGGGTCATTTTCATCCCATTTGACCCGTACGGGTTCAAACACCCCCGAGTAGCCCCCTACTTCTATAAATAGACCCCCAAGGGTCCAGGGCAGAGGAGAGAGGCATCGAGCATCGACCAAGCATCAAGCACTCAACACCAAGGACTTTGTTCGTTGTTTTGACCCGCGAGGGGTAAGTCCTTGGGTCTTGGGTTTATGCCCGTAAGGGGTATTTTTGTAATTATGCCCCTCCGTGGGCTGTGTTTGTAAGTTTCTACTCCCCAGGGCGACTAAATTATGTAGTTCCGCCCCTATAACGGGGGAATTACGGAAATGTCCTCCCCGGGATCGCGAGAAACAAAATGTCTTGTTATTTGCAGTCTTACCCTGCAATTTCTTGTAATTGGGGCTACACCCTTATCTCCCGCGTTAGTGCGGATCTCTGTGATGTACAGTCGACAATTCGTCGACAATCCTTGTTCTCACTTGGGCCTTGAATGTATCTGGTGTACTCTACAGATTTCCTCTGTACATCGATCGGGAAAAATTATAAGAAAAATCCTCCGACTTGTGGGAATTGTACATATACCCCTCATCTGGCAAAATTGACGGATGTGCGCCTTCTATGAAGCCTTCGTCACTCTTTCGGCTCGAGGATGTTGTCAGCCTGGTCCGATACTTGGGTGCCGCCTCAAACCTAGGTCTATGTAGGGTTTGGTAAAATTACTAAAATATCCCTGCGACCTAGAAATGGCCTAGTCGCCTTTAAAATCTTATATAAATGCCCTCAGTACCTTGGGAAGTCAGTGGTCCAACCCTACTTTCGTTGCAACCCAGAAATTTCAGAAATACCCCTGGCCCGGTAAAATTACCAAAATACCCCTGGAAAGGTAAAATTACTAAAGTACCTTCAGGGTCCAGAAACCTCCCGCCACTTTAAAAAAATGCCTATGGCTTTTGTAAAATTGCATTCATGCTCCTAAATTCTAGGGTTTTGTCTGAACTTAAGAGGCCTTTGATGAAACCCTAGTCTAGTCAGCCTGTCAGTGGTAAACGAGTGGTCATTGCGAGTCACCCAAGCGAGCAGGCCCTCAATATCAGAACCTATGTAGGGGATTTTGAGATTTTTTTGACAGTTAAACAAAGGTGTTCGGACGTTAGGCCGATGTAAAATCAACATTGACCGCGGTCAGTGTGGAAAGGTCCAACACCCGAGCCCAAATCGTCTGATACAATGCGCATCCACGGATTAAATTCTCATATGAGGTGTTTATTTTCAAAAAGAACACCTTATACACCTACGAATCTATATTTATATAATTCCGTGGCCAACAGACTGACACGCCTGGTGGGACCTTTCCTGCCTTTCTTCTTTCTGTCAAAGAAACTCCCCAAACCTTCTCCAAGGTTCTGATTGCCCCTCTTCCTCTTACAGGACGGGAAGAGGAGGACGCACTCCCTTGCTCTCTTGAGGGCTCTTTGTGCATTCGCACGCCACTCCACCTGTGCTACGCACCACCACCAACAACAAGAAGAAGACGGTGGCCGTCGTCACATACGGCCCTCAGGTCATCGCCAACCACGCCAGGTTCGGATATCTGGCGACTCCGCTCGTTTTCGGTGACTTTCTAGCGGTCGTCGGTTCGCCCTTTTTCCTGGGTGTCGTACTCGTGGTTGAAGCCAGTTCAGCCACACCTGCGGCAACAACTATTGAGGGTGTCAATCCCTCCACTTCAATGACTGGCCGGGTTCGCTCGGTCAACAAGCCAACTGTCGGGGGCGTCAGGCCCTTGGCCCTAGCAACTGGCCGGGTCCGCCCGGTCTACAAGAACGCCGTCTGGGGTGCCAGGCCCTCGGCTTCAACAATTGACCGTGTCTGCTCGGTCGACAGATCAGTTGCCGGGGGTGTCAGACCCTCTGCTTTAGCAGCCGGCTGGCTTCGTCCGGCCAACTCTTCACTGACCAAGGGTGTCAGGCCCTTTGTCTCAGCAATTGGCCGAGTCCGCTCGGCTGCCATGACCACGGCCGAAGGTGTCAGGCCTTCTGCCCCAGCAAATGGCCAAGTTTTCTCGGTCAATCAAGTTACTATCGGCGTCGCTTCTGCTCAACGGAGGCATCATCATAGCCGCAAGGGCACAAAGCCTACAGTGGCGACATCCCGCTCCGGCAAGACTAATCGTCGGAGATCTCCGCATCCGGCTCGATGGAGGCAAGTCGATTATGCCTCGGGACCGACACGTCCCAACCATTTCTACATCCAACCACTTTGAGCTTCTCCGGCAAGTCCGGGAGGACGGGGTGAAATTGAAGAAGTCCGCCGTACCGGCGGCAAACTGGGGTCTAGTGCAACGACCCAAACCACTTGCTCCCCGAGCAAAGTTAGGGGGCGACCCAATTAAGGAGCGCCAGCTCCGTCTGAAGAAAATATGGGTCACCAAGGAGGAGGCCCGAATCATAAAGCGAGCAAGGGCGGAAGGGCCCTTCCACATGTTGGATCTGCAACAGATGCGAAGTCTGGCAAGCATTGAGACCTCGACATCTCCGAGGTCCACAACCCAGCCCCCGTGTGGGCAAAAGCGCCGAGGAGCCGGCAAGAAGGTGCGACCGACCTCTGCGTGGGCCAGTTCAACGCACACGGACGAGGATTGCTCTGCCCAGGCCTCCACGTCCCGAGTATCTGTTTTTGACAGACTAGGGATGGCACCCAAGCCTGGAAGACAAACCGTCCAGGAAGAAGCGGGTGGTTCAGGTGACCAATGACGTTGCCAAAGTGTTCACTTGTTACACAACCTCCGCCGATAAGCAGCTGGAGGATACCTCGAGAGAATTAAACCAGCCTTTCCAGTCTTTGAGGAGGTCAAGGCCTGTCTCCTAGGTTCTTGCACAAATACAGCAGATGCCGGCTGTCGGAACGTCTCAGCCCGAGCCGGCTCGGCAAGAAGAACACCAAGAAGACGTCCATAGTGTCGACGGGGAAAGCAACCCCGGACACGAGGAAGATCTTGGGAGAGAGGCGCAGACTCTTGCGTTGGAAGAGCTCCGACGTGAAAACCAGGAACTGAGCCTCTTGCAATCATTATTGCGTGAAAAGGAGGTTCACGTTCAGCCTCAAGTGGCGCCCACTGGGATGGAACAACAGCCTCCTCCCATTCCAGTCACGGCCAACGCCTCTGTCACTGCTGCAAAGTTACCGACGACAGTGGAATTTGAAGTGCCGTAACATGAAGCTAATGCGCGGTCATCCGCCACTCCTGCTGTAGAATGCCTTATGGCGCAAAGGCAGATGATTAAGCGAATTGTGGAGGCGAAATTTGCTCAACATGGTGAGGGGGTGGCTACCGTCGATTTGTACAGCTGTCGGCCACGGAATTTTTTCATAGAAAAACAAACATTTATGTTCTTATGAAAAGAAACATTTCCTCTATGAGTAGAGGTTTATTCCGTGGGTGCGCATAATATCAGACGATTTGGGTTCGAGTGTTGGACCTCTCCCCACTGACCGAAGTCACTGTTGATTTACATCGGCCTAACGTTCGAACACCTTTGTTTGAATGTCAAAGAAATCCCAAAGTCTTCTATGGGGGTTCTGATGTTGAGGGCAAACTCATTTAGAGGGCTCACAGTGTCCACTCACTTACCACCGACCAATAGAATGACTGAGTTAGGGTTTCAACTGAGGCCCCTCATATTTAGGCAAAACCCTAGAATTTAGGAAAAGGGACATGATTTAGTGGAGGCATAGGCATATTTGAAGTCACGGGAGGTTTCCTGGACCCTGGGAGTATTTTGGTAATTTAACACTTCCAGGGATATCTTGGTAATTTTACCAGGCCAAGGATACTCCCAAAATGTCCGGACTGGAAGGAAAGTAGGATAAGGTTCCTGGCTTTCCAAGACATTGAGGCCGTTTTTGGAGGGTTTCGGGGGCTACTAGGCCTTTTCTAAGTCATAGGGGTATTGTGGTAATTTTACCAACCCTACGTGGACCCAAGTTGAGGTGGCACTCAAGCGTCGGACTGAGCTGATAATATCCTCGGACCAAAGGAATGACGAGGGGCTTCGTAGAAGGCGTACACATGTCAATTTGCCAAAAGAGGGGTATGTGTGCAATTTCCACAAGTCGGGAGTTTTCTTATAATTTTTCCCAATTGAGATACAAAGGAAATTTGTAGAGCACACTGAATACATTTCTGACCCACGTGGGTATAAGGGTTGTCGGCGAATTGTCGACTGTACAAAGATCCGCACTAGCGTGGGAAGTAGGGGCGTAGCCCCAATTACAGCAAACTGCAGGGTAGAACTGCAAATGACAGGACTTTGTTTCTCACGACCCCAGGGGAGACATTTGCGCAATTCCTCCGTCGTAGAGGTAGAGTCACACAATTTTGCCGCTCTAGGGCGTAGGAGTTTACAAACATGGCCCGCTGAGGGACATAATTACAAACATACCCCGTAGGGGCATAAATACAAGATTCGGGGACTTACCCCTCACAGGCCAAGATAGACAAAACAAAGTCCAAGTGCTGGATGCTCCTCGTGCGTGGATTCTCTCTCTCTGTGTTTTCAGTCCGTTCTCCACTTGGACCCTTGGGGGTCTATTTATAGAAGGTGGGAGGACCTAGGTTGACAGAACCGTAAGGAATTACCTCCGTTTTGACAAAAAAATGAGTTTTAGCCCCAATTATGACAAGGTGGGGTGCAAAAACTACTTTTTTTGTCAAGGTGGGGTGGCAAAAAGTATTTTTTGAACCCTATGCTTCTTTTTTTTTCTTTTCTTTTTTTTGGAGGACGGGACCCGGGGGGTCAATTGAGCCGCGGGCGGACCCAGCGGGGTTGACCGACCCCGCGGGGGTCGGTTTGACCCCGCTGGGGCCCAGCGGGGTCAGCCGACCTCGTGTGGGGCCGGGCTGACCCCGTTGGGGCCCAGCGGGGTGAACCAGTCCCCGCGCAGGTCGACCGACCCCGCTGGGGCCCAGTAGGGTGGGCACGACCCCCCGCGGGGCGGCCGCCCTCCTGCGCAGGCCAGCGGGGTCAAAAGACCCCGCGGCGCCCCAGTTGGCCCCTCTCGACGCCGTTTTCCCTCGTTTCTGTCGCCCTGGGTTGAGGAGAAGTCCCCGTGCAGCATTTATTGCTCCCCAGGCTCCACTCTTCGCCGTGTGGCAGCAACACGGTGGTGGAGACTCGCGCGGGAGCGGAGGATTGTTCCGTTTGTTGTTTGGTTGTGTGTCGCCGCGTGGAGAGGAATCTTTGCGTACGTCGGTGCCGTGTGATACACTTGCTCGGCTACGTTGACAGGTGCACATGCTTGTTTTTCCCTTTAACTTCCATTGTTGCGACGCCGTTTGCGGTTGTATGGTCGGGTCGATGGACCCTAAATTGCGGAGATACTCCGCGATCCGACGATGTCGACGCTACGTCTTATTTTTCGTCGGTTGTCATGAAACAAATTTCTCGAAATATTTCGAGATAATTACGGGTGCAACAACAGCGTACCCTATCCTCTCCACCATCAGTTCAAGAAACTTCTGCCTGATTGCCCGAAGGCCCCGAAACTTCAGAAGTTCAACGGGCAGGGCTCGCCACATGAACACCTGGCCTATTACATGACGGCCATGGGCGAACTGGCGCGGGAAGAGACATATTTGCTGCGGTACTTTGCCACGTCCCTGACAGGCATCGCCTTCCAGTGGTATTCCAGGCTGAAGCCCAATTCAGTGGCTGATTGGGCTGACATGTAAAAGAAGTTTGTCGACCGTTTCCAAACGGCCGAACGTAAAGCCTCCTTGGCGGAACTCTGTGCCCTTAGACAGAGAAAAGGTGAGACCGCGCTGGACTTCATCAAGCGGTGGAGGGATGTCAGCATGCGCTGCGATAATCCTCCGATGCCCGAAGACGCGATCACCATCTGCTGCAGGGGTCTGTCGGCGGAAATTAACGAAAAGTTTCTGGTCTCAAATATCAGAAGTTTCGACCAGCTAAATACGGTGGTGGCAGAGATTGAGATGTTCTTCGCTGATCACCCGGCACATGCTTCGGCCAAAGGCAAATCCTCCAAAGACCGCCTGGCCAGCGGTAAGGAGGTAAATGCTGGGGACTTCTCCCCGACGAATGGAGACAAGGGGAAAGGAAAGTCAAAGGGCAATGGCAAAAAGTCCGATGCCAAGGCGAATGCGTCTTTGTTAGCAGAACGTATTAAAGCGCCTTATTCCTTCAAAAAGGAGTATACTAAGATGCTATTTGATTTGTGCATGAAAGAAAAGCTCATCACCCTACCGGATCCACGGAAGCTCTCAGAGGTGGATAAAATAGATGACCCTACTTATTGTGTGTATCACCGAAGGTTGGGTCACACCGTTGGGGACTGTTATGTTTTCAAGAACATAGCAGAAGAGCTCATTCAAAATCGCTTGATAAATATGTTGGGCCATACAGTCGACCCGTCATAGCCTCATGCTTGGAGTCGACCAAACCGGTCGGCTAATGTGATCTACATGGTGGCGACGGTTTCGAGCTCCAATGCCTCCGAGGCCGGGCCTTCAAATCAACATCCTAATGTCGGTCGTAGAGCCGCTCCTTCCTCACTCCCAGAATGCTTGGCGTTGTGGAGAACTATTCGAAAGATCCGACAATTGCAACTGGAACAAAGGCGTCTGCTGCAATTCTTGGAGAGCATTGACGAGCAGTTGGCCACTTTCCCCTTTGGCCCATTTGCTAGGGGGCTAGCTCCAACCCATATACGGGAGGCAGGTGTATCACCCACCGTCTGGGCTCCACTCAGGGGTTGGCTCTCTGAGGAATCCTCGGATTCATCTGAAGGTGAGGAGGATTCATCTGAAGGCGAGGAGCCAGGGAAGTTATACTCTTTCCCTCGCGAGAAGAACCTGCACATCTTCTTCGCGTGTCGGCGAGCGGGCTTGTTAAACCTCCCGGCGTCACCCAGCCAACAGGCACCAGGTGCTGCATTACATCAGGGCTATTGCCCATACCATGAGGTGATAGGCCATATCATCCATGATTGCCAGCCTTTCAAGGACCTCGCTGAGGACTTAATAAGGCGAGGGGTGGTCAATATGGGCGACTTCTTGGTCAACCCGCCACAGCCACATGGACGGGAGAGCTTAAATTTCTCCATCAATGTCATACATGCCCCGACTGCTTTCAAACTCCTGGAGCCGAGGGAAGAAGGAGTCATCTCCCAACCGCCCCAGTCCACATTGTGGTATCCAGGGTGGCGACCCTCTCATTAATGCTCTTTCCCCAAGGAGGACACTGAGAAGATTTTTGACAAGCTCCTGGAAGAAGGTCGGGTATTGACGCATGATCCGCCATCCTACTACAATGAGACAGCCAAGAGTCATCCCCGCTACTGTAAGTATCATGTCACGGTGTCCCATCCCACTGGAGAATGCCCGGAAGTTCAAGATTGCATTAAAGTCCTCATCCAAAGAGGGGAGATTGATGCGCATGGGAACTCTACAACGAGGCGGCGTCTTAAAGAGGTCGCTGAGAAGATTCTCCGACAAGCTCAACAGGAGCAGACCAAGCCACAGGGGACTAAGCCCACCTCCCAGCAGGTCCAGCCCGGCAAGTCTATAGGCGGCAGCAATTCTCAGCCAAACCCTAAAGGCAAGACTATGTGCGAGGGGTCTAAGGCCCAAAGCCCAAAAAGTCCAGCCGCGGGGGGAGGTTCCAAATCCCTTTCCAGGCTGAGTCAACCTGGCTTTGTCATAGGGGGAAACCCTCAGCCAGACAATGAAGGCAAAAGGCAAAGCTAAGGCGAGGGAGCCCGAAGCAAAATCCCGTGTCGAGTCAATGAGGTCGTCAATTGTGGAAAGACCTTAACAGCTCGAACAAGCAAAGCCGCCAATGAAAGTAAAATCGGTGGAATTGCAAAGCCCCCAAAGGCTCCACCTCGGACTGGCAGAGTTCTAGGAGCTACCGCCCGAAATAATCGCTCAAGCGATCAATGCCACCTTTCAGGTGCAACTGGAAGAGGCCGACTAGACAAAGGTTACTCCCAGAAAGAGCCGCGGAACCAAGGCTCCTAAGGAGCCGGCCCGGAGTAGAAAGTAAAATTCCGAGGGCAAATCAGTCCCACCTCTAAAACCAAACCCACTTTCTTCTCAAGAGACGGCACGCCAAAAGAAGCAAGAGAAAAATCATAGGAAGAATTTGAAGAGGAGGTTGAAAAAGCAGGCTGAGCAAGCGGCAGCTGCGGAGGTCCCCAAGGAACCAACTCCTTTGCAAAGGCTACAAAAACTCAGATGAGGTGGAGGAGTATACTCCCCCTCGCCCCACCAGGGTCGTCACACTGGACGAATACATTCCCTAGGACAAGTTTGGGCGCAAAACCCGACTTCTTCAGTGGCTCCGGGATATGGCTCACCGTCTCGAAGAAGGTGAGGAGTTTCCAATCTCGGAGGAGCTCTCCTTATTTTACAAGGATGAGGAGCTCACTGTGGAGATGCTCGAGGAAATGCTACAAGAGCTCTTCTACAATATGATGGCAATCCCACCGCCCGACAACATCAACTCTCCTTCGAGACAAAGCACTCAAGTTGGTAGCACCGGGGGCAAGGCTCCTATGGCGACATATCAGCGTCGCCCGGCGAAAAATAGCCGAGGTCGTGGCCGGGGACGAGGACGCGAGCGTGAAGATCCTCTAACTCTCGACTGAGTTATACTGTTCAGAGGGGAAGAGCCAAGCCCTATCCCAGAAACTCAAGTACGGGGTATCCCCTTCATCCTCGAATCCTCATAGGGTTCGGGCCATATCCCAAAGCCCAGAAGGCCGGGTGGCATCCCTTTTATAATCGCCTCTTCTGATGAAGAAGAAGAGCCAGCCAAGCCGCCAGTGCAGGATCAGGCGTCGGAGCAAGCTGGTCCTTCTGGCAGGGTCGAACATACAAGCCAGGCAGGTCCTTCTAATGAAGACAACATGATGAACCCTTGCCATCTCCGGAGGAATCTCTGACACCGCTGTTCCAAGAAAATGGGGAGGGCCAGAATGGGGAGGAGCGTCCTCCTAAACGAGAGAAGCCTCGCGGGGCTCCGAAGACTCTGGCGGAAATCATCCCGCCATTTGACAAGACCCGTGCTCGGGCGGACCGCAAGATTGTTCAGCATATGAAGCGGTTTCCAACAAATGTCACCATTTGGGAAGCAGTTGCTTGGAGCAAAGATCTCAGGGAGGCTCTCGTCAAGATACTTCAAGACCCGGAGGCCTATGAAGCCCATGTTGCAGAATTGCAAGCCCAAGCATATGAGGCATTTGCAGCCAACATATCATTCACGGACAAAGACATGTTGCTGTCATGTTGCTGTCCTCTCCATGCCACAATCGCCCCTTATATATGCGAGGGACGATCAATGGGCATGATGTGAATCGAATCATGGTTGATGCCGGAGCTGCCATTAACATCATGCCTTCGAAGACTTTCAAGTTTTTATACTTGACGCCTTACTTGCAAAAGGTGAGCGCAGTCAAGATTTCGGGATTCAATCAGAATTTCGAGGAAGCACTGGGTCGGGTTGAAGTCAAGCTAGCCTTGGGTGACTTTAGCACCCAAGCAACATTTTATATTATCAACGCCGACACATCATACAAAGTGTTGCTTGGGAGGCCTTGGCTCTACGAAAATTGGGTTGTCCCATCAACTCTGCACCAATGCATTAAATATGCCAAGGGAGGGGAGCAACATACTGTCTTCGCAGATCAGACTCCATTCACCCAAATGAGTGTCACCTGGCAGATGCTTCCTTATATTTTGGGGAACCTACTCTAGCAATCCTCGAACCTGTAAAGGACAAAGGGAAGCAAAAAGTGAACTATGAAGCTGAGGAAGGGCAGCTGTTCACTGTCAACCAAGACTTAGCAAGACTATACAGGCTAAGGCTTAAGGCCGCCTCCAAGCCGACTCAGCCGGGGAGGCGAAACGTCGACTTCGAAGCCAACCTCACTAGCCGGGTCATTGACCGGAGCATCTCCTTACTGCCCAAATGTGTTCAACTCTCCTTTCAACGGGAAGAGCACGAGGTGGAGCAGTTGAAGACCTTCACAGTCTCCTATCAGCGGAGAAGAAGGAGCAACAAGGGCAAGGGAGACAAGCCGATCATCTTTTACAAAGGTGATTTAGTCCCACCGGGCCCTCCTGAGGATGATTTCGGTTGGAATACTCTTACCGACACTGCACCAGAGCTAGTCCAGGAGATGGACGATATGCCAAAGCACATCAGGGAAATGTGCAAAAACCAGCATATCCCGCAGGCTCAGGACCCCGCACGAGCAACATATTTCTGCCAGCTATGGAATCCTCCGCAAGTCCGTGGGCAACCTCCCTTCTCCCGCAAAGGCACAAGGGGACTCGACTATGACCAGGAGAGGGACTTCGAGGTCCACTGCGCAATCAATGCCATAGGACTGCTATCTCCTTCTCACGGGCAGGCAAGACCTTAGCCCAAGATCGATGACTCTGTAAGGGAGACCGATGAGATGCCTATATCACCCTCATCGGAAATCAACACTGGTCATTTTCCCGAGGGAGGGACAACTCAGCCTGCTAACTATCCACAAGACGGGGCAAGTCCTTGAACTTCAAGCCATGAGCAAGAGAGCTTTGAAGAGTTTGAAGTCTATGAAGCAAACACTGATGATGAGGGAGATTTCGTCGACCTCCAACCAGCTCCACCAGAGCTTGTTGACGGTGGCCAAGTAACTGTGGACGAGTTGATTGAGATCAATCTCGGAAGCAAAGAAGATTATCGGCCAACCTTCGTAAGTGCTCTCCTTAGTGAGAAAGAAAGGCAGTCGTATCGGCAGCTCCTAGAAGAGTTCAGGGATTGTTTCGCCTGGACTTATAAAAAAATGCCCGGGCTCGACCCTTTTGTGGCTGAACATGAGTTGGCTATACTTTCAACAGTCAAGCCGGTCAAGCAAGCTCAAAGGCGTATGCGCCACGAGTTGGAGGTGAAAGTCAATGCTGAGGTCGACAAGATGCTCGACGTGGACTTCATAGAGCCTTGCATGTAACTTGTGTGGCTCGCTAATATAGTCCCCGTCAAGAAGAAGAATGGCCAAGTCCGAGTCTGCATCGAATTCAGGGATTTGGACAAGACATGCTCGAAGGACGAATTCCCTGTCCCAATTACTGAGACAATGGTTGACATGACCACTGGTCACTAAGTTTTGTCCTTCATGGATGGGTCGTCAGGGCCATCAAAGACAAGGACCATACGGCTTTCCGATCTCCTAAGGGGATCTTCAACTATAAAAGGATGTCGTTTGGCCTGAAGAACGCCGGTGCAACCTATCAAAGGGCAATGACCAAGATCTTCGACAAGATGCTACATGACCTCGTTGAATGCTATGTTGATGACCTGGTCGTTAAGACAAAAAGGCGAGAGGATCATTTGGCTGACTTGCGTCGAGTCTTCGAAAGGCTCCGGCAGTACTAGCTCAAGATGAATCCGATGAAATGTGCCTTTGGTGTCTCTAGCGGCAACTTCCTCGACTTTATCGTCAGGTACCGAGACATAGAAATCGACCCTGACAAAATCAAGGCCATAAGAGGACTACCTCCGCCCAAGTACTTGACTGAGCTCAGATCTTTGCATGGAAGACTTGCCTATATTAGGCGGTTCATTTCTAACCTCTCGGGAAGGTGTCTGCCTTTCGACAAACTGATGAAGAAAGGAGCACCCTTCGTATGGGACGAAGACTGTCAGAGGGCCTTCGAGCAAATTAAGGAGTATCTACTAACTCCACCTGTCCTAGGAGCACCTGTCAGAGGGAAGCCCCTCATCCCCTATATTGCTGCCATGGATGCCTCATTGGGGACACTCTTAGCCCAGATTAATGAAGAGGGCAAGGAGCAGCCGTTGTACTACCTCAGCCGAAAGCTGATCGGGCCTGAGCATCGGTACACTCCTATGGAAATGGTGTGCCTGGCTTTAGTGCTTGTTGTTAAGAAGCTAATGCAATACCTTCTAGCTCACCGGGTGGAACTCATCTCAAAATGTGATCCACTCAAATTTCTGCTCAACCAGCCCGTTCTCTCCGGTAGGCTCGGCAAGTGGGCACTTATCCTCATGGAGTTCGACATCACCTTTGTCCGGCACAAGGCGATCAAGGGGCAAGAGATGGCGGAGTTCTTAGCTGTGCACCCTGTGCCAGAAGATTCGCCACTTAACTTCGAGTTAACCGATGAAGAGGTGTTGGTGCCTTCACAAGAAGTCAGGGAACATTGCGAAAATGTCCCACCACAGATGGAGCCGGGCGTCCTCACCCTCGACTTCCCACATTGGGAGTTGTATTTTGATGGTGCTTCTGGGACAATCAAGAGGGTTGGCGGCCTCACAGACTTTGTCTCGGGTGCGGATATAGTTTTTGTATCTCCGCAAGGCGGCATTCTCCATAACTCTTGCGCTCTCATGAAGTCATTGACTAATAATGAGGTAGAGTATGAAGCGCTAATTATTGGACTTCAGCTGGCACTGGAGATGGACATTAAGTGCATCAAAGTCTACGGGGATTCTCAGCTCGTCATTTGACAAGTACTGGGCGACTATGACGTCCGGAAAAAGGAGCGCATCCCCTACCATGCAGCCGTCATGAGGCTGAAGGAGAAATTCTACCTAGTTGAAATAGGCCACGTCCCAAGGGGCAGTAACTCCTAGGTGGACGCTTTGGCAAAGTTGGCAGCAGCTTTGAAACTCCCACCTGAGGGAGAATTGAATATTACTGTCAGACACCGAAGGCTCATGCCAAGCGTGCTCGATGAAGAATCCGGCCTCACTGTCTACAAGGTCAATAACATTCAAGAGGAGAATGCTCCCGAAGAAGAAGACTGGCGTGAGCTGATTATAAAGATAAAGAACGGCTGGCTCCCCTCCCGATCGGGTTCAGAGGGTACAACTGCTACGCAGGGCAACGTCCTACCAACTAATTGATTGCTTACTTTTCAGGCTCGTCCATGAAAAAGACCGATCGGTCCTCTTACGGTGCCTTTCACCCAAGGAAGCAAAGACCGTGATGCACGAGGTCCACTCCGGATTGTGCGGGGCTCATCAAGCAGGAGCCAAGATGAAAAATAGCATTAAGCTCAAAGGGTTTTATTGGCCTACTATGTACGAAGATTGTAACTAGTTTGCTCGTACGTGTCCCCAGTGCCAAGCATTCGGGCCAGTGCCTCGGAGGCCACCTAATCAGCTCCATCCAATCGCGCCTACTTGGCCATTTGCGGAGTGGGGCATGGACATTGTGGGACCGTTCTTGCCATCATCTCAAGGCCACAAGTTCATACTGGCCGCCACTGATTACTTCTCTAGATGGACAGAAGCCGTCCTGCTACGAGAAGTTACAGGGGAAATAGTCGCCCGGTTTGTAAGGCACTACATTATATACAGATTCGGCACCCCCAGTCGGATCATCTCGGACAATGGCACGCCTTTCAGGAACAAGACTGTTTATGCTTTGGCGTCTAAATTCCATATTGACTGGAGGACGCCATCGGTTTACAACCCCCAAGCCAACGGGTTGGCCGAGGCCTTCAACAAAACCCTCTGGAAATTGCTGTCCAAGATAGTTGGTGGCCGCAAATGAGATTGGGGCGAGAAGGTCTACGAAGCCCTATGGGCCTATCGGACTATCTACAAAACCCCTACGAGCTGTTCCCCATTCTCCTTGGTCTACGGAGCCGAGGCAGTGGTCCCTGTGGAAATCGAGCTAGCATCTTATCGCGTTGCCGTGCACGCTGGACTGCCAGGCCAGGACCAATCTTAAATAGAAAGAAGGCTCGAGGAACTGTCCAACCTTGAAGGTGAAAGACTCAGAGCCTATAAACACTTGCAAGTGTATCAAGCCCGCATGACACGCGCTTATGATAAGCTGGTCAAGCAAAGGGCATTCAAGAAAGGCGACCTCGTCATGGTCAAAGAAAAGGAGGTCTTGGCAGGAAGACCCAGCGGCAAATTCTACCCTAATTGGCATGGACCTTACGTCATCCAGAAGGTTTATGAGGGAGGGGTCTATACGATCGTCAACCACAAGGGAAACAATCCTTTCTCTCCTCTCAACGGCAAGCACATGAAGCTCTACCATGCGCCTCTGCAAGAGTTTCTGCAGCAGTCCTCACAGGACACACCTCTCCCTAGCGAAGGTTCAAATTAAAAAATAAACGGGCTTAAAAATATTGATGCCCCGACGGACTTAGTCGCCCTTCAAGGGTTTGCTAAGGGCAAAAGGGTCACAGATTCGACTGAGGTGAAAACCCGAAAGGGCGCCTCGGGCAAAAATGGGCAACCCCTCGGTGCGAAAACCCGCATGGGTGGACCGGAAAAAGCTAAAGGGGGGGTCAATCTCGGCGAAAACCCGAAAGGGCGGTGAGGTTGATAATGTGAAAAAAAAAAACAAAACAAAACCTCTTACAACATGTTTTACGGGTGGTTCCAAGTTAGTGACTTCACCCTGCAATAGCAAGTGCATGATATTGATGCCTTAGCTATATTTCCCATGTCGTCGTGCGACACCCAGCCCTACAAGGGCATTATGACTATCATCTCGACATTGTCATACTCTGTCCCACCGGGATCACCAGCATTTTGAACGGTTGGATCTGATTCATATGCCCCATCCGGGCTGTTAAATCCATCTCTTTTCTTGCAGGGTTGACTCATATGTCTTTTGGCTAGTCAACCTCACTTACATTTTCAATTCCGGATTTGACTCTCATGTCCCTTCGGACTGTCAAGTCTGTCCATTCCTTTTCCAAGGCTGACTTATATGTCCTCCGGCATGTCAGCTCCACCTATGTTTTGGATTTCCTGGGTTTGGATCCCGTGTCCCTCCGGGCTATCCAATCCGTTCTTCCAGTCTCATCGGGCTCGACCTATGCATGTCCTTCGGGCTGCCGACCCATCTCGCCTATCGGCTTCCGGGTTTAACTCATATGTCACTTTCAGACTGTTAAATCCACTTACTTTTTGTCCCACTGGGTCTGGCCTATGCATGTCCCTTTTGGGCTGCCAAGCCATCTCGCCTATTGGCTTTCGGGTTTGACTCTCATGTCCCACTAGGGCTGTCGAATCCGTCCTTTATTTCTTCTGGGTTCGGCCTATGTATGTCCCTTTCGGGTTGCCAACCCATCTTGCCTATCAGTTTTCGGGTTTGACTCTCACGTCCCACTAGGGCTGTCAAATCCTTCATTTCCTTCCTTTGGGTCTGGCCTATGCATGCCCCTTTCGGGCTGCTAGCCCATCTTGCCTCTTGACTTTCAGGCTTGACTCACATATCCCACTGGGATCCTTAGGTCCATTCTTTTGTCTCAACGGGCTTGGCCTATGCATGCCTTTCTCATGCTGCCAACCCTATTTACCTATCGGCTTACGTATTTGATTCATATGTCCCACTCGGGCTGTCAAATCCGCCCTTTCATCTTATCGAGTTAGGCCTGTGTATGCCCCTTTCGGGCTGCCAACCCATCCCGCCTATCGGCTTCCAGGTTTAACCCGCATGTCCCTTTAGGACTGTTAAACCTACTTATTTGCTATCCCAACCGGGCTTGGCCTATGCACGCCCTCCTCGGGTGGCCAGTCCATTCGACCTATCGATTTTTGGATTTGACTAACCGCGTCCCACCAGGGCTATCAAATCCACCCGTTTGTCCCACCGGTGCGGCACACATGTCCCTCTGGGAATGTCAAACCCCCTCCACCTTCTGGCATTATTGGTATTAAAAAAAAATGGGGCTAAAAATATTAGTGCCCCCAGCGGACTTGGTTGTTTCCATTAGGGGAGCAATCAAGGGGCAAAAGACTTTAACCCAGTTAAAGTGAAAACCCGAGAGGGCGCCTTAGACAAAAATGGGTACCCCTCAGTGTGAAAACCCGCAAGGGCGCACTGGAAAAAATTAAAGGGGGCCAGTCCTGGCGAAAATCCGAAAGGGCGGTAGGGTTGGTAAAGTGAAAAAAAAAAAGAGAAAAAAGAGCATACATGCAAGAGGATGGAAACAAAAACTATTAAGCTCTGTCCTTTATTCATCAATGGCATCAAAGAAAGGAGCCCGAGACAAGCCGTCGAGGTAACTGAGACAAGAATGGGCAGAATATAAAAGCCCTATGTACAAGGAAGTGCCAAAGCTTGTCAAGCACCAGGCTTGCTCCTCCTTAGGTCAGCAAGGAGAGCCTCACTCTGAAGAGCCTCCTCTCGGAGCTCCTCAAGCCTACAACGGAGAGTCTCTAATCCCTATCTCGGCCTGTGTACTACGGCGCTCCACCTCAGCCTCCTGAAGCTCCCTCTGCAGCTCCTCTACCCGAAAGGAGGCCCTCCGGTTGCGCTCTTCAACGCTCTCGATGTGGAGGCCAACCTCAACCTGGGCTACCCGAAGTCTGCAGAGCTGCTCCTCCCTCTGCAAGATCTACACCTGGGTCCTCCGTCTCCGCTCCTGAATAGTGTGAAGGCGAGCAAACTCCTCCCACAGGGCTGCGACCTCAGCCATCCATGCGTCCCGTGGAAGGCCGAAGGCATGGTAACCTCGGGTGCAGCATGCCAGGTGGCCCTGCATGGCCTCAACAGTAGGCAGAGGGTCAATCTGTAGCAGCTACTGGAGATTCTGAATGAGCAAGGCGCCCATATCAGCATTCCCCAAGGCTACACTAAGCTGGGGCTCGTCGGGCCACTCCAACCCAAGAGCGGGAAAGTCTTGGGGCACATCTGGAGCCACCTCTGTCGGACCTGAAACCAAAAAAAAAAGAAGAAAGACAAAAGATTGTGAGTGTACCACCACCATAAAAGTAGTATGGGCAGAGTTCTAAAGTACAAGTCATGATGGCCTTACTTGAAGCAGCTCTGCTCGTCGGGTCAGTTGTGGAAGGAGACCCCTCTTCCAAGACTGGAGGGAAAATGTCAACAGGGCTGACCCCTGTTCTGTAGATGGTACAGGTGCGGTCGAGCTCTCTGCAAGTGAAATGAGACATAAGAGTCTTAATACTTCATTTGCACTAATGTTGCACCCGGGATTTATTCCAACCAAAATTGGCATGGCTGCCATATTAACCTCGCATTGGTCGAGGTCTACGAATATTTGGCGTATCGCCTCTTCATGGAATATCTCCACACACGGGTTTAACATGGGGCGTATCGCCTCCCCCGTGGAGTACCTCCATACATTTAAGGCTTCATAGTCTACCTATTGCTGCAATTACAGACCTCTCACAGCAAAAAGGGATGGACGAGAACCGGGCTAAACCCATCACGATTGTCAGGGTCGTGTGGTTCCGGGAAAAATTCCTACGGGATGAAATCTCCCTCCTTTGGACGTATACCTACGGATAAAGGAAGCTCATAAGAAGACGGAAGACAGAAACGAAGGTCTACGCACCGCAATCGAAGTCCCTCGCACGTGTACCACGAAATACGGACAACAACAAATCTCCCCTTCGCGGCCTACGGCACGAGCAGAACTACGAACGAACAAGAGGAGCGCGTCTTCCCTTCTCTGGCGAGCAAACGAGGCTCCAAAGCCCCCCCATTTATTGAAAACATGCGTCGGAGAGACCAGTCCGGGGCCCAGGGGACCCGTACGGGGTCGCCCGCCCCCGGACGGGTCCGCGCGGAGGCAGGCAGGCCCGCGCGGGGCCGCCCGCTGGCGGGCGGACCCGCCCGGTGTCGCACGACCCCGGGTGGGGCCCGGGGACCTCCCACCCCGGGGAGGTCCTCTCTCTCGCACAGAAACTAAAAAAAATTTGAAAAAATGACCTCCCCGGGGTCATTTTTACCCCATTTAACCCGTACGGGTCCAAACGACCCCGGGGAGGTTCCTACTTCTATAAATAGACCCTCGGAGGTCCAGAAGGAGGGACAGACTACGATCTACAACCTACGCACTTGGAGCATCCAACACACTTGGAGTTTTTGTTCGTTTGTTTGTTCTGGCCCGCGAGGGGTAAGTCCCCGGGTCTTGTGTATGCCCATATGAGGGTATTTTTGTCATTATGCCACTCAGTGGGCCATGTTGTAAGTTTCTACGTTCCGTGACGACTAAATTACGTAGTTTCGCTCGTATAACGGGGGAATTACAAAAATGTCCTCTCCGGGACCCGAGAAACAAAAATGTCCTGTTCTTTGCAGTTATACCCTGCAACTTTTGTAATTGGGGCTACGCCCATACTTCCTGCGTTAGTGCGGACTTTTGTACAGTCGATAACTCGCCGACAACTCTTGTACCCAATTGGGTCCTAAATGAATCCAATGTACTCCACAAATATTTCATGTACACCCATCGGGGAAAATTACGAGAAAACTCCCGACTTGTCAAAATTGCATATGTACCCCTTCTTGGGCAAAATTGACACATGTGAGCCTTCTATGAAGCCCTTGTCGCTCCTTCAGCTCGAGGACGTTGTCAGCTCAGTCTGACACTCATATATCACCCCAACCCTAAGTCTATGTAGGGTGGTAAAATTACCAAAATACCCCTGTGACCTAGACACGGCCTAGTAGCTCCTAAAACTCTTTAGAAAGAGCCTCAGCGCCTTGGGAAGTCAGGAACCCGGTCCTACTTACGTTCCAGCCCAGAAATTTTAGAAATACCCCTGGGTTGGTAAAATTATCAAAATACCCCCGAGGCCCAGAAAACTTCTCTCTACTTCAAAAATGCCTACGGCTTACGCATATTTGTGTCTTTACTCTTAAATCTTAGGGTTTTGCTCAGACTTAGCCCTAACCCTATTAACATGTTGGTGGTAAATGAGTGGTCATGGAGAGTCTCTCGAGTGAGCCTGCCCTCCACATCAGAACCTAAGGGGAGGACTTTGGGATTTCTTTGACAGTCAAACAAAGGTGTTTGGACGTTAGGCCGATGTAAATTAACACTGACTACGGTCAGTGGGGAGAGGTCCAGCACCCGAACCCAAATCGTCTGATACCATGCGCACCCACGGAATCACCCTCTACTCAGATAAAGGGGGGGATGTTTCTTTTCAAAAAGAACAAAATCTATATTTTATTTACGATAAAAAGGGTAGATTTTTTCGTGTCTCACAGACTGGCACGCCCGGTGGGACCTTTCCCGCCTTTCTTCTTTCTGTTAAAGTCAGTCCCCAAAACCTTCTTCAAGGTTCTAATTGCCCCTCTTCCTCTTACAGGACGGGAAGAGGAGGGTACATCTTTCTGCTCATTTGAGAGCTCTTCGTGCACTCGCACGCTTCTCAAATCGTGCTACGCACCACCACTACCAGCAACAGCAGCGATGGCCGCCGTCACCTACGACCTCCAGATCGTCGCCAACCACGTCAGGTTCGGATACCTGGCGACCCCACTCGTCTTCGGCGACTTTCCAGCAGTCGTCGGCTCGCCCTTCTTCTTGGGCGACGCCTGTGGTTGAGGCCAGCTCAGCCGCACCTGCAGCAGCTACCATCGAGGGTGTCAGACCCTCTGCTTCATCAACTGGCCGGGTCCGCCCGGTCAACGAGACCACCGTTGGGTGTGTCAGACCCTCGACCTCAGCAGCCGACCGGGTTCGCCCGGTCAGCAAGACAACCGTTGGGGGTGTCAGGCCCTCTACTACAGCAGCCGGCCGGGTTCGTCCGGTCAACTCTCTAACTGTTAAGGGTGTCAAGCCCTTCATCCCTACAATCGGTCGAGCTTCCTCGACTGCCATGTCAACGGCCGAAGGTGTCAGGCTTTCTGCCCCAGCTATTGGCCGAGTCTTCTCGGTTAATCAAGTCACCGCTGGCGTCGCCCCTGCTCAACGGGGGCAACGCCATCGCCGTAACGGTACTAGATCCACTGCGGCCACCCTCAGAGGTATCGCCCCTGCTCAACGGGGGCAGCGCCGTCGCCCTAATGACGCCATGCCTACGGTAGGCATCACCAACGTTGCTCCCGCTAGACGGGGGCAACGTCGTAGCCGCAAGGGTACAAAGCCTGCAGCGGTGGCATCTCGCTCCGGCAAAACTATAATTGTCGGAGATATTCGCATCCGGCTCGATGGAGGCGAGCCGATCTTGCCATGGGACACCCACGTCCCGACTATTTCTACCTCTAACCGCTTCGAGCTTCTTCGGCAAGTCCGGGAAGACGGAGCGAAAAAGAAGAAATCCGCCGCAACGGCGGTAAACCAGGGCCCAGTGCAACGGCCCAAGCCACCGGCTCCCCGACTGCAGTCAGGGGGCAACCCAATTGAGGAGCGTCAGCTCCGCTTGAAGAAAATATGGGTTACCAAGGAGGAGGCCCGAATCATAAGGCGCGCGAGGGCGGAGGAGCCCTTCCGCATGTCGGACCTGCAACGTATGCGGAGTCCGACAAGCACTGAGGCCTTGGCCTCTCCGAGGTCTACAAATCAGCCCCTGCGAGGGCAAAAGCGCTGAGGAGCCAGTAAGAAGGTGCGGCTGACCTCCCCGTGGGCCAGCTCCACGCACACGGAAGAGGATCACTCCCCTCAAGCTTCTACATCCCGAGTGTCTGTCTTTGACAGACTCGGGAGGCCGCCCAAGCCGGATCAACAACCATCCAGAAAGAAGCGGGTGGTTTAGGTGACCAATGATACTGTCAAAGTGTTCACCTGTTACGCCACCTCCGGCGACAAGCAGCCGGAAGACATTTCGGGCGACCCGAACTAGCCTCTTCAATACTCGAGGAGGTCCGGGTCCCGGGGCCTGGCACAAACACAACAGGCGCCGGCCGCTGGTACGTCTCAGCCCGAGCTGGTACGGCAAGAAGAGCGCCAGGAAGACGTCCATAGTGCCGACGGGGACAGCCATCCCCGGCACGGGGAAGATTTGGGGGATGAAACACACTCCCACGTTGGAAGAGCTCCGACGCGAGAATCAAGAACTCAAGAATCTCTTACAAGCGCTATTGCGCGAAAAAGAGGTTCCTGCCCCACCTCAGGCGGGACCCACTGGGGTGGAACATCATCCTTCCACCATTCCAGTCGCGGCCAATGCCTCTGTCACTGTGGCAAAATTGCCATTGGCAGTGGACCTCGAAGTCCCGCAACATGAAGTCAACGCGTGGTCGTCTGCTACTCCTGCTGCAGAGAGTCTCATGGCGCAGAAGCAGATGATCGAGCGCATTGTGGAGGCGAAGTTTGCTCAGCATGGGGAGGGGGTGGCCACCGTTGATTTGTACAGCGTGCCTTATCCCCTCCACCATCAGTTCAAGAAGCTTCCGCCTGATTGCCCGAAGGCCCCGAAGCTTCAGAAGTTCAACGGGCAGGGCTCCCCACATGAACACCTGGCCTATTACATGATGACCATGGGTGAATTGGCACTGGAAGAGGCATACTTGCTGCGGTACTTCTCCACGTCATTGACTGGCACCGCCTTCCTGTGGTACTCCAGACTTAAGCCCAATTCTGTAGCTGATTGGGCTGATATGCAAAAGAAGTTCGTCGACCGTTTCCAGATGGTTGAACGCAAAATTTCCCTGGCGGAGCTCTGTGCCCTTCGGCAGAAGAAAGGTGAAACAACGTTGGACTTCATCAAGCGATGGAGGGACGTCAGCATGCGCTGCGATAATCCTCCGACGTCTGAGGACGCAATCACCATCTGCTGCAGGGGTCTCTCGGCAGAAGTCAGTGAAAAGCTTCTGGGGTCAAACATTAGAAGCTTCGACCAGCTCAACACGGTGGTGGCGGAGATTGAGATGTTCTTCGCTGATCACCCTGTCCAAGCTTCTACAAAAGGCAAATCCTCCAAAGACCGTCTGGCCAACGGCAAGGAGGTAAATGCTGTCGACTTCTCCCCAACAAATGGAGAAAAGGGTGAAGGAAAATCTAAAAGTAATGGCAAGAAACCTGATGCCAATGTAAGCGCGTCTCGGTTGGCGGAGAACATGAAGACGTCTTACTCCTTCAGGAAGGAGCATACCAAAATGCTCTTTGATCTCTGCATGAAAGAGCAGCTCATCACCCTGTCAGATCCGCGGAAGCCCGCAGAGGTGGATAAGACATATGATCCTACCTATTGTGTGTATCACCGAAGGTTGGGTCATACTATCGGGGACTGCTATGTTTTCAAGAATATAGCAGAAGAGTTCATTCAAAAGGGCTTGGTAAATATGCTGGGCCATGCCGTCGACCCACCACAGCCTCATGCTTGGAGTCGGTCGAACCGGTCGGCTAATGTGGTCCATATGGTGGCAATGGCTTCGAGCTCCAACGCCTTCGAGGCCGGGTCTTCAAATCAGCAGTCCAATACCAGTCCAGGAGCCGCACCTCCTCCACTCCCAGTATGTCTAGCACTGCGGAGGACTATTCGGAAAATCCGAGGAGAAATCCAACACTTGCAACTAGAACAAAGACGTCTGCTGCAGTTCCTAGAGAGCATTGATCAGCAGTTGTCCAGCTTCCCCTTTGGCCCATTTGCCAGGGGGTTAGCTCCAACCCATATACGGGAGACGGGTGTATCACCCACTGGTCGGGCTCTGCTCAGAGGCTGGCTCTCTGAAGAGTCCTCAGATTCATCTGAAGACGAGGAGAACTCACCGGAAGGCGAGGAGGCTCCACTTCAAGTCGAGCTGCTCGAGAAGTTATACTCATTCCCTTGCGAGAAGACTCCAAACATCTTCTTCGCATGCCAGCGGGCGGGACTGATAAGCCTGTCACCCATGGAGCAGACACCAGGTGCTGCGTTTCATCAAGGCTATTGCCCCTACCATGAGGTGATAGGCCATATCATCCACAACTGCGAACCGTTCAAGGACCTCGCTGAGGACCTAATCAGGCGAGGAAAGGTCAATTTGGGCGAATTCCTGGTCGACCCACCATAGCCTCACGCACATAGGAGTCTTCACTTCTCCGTCATTGTCATAAGAGGAGTCTTCACTTCTCCGTCATTGTCATACATGCTGCAGCAGCTTTCCAGCTCCCGGAGCTGCGGGAGGAGGGAGTCAGTTCCCAGGGAGCCAGTTCCCCGCCACCTAAATCCACACTGTGGTACCCAAGGTGGCGACCCTCTCACCAGTGTTGTTTCCCCAAGGAGGACACTGAGAAGATCTTTGACAAGCTCCTGGAAGATGGTCGGGTGTTGACACATGATCCGCCGTCTTACTACAATGAGACGGCCAAAAGCCATCCCCGCTACTGTAAGTACCATGCTAGGGTGTCTCACCCCACCGGAGAGTGCCAAGAAGTCCAAGACTGCATTGAAGTTCTCATCCAAAGAGGGGAAATCGATGCCCAGGGGAACTCTATGACGAGGCGGCGTCTTAAAGATGCCGCTAAGAAGATTCTCCAGCAAGTCCAACAGGAGCAGGCCAAGTTGCGTGGGATCAAACCCACCTCTCAACAAGTCCGACTGGACAAGTTTACGGGCAGTGGTAATCCGCAGCCAAACCCCAAAGGCAAGGCTAGGTGTGAGGGGCCTAAGGCCCAGAGCCCAAAAAGCCAAGCCAAGGGGGAAGGTTCCAAACCTCAGCCCAGGCCGGGTCAACCTGGCATCGTCATAAGAGGAAACCCTCCGTCAGACGATAAAGGCAAGGCCAAGGTGAGGGAGCCTCAGACCAAAGCTCCTGTCGAAGCTCCTGTCGAGCCAATAAGGTCGTCAATTGAAGAAAGACCTAAACAGCTCGAACAAGCAAAGTCGCCAGTCAAAGCAAAATCGGTGGAGTTGCAACGCCCCCAAGGGCCCCACTGTGGATTGGCAGAGTTCCAGGAGTTGCCGCCTGACATAATTGCTCAGGCAATCAATGCCATCTTCTAGGTTCAGCCGGAGGAGGCCAACTGGACTAGGGTCACTCCCTGAAAGAGCCGTGGCACTAAGGCCCCTAACGAGCCAGCCCGAAGCAAAAAGCAAAATTCTGGGGGCAAATCAGTCCCACCTTCAAAGCAAAGTCCCCTTTCTTCTCAAGAGGCGGCACGCCAAAAGAAGCAAGAGAAGAATCGGAAGAAGAACTTGAAGAGGAGGTCGAAGAAGCAAGCCGAGCAAGCAGCAGCTATGGAAGCTCCTAAGGAGCCAACTCCTTTACAAAGACTTCAAAAGCTCATAGATGAGCTCGAGGAGTACACTCCCCCTGGTCCCACCAGGATCGTCACTCTGGACGAGTACATTCCTTGGGACAAGCTTGGGCGAAAAGTCCGCCTCCTGCAATGCCTCCGGGAAATTGTTCACCGTCTTGAAGAAGGTGAAGACTTCCCAATCTCGGAGGAGCTCTCCTTATTCTACAAAGATGAGGAGCTCACTGTGGAAATGCTCGAGGAAATGCTGCAAGAGCTCTCCTGCAATATGGTGGCGATTCTGCCGCCCGACAACATTAACTCTCCTGCGGCTAGTAGCACTAGAGGCAAGGCTCCTATGGCAACATATCAACGTCGCTCGGCAAGAAATGGCCGGGGACGTGGCCGAGGTCGAGGACGTGGACGTGAAGGTCCCCTAACTCTCGACCAGGTCATAATATTCAGAGGGGAGAAGTCGGGTCCTGTCCCAGAAACCCAAGTTCGGGGAATCCCTTTTATCCTCAGCCCCTCAGAGGGTTCATGCCCCATCTCAGTGGCTAAACCGGGTGGTATCCCTTTTACAATCACCTCCTCTGATGAAGAAGAGGAGCCACCCAAGTCGCCAGTGTGCGAGAAGGCGTCAGAGCAGGCCGGCCCTTCCAACAGGGTTGAGCCCGCAAGTCCGGCAGCTCCTTCTAATGAAGAACAACATGAAGAGCCTTTGCCACCCCCGGAGGAGTCTCTAGCACCGCTGTTCCAAGAGAATGCGGAAGGCCAGAATGGGGAGGGGTGCCCTTCTAAACGGGAGAAGCCTCGCCAGGCGCCGAAGACTCTAGCGGAGATCATCCCGCCATTTAATAAGACCTGTGCCAGGGCAGATCGCAAAATCGTTTATCACATGAAGCGGTTTCCAACAAATGTTACCATTTGGGAAGCCATCGCCTGGAGCAAGGATCTCAGGGAGGCTCTTGTCAAGATACTCCAAGACCCGGAGGCCTATGAAGCGCATGTTGCAGAGTTGCAAGCCCAGGCATATGAGGCGCTCACAGCCAACATTTCCTTCACGGACAATGACATGTTGCTGTCCTCCCCATGCCACAATCGCCCCTTATATATGAGGGGGACGATCAATGGGCATGATGTCAATCGCATCCTGGTTGACGCCGGAGCAGCCGTCAACATCATGCCTTTGAAGACTTTCAAGTCTCTATACCTGGTACCTTATCTACAGAAGGTAACCGCCGTCAAGATCTCGGGATTCAACCAGGGTTCCGAGGAGGCGCTTGGTCGGGTTGAGGTCAAACTGGCTTTGGGCGATTTTGTCACCCAAGCGACATTCTATATTATCAACTCCGACACATCTTACAAGGTGCTGCTTGGAAGGCCGTGGCTCTACGAAAAATGGGTCGTCCCTTCAACTTTGCACCAGTGCATTAAATATGCCAAGGAAGGGGAGCAACATACGGTCTTTGCAGATCAGACCCCGTTCCACCCCAACGAGTGCCACTTGGCCGATGCTTCACTATATTTTGGGAAGCCCACTTTAGCAATCCCTGAACCTATAAAGGATAAAGGGAAGCAAAAAGTGGATCTTGAAGTCGAGGAAGGGCAGTTGTTCACTGTCAACCAAGACATGGTAAAGTTGTACAGGCTAAGCCTCCATGCTGCCTCCAAGCCGACTCAACCGGAGAGGCGAAGTGTTGACTTTGAAGCCAACCTCATCAGTCAGGTCATTGACTGAAGCATCTCCTTACCGGTGAAGTGCCTCCAGCTCTCGTCCCAACGGGAAGAGTACGAAGTGGAGCAGTTGAAGACCTTCACAGTCTCCTATCAACAGAGAAGAAGACGTAATAAGGGCAAGAGGGACAAGCCGATCATCTTTTACAAAGGTGATTTAGTCCCACCGTGCCCTCCTGAAGATGACTTTGGCTGAGATACTCCCACCGATGTGGCGCCAGAGCCAGTCCAGGAGATGGACGATATGCCCAAATACATCAGGGAAATGTGTAAAAAGCAGCACATCCCGCAGACTTTGGACCCTGCTCGAGCGGCATACTTCCATCAGTTCTGGAACCCTCCACAGGTCCGTGGACAACCTCCTTTCTCCCGCAAAGATACGCGGGGGCTTGGCTATGACCAGGAGATAGACTTCGAGGTCCACTTTGCAGTCAACACCATAGGGCTACTGCCTCTCCCTAACGGGCAAACAGAAGTTGAGCCCGAGAGCGGCAACTCTGTAAGGGAGTCCGGTGAGGCGTCAACGACAACAACATCTTCATCGGAAGTCGACAACGACCACCCTTCAGAGGGAAGAGCAGCCCTGCCTGCTAACCATCAGCACGATGAAGCAAGTCCTTCAACTTCAAGCCAGGAGCAAGAGAGCTTCGAAGAATTTGAAGTCTGTGAAGCAAACACTGATGATGAGAGAGACTTTGTCGACCTTCAAGCAGCTCCACCGGAGCTTGAAGACGGTGGTCAAGCAACTGTGGATGAGTTGATTGAGATCAATCTCGGAAGCAAAGATGACCATCGTCCCACCTTCATAAGTGTTCTCCTCAGCGAGGAAGAAAGGCAGTCGTATCGGCAGCTCTTAGAAGAAGAGTTCAGGGATTGTTTCGCCTGGACTTACAAAGAAATGCCCGGGCTCGACCCTTCGGTGGCTGAACATGAACTGGCAATACTTCCAACAGTCAAGCCAGTCAAGCAAGCCCAAAGGCGTATGTGCCACGAGCTGGAGCTGAAGGTCAACGCTGAGGTGGACAAGATGCTCAATGTGGACTTCATAGAGCCTTGCATGTACCCTGTATGGCTCGCTAATATAGTCAATGTCAAGAAAAAGAACGGCCAAGTCCGAGTCTACATCGACTTCAGTGATTTGAACAAGGCATGCCCGAAAGATGACTTCCCCGTCCCAATTACTGAGACAATGGTTGATATGACCACCGGTCACGAAGCCTTGTCCTTTATGGATGGGTCGTCGGGCTTCAATCAAATCCGCATGGCCATCAAAGATAAGGACCACACGGCCTTCCGATCTCCTAAGGAGATCTTCAACTACAAAAGGATGCCGTTTGGCCTCAAGAACGCCGGTGCAACTTACCAAAGGGTAATGACCAAGATCTTTAACGAGATGCTACATGACCTTGTCGAATGCTACGTCGATGATCTGGTCGTCAAGACAAAGAAGCGGGACAATCACTTGGCTGACTTGCGTCGAGTTTTCGAAAGGCTTCGACAGTACCAGCTCAAGATGAATCCCATGAAGTGTGCCTTCGGCGTCTCTAGCGGCAAATTTCTTGGCTTCATCGTCAGGTATCGGGGTATAGAAATCGACCCCGACAAAATCAAGGCTATAAGAGGGCTACCTCCGCCTAAGAACTTGACAGAGCTCAGATCTCTTCAAGGAAGACTCCCCTATATTAGGCGGTTCATTTCTAATCTTTCAGGAAGATGTCTACCTTTCGGCAAATTAATGAAGAAAAGCGCCCTTCATCTGGGACGAAGACTGCCAGAAGTCCTTCGAGCAAATTAAGGAGTATCTCCTGACTCCTCCAGTCCTAGGGGCACGTGTCAGAGGGAAGCCCCTTATTCTCTACATTGCTGCCATGGACGCCTCTTTGGGGGCTCTTCTAGCCCAGGTCAATGACGAGGGCAAGGAGCAGCCGTTGTATTACCTCAGCCGGAAGCTGATCGGGCCTGAGCACCGGTATGCTCCCATGGAGAAGGTGTGCCTGGCTCTGGTGTTTGCTGTCAAGAAGCTAAGACACTACCTTTTAGCTCACCGGGTGGAGCTCATTTCAAAATGTGACCCACTCAAATTTCTGCTCAGTCAGCCTGTCCTCTCCGGTAGGCTCGGCAAGTGGGCGCTTATCCTTATGGAGTTTGACATCACCTTCGTCCCACGCAAGGCGATCAAGGGACAAGGAATGGCGGAGTTCTTAGCGGCGCACCCTGTGCCAGAAGATTCGCCACTCAACTTCGAGCTGCCCGATGAAGAGGTGCTGGTACCTTCTCCAGAAACTGGGGAGCATTCTGAAAACGTCCCACCACAGATGGAGCCGGGTGTCCTCACCCTCGACCTCCCACATTGGGAGTTATATTTTGATTGTGCCTCTCGGACAATCAAAAGGGCCGGGGCCTTACAGACTATGTCTCAGGCGTGGGGGTAATCTTTGTGTCCCTGCAAGGCGGCATCATCTACAACTCTTGTGCTCTCATGAAGTCATTGACTAATAACGAGGAAGGGTATGAAGCGCTAATTATTGGGCTCCAATTGGCACTAGAGATGGACATCAAGTGCATCAAAGTGTACGGAGATTCTCAGCTCGTCATCCGACAAGTATTGAGCATCTATGACGTCCGGAAAAGGGAGCTCATCCCCTACCATGCAGCTGTCATGAGGCTGAAGGAAAAAATTCTACCTATTTGAAATAGGACATGTCCCAAGAGGCAGCAACTCCCAGGCTGATGCGTTGGCAAAGTTGGCAGCAGCCTTAAAACTCCCGCTTGAGGGAGAGTTGAACATCACCGTCAGACACCGAAGGCTCATGCCAAGTGTGCTCGACGAAGAATCCGGCCTCACTGTCTACGAGGTCGACAACATTCAAGAGGAGAATGCTCCCGAAGAAGAAGATTGGCGTGAGCCGATCAGAAAGATAAAGAACGGCTGGCTTCCTCCTGATCGGGCTCAGAGGGTGCAACTGCTACACATGGCGACGTCCTACCAGCTGATTGACGGTCTGCTCTTCAGGCTCGTCCATGAAAAGGACCAGTCGGTCCTCCTGCGGTGCCTTTCATCCAAGGAAGCAAAGGCCGTCATGCACGAAGTCCACTCTGGATTGTGCGGAGCACATCAAGCAGGAGCCAAGATGAAGAACAATATCAAACTCAAGGGGTTCTATTGGCCCACCATGTACGAAGATTGCAACCAATATGCTCGTACATGTCACCAATGTCAAGCATTCGGCCCAGTCTCTCGGCGACCACCTAACCCACTCCATCCAACAGCGCCTACTTGGCCATTTGCAGAATGGGGCATGGACATAGTGGGATCATTCCCACCATCATCTCAAGGCCATAAGTTCATATTGGCCGCCACCGATTACTTCTCCAGATGGACAGAAGCCGTCCCGCTACGGGAAATTACAGGAGAGATAGTTGCCCGCTTTGTGAGGCACTATATCATATACATATTCGGCACCCCCAACCGAATCATCTCAGATAACGGCACGCCATTCAGGAACAAGACTGTCTATGCTCTGGCGGCCAAGTTCCACATTGACTGGAGGACGTCATCCGTTTACAATCCCCAAGCCAACGGGTTGGCCGAGGCTTTCAACAAAACCCTCTGTAAGCTGCTGTCCAAGATAGTAGGTGGCCGCAAACGGGATTGGGGCGAGAAGGTCTACGAAGCCCTATGGGCATATCGGACTATTTACAAAACCCCTACTGGTTGCTCCCCATTCTCTTTGGTCTACGGGGCCGAGGCGGTGGTCTCTGTGGAGATCGAGCTGGCATCTTACTGCGTTGCTGCGCACGCCGGATTGCCAGGCCAAGACCAATCTGAAATAGAAAGAAGGCTCGAGGAATTGTCCAACCTTGAAGGGGAAAGACTCAAAACCTACAAGCACTTACAAGTGTATCAAGCCCGCATGACACGTGCCTATGATAAGCTGGTCAGGCAAAGGGCGTTCAAGAAAGGCGACCTCGTCATGGTCAAAGAAAAGGAGGTACTCGCGGGAAGATCCAGCGGCAAACTCTAGCCCAATTGGCGTGGACCTTACGTCATTCAGAAGGTCTACGAAGGAGGGGCCTATACGGTCCTCGACTACAAGGGAGATAATCCTTTCCTTCCTCTGAATGGCAAGCACATGAAGCTCTACCATGCGCCACCGTAAGAGTTTCTACAGCAATCCTCGCAGGACAATATCTCTCCTCAGTGAAGGTTCAAGCTCAAAAAAAATGGGGTTAAAAATACTGATACCCCGGTGGATTTAGTCACCCTTCAACGGATGGCTAAGGGCAAAAAGGACATAGACCCGGTCGAGGTGAAAACCCGAAAGGGTGCCTCGAGCAAAAATGGGTAACCCCTCGGTGTGAAAACCCGCAAGGGCGCACCGGAAAAAGTTAAAGGGGGCCAACCTCGGCGAAAACTCGAAAGGACGGTGAGGTTGGTAATGTGAAAAAAAAATCCTCTCTCTGCTTATTCTATGGGTGGTTATACGTCAGCGACTCCACCCTTTGATGGCGGATGCATTATACTGATGCTTTGGCCGTATCTCTCACGTCGTCCTTAGTCCCACCGTGGCACACTGACATTGTTACACTCCGTCCCACCAAGACCATCAATACTATTATGTTTAATAGATTTGACTCTCACGTCCCACTCGGGCTGTCAAGTCTATCCATTTCTTTTCAAGAGTTGACTCATACGCCCCTCGGCATGTCAGCTCCACTCATCTTTCGGGTTTTCTGGGGGTTTGGGTCCCATGATTTTCTGGCCTATCCAATCCGACCCTCTTTTCGTCCCTCGTCCCACTGGGTTTGGTCTCAGCATGCCCTCTCGGGCTGCCAACCCATCTCTGCCTATCGGCTTTCAGGTTTGACTATCATGCCCCTTTCAGGCTGTCAAATCCATCCTTTTTGTCCCACTGGGTCTGGCCTCAGTATGCTCTCTCGGGCAGCCAACCCACATCATGCCTCTTGGCTAATTTTACATTCGTCAGATTGGCCTCAGTATGCTCTCTCGGGCTGCCAACTCATCATGCCTTTCGATTCTGTTTACTTTCTTGGGATTGGCGTCAGCATACCCTCTCGGGCTGCCAACCCATCATGCCTTCAGGCACATGTCCCACCGGGTCTGGCCTCAGCATGTCCTCTCGGGCTGTCAACCCGTCTCGCCTATCGACTTTCGGGTTTGACTCTTACGTCCCACTAGGGCTGTCAAATCCATCCTTTTCTTTTCTTTTTCTGGGTCTGGCCTCTGCATGCCCCTTTCTCGCTTCTTGACTTGACTCATCTATCCCATCGGGATTGTCAAGTTCATTCTCCTGTCCCCACGGGCATGGCCTATGTATGTCTTCTCAGGCTGCCAACCCTACTTACCCATCGGCTCACAGATTTGATTCATATGTCCCACCCGGGCGGTCAAATCCCTTCTTTCCTATCGGGCTTGGCCTACGCATGTCCCCTTTCGGGCTGCCAACCCACTTCACCTTTCGACTTCCAGGCTTAACACGCATGTCCCTTTCGGACCGTTAAACCTGTTCATTCTGCTGTCCCAACCGGGTTTGGCCTATGCACACCCTCCTCGGGATGCCATCCGTTTGGCTTATCAGGTTTTGGATTTGACTAATCGCATCCCACTAGGGCAGTCAAATCCACCCACTTGTCCCACCTATGCGGCACACACGTCCCTATGGGAGGACCACTTTCTCCTTGCCTTTTGGCATTATAGGTAAAAAAAAAAATATTCGGGGTTAAAAATATTGATGCCCCAACGGACTTGGTTGTTTCTGTTAGGAGGAACAATCAAGAGCAAAAAGGCTTTAACTCGGCTAAGGTGAAAACTCGAAAAGGCGCCTTAAGCAAAAATGGGTACCCCTCAGTGTGAAAACCCGCAAGGACGCACTGGAAAAAGCTAAAGGGGGCCAGTCCTGGCGAAAACCCGAAAGGGCTGTAGGGCTGGTAAAGTGATAAAAAAAACAAAAAAAAATAACAAAAAAAGCATACATGCAAAAGGATGGAATCAAAAAGCTGCTGAATTCTGTCCTCTATTCATCAATGCTATCCATGGAGCCCGAGACAAGCTCTCGGGGGTAACTCAAAAAAAAAATGGGGCACGAAGGCCCTATCTACAAGAGGGTATCAAACACCAGACTCGCTCTTGCTCAGGTCAGCAAGGCGGGTCTCGCTCTCAAGAGCCTCCTCTTGGAGCTCTCCAACCCGATGGCGGGACGCCTCCACCACAGCCTGTGCGCTCAACTGCTCCGCCTCGGCAGCTCGAAGATCCCGCCGCAGCTCCTCAACTCGAAGGCGGATCCTCCGACTACACTCCTCGTCCCTCTCAGCCTGAAGGCTCGCCTCAGCCTGGGCCGCTCGGAGCTCGCTAAGCCGCTCCTCCTTCTGCTGGATCATCAGTCGAATTCTCCGCCTCTGCTCTTGTGCCATATAAAGGCGGGCGAATTCACTCCATATGGCTCCCAGCTTCGCGGCCCATATATCTTGGGGGAGGCCCATCATGTGATAACCCCGGGTGAAAGCCTCCAAGCTGCCCCTCAAAGCCTCCACCGTCAGCAAGGGGTCGACCTGAACTAGGTAATCAAGGCCCTGGAGGAGCTGGTCAGCCATGGTGGCATCCAATGCTGCTCCAGGCGCAGGGGTGTCAGGCCACTCCACTCCAAGAACAGGAAAGTCCACGGGCACCACAGCCGTCCCTCCTGCCGGTCCTAAAAAAAAAAAGAAAGAAAACATGTGAGTGTACCACCACAATGAAGCCACCAGGGTAAAAGTCCAAAGTTGCAAATCGCGATGGCTTTTACCTGAGGCAGCTAGGCCCAAGAGAAGACCCCTCCTCTGGGACTGTAGAAGAGCTATCTACAAGCATCGATCCCTTTTCTGTGGGCGGCACAGGTGTAGCTGGTCTCTCTGCAAGTGAAGCAAAGAATGGAAAGTCTTAACATTCTTGCGACACCAATAATCAAAATGTGCACTTTATAGTGACGAAGGCATACCAGTCTCTACAGGCAGCTCCTCCTCAGCTGTAGCTGTGTCGACCCTTGTCGTGTACTCCATAGAAGGAGGGATAGCTGAAAGAAGACACCGGCACATAAAATGGTGATCAATATCACAGAGGAAGGAAGTCTTGTTGAATGAATGGCGCAAGTTCCTAGTTCAACAACATACCCGGAGCTGGTGGCTCAGTGGAGGCCGCGGCCTGGTCCTCAGTGTCTAGCTCTTCTGTGGGCGTCTGGCCCGAGCCTACCGTCATGCCAACCCCTGTGGGCTGGTGGGAACGCCTCTCCTCGGGAGGATCGTCAGCTGTTCGAAACAGGGGCATTATACAATGTCAATATGCAGCAAGGCATAGCGGAGGGATTGTACAAAATATTTTGTGCATACCTGAAGCCGGCACATCACCAGACTCCACAACACCGGCAGTATCTACTGATAACCCCACGGCTAGGGAGACGGCTCCCCCATCAGAGACTTCGACCCCGGCGATCGGAGCCCTTATATCCTCGTCATAAGCTGGCAGGTCAGCGGAGGACCCCGTTTCCATAAGCCTAGAGAGCTCATCCAGGGAGGAGGTCGTCTGTGCGGCTATGTAATGAGCGATAAAAGAAGTCAGGAGGGGAGTTTCATAACTCCATGCATGAAGAAAATATGGCCTTAAATTACCTGGGCTCATCTTGATATCTCCTTCCTCGGAAGAACTCGAGGAAGAGGAAGAAGAGCCCTCGCTGGAGGAGGTACTGGAGGTCCCTGTACTCGATGAAGTACCGGAGCTTCTCCCGCTGGGAGAATCTGATGGCGAAGAAATCTCCTTATTTCCAGGAGACTTTCCCCCTCCTTCAACGACGGGGAGCGTGGGCTGAGCTCTGACAGTCTCTGTGGCAGGCAATGTTATATTAGCCAAGGCACATATTTCTCTCTATTTGAAAGAGAGTGGAAGAAGGGTTATGCAGGGAAAACATTTACTCGAATCCTGAATAATGGAGGTCCCGCCCACATCAAGCGCGGGAGAGTCGCCAGTCACAGGCGTGTAGTCGTCGGCGAGAGGCTCCAACCCCTTAATATCCACGCTAATATCAGCGATGGATTCGTCCACCTCTAACCTCGCCTCTGTGAATGCATTCCCGGGGCAGGGAGAAAAGCTCACAGCAGCCCGAGTCTCAGGAGGAGCTGCATCAAAAAACAAAAAGGGGGAAAAACAGTCAGGCTACAACATTACATAGATAGGTTGTAGTGCTGATTTGGAAATAAATCTCCCTCGCCCTTACTGGAAGCTTCTGCCGGGGTAGGAGATCCCTCCTCAGAACGCAGACGGGAGGTAGGCCGCGGGTCACCTTCTCGGTCTCCAGCTCGGGGCTTCTTCTCACGAGCATGAGCCTCTGAACCACTGGTGTGCTTTGCAAGTGATAAAAGATTGCATGGAGTCAGCATCTTCAATGGCAGAACAAAAAGGAGAAAGGACAGGGCTAAGGAATTTAGCATATACCTGGCTCCTTGATGAGTCTCTCGGGTTTCAGAATAATCTGCTCGGATTTTAAGCCAAGCGCCTGAGCAACCTTATTCACAATCGCCAAGATGGTATTGGGGGTGGCAGCCACCTCCAAGTCAGAAATGTATTCTATGGGGCCCGCGCAGCCCACAACATTGATGATGTGGGCCCTCCGGTCAGTGAAGGCACTACCTGCAAACGCCCCCTCTGGAACAGCCTCAGATAGCTGGGACTTGGTCTTCAGACCACAAGAGGCCTTCAAATCTTCCCACCAGGAATACGACGCTGAAGGCTCAGGGGCTACTCCTCGGCGAGCAGACCGAGAAGTATAAGCTACTATTGGTGTACTCCTCAGGGGCTTCAAAGCCCCAGTGTACTGGCTCCTATCGACAGGAACAGGAAGTCCCTCCTCACTCCAGCGGGTCTCAATCTCATGAATAGCTCTGGCGGCTCCAGAAAAATGAGATCTGACAAACTCAGGAGCTAATGACAAGGGAGGCAGGTCTTCCTTCTTCAAACGTTGCTCCTCAGCAGCTCGAATAGTGTCAGCTCGCTGCCTGAAGATGTTGCTGACTTTAAACCACCAGCGCGCATAGTGTATATTAAAGAAGCCTCTGCGTGTCTGCTCCGGAACAGGGTACTCCTCTTTCACGCCACGGAAGAGGAAGCTATGCCATGAAGCTACTACCAGGTGTATATCCCTCTGTCGGTACTGCCGAAGTGTCAGGGGAAAATCTGCATTTGGGGGTATGGCCTGATCATACCCGAAGTTCCTGGCAAACCTGTGTGGATAGTATGGCTCAAGAACCGCTGTGCTGGAACGGCGGTAGACCAGAACTCTGGGCCGTATACATACAACCCAATCGGCCAGTGCATGGGGGGAAGGCAGGGCCCAGGAAGACAACCTGCAGACAATAGTGTCACCCTGCCGCTCCGAGTAGGGACGGTACGAGCGAGAGCTGTGATCAAACTCCAGACTCTCATCCCTCCTAGTATGGAGGAAAGACAAAGCACGGCGGGCGCTGGCAAGCTGTAAAACTGCATCTTGGTCTGGGTGACCCGCAAAAGCAAAAACCAGTGGTGCAGCTGGATTGTCTACCGGCGTCCTCTGTGATAGCTCTGGTAATAGCAAGCCGGCCCATGCACTCAGATAATGGGTGGGTATCAAGATGTGCTTGTCTCTGGGCGATGAATGAGAAGTCAGAGCTCCAAAGCAATGGTAGATATTCGCCAGCGCGGCCGGAGCAATAGCAACCCTGTGTCCACAAGCCAACAAACATGCCGGGTATATCACCTCCGCCCGTAGAACTCCCTCCTCTCCACGAGGGATCACAAAGCTGGCCAGCCAATAAGCCAAGTAAGTCGCCAGGTATGTCAACGACGACAAATCCCTCGAGTTCCACCCTCGCGTCGGGGCAGGCAGGTGGCGAGGATGTGAAGCAAATCGGAGCTCTACCTCTCGGCACTGCTCCCAAGTCATACATGGGGAAGCAAACTCCTCGTAAAAGCAATAAGGACCACTGTAAAAGTGTGTGACCCAAACATTCAGAGTCACCCTCGGTGTCGTGCAGCTCTCTCCTTGCCCACAGGGCCAAATCTCTCCAGGTCTTCATCAAGTACCTGAAGCAGTAGGGCAGCAAGTATCGACCTGAGCCGTCTGAAGCACTCAGATGCATGTCGTCCAGAGACAACTCCTCGTATGGCTGTCCGCAGACAGGGAGTCCAGAGATCCTGTGGAAGGCCCACAGGTCCAGTGAAGTCTCTCCCTCTGCAGTCATAAAGGTGTTCCAACGCCTATTGAACCTCTCGGCTAAGGCCTGGATCAACCCTGCATGGCAATGATATGAGTACAAAGTTGCTGTCACTGCATGGCGTATACTTGCCCTGTCAAGTACTGCTCTATAGACTGTCAGTACACCCCACGGCCACTCTGTGGCGCCACGACGGTAGCAGTGGGAAGGAGTGACGGACCACCTCTCATACCAGCTGGGGGCCTTCTGTGCCAAAATACGCGCCAGTAAACAGTCACGGTCATAATCATCATGAGCAAAAGCCGCGCCGGAGGGAGTCAGAAACATCCCGTCGATGGAGACGTCCGTGGCCCTATGATGCCCGGCCAGATGCCAAACGGCTGGCGAAGATGGCACCGCTCGGACGGTGAAACTGTCAAATTCCCTGAAGAAACCCAGGCTCCTCTGGTCAGGATACTCCTCCTGTCGCACAAAGCCCTCTGGGAAGCTCGGATAGGAGAAACTACAAGTCCCATGCATGCTGTCCCGTCCGAGCAATATGACCCGCTCGAGACGGCGTCTCTCCCCCGGTAGTCGAGAGTCGTCGGCCTCTACTCCAGGTGGCACAAAGCTCCGGATGAAAGACAGCAGATGCCTGTCCAATGGGAAGTGTGCGGGATATCCGCCCGAGTGATCGTAAACATAGCCTCCGTGCCGCCGTGTAATCCGAGAAATATCAACAGCACCCTCAGGGGTAGTAGTCTTTTCTATCGGGCCCTTCGCGACCCAAGTAAACCCGCGGTCTATTGCATCAAAACTCTCTGAAGTGATGCTGCGAGGAGGGAATGGTGGCATAGGCCTATCCGTCCTCCGCACATAGTGGTCGTCAGAACTGCTGATCCTGGATCTCCGGGAGGTCTCTCTACTCCGGCTAGGGTGAGCCATGTCTGCAAGATCTGCAAAGCCAATACCGGAAAGACAAAGATCAGCCATGAAGCTCAGTCGAAGGCTAAATTAGTCAAGGGACAGCAACAAAGTTACTAAGCAGCCCTACAAGACCCTTCGTTCCGTCAGGGAACTCAGGGATAAGCAAAGTTCATGGAAGACACGGGCCACCCGTCCCCCCCTCTTGCCTCCGGCGTTGACGAATGTCCCGTGGGGGGCATTTGTTGCATCCGGGATTTATTCCAACCAAAATTGGCATGGCTGCCATATTAACCTCGCATTGGTCGAGGTCTACGAATATTTGGCGTATTGCCTCTTCATGGAATATCTCCACACACGGGTTTAACATGGGACGTATCGCCTCCCCCGTGGAGTACCTCCATACATTTAAGGCTTCATAGTCTACAATTGCTGCAATTACAGACCTCTCGCAGCAAAAAGGGGTGGACAAGAACCGGGCTAAACCCATCACGATTGTCAGGGTCGTGTGGTTCCGGGAAAAATCCCTACGGGATGAAATCTCCCTCCTTTGGACGTATACCTACGGATAAAGGAAGCTCATAAGAAAACGGAAGACATAAACGAAGGTCTACGCACCGCAATCGAAGTCCCTCGCATGTGTACCACGAAGTACGGATAACAACAAATCTCCCCTTCGCGGCCTACGGCACGAGGAGAACGACGAACGAACAAGAGGAGCGCGTCTTCCCTTCTCTGGCGAGCAAACGAGGCTCCAAAGCCCCCCCAAAGCCCCTATTTATTGAAAACAGGCATCGGAGAGACCCGTCCGGGGCCCGGGGACCCGTACGGGGTCGCCCGTCCCCGAACGGGGCCGCTCGCTGGCGGGCGGACCCGCCCGGTGTCGCGTGACCTCGGGCGGACCCGCCCGGGGTCAAATGACCCCGGGCAGGCCTGCCCGGGGCCGCGCCACCCCGGGCAGGTCCCCCTGGGCCGCGCGACCCCGGGGAGGTCCTCCCGGGGTCGCGCGACCCCGGGTGGGGCCCGGGGACCTCCCACCCCAGGGAGGTCCTCTCTTCCGCACAGAAACTAAAAAAAATTTTAAAAAATGACCTCCTCGAGGTCAATTTTACCCCATTTAACCCGTACGGGTCCAAACGACTCTGGGGAGGTTCCTACTTCTATAAATAGACCCTCGGTGGTCCAGAAGGAGGGACAAACTACGATCTACAACCTACACACTTAGAGCATCCAGCACACTTGGAGTTTTTGTTCGTTTGTTTGTTCTGGCTCGCGAGGGGTAAGTCCCCGGGTCTTGTGTATATGCCCCTATGAGGGTATTTTTGTCATTATGCCCCTCAGTGGGCCATGTTGTAAGTTTCTACGTTTTGGGACGACTAAATTACGTAGTTCTGCCCGTATAACGGGGGAATTACAAAAATGTCCTCTCCGGGGCCCGAGAAACAAAAATGTCATGTTCTTTGCAGTTATACCCTGCAACTTTTGTAATTGGGTACTTCCCGCGTTAGTGCGGACTTTTGTACAGCCGATAACTCGCCGACAACTCTTGTACTCAATTGGGTCCTAAATGAATCCAGTGTACTCCACAAATATTTCATGTACACCCATAGGGGAAAATTACGAGAAAACCCCCGACTTGTCAAAATTGCATATATACCCCTCCTTGGGCAAAATTGACACATGTGAGCCTGCTATGAAGCCCTTGTCGCTCCTTCAGCTCGAGGACATTGTCAGCTCAGTCTGACACTCATATGTCACCCCAACCCTAAGTCTATGTAGGGTGGTAAAATTACTAAAATTCCCATGTGACCTAGAAACGGCTTAGCAGTTCCTAAAACTCTCCAGAAAGAGTCTCAGCGCCTTGGGAAGTCAGGAACCCAGTCCTACTTCCGTTCCAGCCCAGAAATTTCAGAAATACCCCTGGGTTGGTAAAATTATCAAAATACCCTCGGGGCGCAGAAAACTTCTCTCTACTTCAAAAATGTCTACAGCTTCCGCATATTTGTGTCTTTACTATTAAATCTTAGGGTTTTGCTCAGATTTAGCCCTAACCCTATTAACATGTTGGTGGTAAATGAGTGGTCATGGAGAGTCTCTCGAGTGAGCCTGCCCTCCCCATCAGAACCTAAGGGGAGGACTTTGGGATTTCTTTGACAGTCAAACAAAGGTGTTCGGACGTTAGGCCGATGTAAATCAACACTGACTACGATCAGTGGGGAGAGGTCCAGCACCTGAACCCAAATCGTCTGATACTATGCGCACCCACAGAATCACCCTCTACTCAGATAAAGGGGGGATGTTTCTTTTCAAAAAGAATAAAATCTATATTTTATCTACGATAAAAAAGGTAGATTTTTGGTCTTGTGTATATGCCCCTATGAGGGTATTTTTGTCATTATGCCCCTCAGTGGGCCATGTTGTAAGTTTCTACGTTCCGGGACGACTAAATTACATAGTTCCGCCCGTATAACGGGGGAATTACAAAAATGTCTTCTCCGGGACCCGAGAAACAAAAATGTCATGTTCTTTGCAGTTATACCCTGCAACTTTTGTAATTGGGGCTACGCCCTACTTCCCGCGTTAGTGCGGACTTTTGTACAGTCGATAACTCGCTGACAACTCTTGTACCCAATTGGGTCCTAAATGAATCCAGTGTACTCCACAAATATTTCATGTACACCCATCGGGGAAAATTACGAGAAAACCCCCGACTTGTCAAAATTGCATATATACCCCTCCTTGGGCAAAATTGACACATGTGAGCCTTCTATGAAGCCCTTGTCGCTCCTTCAGCTCGAGGACGTTGTCAGCTCAGTCTGACACTCATATGTCACCCCAACCTTAAGTCTATGTCGGGTGATAAAATTACCAAAATACCCCTGTGACCTAGACACGGCCTAGTAGCTCCTAAAAACTCTCCAGAAAGAGCCTCAGCGCCTTGGGAAGTCAGGAACCCGGTCCTGCTTCCGTTTCAGCCCAGAAATTTCAGAAATACTCCTGGGTTGGTAAAATTATCAAAATACCCTCGGGGCGCAGAAAACTTCTCTCTATTTCAAAAATGCCTACGGCTTTCGCATATTTGTGTCTTTACTCTTAAATCTTAGGGTTTTGCTCAGACTTAGCCATAACCCTATTAACATGTTGGTGGTAAATGAGTGGTCATGGAGAGTCTCTCGAGTAAGCCTGCCCTCCACATCAGAAGCTAAGGGGAGGACTTTGGGATATCTTTGACAGTCGAACAAAGGTGTTCAGACGTTAGGCCGATGTAAATCAACACTGACTACGGTCAGTGGGGAGAGGTCCAGCACCCGAACCCAAATCGTCTGATACTATGCGGATCACCCTCTACTCAAATAAAGGGGGGGGGTGTTTCTTTTCAAAAAGAACAAAATCTATATTTTATCTACGATAACAAGGGTAGATTTTTCCGTGTCTCACAATTAACAACATGGATGAGGACTTCAGAGTGATGCAGGCATACCGATCTCTACAGGGGTATCCTCCTCAATCGCTGCGGCGTCAGCCTTTGCCACTGGCTCCACAGGAGGAGAGATGGCTAAAGAAAAAGGGCATCAATATGTAGAATGAGGATTAGTATTACAAAGAAAGGAAGACTCATCTAACAAATGATATGGACTCCTGTCCAAGGCAAATATACCTGGAGTCGAGGGCTCGGTGGGGGCGACTATATGGTCAGCAGTGCCTTGCTCCTCCAAAGGTGCCTGGGGTGACCTTGCCGCTATGTCAATCCTTCTAGGCTGGGGGGAAAGCCTTCCCTCCGTTTGATCAACAGCTGTCCAAGTCAAGGGCACAATACAATATCAATATTCTCCAAATATAATGAGCATGTACAAGGGAAAATGTGCAAAATATCTTGTGCACACATGAAGCTTGTGTCCCACCGGACTCTGCAAAGTCGACAGTGCCTGTCAATGGCCCCAAGGCCAAGGGTGGTACTACCCCATCGGGTATCCCCGTTTCGGTGGTCAGAGTCCTCAGATCTCCATTGTAATCTGGTAAGTCAGTGGAAGGCATTGACTCAACGAGTCTGGAAAGCTCATCCAGGGAGGAGGTCGACTTGGTGGCTGCACAACGAGCAACAAAATAAGCCGAAGGGCTCACAAATAAAATATGAGGATGATACAATCCCAAAATTACCTGGGCTCATTCTTATTTCCCCTTCCTCAGAGGAGCTTGATGAAAAGGAAGAAGAGCCTCCACTAGAAGAAGTATCGGAAGGCTCTGTGCTCGATGAGATGCTGGAGCTTCCCCCGCTCGAGGAATCTGAGGATGAAGAACTCCCCTTGCTGGTAGAGGACTCACCCCCTTCTTCGACAACAGGGAGAGTGGGCCGGGCCTCAGGATCCTTTGCAACAGATAAAGCTATATTGGCCAACATACATGCTCTCAAGCACAAAAGGGGAAGGAAAGTGGGGATACGTCTAGGAAAGATGTTTACCCAAACCCTGGGTAGCAGGGGGTGCTGCATCAAGTGTAGGAGAGGCGGCAGTCACCGGTGTGTAATCGTCGGTGGTAGTGTCCAATCCTTCAATGTCCATACTAACATCAGGGATGGACTCGTCGAACTCTAATCCCGCCTCTGTAAAGACATTCCCAGGGCAAGGAGAAAAGCTCATGGCAGCCCGAATCTCAGGAGGAGCTGTATCAAAAAAGAGAGAGGAAGGAGTCAGGTTATAACATTGTATAAACATGTTATAATACTGATTTGAAATAAAACTTTCTTCACTTACTGGAGACGTTCTCCGGAGTGGGAGATTCTTCCCCGGAACGCGGGCGGGCAGCAGGCCGTGTGTGATCCTCTTGGCTTTCAGTGCGGGGCCTCTTCTCAGGAGCATGGACCTCCATGGGAGTAGCACCTAAAGAAGTCTCTCGCGGGAGAATACCGCCCTCCTGGCTGCTGGTGTGATCTGCAAATAATAGAAGATTGCATGTGATGAGCATCTTAGATTGCAGAACAGAAAATAAGACAGAGCTAAAGTAAGTCAGCTTATACTTGGCGCCCCTATGATCCTCTCGGGTTTTAAGATGATCTACTCGGGCTTCAGTCAGAGAACCCGAGCCACCTTCTTGACAATGTCCAAGATAGCATTGGGGGTGGCAGCCACCTCCAGATCTGAAATATACTCCACCGGATCGGCACAGCCCACTGCATTGATTATATGGGCCCTCCACTAAGTGCTGCCTGCAAATGCTCTCTCAGGGACTGACTCTGATAACTAGGACTTCCTCTTCATACCACAGGAGGTCTTTAAATCCTTCCACCAGGAATAAGACACTGAAGATCCAGGGGTCGCCCTCTGACGGGAAGACCCAGAAGTGGAAGCTGCTACTGGTGCACTCCTCAAGGGCTTCAAAGCCCCAACATACTGGCTCCTGTCTACAGGAATGGGGAGCCCCTCCTCCCTCCAGCGAGCCTCTATCTCGCGGATGGCTCGAGCAGCCCCAGAAAAGTGAGACTTGACGAACTCGGCGTCAAGAAATAGGGGAGGCAGGTCCTCTCTCCTCAGACGTCTCTCCTCAGCAGCTCGGATAGCGTCGGCACGCTGTCTGAACACATTACTGACCTTGAGCCACCAACGCGCATAGTGTATGTCAAAGTGACCCTTGCGCGTCTGTTCGGGAATGGGATAATCCTCTTTCACATCATGAAAGAGGAAAGACTGCTAAGCAGCTGCAACCAGGTGGACATCTCTCTGTCTGTACTGTCGAAGGGCCAGAGGGAAGTCTGCATTCGGGGGAATGGCCTGATCGTACCCGAAATTCCTGGCAAATCGGTGTGGATAATACGGCTCGAGAACTGCTGTACTGGAACGGCGGTAAACGAGAACCCCATGCCGTATACAAACCACCCACTCGGCCAGTGCATGGGAAGAGGGCAAAGCCCAGGAAGACAACCTGCAGGCAACTGTCTCGCCCTGTTGCTCTAGGTAGGGACGGTATAGGTGGGAGCTGTGGTCGAAGTCCAAACTCTCGCCCCTCCCAGTATGGAGAAAAGACAAAGCACGGCGGGCACTGGCTAGCTGTAAAACTGCATCCTGGTCCGGGTGACCAGCGAAGGCGAAGATGAGCGGAGCAGCTGGGTTATCAACCCGTGTCCTATGCGAAAGCTCTGGTAACAGCAAACCAGCCCATGCACTCAAATAATGAGTGGGCATCAGAATACTCTTGTCTCTGGGCGACAAGTGTGAAGTCAAAGCTCCGAAAGAGTGGTAGATGTTCGCCAATGCGGCTGGAGCAATAGCAACCCTGCGCCCACACGCCATCAGGCAAGCCGGGTAGATCACCTTTGCCCTTAGAATTCTCTCTTCTCTAGGAGGGATCACAAAGCTGGCCAGTCAGTAGGCCAAGTAAGCTGCCAAGTACGTCAGCGGCGACAGCTCTCTCGAGTTCCACCCCTGTGCTGGGGCGGGCAAGTGACGCGTGTGTGAAGCAAACCTCAACACGACCTCCCTTCACTACTCCCAGGTCATGCCAGAAGAAGCGAACTCTTCATAAAAGTAGTAGGGACCACTGTAAAAATGCATCACCCAGGCATTCAATGTCACTCTCGGTGTGCAGGCAGCTTTCTCTTTTCCTACGAGGGCTAGGTCCCTCTAGGTTTTCATCAAGTATCTGAAGCAGTAAGGAAGGAGATACCGGCTGGCTCCATCTGAAGCACTGAGATGCAATTCATCCAAGGACAGCTTCTCGTAGGGTTGTCCACAAACTGGCAGTTTAGAAATCCTGTGAAAAGCCCATAGGTCTAGTGAAGTCTCTCCCTCAGCGGTGAGAATGTGTTCCAGCGCCGGTTGAACCTCTCAGCCAAGGCCTGGATCAACCTTGTGTGGCAGGGATAGGAGTACAATGCTGCGGTCACTGCGTGGCGGATCCCCGCCCTATCGAGCACTGCTCTGTAAACCGTCAGAATACCCCACAACCATTCTGTCGCACCTCGATGATAGCAATGGGAAGGAGTGGCGGCCCATCTCCCATACCAGCTGGGAGTTTTCTGTGCCAATATCCTCTCCAATAAGCAATCATGATCATAATCATCATGTACAAAAGCAGCACCAGAGGGAGTCAGAAACATCCCATCCATTATAACATTCGCGGCCTTGTGATGCCCATATAAATGCCAAACGGTTGGTGAGGATGGCCCCACTCGAATTGCAAAGTTGTCAAAATCCCTGAAGAAGCCCAGACTCTTCTGATCAGGATATTGCCTCTGTCGCACAAAGCCCTTGGGGAAGCTCGGATAGGAAAAGGTACAAGTGCTTTGCATGTTGTCCCTCCCGAGCAATATAGCCCGCTCGAGACGACGCCTCTCTCCTGCCAAGCGGGAATCATCGGCCTCCACATTAAGAGGCACAAAACTTTGGATAAAAGATAAGAGATGTCGGTCCAGTGGAAAATGGGATGGATATCCTCCTGAGCGGTCATATACATCATAATTGTCAAGGCGACAAGGCGACCAAGGCGAGCTTGGGGTCCTCGAGTGCCTAAGTGCTTAGGCGCCTGCCTAAGCGGCGCTTAGGCGTCAAGTTCATAAAAAATATTATCATTAATATATACGTAATTTTTTATATAAAAATTAATCATGATTATTACAAATATGGGAAACAACACTAGTATGAATATAGAAATTAAAATTAATAGAAATGACATTGCAATAAAATATCAAAATTTATTTTGAGATAAAATTAACAATAAAAATTGGACTTTCAGAATGAATAAAATACTAACCTGATGTTTGCCAATTTCTTCCAAAAATATGTAAATCATACTCGAAATAACATACATATAATATAAAGTAGATACGAAAAGAAAAGACATCTCCCATTATCACATACAATCAATAATATAGTAAACAAACACATAACTAGGGAAGTACTATAAATGACCAATGTAAAAAAAATAAGACATACAAAATTCAAATTATAATTTAAAATACTTTATAAACAAATTAACCCCATTATTAATTGAAAGGGGGGAAGGCAGGATAGAGAGAGAGGGACTGAGAGAGATAGTTGCGAACTGTGTGTGTGTGAGAGAGAGAGAGAGGAGGAAGGGTGGGGGAAAGAGAGGAGGAAGGGTGGGGGAAAGAAGAGATAGACAGACAGAGGGAGGGGGCAGGAGAGAGAGAGAGGGTGGGTCTCATTGTGAGTGTGAGAGAGAAATAGAGAGAGGGTTTTAGAGTGTGGAGCCCGAACTCGCCATCGTGCGCCCTCGCACGCGGATCGACCTGTGCGGTCAGGTCGCGGGGTTCGACCTGCTCGGTAAGGTCGCGGGGGTCAAGGGGGCAGCGTCTCTTACGGGGGTTTCCGGGGGCAGAGCCCCCGGAAGAAAATTTCTATTTATAACAGGGGAGAAGAGGGAGACGAAGCTAGCAGAGGGCCGCCTAGGCGCCGCTTTGGGCGCCTAGGCCGCCCAAGCGGCGCCTAGGCGGCGCCTTTTTCGGGCTCAACAAGGCGTGGGGGCGCCTTGTAGTAAAAAAACCGCCTGCTCGTCTAGGCGCCGCTTAAGCGGCGCCTAGGCGGGTGCCTTAACAACTATGATATACATAGGCCCTCTGTCTCCTCATAATGCGAGAGACATAAATAGCACCCTCAGCGGCAACAGTCTCCTCAGTTGGGCCCTCAGTGACCCAAGTAAACCCGCGGTCCACCGCGTCAAAACCCTCAGAGGTAATGCTACGAGGAGGGAATGGTGGCATGGGTCTGTTGGATTAGGTGGAATGTCAAACTAGAGGGGAGGGGTGAATAGGTTGACCCTTTAAAATATTCTATGCACGATCACACACGAATTATGGTGCAGAATGATAGAGATAAGATCAATAACTAAACAGCAATGAAAATCGTGCCTAATCAAACATCTAACGAAGGGAGAATAATAAGAGAAATCAAACCACACAGTGTACGCAGATTTTTATGGTGGTTCGGTCTCCCTGTGGAGACCTACGTCCACCCCTCACTTAACCAGTGAGGATCCCTGCTGAGCTTTACAGCTTAGCTACACCGAGGAAAAAGCTTCCTCACATACACCGCTGAGCATTACAGCTTGGCTTAACCAGAGAAACAGATTCTCTAACCCGCTGACAAACAGCTTGCAGGCAACACGCCCAATGACCCTTGATCCAAGCACAGTCTGCTGGATCAACCCCTCCCTCTACTCAAACCAGTACGAGGGAGAAACAGTATAATAGAGTTCAAAATGGTAAGACAAATAAGAAAACGAAACCACTTAGTAAAAGAAGGAATAAACTCAGGTCTGTGAAGCAGCCGAAGCTCGGCCTTGAATTCAGAGTTCTGGAGGAAGAAGCTTCAATGATCGTCTGATCTTCTTCTTCCAAAATGTAGACGAGCTTCCCAAAGAACGCTGCTCCTTGATCTCACTACTATCTTCAGCAGATCGACATCGGAAGAAGATAAACTCCCTGTTTCTCTCGTGATTCTCTTCCTCAGCCTTGTCCACAGCAAACTTCGAAAGGCTCCTTCTCCTCTGCTATTCGGCAAAATTCCCGCGCTCATTTCCAGATCCATGGATATATACATCTAGTGGGCCCCAACCAGATATTCTGGTTAGCCCCCTGATTGCTCCGTGTAGAGCCTTCTGGAATCGCGAGGGAAAAAATAGATCGCAATCACTTTTGGCTGATGTGGCCTTTGACGTCACTTGCGACTGGGGTCCACCCAACTGATCTCGGAAGTTCCCGTTGGCGTCAACCCATTGAGTCCACAGGGTTGACGCAGCCTTGAAATCTCTCATATGGCTTTGATAGTAAGACAGGATGCGTTGACGCCTGGGGTCACTGCGTCAACCCACTGAACTGACCCGGAGTTGAATTCTCATCAGACTCAACTGCTGCGTCGACGCTGTCATGCAATAGCGTTGACGCACTGCGGTATTCCAGTGAACCATTAACTCTGCTTTATTAACTGCTGCGTCGACGCTGCTCTACTGTTGCGTTGACGCATTGGAGTAGTTCTGAAGAAGCCTCTGCTTCTTAAGTGGATGAGTTGACGCAGCACTTAGCGTGGAGTTAACGCAGTGAAGAGTATCTGTGAATGCATCTTCAACTGATGCGTGGACGCTTTGAACTCCAGCGTCGACCCTATTCCTTTCTTGCATTAAGAATGAAATCAAACGAAAGCGTTATTGAATCAAGATTTAATTCAACATTTGAGTTGAGTACAACATTCACATCTCATGGTTGTCATCATCAAAACCAGGGGCACAACAATCTCCCCCTTTTTGATGATGGCAACTATGAGGTGAATGCCATTGCATCTAAACAAACATGTTTATTCAGATCAAGCAAGAAATTTCAGATCAACAAGAATTCAATTCAGTGACTGAAGCAAACATCAATTTTGTCATTCATTTAAGTTCAGGGTTTTACATCATAGACACAGACAAAAAGAAGGAAACTTTTAGTCAGTCAACATATTTGATGCAGATGCAATGTAGCTCTAGTCTAGACTCCAGCTTGAGTTCATGATTCTCCCCCTTTGACATCATCAGGAAGGGGAGTAGATGAGGAAGCCTGAAGTATAGTTGCAGGCACAATATCCAACTGTTGCTGAAGCTGAGCTATGGAAGCTGCCATAGTGTCCATCCTTTTAGAAAGCAGCTGATCTCTGTTCACCATAAACTTGTGGTATTCTTTGAGCTTAGTAGAAATACCATCAAACCAGTTGAGCAGTATATCAAACAGATAGTCCACCTGAGCTTTCTGCTGAGATCCCCATTCAGGTGCAGAGGAGGATGCTTCAGTTGGTGGAGGGCAGTATACATCACGCTGATCTTCAACTGTGGGTGGGAAATTTTCTTTTAGAATGTGCAGCACATCCACCACCTCATCACCTACCAAAGTGGTTATTTCAAACAGTCTAGTGATGTCCTGACCAAAGGATGTAATCTTGTCAAACAAAGTTTGAACTTGGGCACTGAACTCATTGTTCTTGTCAATTAGGGTGGAATATTTCAAGTTCAACTTGGACTGGTTTTCCCTGACATCATAGTTGTATGTCTGTACACTTTGTATCCTGTGCAAACATTGTTGATGCACGTTTTGTAAGTTTCGCATGACTGAACCAGCTTTCTGACAGGCTTGAAGAAGAGATTCCATAAATTCATGAAGCTTCTTGTCTGACTTGAATTTATCACGTGTAAATTTTTCCCATCTGCTGTCTAATTTCTGTTCAAGGTGTGACAGCCTCATATCCGTTGTTGAACTTAGGTGCATTATGGAGGAGTCAATACTCTTGAATTTTGTTTCCAAAAATTGAATGAGAGTAGGATTGATACTAGAAAAATCATTCTGAGAGTTGGCTGGAATGTCCTCAGAAGAAGATGCAGGTCCTCTTGGTGGAGAGGGTTCCGGAAGAGGACCTTGTACTATGACAAGTTCTCTGGAAGTAACAGGAAGCACAGGAGTATCATCTTGTACAGTGTACTCATCCTGGATGTTACTGAACTCTTGATATTCCATGCCAGTTGAGCTAGTCTCAGGTCTATCTGCCCTAGCTTCTGGTCTTACCATTCTGTTTGGACTGGCCTCTTGCTGGGGTTGAGTTTCAGTTCTGGCTACATGACCAGTCTCCATTGAGGTAGTCACTGGTTTCTGACTTGGTAGAATCCTGACTGGCTGTCCATTTATAACTTTAAATCCCATGAACTTCTGAATGTAAGAAAGGGAGTATATGTTCCCTTTAGGGATGATCAGTTTCTTCTCAGAACCAAAATCTACTCCAACTTTTCGAAAAATGGCAGTCAATGGAGCAGCATAAGGGAGTGTTCTGGATTGTGTCAAGCAAGAACCCATAGTCTGAATAACTACATCAGACAGTGAAATGTGTATTCTTTTCAGCATACAGTATAGTAAAAATCTCTGCATCTCAGTGACGCGTTCTCTACCACTACTTTGAGGTGTGATTATTGATGTGCACATATGGTGGAGCAGTCTATTCAATGGAGGGAACTGATTTTCTTTAAGACTGGATAAGTAAGTTTCCCTGACGGCTGAAGGATCACTAGGTTTGTCAGTCAGGAGAGCATAGGCATCATGTTCATCAAACTCAAAGCTATGTAGCTGAACCCCATTCATGGGAATTTTCCAAGCTCCGGCAAACAATTTATTTGTTAATTCGAAACTAACATTCCTGACAGTTGATGAAAGTTTCGGAATATGAGGTTCATACTTCAAATTGTGGTAGAATTCTCGGACCAGGGTGGGGTAATAGACCTTATGAGTTGTAACGAAAGACCACCAGCCCTGATAATCCAAGGTAGAAAATAGTTGCGAAAAAACTTCAAGCAATTCATGGTCGGTAGCAACAATATACCGTGAAATAAGAACTTTCAGAGGTTCTTCCACGTTGACGGTAAGAGAGGGATCAGAAGACCTTGCATGAGAGTTGTCCGCACCTTTCTTTCCCGTCGCAGCACCTGAAGATGGAACCTGCTCTTCTGTCCTGACATTAGATACCTTTCTCTTTTTGGTTGGCGGGCTGGGATGAAGACTGCGTTTCCGAAGAGGTAACGCTATCTCTTTGCCTTTCCGTTTCCTTGGAGCTGAAGGAGACGGTTTCTCTGTTGAGGGATCTGCCAAGCCCTTGTCTTTGCCCTTTTTCCTTGTTGCCCTTGTCTTTGCCGGCGGGCTTTTCTCTTTTCCTTGTTGTGGTGGTGGAGCTGACACAGACGGTGTTTCCTTCATCGTATATTTGGTGCGAGGCTCAATCCTGCCCGTAGCAAAGAGGGGATCTCTCTTCTGTAGACCCTTCTTGTTCTTCCCCTTATTCTGTTGTTCCGGAGGCGCCATGGCAGCGAGAGACAAATGGGAACAGGAAGGGTGAAGATTGAGAGAAAGAACGGAAGAGGCAGGGTGGAGAGATTCAGAAAGGTAGAAACCCACTAGGTTTTGGAAGAGGCGGAGGCGACTGCAGCGTTTACGCTGCGGGGTTTTATATAAGAAGACCATTCACTTTTCGATTCAAAAAGGGTACACCGGTTCACTGTGCTGAACCGGAATGGGATGTAAATGGAGTAAGTAAATGACTGCGTTGACGCTGTAAGGCACTGCGTCGACGCCACCAAAGTAAAATAGTGTAAAGTGGACAGTAGATAGTGAAGTCCCACAGTATTTAGGCATTCTTAAGACAAAGAAGTTGTGAAGAGATGAAATGACATTCGGGGATTTTTAATCGATAAAATTCAAGTTCCCCTATAAGATATTATGATGAGAGATTATGAGAGCCCTAAATCCATATAACGATGTGGAGTAAGATAATCTTAAGACTTTGAGAAAAATCCTTGAATAAGAAGAGCATGATTATGGAATGAGGATTGAACAATTTTCACACATGGAACTTTCTCAAATCATATCCCTAGAATGTTCAATTTCAAGATACCCTTATGGTTGTGAATTTAACATGAATTGAGGATAAACTCAAAAGGATTTTATTTTTGAGCTTCAGGTCAACCCCAAGTATAGCTAGCCTTTTGACACAGGTGCACATGTTTATCAGACACCAGAGTCCCCGGCTACTTAGCATAGCTTACTATTCTGCATACCTGAAACAGAGTTGGCAACTCACATCATGACATGCCTTGTAGCACTTCATTGGTGCATGAAGGTAGTTTCTCAGTGGAAAGTAACCATTGCTCTGCACTGAATTATTTTTCTTTTAAAATAGAGGTAACAGCCCACATCATGACATGCTCATTTGCACTTCATTGGTGCATAGAGATAGTTTCTCAGTGAAGTCTTGCCATTGCTCTACAATTTATGATATGAATCATTGTATATATAGGGTATGTTTCTTAAGCTTTTATTAACCCTGAACTGAGTTTAAGAACAATACAGATGTTAAATTCATTTTGCACAAAGGTCTCTTTACTATTGATCATAATAGTTCAAGAAATGAGGAGTTCTCAGTTTTATTAAATGGTTCTGAACCTATTCCATATGCACAGCACTTTAGCGTTCACGAATTTTTATCGTTCAAAGAACAGAAGATTTATAAAACTCCAACCATTAATATAGCCTAGAGACAGTCAATAATAATCATCACATCTTATAAGGGAATTATCATTTTAGCTCCCCCTGAATCTATGACATCAATTCACATTTCAGATCTCAAGAAACTTCCTTCATACTCAAGATTGAGTGGTTCTTCACTACAAGTTGAAACACTGAATGTGGAAGCAACAGGATTGATGAGAAGTTGAGAAGACAAGCTGAGGTACTCGAAGATTTCAACAGAAGGCTGTACAGACTTGGCCAAAACATCAATGAATAGACTTGAAACGCTTGAAGGCCACAGGACAGTGTATAGACTTGGAAGGTTCTCCAATGTACAGACTTGGAAATGGCTGTATAGACTTGAATCAATGTGAACGATGTATAGACTTTACGAATGGCTTGAAACACAGACACATTGTCAGTGTATAGACTTGTACAGTGCTGCCAATGCATAGACTTGCTATGGATGTATGGACTTTGAAGATGCAAGCGATGTACAGACTTGGGGTTCAACTGTGGATGTATAGACTCTGAAGAAATGAGGCGATGTGTAGACTTTGAGGTTCAACAGTGGATGTATAGACTTGGATGCCCAGCGCCAATATAGAGAAGGATATGTGAGATCCAAACTTTAGAGTTGCAGTACCCTTCTGAATACATCCAATCAATTCCAGCAACTGTTTTCAGAAAATTTCTGTCAGTGCGTTGACTCAACCTGATGACTACGTTTACTCACTCAACCAATCAGATCAATTTTCAGTCTGTTTCCAGAAGATGTTTTTCAGTGTTGACTCAGTCTCATAAACCAATCTTCAGATACCCAGACAGCTGACTCTAACAGAACGGAATTGCACTCCTTAGCGTGTAAAGTCTGATGCAAACTAACCCTCCATTTATTCATGACAGATAGTATGAATGAAAATGCAATTGTTGACATGATGGGTTTTTATTAATGATGGGTATTTATTCAACATGAGTTATTAAGCAGATAAGCTCAAAACTAAACTCCCCCTAAATCTGTGACTTATTTAGAAAACAGAAATTTGCAACTCAAGCAGGACGTGCAATCAATTTATTTTTAGGCAAAGTTAATCAGACAAGTTTCATGGAAGAATTCAAGCAATCAATTTAGGCAACAAAATGAGGATTGCACAAACCAAGCTCTCTCCTAAGACAAGAGAATCTTTCATTATTCAGTGGCTTGGTGAAAATATCAGCAAGTTGATGTTCAGAGTCTACAAAGATCAATTTAAAGCTACTTTTATTTACTTCATCTCGCAAGAAGTGATGCCTTATTTCGATATGTTTGGTCCTAGAGTGTTGGATGGGATTCTTTGCCAGGTTAATGACACTTGTGTTATCACACAATATTGGGACACAACCAAGATCAGTTTGATAATCCTAGAGTTGGTGTTTGATCCACAACACTTGAGTGCCACAACTCCCTGCAGCGACATATTCTGCCTCTGCAGTGGATAGTGCCACTGAGTGTTGTTTCTTGGATGCCCAAGAAACCAAACACCCTCCCAAAAATTGACAATAGCCACTTGTGTTTTTCCTGTCAAGTTTGCATCCAGCATAGTCTGCATCTGAGTATGATACCAGATCAAAAGTACAAGATGCAGGATACCAAATCCTTAAGTCTCGAGTTCCAGCAAGGTATCGAAAAATACGCTTGACAGAAATCAAGTGGGATTCTCTAGGATCAGACTGAAACCGAGCACACATACAAACACAAAATTGGATGTTTGGCCTTGATGCAGTAAGATAAAGGAGTGATCCGATCATACCTCGATAAGTTTTTGCATCTACTTTTGTACCTTTCAGATCTGCATCCAAACTTGTATTGGTGCTCATGGGTGTGCTGATTGCCTTAAGAGTTTCCATCTTATATTTCTTCAGAAGTTCAGAGACGTACTTTGCCTGGTTGATGAAGCATCCATCCTTGCATTGGGTGATTTGTAGACCTAGAAAAAATTGTAACTCACCCATGAGACTCATCTCAAATTCTGTGGTCATCAAATTTGCAAAATCCTCACACATGCTTGGTTTAGTGGAACCAAAAACTATATCATCAACGTAGATTTGAACCAGAATAATGTCATTATTTCTCACCTTGGTAAATAGAGTTTGGTCCACTTTACCTCTTGAATATCCTTTCTCAGTGAGGTATGAGCTGAGTCTATCATACCATGCTCGAGGTGCCTGTTTTAGCCCATAGAGAGCTTTGTCTAATCTGTAAACATGGTCAGGGCAATCCATAGATTCAAAACCAGGGGGTTGTTCAACATACACCTCTTCTTTTATTAACCCGTTGAGAAATGCACTTTTTACATCCATTTGATGGAGTTTTATTCCATGACAACATGCATATGCAAGTAATAATCTGATAGCTTCTAATCTAGCTACTGGTGCAAAGGATTCTTCAAAATCAATGCCAAATTCTTGGTTATATCCTTGTGCAACCAGTCTTGCTTTATTTCTTATCACAATTCCATTTTTATTTTGCTTGTTTCTAAAGACCCATTTAGTTCCAATTACTGAAAGTTCATTAGGTCTTGGCATAAGGTGCCACACTTTATTTCTTTTGAATTGATTTAATTCCTCATGCATTGCATTTATCCAACAATCATCTTTCAGGGCATCAGTTATATTTTTTGGTTCAATTTGAGATATAAGAGCTAAGTTGTCCATTTCTTCAATGATTCTAAAATGAGATCTAGTTATGGTAGGATCATGCAGATTACCAATAATGCTTGATAGAGGATGGTCTTTTAGCATTCTAACATTGGTCAAGGAGTTACCTTCATTGACATCTGCATTACCTCTAGTACTTGATTCTGCTAGATCCTCATTTGACCTTGGCTCTTCCTCTTGAGTGTGTTGTTCTTCCTTTTCTTCAAGAAACTCACCATCATCTTTGTCCCTGCAAGATAGTTCATTTTCAGATTTGACATCCATTTCATCAAAGATGATATGAGGAGATTCTTCAACAGATTGAGTTTTAATGTTCAGGACTCTATAGGACCTAGAGTGATTTGAATAACCTAGAAATATGGCTGGTTCACTCTTAGGTTCAAATTTATCTAAGTCCCGTTTGTTATTATTTTGAACAAAGCATTTAGATCCAAAAACTCTGAAGTGAATAACAGATGGTTTCTTACCTTTCAACAGCTCATATGGAGTCTTTTTGGACATAGGTCTTACCATTGCCCGGTTTACAATGTAGCAAGCTGTGTTTACAGCCTCTGCCCATAGCTTCCTTGGGAGTTGTCCTTCAATCAGCATGGTCCTAGCCATTTCAACAAGAGTTCTGTTTCTTCTTTCCACCACTCCATTCTGTTCAGGAGTTCTTGGAGATGAGAATTTGTGAGATATTCCCATTGCCCTGCAAAAATCATCGAATTCTGAATTTCCAAATTCTCCTCCATGATCTGACATGATAGATGAAATAGAGTACTTACCATCCTGCTGAATTTTCCTGAAGAATGCCTGAAATTCTTCAAATGCGTCATTCTTATGAGTTAAAAAGAACACCCAAGTAAACCTAGAAAAATCATCCACCAGAACAAATCCATACCTATTGCCACTCAAACTTGCTGTTCTTGTGGGTCCGAACAAATCCATGTAAACAAGTTCATGAGGTCTAGAAGATTGGTTTTCAATTCTGGATTTAAATGATTTTCTAGCATGCTTGCCTTGAGTGCATGCATTACAAATTTTGTCATTTTGCTTAAATGAAATATCAGGCAGACCATTCACCATGTTGAATTTGGCTAATTTATGCATGACACTATAGCTAGCATGACCTAGTCTACGATGCCACAGCCAAGCCAGTTCACTTTTATTCACAGCTAGACAAAGATTGTTATGAGCAGGATCATCTAGATCTACCATGTACATGTTATTTATTCTTTTTCCAGAGAATTTTACACTTTCAGACTTCTTTTCAATAATGGTGCATGCATGAGAATCAAACACAACTTTGTGCCCCCTATCACACAATTGGCTTATGCTAAGAAGATTGTATTCTAAACCTTCAACAAGTAACACATCATCAATAGAGTTAAGAGGAGTTTTGCCAACTTTACCTTTTCCAATTATTTTACCTTTATTGTTTCCCCCAAACGTGACATGTCCTCCTTCTTTCTCAACTAGGAGACAGAATTTTGCCTTATCGCCCGTCATGTGCCTTGAGCAGCCATTGTCGAGGTACCATCTATTGTGTACAGCTGCAAGGCACTCCTGCAAGTCACATCAACCAAGAGATTTTGGAACCCAAATACACTTGGGTCCCATCAGACCATATGATTGTGTCAAGTAAGACAGCATGCTTTTGGGAATCCAGATCTGTTGTTTTGAGGGTTTTCGAGATGTGGGGTTCATAGATTTGAAATTCTTCTGATTGGATTGGGGTACCGTTTGGAATGACCTCTTTGAACCAATTCTGTTATTAGAGAGGTATGAGGTTTTGTTCTCATTCTTATTCCAATATTTATTGTGACTCCAAGACTCATTAGGGAACCTAGAATGTGAAGTTCTGTAAGAATACTGAATTCTTGATGGCATGTAGGTTCGCTGCGTAGACCCTGTCATATGATTGCGTTGACTCATCCAGTTAATCTTTCTGTCATATGGGTTCTGGTACATAGGGTGTGTCGACGCACTGAAGTGGCTGTGTCGACTCATTCTCATGTTTCTCAAGGAATGTCCACTGGGGAAGGGTGTATGCGTTGACCCAGTGCGGACACTGCGTTGACGCGCCCAAGGATTTGATCTAGCATTGTTTCTGTAAAACCCTTGGTACATGGGATGAGTGGACGCATGATTCTCAGTGTGTTGACGCATCTGTTGGGTACCAGTCCTATGACTCCATGAATTTCTATGTTCTTGATGCTGGGTTGATGAGCTAGGGTCTATAGGCTGACCTGAGTATTTACTTCTGAACTTGGGCACATTCTTATGGTGATTGGCATTAACGGTATCATACATTTTCTCTTTGCCCTTTTCTTTTCTGATTTCATCTGTCTGTTTTACTTCTTCTTGAATTTTCTCACAAGTCTTCTTTTCAGACACTTGGCTCTGCTCATATGTGCCTTGTTCAGAAACAAAAGTTATGAATCTAGTTCCTAGATCCTTCTTCTTGGTTGGATTATAACCAAGTCCTTCTTTTCCGAAATTACTTTTTATTCCCGTGACAGCTTCAAGATTATTTTTACCTTGAGTTAATTTCTCAAGAGAGGTTTGTTTGCTTGAATTTTCATCTTCCAGTTTCTTCAAATTTTCTTGGAATTCCTGATTTACTCCTTTAATGGCTTTATACTTTTCTTCAGCAATTTTCACATCATTCTCCAATTTTTGCATTTTGAGTTTCAGGTCATCCTGAATTTTCAGCAAATATTCGTTTTCCCTATTCGTTTCTATCAATTGATCTCTCTGTTGGTCACTTTCATCAAGAGATTTTCTTAAACTGGTTATTTCAGCTTCTAGGGACTTGATTTTATCATTCAATGAGTTTTCTTGATTAGTCAGATTATTCTTTTTCTTGAGTGATTTATTTTCTTTCTTCACATGATCATACTTATCTAGCAGTTCATTGAATGCTTCTTCCCAATCACTACAAGAGAAGTTTTCAGAAGAAGAAGTTACCTCATCTTTATCATCTCCTTTAGCCATGAAACACAACTTGACATCGCTCTCTTCTTCAGAAGTGCTTTCTTCTTCATTTTCATCTTTCTCCTCATCACTCCACGTGCTTATCATGGCCTTGGGCTTCTTGTTCTTCCATTTGGGTTGAACTTTCTTCACATTCTCTGGACATTCAGATTTTATATGTCCTTGTTTCCTGCATTGATAGCATACAACCTTGTCAGATTTCCTAGAATTTTCTGATTTGAATTTTGAACTCTTTCTTACCTCTGGTCTTCTGTTGTTTCTGAATTTACCTTCCTTCCTTAGAAACCTCCTGAATTTTCTAGTAAGCATTGCTATCTCACCTGAGTCATCATCTGAGGTAGATGAATGACTGTCATCTGAGCTATCCTTGCTACTTGGTCCTGCCTTCAATGCAAGAGACTTTTTCTTTTTCACATCCTCATCAGTCCTTTTGAAGTTCAGCTCATAGGCCATCAAAGATCCGATAAGCTCATCAGGAGTAGTGGTAGGAAGGTTCCTAGATTCCTCAACAACAGTGGCCTTGGTGTGCCAAACTGGAGTTAGTGATCTAAGAATCTTCCTAACCAATTCGTAATCTGTGTAAGCCTTTCCTAGACCTTTAAGACCATTCACTAATAGGGTTAGTCTGGCATACATTTCAGATATGTTTTCCTCTGGTTTCATCCTAAAAGCTTCATACTCAGAAATTAGCATATTGGCTTTTGTCTCCCTTACCTCGGACGTACCTTCATAAATCACTTGGAGTCTGTCCCACATTTCCTTGGCACTGGCACATGAAGATACTCGTGAAAACTCCATAGGGTGCAATGAACATTGCATGATATTCATAGCTTGCCAATTGACATTAGACTTCCGAATCTGCTCCTTCACCCACAGTTCTTCATCTCCTTCTATCTGATATGGTCCCTTGCTCACGACTCTCCAAATCTCATGGTCCTGAGCTCTTAGAAAAACCTGCATCCGATTTTTCCAGTACGCATAGTTAGTGCCATCAAAGAGGGGTGGCCTATTCACTGCATACCTTTCAGGCATGAACCCCTTGTTTTCCATTCTACCAAATCTCTCTGGGTTGTTAGACCCTTGACAAGAGAGCCGAGCTCTGATACCACGTGTTGGATTAGGTGGAATGTCAAACTAGAGAGGAGGGGTGAATAGGTTGACCCTTTAAAATATTCTATGCACGATCACACACGAATTATGGTGCAGAATGATAGAGATAAGATCAATAACTAAACAGCAATGAGAATCGTGCCTAATCAAACATCTAACGAAGGGAGAATAATAAGAGAAATCAAACCACACAGTGTACGCAGATTTTTATGGTGGTTCGGTCTCCCTGTGGAGACCTACGTCCACCCCTCACTTAACCAGTGGGGATCCCTGCTGAGCTTTACAGCTTAGCTACACCGAGGAAAAAGCTTCCTCACATACACCGCTGAGCATTACAGCTTGGCTTAACCAGAGAAACAGATTCTCTAACCCGCTGACAAACAGCTTGCAGGCAACACGCCCAATGACCCTTGATCCAAGCACAGTCTGCTGGATCAACCCCTCCCTCTACTCAAACCAGTACGAGGGAGAAACAGTATAATAGAGTTCAAAATGGTAAGACAAATAAGAAAACGAAACCACTTAGTAAAAGAAGGAATAAACTCAGGTCTGTGAAGCAGCCGAAGCTCGGCCTTGAATTCAGAGTTCTGGAGGAAGAAGCTTCAATGATCGTCTGATCTTCTTCTTCCAAAATGTAGACGAGCTTCCCAAAGAACGCTGCTCCTTGATCTCACTACTATCTTCAGCAGATCGACATCGGAAGAAGATAAACTCCCTGTTTCTCTCGTGATTCTCTTCCTCAGCCTTGTCCACAGCAAACTTCGAAAGGCTCCTCCTCTGCTATTCGGCAAAATTCCCGCGCTCATTTCCAGATCCATGCATATATACATCTAGTGGGCCCCAACCAGATATTCTGGTTAGCCCCCTGATTGCTCCGTGTAGAGCCTTCTGGAATCGCGAGGGAAAAAACAGATCGCAATCACTTTTGGCTGATGTGGCCTTTGACGTCACTTGCGACTGGGGTCCACCCAACTGATCTCGGAAGTTCCCGTTGGCGTCAACCCATTGAGTCCACAGGGTTGACGTAGCCTTGAAATCTCTCATATGGCTTTGATAGTAAGACAGGATGCGTTGACGCCTGGGGTCACTGCGTCAACCCACTGAATTGACCCAGAGCTGAAATCTCATCAGACTCAACTGCTGCGTCGACGCTGTCATGCAATAGCGTTGACGCACTGCGGTATTCCAGTGAACCATTAACTCTGCTTTATTAACTGCTACGTCGACGCTGCTCTACTGTTGCGTTGACGCATTGGAGTAGTTCTGAAGAAGCCTCTGCTTCTTAAGTGGATGAGTTGACGCAGCACTTAGCGTGGAGTTAACACAGTGAAGAGTATCTGTGAATGCATCTTCAACTGATGCGTGGACGCTTTGAACTCCAGCGTCGACCCTATTCCTTTCTTGCATTAAGAATGAAATCAAACGAAAGCGTTATTGAATCAAGATTTAATTCAACATTTGAGTTTAGTACAACATTCACATCTCATGGTTGTCATCATCAAAAGCAGGGGCACAACAGGGTCTATTCGTTCTCCGTATATAGTGATCATCGGCGCCCCCAACCCCGGGCCTCCGGGAGGCCTCTCTGCTTCTGCTTTGGCGAGCCATGACTGTAGAAGCTAAAAAAGCCAAGAGCAAGGAGGAACAATGAGTAACCAAGCTCAGTCAAAGATCAAATCAGCATATGGACAACAATAAAAATATTGAGCAGTCCTGCAAAGCCCCATTATGTCAATGCACTCGGGGGTTAGCAAAAAAAAACCATGCAAGACATGGGCCACCCGCCCCCGCCTCCGGTTTTGACGGATGTCCCGTGGGAGGCATTTGTTGCACCCACTATTTATCTCGGATAAATCGGGACATTACTCTCGACCTAGTCGGGGTTCTCTATTCGGCGTATCGCCGCTCCGTGGAATATTTTCACACATCGGGATTTTGCAGCCCGTCTATTTCTGCAATTATGGATTCCTCGTAGCAAGCAGAGTGATCAGACACCGGGTTAAAACCACCACGATTGTTAGGATCGCGTGGTTCCAGGCGAAACCCTAGAGATGGGAGGTTTTTATCCCTCAGACACTCGACATGAACAAAGAAAACCTCGTGACGAGAAGAGGAAGACACAAGGGATGGTGTACGCACCGCCAAAGGAGTCCAACACACGTTTATCACGCAGCCCGGACAAGAACAAATCAGCTCCTCGCGGCCCACGGCACGGGGAAGACGATAGACGAACAAGAAGAGCGCTCCCGCCTCTCTCCACGCGGCGTGCTGCGAGAACCAGGCTGAAAAAACCCCAAAAAGCAGGGTTTATACAAAAGAAAGGGCACGGGAGACCCGACTGGGGTTGAGAGGACCCGATCGGGGTTGCTCGACCCCGGGGGGTTCTGAAGGTGGCCGGGGGGACCCGCCCGGGGTCGCTTGACCCCGGTGGGCCCTGCCCGGGGTCATTTGACCCCGGGGGGGTCTGTCCGGGATCGAATGACCCCAGGCAATTCCCCCGTGGGCCTGCCTGGGTTCATTTGACCTCGGGTGGGTCCGAGGTCATTTGACCCCGATCGTTTCAGCAAAAAAAAAAAAGAAAAGAAAAGAAAAAAAGGGATCCTCTCGGGGTCATTTTCATCCCATTTGACCCGTACGGGTTCAAACACCCCCAGGTAGCCCCCTACTTCTATCAATAGACCCCCAAGGGTCCAGGACAGAGGAGAGAGGCATCGACCATCGACCAAGCATCAAGCACTCAACACCAAGGACTTTGTTCGTTATTTTGAGCCGCGAATGGTAAGTCCCCGAGTCTTGTGTTTATGCCCTTAAGAGGTATTTTTGTAATTATGTCCCTTCGTGAGCAGTGTTTGTAAGTTTCTACCCCCTGGGGCGACTAAATTATGTAGTTCCGCCTTTATAACAGGGGAATTACGGAAATGTCCTCCCCGGGATCGCGAGAAACAAAATGTCCTATTATTTGCAGTCTTACCCTGCAATTTCTTGTAATTGGGGCTACGCCCCTATCTCCCGCGTTAGTGCGGATCTCTGTGATGTACAGTCGATAATTCGCCGACAATCCTTGTTCTCACTTGAGCCATGAATGTATCTAGTGTACTCTATAGATTTCCTCTGTACATCGATTGGGGAAAATTATAAGAAAAATCCTTCGACTTGTGGGAATTGTACATATACCCCTCCTCTGGCAAAATTGACGGATGTACGCCTTCTATGAAGCCTTCGTCACTCCTTCGGCTCAAGGATGTTGTCAGTCCGGTCCGACACTTGGGTGCCGCCTCAAACCTAGGTTTATGTAGGGTTTGGTAAAATTACTAAAATACTCCTGCGACCTAGAAATGACCTAGTCGGCTTTAAAACCCTATATAAATGGCCTCAGTGCCTTGGGAAGTTAGTGGTCCAACCCTACTTTCGTCCCAACCCAGAAATTTCAGAAATACCCATGGCTCGGTAAAATTACCAAAATATCTCTGGAAAGGTAAAATTACCAAAGTACCCTCAGGGTCCAGGAAACCTCCCGCCACTTTAAAAAAATGCCTATGGCTTTTGTAAAATTACATTCATGCTCCTAAATTCTAGGGTTTTGCCTGAACTTAAGAGGCCTTTGATGAAACCCTAGTCTAGTCAGTTTGTCGGTGGTAAATGAGTGGTCATTGCGAGTCACCCAAGCGAGCAAGCCCTCAATATCCGAACCTATGTAGGGGATTTTGAGATTTCTTTGACAGTTAAACAAAGGTGTTCGGACGTTAGGCCGATGTAAATCAACACTGACCGTAGTCAGTTGGGAAAGATCCAACACCCGAACCCAAATCGTCTGATACAATGCGCATCCACGGAATAAATTCTCATATGAGGTGTTTATTTTAAAAAAGAACACCTTATACACCTACGAATCTATATTTATATAATTCCGTGGCCAACAATATCCAGATACAAATAGTAAACAAATGAAGAGTGTGGTAAAAAGAGAACATATAATATGATATTTGAATTACAAATAGTCTACTATTCTTACCATATGCAACCCATTGACATGAGTTGTGATAAAGACAAACAAATGACAACAGTAGTGATAAATAAAAAGAAACAATGTTTGTGAATAATTCCATACTATTTTAATAAATTGTGTTACTCAAAAAATGGGATTGATACATCTAGCAAGCAGGAAATGCTACTCAATCTACTATCTTATTAAGGTGTAATATGTAATAAGAACACCCAAATACTAGATTAGGCTAGATTAGGCTAATAAATGGTATTGTTACATTTGACTCGTACAACTATCTAAACTTAATCATAACCAATCCCATTCAATAGTCTTTTCTGTTCAAAGTAAAATTCAAAAAGGCTCTCCAACTAAATTTTTTGTTAAACATATCTTATTAGTAGCTTCCTAGTTTCTATTAGAAGCACCTCTGAACTTCATAACTTTCAATACAACTATTTTGAAAGGGATATATTAATAACTTTCATCTTGCAACATGATGCTCAAGCCATACTAAAAACTGTGGTTCATAAGCTAAAGAAAATCACCTGTGTGTACTGGCCAAACTTTAAACATACATCCCAGTATGTAGAAAAGAAAAAAACACAAATGGAGACATCCTTGGACTATCTTTTTTAGACCTTTATCCACATTATTCTGAGACTATTTCACAGATTTTCTATGAAATTGAATGAAACCTAAGTGCCATTTTTTTTAACACAGATAAGAAAAATCTTACCATATGCAATCTGATCAACACACATAAGAAAAATCTTACAGATAAGAGATAAGAAAAAAATAATGAAGGAAATGCATCAATGAAAGAAGGAAGGGGGATTCTGTACTCGACAACAAGGTCAGATGTGTACTCTACAACTAATCAAAGAATCTGCAAGTGGGGAAGCTGCCGGAACACCACTGGCCGGAACACCAGCGACAAGGAATGGCAATCGGCAAAGGGGACGACAGCCACGCCACCGTCGCCGATGAAACCATGGGTCGGGGGATGGTGGAGGAAGGGGAAGCAGTCGGGAAGCACGATATGGAGCCTTTGCTGCGAAGGGGGTGAATGCAGCGAAGGACCTGCTTAAAAAGAGAGGGATGGGATTCTGTAGACTCACGAGAAAGATGATGCTAGGCACCCTGCTGCTGCCTGCGCATAGCTGGGGGGTGGGAAAGCTGCAACCGAATTCCCACTTAGGGTATGCGTTGGGAACACCACCTCTAGAAGAGACATGGGATCATCGGGAACACCACCGCCGAAAGTGAAACGGACACTGTCGTGGACCGTGAGCGATGATGACGGATAAATGAAGCGATTGGGAGGAATGGGAAGGGATGTGGCAGGGGAACAGGAGGGTTTCACTTGGGGCAGCCAATTACTGCGGTGCGACTGGGTCATACGAGGGTGAAAAGGGTAAAAAATTAAATGGGTTAAGTTAACCCACCTCCCCAGCCCATGGATGGCAGTTTCGGCCGAAACTGAAACGTTTCGGCCGAAACGTATCGGTTTTGGACTGGAACGATCCGAAACCTACCGGCCGAAATCGGACGAAACCGAAACTCTTTTAGTTGGCAAAAAATAATATTTTATTTGGTTTCGAGCCGAAACTGAAACCGAAACCGAAACGGTTTCGGTTTCGGACCCGGCCGAAACCGACACCGAAACCGAAACTGCCTTCTTTGCCCCAGCCAGGTTAGAAAACCTGGAGTTAACCCTGGTGTAACCCACTTTTAGCTAGGTTAGCAAATCCCCGTTATCAAATGACGAAATGGGCTAACCCAGGGTTAAAACCAGACTAACCCTGGGCTAACCCGCTACCAAAGTGGGGCTTGTAGATCAGAAATGGCTTGTCCTGTTTAATGAAGAAGTCCATGTAAAAATGAATGCACTAGTACAATTTGTGTGCTCCTTTTGTTTGGATTAGTGGCTAGTCAAGTGTTTAATCATAAATCAAACTGTAGTTGCATATCTGCATAAATTTTACTATCCTTCTTCTCTTGTTTAGGGCCAATACCTAATGGTGCTGATGCTGTCGTGCAAGTTGAGGACACTGAAGAAGTAGGCCATGCATCAGGTGGATTGAAATGCATGAAAGTGTTGAAAGGAGTCAACAAAGGATGTGACATCCGTTCTGTGGTATGATTGTCTTTTCAGTTTCATCGACGAATGTGATATTAAGTTCTAAGGGCATATATAATTCAAATGAAAAATGTGTGGAATTTTTTATAGTGTGGACCATCTAATAATGGCTTTCACTCCTGGTGCTGTCTTGCTATTCAAATAAAAACATTTATTTCAGTATCTGTGAAAATTATGCCATTAGAGTTAGGTCATGTGTTTGTTTATCTGTAAATAAGGTCTCAGCTAATCAAGCTCAGTGTGAGCAAGTCTGAATCTAAAACTCCCTTGTAAGAGGACATTTAATTTCATATGTTTTTATAGAGATGTCTTGGGCTTTGTGGTACCTATATGTCTTGCTCCTTGTCACAACCAGAAAGTAATCTAAAAATTGTTTTCAGCACTGCTGGAGGAGAGAGAAAAAAATTCACTTTTCCAACATTTCCTTTGCCTTTTCAAATTAGTTTTCTTATATATTGCTTTCATATTCAGCAAACAGTTAATCTCATGAACTTTTTTTCAAGTAGCAATGTCTTCTGCTGTTTGTTTTAAAGGATTTTTAGTTTTCAACGCCTGCAATATTTCATATCTATGGATTAGCCCCTTCAATCTAGATACTTATTTATAACTCCTTAAGATCTCAAGTTATTTAGTGAGACACCCCATATTATTACGAACAAGCCCCTAAAAAGGTGTTTATTAATTTGAAAGGTTATAGAGTTTGGAATTAAAAATCCCTTGTTTTAATCCCTTTTAAGTACTCCCTTTTCTCAAGAAGAGGTGGGTCTTGACCACCAATTTTATTTGATAAACAGAGGTGGTACAATCAAAGGCGGGAAGAGGACAGGTTTCTCTATGTCACAAGACAACAAGCTCTATAAAAACAGAACCACTATAACAACTGCAGCACCCTCTTCCACCTTCTCAAACAATAGATGAAGAATATATCTGCACCATTTGTAAAGAAAAAATAATGCTCTAAAGGGGATACTTTCAATATAATTGGAGCTTCCCTGAAGTATGCAGTCATTGCTTTCCCTTCAGATGCTCTAACACACTGCATGTGGAAGAAGGCTCAGGATTTGTCCTGTTGGGCTGGAGATTTGTGAACTCTTTAAGGATTTGTAAGCCTGCCACATTTGCTGAACTGTGTTGAAGTTGAAATCGACAGTTGGCATATCTCCAAAGACCCTCTAAACCTCCCTTGTGATGGGACATGAAAGCATGAGATGATCAGTGTCTTCATCTGAGTTGTTACAGAAAGAACAGTTTACATCAGTCTGTCTTCCATTTCCTCCTGTATACTTTGGTCACAAGTCTTTTCTCAAATAGCAACCACATAAAAGCTTTGACCTTCCACACTTCACCACATCTCTCATACACACTTATCACCTTCAAGCAATTTGTAGAGATCTTTGGCAGAAAATTGTCCAGCATTAGATCCCCAATCTACTCATCTGCCTGGCTACAGTCCATATGTACAGATTGCAATAGACTTAACATGTCAGGATTTTCCGTCTCTTCATCCTCCTTCAAAGCAGTGCACAGCTGAATATACCAGTGAGTAGAAGTGTTTTGTTGAGCATGACATTGTCTAACTGTATACCATTTTTCTTGGGCATGCTTACACACTTTTGGGAAATTGTCTTTGCACTGTTACCCACACCACCTTTCTTGCCAGAATAAAGTTGCTTCTTCATTCCCCACCTTTATCCAGATCTGTTTTTCCATGTGAGATCCTGCATGTTGAATGCCTCTCCATACCAGGGATAGATGGGCACAGTTTTCCATATACAGGAAAAATCCCTCATGTCTTCCATAATGCTTATATACGATATCTTTTTCCACAAAGTGTTATCCTGCGCCATGAGCTTCCACAGCCATTTTCCAAGAAGAGCAAAGTCCACACACACACACACACACACACACACACACACACATATATATATATATATATATATATATACATACATATACATACATACATGTATATGGGAGATGATCCAGTAAGGATGTCCTTACTGAATCATTCCATGTGAACGCCTATGTCAACTTTTATGTGCCTATGTTAACTTTTATGCACCTATGTGAACCTTTATGCACCTATATTACACTTAACATAGGCGCATAAAAGTTCACATGGATGCATAAAAGTTCACATTATGCGCCTATGTGAACTTTTATGCGCCTATGTGAACTTTTATGCGCCTATGTGATTTTTTATGTGCCTATGTTAACTTTTATGTGCCTATGTGAACTTTTTATGCGTCTAGGTGAACTTTTATGTGCCTATGTTAAGTGTAATATAGGCGCATAAAGGTTCACATAGGCGCATAAAAGTTAACATAGGCGTTCGCATTGAATGATTCAGTAAGGACGTCCTTACTTGATCATCTCCCTATATATATATATATATATATATAGATAGATAGAGACTGGGGACAGATGGACACGGTTTTCTGTGTCCAGGAAATTCCCTGACATCTTCCATAATGCTTATATACGATATCTTTTTGCACAAAGTGTTATTCTGCACCATGAGCTCCCACAGCCATTTTCCAAGAAGTGAAACCACCTTAAGAGTTAAGCCACCCACAGTTCATTTGTGAAGAAGTGACCCTTTGTTTGTAAACCTGCGCACTTCTTTTCATTCTGATTTATCCTTCCATTACTTTCTGAATTGGACTACCTTCCCTCTCAGATCAACACCTAAATATCTGCTTTTTCAACTATTTCATCCAAGGATGATAGTATCGGTTTCGGTTTAAGTCGAAACCGGTTGAAACCATTCAAAAAATTAAAAAAAATAGTGATTCTCTCTGGTTTCAGCCGAAACTGGACGGTTTCGGACCGAAACAGGTCAGTTTCGGCCGAAACCCTTAATGGTTTCGTCCGAAACCATTAAAAAATTATTATTTTTAGGTATCGGACCTGCTACGGTGTTGGGGCTCGGTTTCAGATGAAACGTATCGGTTTCGGCCGATACTGTCAACCATGATTTCATCATTGTCCCATTATTGTATAAAATCCCTATTATGGTTACCAGTAGGGGTAGTGGTCTCCTATGTCATCAAAGGTGAGCAAGGTGCTCGCCTAGGTGACGACAAGAGGTGAGGCAAAAAGTCACTTTGATCCGGCCTCTGTTATGTAGGCAATCTCGGGGAATGCCTGGTTCGCCACGGCAAGACCCTCATTTTGCCTAGAACACTCTAGCTCGCCTTGTGCATCCCACTCTGGCCCAACTGACTGACTGAGAGTGGAGTATAAATGTAATAAAGCATGCACAAATACACACGCACAGAGAACACCCTCCTGGGAAAATAATGCCAAAATAAAAATGACTCTTCACTCGCTGCTAAACCACGGAAGACTTCTATCCTGATACAGAAATTCTTACAGCTGAAAAGTAGTGATTGCATTCATTAAATTCTCTTGGGAACACTCCAAAGTGCGAGATACATGAAAAAACAAGGATGAAGTGAAGACACCTTAAGAGTTAAGCCTCCCAACAGTTCATTTGTGAAGACATGACCATTTTTTGTAAACTTGTGCACTTCCTTTCATTTCTTTTTATCCTTCCATTACTTTCTGAATTGGACTACCTTCCCTCTCAGATCAACACCGAAATGCTCTGCTTTTTCAATTGTTTCATCACTGTCCCATTATTGAAGAAAATCTTTATTATGGTTTCCAGTAGGGGTAGTATTCTCCTATGTCGTCAAAGGTGAGCAAGGTGCTCACCTAGGTGATGAGGCGAGGTGAGGCAACAAGGCACTTTGCTCTGGCCTCTGTTACCTAGGCGATCTTGGGGAACACCTTGTTCACCATGGCAAGACCCTCGTCCTGCCTGGAACACTCTAGCTTGCCTTGTGCATCCCACTCCGGCCCAAGCCCACCAAGTGGCCCATTAACCTTGGCCCACTTAGCCTTGTATAAAACATCCCAACCCTGATCTACTCGCCCCCACACTGGATTCCATTTGCCCCCACCCTCAATCCCTAATTCTAGCCATGTCAACCATCAGTGAGCTTGATGGGCTTGGCGATCTTGATGACATTGGTGTCTGCCATCTAATTTCCTTATTTTTAAGCCATTCTGAGTATTGAAAACCCCATGAGATTATCTTGTTTGCAGTTTGCTGATGACACACATTTTTATGGAAGGAGGGACTGAGAAGTTAAAATATGTCCTGCTTCTAGAATGCTTTGGATCAGATTCTGTTCATTTACTTTGGACTCCTTTACAAGAAATTAAATCTCTCAGATTGGAGTCCATTTGTCCAAAGAACGTTGAAAAAAAAAGATGGTCGCTTACAAGGCCAGAAACCTTATGCTCGTAAGCAGACTTGTTTGTTGAATTTGGTTCTCTCCATCGTCCCTTTGCACCACTGTCTGTGCCTTACATCCCTCCTGGAATCAGGAAAAAAATTAACGGAATAAGATGAAGGCTTCTTTGGGAGGTCCAAACAAGAATTCAAATCACATCTCGTCAGTTAGCTGGAAAATAGTGTGAAAAGTCCAGAAGGAGCTGGGAGAAGTGGTTGTGGAAAATCGTAGATGAAGGCAATGCTCTGCGGAAAGAGATTTATGATGTTCAGACACTAGAATTCCAGATTCAGTCTCCAGGCAGATAATCTAAACCTTTACATCACCTTCATGGAGAGGTATTCTGAAGTAAGTGAAATGGGTGGAGTTCGGTAACAAAATTATAGTGGGTTATGTGAAAAAGCTCTCTTCTTGAAAGGTACATGATTAGGTGATGGTAGTCTTGAAAAGAAAGTTGTATGATGCCAGGTTGATACTAGAGCTGTTGTATGAGGCCAGTGGGCTGAAGGTGAACTATAGCAAAAGCCGTATAGCAGGGGTCAACTAGAGGAGAGGTCTCTTAGGAGAGTCGCATTTATATTGGGCTGTCAGATAAGAGACTTTCCTTTCTCTTATCTAGGACTACCTTTGTCTCCAGGGGCTTTTCACTGTAGGGATTGGCAGGTGGTGGTGTAGAGGTATGAGTCCAGACTTGCAGGCTGGAAGGCAAGGCTTCTCTCTTATAGGGGGAGATTAGTGTTATGCAAATATGTGCTTGACAGTATACCGATTTACTACCTATCCATTTTCAGGGTTCCTAAAACTGTGGCCAAGAAGTTAGAGCCCATTCAGGTTAGATTCTTCTGGCAGGGCAGGGGGGACTATGGTAGGGGCTGACATAACATCTCCTGGGACAGAGTTTGTAAAAGCAAGGAAGTAGGAGGAGTGGATATCAAGAACATAAAAGACTTCAACCTGGTCTTATTGTGCAAATGGCTATTGAGGCTAGGTGTGGAAGACAATGGGCTATGGATACATCTCATCAGGCAGAGATATTATAACAAGACTAGAGAAAGGATCCATCACCAGCTCACATGTATAATGTCTCACTAATTTGGAGAGGCATAGTCCAGAGTGGTGACTTCATCAAATCTAGTGTTTGGGTTAGTTTGGGTAACGAACGGAGGTGTCTATTTTGAAAGGATAGGTGGTGCGGAGATTTGTCACTACAAGAGGCTTTCCTAAAGCTTTTTGCTATTTCGGCTACACCAAGGGCATCGGTGGCATGGTCTTTTGACTCGTAGCTACTTGGGGGCATGTGGGTGCCTACCTTCAGGAGGAACCTTACACACAAGGAGATGGAACAGTTGAAGAGTCTCCTGCTATTCCTCCTAGACTATTGGTTGGTGGACAACCGGGCTGATAGGTGGGTGTGGAGATGGGAAAAGGAGGGAGGTTTCACTGTCGGGTCTGCCTACACACTCATCTTAGATGGGGGAGTGCGCTACTCTTTAGCGCCATAGATTTGGGGTCTCAAGAGCCCACTCAGGGTGAAGCTGTTGATGTGGTGAATCTCCCATGGGCGGCTACCCACTTGTGACAGGATTGCACCTTTCCTGTAGGACATAGCCACAATGTGTTGCTTATGTGGGGAAGAGGAGGATCTATATCACATTTTCATTTGTTGCCCCTTCACTAAGGGGGCATGGACTAGGATTGGGGATAAAATCCACCACTCCTTCGGCCATTTTGACAGTGTTCACCATCTCCTCCTCAAATGGTACAAGTGGTGGGTCCTGAAGGGGGACTGAGTCATCTGGTGGCCCATTCTCCATGCTACTCTATGGGCTTTGTGGAGCGAAAGGAACTTCAGAATCTTCAAGAGGGAAACAAGGGTGGAGGAGAGGATTGTCTCTTTTGTGTGGGAGAGTGTGTGATTGTACTGAACTTCTGTGTAAAGTGGAGTCGTATATGTAACGACCCAAGATCCCGATACCGGGAAATACTTGATACCATTCGAATCTTGGCCCGCCACCCACGAGTCTGAAGGTTCAGAAGGGTTATTTAGGTGTGTGGAGGTATATTGTAATTTAAAATAATACAGTAAACAACTATATAATTAACTGTTTCAAATAACAAGAAATAAATTATATTTTCAATTAATAATTTAACTATAGAGTCCAGTCCACAAAGTACAGTCTACAGGGAAAAGAAACGTACTCAAACGTCGGGTACGCCCCCAGCTCTGGCAAGCTGGCAACTACGAACCTCAGCACTGCACCTCTGAACCTCGAGGAGGAACCGCAACACTTGAAAAGAAAGGGGTGAGCCTCATCTCATTGGCTCAGTAGGGGTGTCGCGGATCCCCACCACAAAACAATGGCGATAAACAGCAGCAATAACAATAACAACAGTAGCAGGAGTAGCAACAGTAATAACAACAACGTAAGCAACAACCATAGCAAGAACAGTAACAACGATAGCCGCTGGAACCACGACTCTCTAATCTACTCCTAACGGCAACGAAAAGTAAATCCCGATTTCACAGTCGAGGACCGCCAAACCAACGAGAAACCCTGGTTACACTACCGAAGGAAATACCACGACATCTCTGTCGTGGAGGCCCAACCGGACCGCACGGTCCAAGGGTACAGTCACGACCTCGCCGTCGTGAACCCTACACTGTCTATGGGTGGAATCTCGGTAACTCTACCGGAACCCTAGACCTCATCGTCGGGAAACATACATTGAAACCACCCGAAGAACCACGTCTCGCTGACGAGAAACTAAATCTCAAGTCACAAGAGTCACGTGTCGCGTGACAGGAGAACCTGCCCACTAGAAGCAAGGCCGGATGCATCCACTGACGACTTAGTTCGCCCCTCGGGTGTCTCCCTACTCGCCCCAGGCGGAACCTGAGACACCGTACTAAGTAACCAAGGACAAGGGTCTAGTCAGGGTCGTGCTCGTCAGTACGCGTTCGAAGTCCCCGACCACGTGTGAACACACTGACTGACTGCACTACGTCAGGTTCTCTAGTTGGTTTTCCTCCCGGCCCGGACTCGAGCCGTCACAGTGGGAGGCCTTACTGCAACCAGCCTAAAATCGTCTCTCTCGGGTCTAGCTCTCCACCACTCCCAAGTGGGTCGGCACACACGTGCCCAGGCAAGTTACGATTAGTGGGGGGTCACTGAACGTGGACATTCTCTGTAGAGAGGAAACACTGAAGTACCAATGACTACACACGCACCTATCGCAAGTATTACGAAGTACCACGTGACTCGGTGCCACCAGACTCTGGACAGTCAACTAGACCTGCTAATCCAACGGTCCTTGAGTCACGCGACTCAGGCTAAGACGGTTGTATAATACGGCACCATGCCATCAAATCACCCTAGTCCAAGAGTCAGAAACTATGGTCAAAAGGACTCTTAAGGCGGCTCGCAACCGCTGGGTCCATTCCCTTTCCAAGGGAGATTAAGAAGACCCCAACCCCTAGTTGGGTCACCGAACTCTCAGTTGTTGGCCATACCCATGGCCCACAGGGAAAATCACTTCCCGAGAAGTTAACACTGTGCGGGGACAGCCCTCTGCACGTACACAAGTACACGGTGACTCGATGTAGCACGATGAAGAAGCCCGGAACACGCGAGGTCACCTGGACCCTCTAAACCATACGAGCACGCTAATCGAGATACAATGATTCCTCCGGACATCGAAAAACACGAATCCGGTCCCCACGGGATGTCTGGAACATCCACGGGGCCAAAGGTTGACCAAAGGGTCTCAACTAGGTCGACCGGAGGCCAAAACGGGCGAAGGAGCTGCATTTCGGTCGACCTGCCTACAAGGGTCGGTCGACCGGCCCGCAGCTGGTCTGAATCCAGCCCTGGTCGGTCGACCGGACCAAGCAGTTCGTCCCTCTTGTGGCGAACGCCAACCGGTCGACCGAACCCACTGGGCCGGTTGACCAAATCTGGCGACGCATAGACCAAACCCCATCTGTGGGATTCCAAACCATGCCCCAATCACCCCGGGTGATGGGGAAAACAAGGGGGAACTATTCCCCACCCTCTAGACCACCTAGAGGCCCCATTTAAACTACCAAAATGCGATCGAATCGACGAATCCGTCGCTCACTCCAAAATCAAACATTTTAACCCTGGCGTGAAATAAAACCACTCTTGGCCTCACCTCGGCTTACAAAATGCGGAGAAAAGGAATGCAAGAGCCAAGAATCCATCTCCCTACCTCCACTGACGATTTCCCGCACCGAGGACGTCGATTCCAGGCGAAAACGAGTCCCGAACGGCCGTCGAGCTCAGGAACTCGGGAAGGAAGCACGCCACGCCACCGCCCTCGATCCTCGCTCCATCCTCGCCGCCCCCACGTCGCCTCCACCTCGCCCGCCTCCAACTCCGTCAGCCGCTAGGAGAAGAGAGGGAGAGAAAGAGAGAACGAGAGGAGAGAGGGAGAGAACGAGAGGAGAGAGGGAGAGGGGGTGAAAGGGTTATATTTATAGGAAATATTTGGGGTTTTAAAATTATAGAAAATAGAAAAAATGGGAAAAAATTATCCCCACGATCCTCGAAAAATGCACAATGCGCTGGCAACATCTCGGAGCCTGAAAACATAACGGTTCATCCCACACGGGGATCCGAAGGTCCGTGTTGCACCCATAATTCTCTCGAAATATTTCGAGAATTTTGTTTTGTAACGACCGACGAAAAATATGGCGTAGCGCCGATGTCGTCGGACCGCGGAGTACCTCCGCAATTTAGGGCCTATCGGCCTGACCATATAATCACAACCGGTGTCGCAGCAAGGAAAGTCAAGAGGGACTACGCCCGCACACCTGTCAAAGTGGCCGAACGACTGTGTATCACACGGCATAGATTGGTGCAAAGACTCCCCTCCAGGCGAGCGGTGCGCAACCAAACAACAAACGGACAATCTTTCGCTCCCGCACGAGTCTCCATCAATGTATTGCTGCCACGCGGCGAAGAGCGGGCCTCGGGAGCAATAAATGCAGAGCGGCAGCTTCTTCTTGACCCAGGGCGACAAAAAACAGGAGAAAGGACGCGAAGAGGGGCCAAAAGGCTACCCCGGGGGTCAAATGACCCCGTTGGGCCCCCAACGGGTTCCGCCGATCCCGCGGGGGTCGCGCCCACCCCGCTGGGCCCTAGTGGGGTCGATCGATCCCCGCGGGGGGGGGGGGGGGGACCCAACGCTGCTGGACCCAGCGGGGCCAACCGACCCCGCAGGGGGGTCGTGGCACCCCACTGGGCTACCAGCGGGGTCGACCGACCTCGCGCGGGGCCGTTGGACCCCAGCGGGGTCTCACGCGCGGGTCAAACGACCCCCCTTGGGTTCCATGTTCTCAAAAAAAAAAAGAAAAGAAAAAAAAGAAGAAAAAAAGGGTTGGGCCACCCAACTTTGTCAGGATTGGGGCTAAAACCCATTTTTTTGTCAGAATTGAGGCAAATCCTCACAGTTTTGTCAAGGTGGGTTCCCTACCTTCTATAAATAGCCCCCTGGGCCAAGGAGTTGAGACAGAGAGACAGATACTGAGAGCATCTACGAAGCATCCAACACTCAACATCAAGGAGTTTGTTCGTTGTTTTGACCCGTGAGAGGTAAGTTCCCGAGTCTTGTGTTTATGCCCCTAAGGGGTACTTTTATAATTATACCCATATACGGGCCATGCTTGTAAGTTTCTACGTCCCGGGACGACTAAATTATGTAGTTCCGCCCCTATAACGGGAGAATTACGGAAATGTCCTCCCCGGGATTGCGAGAAACGAAAAAGTTCTGTTGTTTGCAGTTTTACCCTGCAATCTCTTGTAATTGGGGCTACGCCCCTACTTCCCACGTTAGTGCAGATATCTATAATGTACTGTCGACAACTCGTCGACAACCCTTATACCCATTTGGGTCCTAAGTGTATTTGGTGTACTCTACAAATTTCCTCTGTACATCGATCGGGGAAGATTATAAGAAAATCCCCCGACTTTTAGGAATTGCACATATACCCCTCCTCTGGCAAAATTGACACATGTGAGCTTTCTATGAAGCCCCTCGTCATTCCTTTAGTCCGAGGACGTTGTCAGCTCAGTCTGACACTTGGGTGCCGCCTCAAACTTGGGTCTATGTAGGGTTTGGTAAAATTACTAAAATACCCTTACGACCTAGAAATGGCCTAGTAGCCCCTAAAACCTATATAAATGGTATCAGTGCCTTGGGAGGTCAGTGGTCCAACCCTACTTTCATTCCAACCCAGAAATTTCAAAAATATCCCTGACCTAGTAAAAATTACCAAAATACCCCCGGGAAAGGTAAAATTATCAAAATACTCCCGGGGTCCAGGAAACTTTCTGCCACTTCAAAAATGCCTATGGCTTTTGCAAAATTGCATTCACACCTAAATTCTATGGTTTTGCCTGAATTTAAAAGGCCTTTGATGAAACCCTAGTCTAGTCAGTCTGTCGGCGGTAAGCGAGTGGTCATTGCGAGTCACCCAAGTGGACATGCCCTCAACATCCGAACCAATGGAGGGGACTTTGAGATTTCTTTGACTGTTAAACAAAGGTGTTCGGACGTTAGGCCGATGTAAATCAACACTGACTGCGGTCATTGGGGAAAGGTCCAGCACCCGAACCCAAATCGTCTGATACGATGCGCACCCACGGAATAAAACTCAGGAATGTTTCGTTTTAAAAAGAACATCTCTTGCACGATATACATCTGTATATGTTTATATTTATGGATATAATTCCGTAGCCAACAGTCCTATAACCAAAAATCCAATTTAATCACAAAACTCGATTCAGGATCCACAAAAGCGCTCCGAAACCCACGGATTCTGATCCGAAAATCCGGGGCGTTACAGCATAACTCCTCACTTTTACTGTTGCTGAGAGGATAGATAGGGGCTCACCTTCTTGTTGTGAAGGTTTTTTGTATAGGGGTTTTGGGAGCTGATTGATTATACTTGTACATCCTTTCTCTTTTACTTTTAATACAATTTGTGGTACTATTCACTTCTCGGAAAAAAAAAGATGTATCTTCTTGTGACTAATCTGTGGAAACTGTCAAGGACATTTACAAAGTAGAGGATAGTAAAATTCAATGGTGCATTACTTTGAGAAGAGCTTAAAAGACATTGTGGTTGTGGAGCACAGTAGAAGACCTTATGACATGGAAAGGGATAAGGGATTCTTCTCCGTCAAATCTCTCTGTAAGCTGATCGATGCTGAGCACACATCATATCTTAAGTTTACGGAAGTTTGGAAGGTCAAATTCCCTATCAGAATAGGGCTTTTATGTAGCTTAGGTATAGCAGAAGGATTATCATAATGCTATTAAAAAAGTGCAGGGATTGCAACTCCTCTGGCCAATATGTTGAGGAAGTTGATCATCTGACTTTAGGCTGCAATATTTGACAGGATATTTGACCGATTTTTGGCTCAAGACTAAATCTCAGAGAGGATTTTAGAATAGATGAGACATGTACCTATTTTCATGACCCAAGAAAGATAAGAAGAGCCTCCGATCACAAGTCATTCAGTCATATATGCCCTCTGCTGGAGCATTTGGCAGGAACGTAATGCCTGCATTTTCAAATGGAGCAGGCTTTCATTGAACATGTATGTAGCAGAGCACTTTCATTATAATTAGTGTAGACATCTGGTTATAAATGACAAGCTGTAGTTGAGAAATTTGTAATTGTCACTCCTTTTTCTTTTCTTTCTCACGGGTCAACTGTTTCTGCAGAGGAAGTTCTGTTGCCGTTCTGCCTTTTATATTTTACATACTTCATTGCACAACTCATCTGTAATCTTGACAAAACAACATTACTTTTTGCAATTCTTCTTTCTACAATTTCCTGATTTATTTCAAGAGATCTAATTCATGACTTTTATTTATAATTTCCACAGACTTGCATCAAGTATTTGAAAAGAGTTTATTCTTTAGAAATACAATGTGTGGTCTTGAATGGATACTCATGAAAAAAATGTCATCAACTCCACCACCTCTTACATAATGTTCATTCACAAATTCATATATACTTTATTAGATAAAGGTATTATATTAATATCCCTAAAACACCTTAAACAATTATGTATGTAGGTATGTGTGTGTATATATATGTATATATGCAGTAGGATGGATTTCCTGTTATTAAATAACAGGAAACTTACCTGTCAACACTTATTGCATCGTCTGATCGAACTGAATATAAACCTTTGGTCAAGATCAGTTCCTATCGATTGTGGTTCCTTATATGTTGCACACTTTCAGCGCCGAAAATTTATACGAGCGTAATGCATGGCAACAAAAATATGAGTGGGCCCATTTTAATTTTCCAAAAGAAGGGAAAAAGCACCCTGGCCGTCAATCAAGTGACCTGCATTTTGCTGGGCTGGCCTAGCACAGGTGTGCTGGGCATGAACTGAGTCCAATGCGGCAACCAAGGTGAGGTTCTTTTTTTGAAAAAAAAAATAACTTTGAACCATTGGATTAAGTTCCAAAGATCAAAAGGATTCATTAACAGGAAATGTTCATGATAATAACTGGAACATTTTTCTTTATGTATATGTCTGTGTTTTTCTTTATATATATATATGTATATATATATACTGTTTTCATGAATAAAAGAAAAAGAAGGAAAAATGGAGAAACAGCAGGAGAGAATAAGAGATGATGGATATGTGGGAGGGAGATATTCCTGGTCATTTAATCAGACAAAAATAGAGAATTGGGTTATCTCCTGAGGAATGAATAGAAGAATATATCGCATAGGGTGGAAGATTTAGATGAGAGGTCTAGATGTAGTGACATTGATCACTACAAGACTAAAATGAATTAAACACAGCGGTGACAATGATGGAAAGCATAAATCAAGGATGACAAGTGCAAGTCAAAGGCAATGGTGAAGAAGACAGTGGGTGCAAGAGGCTCAGTGAGGCAACCTGTCGGAGCAGGCTTCCCCCTGCCTCCTATCTTCCCTTATGGTAGACAAACAGGATCATTTTCACACTGGCGTGGAGATATATAGGCTTCAGTTTTTACAAAAATGATCTGTATAGGTAGAAAAAGTTTACTCATAGTCCTGCAAAATTAGAAAAGAACATAAAATCATAAAAATTTCTACAAATTTCTGAAAACATCCCCCAAAACATGGAGAATCTTGGAAAGACTACAAAAGGCCCGAAGTATTAACAAACAGTCTTGATAAAACCTTGGCTTCCCTTGATGGATGAATTTGGAATACATATTCCCCCTTTGGTAATACATGTGCATTATGGATTGCTTTTCTTCCTATGATGGATGAATTTGGAGTACATATTCCCCCTTTGGTAATACATGTGCATTATGGATTTCTTTTTTTTCCCCCTGAAAGTGGATGGTACCACCATTGTATTAAATGGAAAGAAAAGAAGCGATATACAAGTATAGTCAAAGTGTGCCCCAAAAATCCTTATAAAAATACACTAGACACCACAACAACATGGCACCCTCCAGCCTCCATCCCCCTAACAAGACCAAAATAGAAATGTTTGTAGTCCACATTACAAAGATGACATGCCCATTCTCTCACTCTCTAGCAAATGAAAGAAACAACCCTATATGTGGCACTTGCTTCTCTTCTAAAAAATTGTTCTTTTCTCCCTACAGGGCCCAAAGGGTGGTGTGGAGGATAAGCCACCAGATGGCTCTATCACTCTTAAACATCCATCTTCTATGCCAGCCCCCCAAACAACTGCTGCACATTGCCTGACGGGTTGACTGCACACTGGATCCTGCTTGTAAGCTGAGACCATATCTCATGGGAGAAAGAACATCTTGTGAATAGGTGATTCAGGGTCTCTTCCTTTACTCTACACAAACAACAAAGGGGGTTGATAAAAAAATGGAGCAAGCTTGTCACAGGTTGGCAGAGTCCCATGTGAGATCCTCCATACAAGAAGCTTCACTTTATGGGGACTCTTAATGGACCAGATCTGCGAGGCAAAGCAGTGATGCACTCCTCCATTCGAGATGACACTTAATGCTGACTTGACTGTAAAACAACCATCCTTCTCCCATCTCCACCACCACTGGTCTATTTTGCTAGGCTTTGGAGCATAGTCCCAAAGGAAGGATAAAAGTCCCTCTAGCTGGTCCATCTCTTCCATCTTGAGATTTCTCCTAAAAGATGGCGCCCAAATTCCACCTGAAAGTTGTGTATTAAAAGTCTGTGACACCAAGGCTGAAGGTGCGGATGAGATGGCAAAGAGTTGCGGAAAGGTGTCCTTGAGAGTATGGCCGCCGCACCATTTATCTTTCCAGAACAGACACTTCGTACTATTCCCCAACCTAACCTGAATACTAGAGATAATGATGTCCCTGTATTGCAAGATACCTCTCCAGATGGGTGAGATATTATGCTGAGAGGATGGTATCAAGTCTCAGTTCCTGGTTCCTCCAAAATACCTCTATCGAATGACTTGTGCCCATAGTCCATTATCTTCTGACCCAAGCTTCCACAACCACTTGCACATCAAAACTAGATTTAAGTCTTTGATATTCTTGATGCCAACTCCACCCATATAGACTTTGCCCCATGCAATATCATGCCATCTCTTGCATCTATCTTCGCTCCCATCAGAATCTTGCTTGAATAGACTGTAGCTTCTTTGCAATCGTCTGCGGCATTCGGAAGATGGACAGGTAATAAATGGGAAGGCTATCCAGCACAGATTTACGGAGGACCATTCTCCCCCCATAATAGAGAAGTCTCGCCTTCTATCCTGCTAGTTTGGATTCATATATTTGCACTACTTAACCCAATCACTGCAGTGTAAGACTCTAGTAGACAGCGGGAGCCCCAAATAGGAAAAGGCAAATACACCTATCTGACAGCCCAAGATGAACACTACTCTCCCGAGAGCCCTACCTTCCATATTGACACACACAATTTGACTCTTGCTGAAATTCACCTTGAGGCCAGTAATTTTCCTCCAGCAACCATAGCATGAGCTTGGTGACGTACAATTGTCTCTCGTCCTCTGCTAGGAATAGAATGATATCATCAACATATTGTAGATGGGTGATCTGAACATTCTCTGCCCCAAATTGAAAGCTCTAATCGGACCTTGGACTTCAGCCCTCATCTATATCTTACTCACAATATGTGCCACCGGGACAGAGCATAGGGGACATGGGATCTCCCTGTTGAAGACCTCTGCCGCTGTGGAAGGAAGAGCTAGGTTCTTTATTAATTAGGACACCAAAAGAGACTAAGGAGACAGGCACAAATCCACCCAATCCAGTTCACGCCAAAGCCCATCTTCAAGAGAAAGCACTGCCAATTCACTCGGTCGTATGCTTTCTCAAAATCCCGCTTAAAGACCATCGCTTTCTTCTTCTGATTCTTCATGACAAACAGACATTCATGGGCTATGAAAAAGTTTTCCTGGATCTGGCGCTCTTTGATAAAAGCCCCTTGGTAGCCACTAAGCAATCTATCAATGACATGTCTAGTCGCATGGCAAGAAGCTTGGAGATAATTTTATAAGTCTCATTCGACAGACTGATAGGTTTGAAATCCCTGAAGCATTGTGCTCCTTGTTTCATGGGGATAAGTACAATCAGAGTTCTGTTGATGCCCCTCAAATGTGCTTTTCCTTCTTGAAAATCCTGTACTGCAAGCAAGAGGATTGTCTTGATGATATCATGCGAAAGCCATTTGGTCCAAGAGCTTTGTCACTTGCAAGCGTGAATACTACCTTGTGGACCTCCTCTTTAGAAAAGGGATGGGAGAGATCACCCCTTTCCTCCTCAATGAGATGAGGAAGGAGATCTTCCTCGAGTACAGGTTTAGCCATACCATCTTCAGTGAACAGTTTTGAGTAGAAGTTTCTTGCCTACATTCTGATATCCTTGTCTCTGGTAAAGAGTTGGTTGCCCATTATGATACCCGTAATGGAATTGATCCTCCTTCTCTCAGAGGCAATCCATTGAAAGTAATTTGTGTTCCTACCATCTTCTTTGATCTATTTCTTCCCTGATCTCTGCTTCCAGGAAATCTCTTCACTTGTGAGGATCTCTTGCCCTGAGTTTGTCCCTTTGCTGTCTATTAGAATCCTCTAGTAAACCTGCCTCCTTGTTGCACTCGTTACTTTTCTCGAATAAATCGAGACATCTCCCTCGAGTTGGTCGAGGTTCTATAGTTGGCATGCCTCTACTCCGTGGAATATTTCCACACGTAGGGACTTTATGGCCCGTTTATTATCTCAATTGCACACCCCTCGTAGCAACCGAGGTGGTTGAGAGTCGGATTAAATCCACGACGACTGTCAGGATCGTGTGGTTCCAAGCGAACCCTGAGAGGCAAAAATTCTTCCCCCGGATGTTCGAGGTGAAAGATAAAAAAACCCTCGCAGCAAAGAAAGAGGGTGGAAGAGAGGGTGTACACACCTTTGAAGAAGTCCAACGCACGTGCATCACGCAGCTCGGAGGAACATAAATCCCCTCTTTTCGGCCGATGGCACGGAGAAGACAACGACTGAACAAGAGATGTGCTTCCTCCTTTCTCCACGCGGCATGCTGTGAGCAAAAGAGCTAAAAAAATATGTGGGACATGGTTTATACAAGGAGACCCGGGGGGACCCGTCCTGGGTTGTCCGACCCCGGATAGGCCCGCACCCAGTCGTCCGACCCTAGGCAGACCCGTTCGGGGTCGTCCGACCCCGGGGGGACCTGCCCAAGGTCAAATGACCCCGGGTAGGTCCCGCGCGGCCTACTTGAGGTCGTTTGACCCCGAGTGGGGTCCCCGAGGTCATTTGACCCTGTTGCTCCGCTCTCTCTCTCTCTCTCTCTCTCTCTCTCTCTCTCTCTCTCTCTCTCTCTCTCGGGAACACAAAAAAAAGGAAAAAAAGAGAAGAGACCTACCCAGAGTCATTTCAAATCTTGTCCACCCCGTACGGGATAGATAGGCCCCAGTGACTTCTCACCTTCTATAAATACCCCCCTGGGGGTCCAGGGGGGCACACACACCTGCGAAGAGACAGATGGAGATACATAGAGAAGAAGCATCCGACGCAAGGAGCATTGTTCGTTATTTTGGCTCATTAAGGTTACGTGATACCCCAGGTCTTGTATTTATGCCCCTGGAGGCTATATTTGTAATTTTCTATGCACCCTGGACTACCAAATTATGTAGTTCCACCATATAATTAGGAATTATAGAAATGCCCCTATTGTTTGCAGTTTTACCCTACAACTTTTTGTAAATGGGGCTATGTCCGTACGTCCCGCGTCAATGCGGAGATCTCTTTCTTTTGTACAGTCGACAATTCACCGACAACCTTGTATTCACATATGAAACACTTAGATGATCCCTTATGTGCTGGTCAAGGAAAATTACAAATGAAACATGACTTTCAAAAATTGTGCATATACCCTTCTCTCCCAAAATTGAACGCGTGTGTGCCTTCCATGAAACCCCTCGTTGTTTTTCCAGTCAAAAGCCTCATCAAACCACCCTTGCACCTAAGCGTGGTTTTAAACCCTAAACCTACTTTGAGTCCGGTAAAATTATCGAAATACCCTTGCAATCCCGAAATGGCTAAATAACCCCCAAAACCTTTCGGAAACTACTTTAGTGCCCTTGGAAACCAGAGATTGCACCGTAGTCTCCCTCCAACTCGGAAATTACAGAAAGCCCATGGCCTGGTAAAATTATCAAAATATCCCTGAAAATTCAAAATTATCAAAATACCCTTGGAGTTCAGGAAATCTCCTGACACTTCAAAAGTGCCTACGGCTTCTGCAAAATTGCACTCATATCCTCAAATTACAGGGTTTATTGCCTAACCTAGCGGCCTTTGATGAAACCCTAATTCTATTAATACTTAGGTGGTGAGTGAGAATTAGCTTTGAGCCATACAAGCAAGCCTGCCCTCGGTATCAGGACTCTTATAGAGGACCTTAGGATTTCTTTGACAGGTAAACAAGGGTGTTCAAACGTTACGTCGATGTAAATCAACATTGACTGCGGTCAGTGGGGAAAGGTCCAGCACTTGAACCCAAATTGTCTTATACGAAGCGCACCTATGGAATAAGCCCTGCACAGACTGTTTATATAGCCCCTCATATGTGCATCTTTATAAATTTCCCCTTTTTATCAAAAGGCTTAGTGAGAAATTTATAGAGGCCGCTCTCTTTTTCAAGAGTATATTTTTCCGTGACCAACACTTCTCTAAATAGTCGACTCCCTGCAGCTAACCCAAAATCCTATCTGTAGCCTCTTTACTGGGGGAGTCTTCCCCCATTCTTTTAGCCCCTGTGTCACGTGCTTCAATTTGCCCACCAGTCAAGCCATATGTGACTGCTCTTGCCTCTAAACATTCTAGGCCCGTTTGACGGTTTCCATGAAGTTCGTTTCTCTGAACCAATACCTTTTCAATGTGAATTTCGCCCTTCTGAACAGCCTACAAGTAGTCTTCAGTAGTATGGGTTTGTGATCTGAAACCAATGTAGCCAAGCAAGAAGCTTGCACATGTGGATAGTGATCTTCCTAATCAATCGAGACAAGAAACCTGTCCAGTCAAGAGGAAGCAAGTGCAGCCCTCATATTGGACCATGTGAAAGATAAATTGATATCAATCAGGACAGCATCACTGATGAAGCCAAGAAAGTGTTCCATTTCCCCTATAGGACGGTGGTCACCTATCCTCTCACAGGGTTCAATAATTACATTAAAGTCGCCACCCACACACCCAGGTTGACCTGAATTGTGGTGATACTAAAGCAATTCCTACCATGGAAGCCTCTTTCCTTCTCTGCTTTGTGGTCCATAGACTCCCAATAAGTCTCAAGAGAAGCCATCCCTGACATTCTTACAGTTTAGGGAGATAGCCCCTCTTCCAATTTGTCTATCCTCCTCCACCTTCTCTATCTCATATTGATTTCAAAGAATCATGATGCCACCAGACCTCTCATCTGATGGAGAGCCCACTCCTTTAGAAAGTTTAACTCCCCCTATTTATCTCATGATATACTCCCCATCCCCCTCACACTTGGACTCTTGTAGGCATAGAATCTCGATCTTGCATCTTGTAACTAACTCCTTCACCGCCCTCCTCTTCTCACTCCCCCTAGTCCCATTGCATTCCATGAAACAATCCTCATTTGGACGAGGAACAATTCCTTTCACTCTCTCCCTCTTGTACACTCCCCTTCTCCTCACCTTCATCACTCTCCCTTGTCACCCCCTTGTGGGACTTTTCCCCTTGCCCAACTTGCCATACTTGTTAACTATCTTTTTTGAATCTTACTGAGCACCCTTTTAAGGTCCCTCTCCAGACCTGCATAAGATATTCCAACCTTCTCAGCCAATTTCCTCACTTGCGTCTCTGTTAATCTCTCCACCACACTAACCATTTTCTTTACTTCATCCCTCCCTAACTTGGCCAACATCGACATGTCTTTTCATCCCTCCCTTGGCTCCTCCTACGGTTTCTGGGATGAAGACCTCTCCCTCATGTGATTGCTTCTCCAGCTCCACTATTTGGGTGATCCTGGTGCCAAGGGCTTCCCTGTCAAGAGGAAGGAGGCTGTCCGTCTATTCGCAAGGCCGTAGAAGCCACGAAGACCCCTCACCATGCTTCAAAGGCCTCTCCAGGGACCTACAACATTTGGGCCACCAGGAGGTCCTTTGTATGCTAGTGCAGTAAAGCAGCCATCAACGCCGCTTGCGACCAACCTACATCTTCAAGAGCGGAGCCCCCCAGGAGTGTCCCAAGTCCCACCCTTAACCAAGGATGGCAGTATCGGTTTCGGTACCGGTTTCGGCCGGTCCCGAAACCGATATGTACCGGTTTCGGTATCGGTATCGGTTTCGGCCGAAACCGGTTGAAACCATTCAAGAAACTCAAAAAATTAGTAAAACTGTCCGGTTTCGGCCGAAACCTTCCGGTTTCAGACCGAAACAGGTGAGTTTCGGCCGAAACCAATACGGTTTCGTCCGAAAGCATTAAAAAATATTTTTTAATAGGTTTCGGACCTGTTACAATGTTAAGGGCCGATTTCGGCCTATACTGCCTTCCATGCCCTTAACGCCCCGCTTGGAAGTGGAGCTAACATAGAGTTTCCACCTGTAGAGAGGGCGAGGGAACAATTCCTAGCAACTGTCAGTATTTGGCGCACCTGCCTATCATCTATTACAACTAGAGGAAATCTTGGACAGACGTCGGTGAATCGTCCCTTGCCTACTTTGGGAGTTGCTGCTTGCTGGAGGCGTTCCACCCAAGGAAGGGATGATGTGGTGGTTTTTGACAGCCGTTGTTGCTTGGAGCCATCTTTTCTTGCCTGTCGTAGAGGGATTTGCACATGAGACACTATCTGGCTGAGGGGGTGATGCTTAATGGGTCTAGCTGGCCCGATACGCCCCTCCACTTCAGTAATGGGTAAGTTACGGGAGTGTGCCTGAAACCCTTACCTGGTTGGCCAATAGCCGCAATGGGCTTCGTGACTGGCCCTGTAACTGGCCTGGGAACCGGCCCATCTCCTGTCGCGGACAAAAGTGACCCATCCGGCCCAGGAAAAGTCCGCACCCGTTCAAATTTTGAACTGGGGGCCGTAGGGTTGCCAGGTACCCCCTGCCCCCTATCATCTTCTTCCTCACACCCGGGGGGTGGATGCCCTAACACGTCCGGCAGCCCCTGCTGGCTCTCCGGCCTAACTAGAATCCATATGAGGAAGTCATCCCCTATAATGGAGAAAGTGACCACTGATGGCACAACGGCGACACTAAGGGCCCAAACGAAGGCCTTTATGGTGGTGACCACTCCATTTAGGATGAGACAGAGGCTTCCTTTGACCATTGATGCGAACCTTTTGATGAGGAAGGAGATCCCCTCCTCATCACAAAGGTGAGGGGAATCCCCATAGAGGGACCAACCTTTTGATGTGGTCTCTTCATCGACACTGGAAGTAGACAAGAGCTACTCTCTGGAAAGCCCTAGATCTACCTTGGCTAGCCGGTTCCCTAGCCCCTTTGAAGATTCCCTTGCCTCGTCCCATATCCCCAGAGACACCCTTACTCAAAGCCACGCTAGAGAAGGAGGATCGAGGGCTGCCCTCGGTTGGCTTTGAAGGCGAACATGAGGGTTCCAAAGCCACACTTGGACTCTTGGAGGCACATAATGTGCTCTTGAAGCCATAGAATGCCGATCTTGCATCTTTTGACCAACTCCGTCACTGCCCTCCTCTTCTCACTCCCCCCAATCCCCCTTACATTCATTATGGATTGTTTTTTACATGAGTTATCCATGTTACTTTTTGGTGGAGAACCCCTTGTATTAGTAATTTAGTTTCAAAACCTTTTTAAAAGATATCATTTTTTTTTAAATTTGAGTCAATGACATAACAGATGTTCAAGCTGCACATTTTACGGATAAAGTTCCCATTCCTAAGTAGGGAAGCACTAAAATTTAAATGATCCACTCAAATTGTCCCATGCCTGCTCCTCGTCCATGCTATTGAGAAATTGCATTACAATTGCACTAAGAAGTTTACCTCATTTACTGCTCAAATGCATCCATAGTTATGACAGCAACTAATTCATTGTTATGTTGTCAACTCGCGAGCCTACAGGAATGCTGGATGAACTGCACCCTCAACTTGTGATGGCTAATCATAAATCTTCACTTTCCAAGATACCAAGAATTTGTTCCAATAATAATTTGTGTGCATAGGGAAACATGCATGTGAAAGTGCCGTCTTGTCCACTTGTTGAAGAAATTGCATAAATATGATAGATAGCACATGCAATTGTTGAATTTGTGGTTTGGATGTTCTTCCCATCCTTTTAGTTTACCTCGTCTATTACCCTCCCCCCGTGCTGGCGGGAGCTTTGTGCACTGGGTACGCTTTTTTTCTTCTTCTGAGTTTGGACAAAATCTGTATTGTTTAATGTTGGAAATTGCATAGTAATAGGCCTTTTGCCTAGAAAACTATGCTATGTAGTTTGAATATAGGTGCACTAAGATAGCTTCCAGGCATCTACATGTCTAGACATTGAGATTATTTTGACTGGTTCGTCTATAGACCTAGCAGATGCAAATATTTATTCTTCATCTGTTGACTAACTGGCCAGGGGTTTGACATTGAGAAGGATGCCGTAGTTCTGAAGTCGGGGGAGAGAATAGGTGCTTCTGAAATTGGATTACTTTCCACAGTGGGAGCCATGACAGTGAAGGTCCTTTGTTTTAATTATTTGGTACTTCATTTTTCTTAAAAAGTGTTAATGTATTGAGTTTTTTATGTTTTCTAAGCCTTTATGGTTGCAGGTTTATCCTACTCCGAGTGTTGCAGTTCTCTCCACTGGTGATGAGCTAGTAGAGCCAACAATTCAAAATCTAAGGCGTGGCCTGGTACTCTCTCATTTCATTTCTCTTTGAAGCATTATCTATAATGTATGTTAGAATTTTGGAGTATACATTGGGTTTGTTTGACTTATATAGGCCATAAGATCTCTGCACATGATCCTTCTTGTGCATTATATTCTGATATAGAGGCCTCTATTTGGAAACCTTATGCTAGTTGTTTCATTTGCAGATCAGGGACTCCAACCGTTCTATGCTTCTAGCAGCTTCTGTGCAGCAGCATTGTAAAATAGTTGACTTGGGCATTGCTCATGACAGTGAAGAACATCTTGATGGAGTCCTGAGTGCTGCCATATCATCTGGGATTGACATAATATTAACTTCTGGTGGTGTGTCCATGGGTGACAGAGACTATGTCAAGCCTATCCTAGAGAGGAGAGGGAATGTACATTTCAACAAGGTACATTTATTCAGTGCACCTTCTCTGTTTTGATTGAATAGTTTCTTCATTTTGACTTGTTTAAGAGATGTAGCAGGGAAAACAATGAAAGATTTTCTCTTGAATTCAAGAGCAATAGCTCGATATATATACAAGCATAAATGACAATTCACAGTACAAGGGGAAATTAGACTCTTCCCTAATACTAATGAAAATTTTAAACATATTCACTAATCCAAGTAGAACTAGCAAATGTCCTACTCTAAGTAGGAATGTAGTATACTAATCTAAATGGTACTAGGATAAGATTTCAATAATCCTAATTTAAGTAGGTCTAGCATATTACATGTATAAAACTAGTGAAGGAGAAGCAGACTAATCATCTGTTGATGAAGAACAATGTCTGGTGGAGGTGGAGGTGAGTGGAGCGGGATTTCTAGGAAGAGGAGAACCCTGGTGGAGGAGGAGAATCATGTTCATGCTAGAACAGGAGAGAGCTATCCTCAGCCTGGTAAGTCCAGAGGGAAGCTCCCAGTAGAAGCTTCATCTGTCTATTAGATGCTTGGAGAAGGGACATTGGGCTAAAGCATGTAGGAATGCTGTCCAGTGTCTTCTCTGCACGTGGGTGGGGGCACAGGGTGGGCATGTAAACAGGGAAGAGAGGTGGTGGAAATATTCCATAAGAGATTTAGTCAGGTACTCGTTTCTTCACAGAATGTCATTTGCAGCATGAAAAGAGAAGATCTGAGAGTTGTAGAGATTCCATTGCCACCAATGGTAGTTGATGACAAGAGAAGGCTAGAGGCTTGTGCTGTTGCACAGGTTCAGGGTAAGGTGGTAGACAAAAAACTTGCTGTGGAAGCTTTTCTCCATCTACCTGGCCAGAGATCAGCTGGTGGATCAGAGAGCTGAATTATGGCTCCTTCTTGGTATGGTTCCTTGATGATCATAGAATACTGCAGTGCATTGCCTATGGCGGCATTCAATGGGTATGCCATAGCCTCAGCTGGAAGCCTTGGAAGAAAGAGGCTGCTACAGTGAGGTTGCTGGAGGGAAGCTAGTCTGGTGCAGGGTGTCTGGAATCCCTCTTCATGTCGGGAACATAGATACCTTCCGCAACATCATTGAGTTCTTTGGCAGCTTGAAGGAGATTGACAAAGGGAGAGCCCATGGCTTGCCCCTTCCCCCTTTGGGGAAGGTTCTGGGTTTGATCCTGGGTTCCCCCCTCTCCGTTTTTTAAAAAATTACCTGCCGAAAGAAAAGAGATTGACAAAAGGATGATGAATGGAGAGTGCCTACATTTTGCAAGGTTGCTTGTGGAAGTTGACGAGGTTGAGGCCATCCCTCACGAACCCAGTGCGAATTTGCCTGTTCCATGCCCCATTCATCTCGAACGAAGGGGAATACATTCAAGAAGGCTTCATATGCCTTCTATACACCGGAAGGACTCTAAAACATAAAGAAAAGACCAAGAAAAGGGGCGATTCCTTCGATTACACTATACACACACCCATGCCGCACCACACACACATTCGGCCTCATCCGGGCATCAAATCGCGAGATAATACGACCAAAACGAGGGGAAACACTCCTCGACATGCCGCTAGCTTGAAATCGAGTATTTAAACCAAAAATCGCCGCCCAAATCGGCGGATTCGTCTCACACCCCGAAACATGCAATTTAGCCCAAATAAAAGGAGAACCTGCTCAAACTCGCCCCATTCGGCACATAATCGCGGGAAGAAGAAGTACAAGGTTTAGTGATCCGTCCCCCTACCTCTTCCGAAGAAACCACGCAAATTCGGGGCCGATCCTCGCCAAATCGTTCCTTCCACGGCCGGTTCTTCACGAAACCTCAAAGATCCTTCACCTTGACGTCACCTCCTGTTCCGCGCTCCGTTCCTCGCCGCTCGTCGCCCGCGCCGCCCTCCACCTCGCCGTCCGTCCTCCCCATCGGCCGCCGGAGAAGAGGGAGAGAGAGAGAGACGTGAGAGTGAGAGGGAGAGAAATGAGAGGGGGGGTTTTAAAAAGAATTTTTTTATTTTGTTTATTATATCTTTTTTTTTCATTTCAATTAGAAAATTCGCAATAACTCCGAAAAAACCCCGAAAAATACATTATGACTTCAAAATTTTTTAGAAAAAGGCCAGTCCGCTCCACGCGCCGCCAGGGACCCAAAATAGTTCACATACACACCATTAAAGGGTCTGATAATCTGATATTAAAGTTCGAAACCAATACGGCGCGCCTCGGTGATAGCTGTGAGACGGGATGACTGACCACTTCCTATACCAACTGGGGGTCTTCAATGATAGAACCCTCTCAATCATGCAGTCATGGACGTACTCCTGTGCAAAGCTCGCCCCTGTAGGCGTCAGGAATAGACCATCTATAATTTGATCCATGGTCTTGTGCTGCCCATGCATGTGCCAGGTCGCTAGAGCCAGTGGTGCAGTCCCAACTGTGAGGCTCTCGTGCCGCTGAAAAAAGCCCAGACTCTGTCGATCTGGGTATTGCCTCTGCCGAGTAAAACCCTCCGGACAACTTGGATAAGTCAGGGAACACAATCCCTGCATGCTGTTGTGAGACCACGGAAAAAATCTAATCGGTTTTTATCGTAGATAAAATGTAGATTTTGTTCTTTTTAAAAAGAAACATCCCTCCCTAAGTATAGAGGGTGATTCCGTGTGTGCGCATCGTATCAGACGATTTGGGTTCGGGTGCTGGACCTCTCCCCACTGACCGGAGTCAGTGTTGATTTACATCGGTCTAACGTCCGAACACCTTTGTTTAACTGTCAAAGAAATCCCCAAACTCCTCTCCATAGGCTCGGATGTTAAGGGCACTCTCGCTTGGGGAGCTCTCCATTCATTCACCACCAACACATTGACTAGGTTAGGGTTAAGTCTGGGCAAAACCCTAGGATTTTAGAGTAGGAATGCAAAAATGCAGAAGCCGTAGGCATTTTAAAAGTAGAGAGAGATTTTTTGGACCCCGAGAGTATTTCGGTAATTTTATCAGACCCTAGACCTAAGTTTGAGGTGATACCCGAGTGCTGGACTGAGCTAACAACACTCCCAGACCGAAAGGATGACAAGGGGTTTCATAGAAAGCACACATCTGTCAACTTGGCCGAAGGAGGGGTATATATATAATTTTCAGAAGTCGGAGGTTTTCTTATAATTTTCCACAAAGGAGATAGACAGAGCATGCTGAGTGCTTTTATAATTCCAATGAGTACAAGGGTTGTCGGCGAGTTGTCGACTATACAAAAGTCCGTGTTGGAGCTGGAGATAGGGGCGTAGCCCCAATTACAAAAGTTGCAGGGTATAACTGCAAATTACAGGACTTGGGTCTTTTACGGTCCTGGGGAGGACATTTTCGTAATTCCGCCATTATAAGGACAGAACTACGTGACTTAGTCGTCCCGGGACGTAAAGACTTACAAACATAGCCCGCCGAGGGGCATAATTACAACCACGGCCCACTGAGGGGTATAAGTGTAAATATACCCCGTAGGGGCATAAATACAAGACCCGGGGACTTACCCCACGCGGGTCAAAACAAACGAACAAACTCCAAACGCTGGATGCTCCGAGTGCGAGAAGTGCTCCGTACGTACGTTGCCTCTGTATGTGTCGATGTTGTTTCTCCACTTGGACCCTTAGGGTCTATTTATAGAAGGCGGGAGGGCCCAGAGGGGTCAAATGAACGAATTTGTCCCGATTCTGTCAAGGTGGGGTGACAAAAAGTCATTTTGACCCCTCTGGCCATCAAAAAAGGCCAAATGACCCCTCTGAGGGGGTTAAAAATTTTAAATTATTTTTTTTTTGGAAGCCCGAAGGGTGGGCGGACCCTGGTGGGGTCGCGCGCGCCCCCGGGAGGCCGCGTGACCCCGCCAGGGTGTGGCGGGGTCGCGCGCCCCTCGGGGGTCGCGCGCGACCCCGCTGGTCCCAGCGGAGTCGCGCGCGCGCCCCGAGGCGCGCGTGCGCGACCCCGCTGAGTCCCAGCGGGGTCGCGCGACCACGCTGGTCCCTTGGGCTGCGCGCGCGGCCCCGTCCTGCTCCGTGCTTCGAACCCCGAGGGGTCATTTGACCTTCCCGGGCGCTTTTTGACTCCTTTGGATGCCGCTTCACCCTCTTTTTGTCGTTTTGGGTTGGAGAAGAGTCGGGGTGAAGCTATATATCTCGGGGAGATCGCTCCTTCGCCGCGTGGAAGCGTCGCGTCCGTGGAAGGAGTATTGTTTGTTTGTCTAGCCGTTCGTCGCCGCATAGGGAGGAACCTTTGTGCCCGTCTGTGCCGTGTGATACACTTGCTCGGCTTCTCTGACCAGTATACGCATGTTTCTTCCTTGTTAACCTTCTTGCTGCGACGCCGACCATGATAATATTGTCGGATCGATAGACCCTGCATCACGGAGATACTCCGTAGTCCGACGGTGTTGACGATACGCCGTTCTTCTCGTCGAACGTTGCATAGCAACAACTTCTCAAAATAACTTGAGATAATTTCGGGTGCAACAAATGCCCCCCATGGGACGTCCGTCACGGCCGGAGGCGGCGGCGGATGGCCCGTGCCCTTTGAAGGGATTAAACAATGTCGGCGTAGCCGTTGTAACTTGTTAGATTGCATTGAATGACTGTCTTGCTGTCTAAAAATATTTTAGCCTAACGCTTCTCTATTTTTATTTCTCCTCTTTGTGCTTTCAGCCATGGCTCGCAGCAGCGGGAGTGGGAGTCGGTCGAGGAGGTCCCGTGCTAGGGGTGCTGACGACTGCGGGGTTGAGCGTACTGACCGGCGGATGCCGCCTTTCCCTCCTCGTACCATTGATGATGGCAATGTCAACGAGCTAGACCTTGGCTATTCATGGGTCGCTGAGGACCCAACAGAGAGTGCTGGAGCAGCTGAAGGTCTTGTGGACGTGTCTCGGATCGCGAGGCAAGGCGGTCTTGACACATATGACCGTACCGGAGGCTACCCGCGTCATTATCCCCTGGGTCGCCACCTTTACAGTTTTCTCCAGGGTTTTGCTCCTGTCGGCATGGAGGCCGACGATCCGTCACTTCCAGAGGAGAGGCGTCGCCTTGAAAGGGCGATACTAGTAGGGCGAGACGGCATGCAGGGATTGTGCTCCCTGACTTACCCGAGTTACCCGGAGGGCTTTACTCGGCAGCGGCAGTACCCGGACAGGCAGAGTCTGGGCTCTTTTCAACGGCATGAGAGTTTCACCGTCCGAGCTACACCGATGTCTCCAGCGGCTTGGCATTTGCATGGGCAGCACAAAGCCGTGGACCAGGTTATAGATGGCCTCTTTCTGGCACCCACCGGAGTTAGCTTTGCACATGAGGAGTACATCCATGATTGCATGTTGGAGAGGGTTTTGGCTTTGAAGACTCCCACCTGGTATGGGAAGTGCTCCGTCATTCCTTCTCATAGTTATCACCGGGGCGCGACAGAGTAGCTCTGGGGCATTCTACTGGTTTACCGGTCTTTGCTGGACAGGGTGGGGATCCGCCATGTAGTGACCGCCGCCATGTACTCCTATCCTTGTCACACTGGCCTGCTACAGGCTCTGGTGGAGAGATTCAGTCGCCGGTGGAACACTTTCGTCACAGTTGGCGGGGAGACTTCCCTGGACCTCTTGGCCTTCCAGAGGATTTCTGGTCTTCCGATCTGCGGGAGGCCTTACGAGGAGCTATCACCCGATGACTTGCACCTCAGCTCCACTGACGGGGCAGGACACTATACTCTGCCCTATTGCTTCAGGTTCTTGATGAAGACCTGGAGGGACTTAGCCCGAGTAGGCACGGATCGGCCCCCACGCACACCGCGAGTGACACTGAATGCCTGGGTGAGTCACTTCTACAACGGCCCTTACTGTTTCCATGAGGAGTTTGCACAGTCCGGCACCACCTGGGATGAGTACCGAGAGGTCAGAGTAGACGTTCCTCCTCATCCCCGCCACCTGCCTGCGCCGACACAAGGGTGGAATTCACGGGGGCTACACCCTGTTACTTATCTGGCGGCTTATCTGGCATACTGGCTTTCCAGCTTTGTAGTCCCTCATGGAGAGGAGGGAGTCCTGCGGGTGGAGGTGATCTATCCAGCCTGCATGCTCGCCTGTGGACAGAGACTCGCCATCGCACCAGCAGCCTTGGCGAATATCTTTCATTCGCTTGGGGCTTTGTCTTCCCACTCATCGCCACGGGAGAAAGGCATATTGCTGCCCACTCATTATTTGAGTGCTTGGGCAGGGCTACTGTTTCCAGAGTTGTCCAGGAGGACTCCGGTTGAGAATCCAGCAGCACCGTTGATTTTCTGGTTTGCCGGGCAGCCATCCCAGGATCCAGTGGCACAGCTAGTAGGGGCCAGGCGGGCCTTATCTTTTGTTCCGGTGAAGAGAGGAGAGGGCATAGCCCTTGACTACTTCTCCTACCTTCACCGCCCTTTTTCCAGGCAGGAGGGAGACGCTGTCGTCAGCCGGGTTTCCACCCATGCTTTACCTTCCCCGTAGGGCTTAGCAGAGTGGGTCGTCAGCATCCGACCCGGTGTTCTTGTATATCGACGCTCCAGCACGGCGATACTTGAGCCTTACTACCCACATCAGTTCGCCAGGAACTTTGGGTATGATCAGGTTATCCCCTCCAGTGGAGAGTTTTCTTTGCCCCTCCGGTTATACAAGCACATGGACATACACTTGGTTGCGGCAGCTTGGCAGGACTTCCTTTGCCGCGAGGCGGGGCCGGGGTACCCGGTCCCAGAACAGGAGCGCAGAGGCTACTTCGACATTTATTATGCTCGCTGGTGGTTCAAAGCCAGCAACCTCTTCCGGGAGCGCCGAGATGCCATTCGTACCGCTGAGGAGCAGCGTTTGGGGCGGGAGGATCTGCCTCTTTTGTGTGTCGACCCGGTTTTCCTCAGATCTCATTTTTCGGGGATTGCCCGAATTGTGAGTGACATTGAAGAGCGATGGCGAGCAAAAGGCTGGACACCCACTGTTGACAGGAGCCAGTATAATGGGGTTTTGAAGCCCTTGAAGAGCAGGACGGCGTCGGCTCTCGGAGTCCCTTCTTCCTCCACCACAGGCGTAGCCTCAGGCCCCTCAAAGGCCTATTCTTGGTGGGAGGATTTGCAGACATCTTACGGGGTTAGGAAAAAGTTCCAGTTGTCCCAGCCGATACCTGACGGAGCACTTGGGGGCAGTACCTTTGCTAAGTGGAGGGCCCATGTGATTAACGCAGTGGGCTATGCAGGTCCCCTGGAGTACCTTTCTGGCCTCGAGTTGGCAACGACTCCACTTGCCATTTATGAGGTTGTAAAGGCAGTTGCACGCGCCCTTCGAGTGAAGCCCGAGCAGGTAGTATTAAAGCGGGAGGAGCCCATAGCGGCTATAGGTAATTCTTGTCCTTCCTGACTTTAATATACACATGTATATTTATATTCTGGGACATGCATTTACATATTCCCGTGACACTTGCAGGTGGGGCTGTTATGGTAGCCGGTGCTGCACCACTGAGGGATCCTCCTGATGCTGAGATTGGGAGGGGTTCTGCTGCCACCAAGAGACCCCGGACCGAGGTTCCTGAGGAGGGGGATGTGAGGTCACCATCCCATCCTCGGGTTGAGGTTGAAACCCCTACAGTTGAGGCTGTGTCCAGTAAGTAGCTCCCCCAGATACTGGTCATTTCTGAGCACATATGTAGTGTTATAAACACATGCTTGCTTCATTAAATGCAGCTCCCCCGGGAGCTAGGGCTGATATGAGCTTCTCTCTCCCTCCAGCGGGAGATGACATGCCACTGGATGAGTCCGTGCCAGACATTACTTTCAGCTTCAAAGAGCTGATTTCTCCCTCAGACTATTATATGCCGGTGACGGCTAACTCTCCCTCGCCTCTTACAGCATGGGCCACAGGAGGTCAGGCTCCAGGTAGCATGCTCAGCCTTGTTTTCTCCATTGATACATGAAGATTTGAACAGCAATAACCCCTTAGTGTTTTATTGGCTGTGCAGGGGTTCCTGAGGTTATTCCACCTAGTCCGTCAGCAGGAGGTAATGTCGGCTCTTCCTCCGGGGCCGGATCCGCTTCTGGGTGTGGATTCACTACTAATAGTGGGAGTTCTACGGCCACAAACTCTCTCTCTAATGGGAGCTCGAGTCCTACTTCCAGCGCTACGACCTCCAGTTCTTCATCCAGTGAGAGTGACTCTCGAGAGGAAGGAGAATTAAAAGATACCGGAGGTGAATGCAGCGACATACATTCTGTTTGATTGAGTCCTTCTTATAAAGATTTGCATGACTCATATAGTTGTTTGTCCCACAGGAGTGGACTTAGCCAGATCCTTGGAGGAGTTCTCACAACTTCTGGAATCTGGCTCATTTGTGGACCTTCTGACAGGTGGCAGTGCCTCGACAGGCACAAAGGCCATGGAGGTGGCAGGTGTTGACACCACAGCACCGGGAGGTCCTACGCCAGTGGGCTCCTCCGATGTTGATATCGGTGAGGACGGCATGGCTGAGGACGGCATAGCTGATCCTTCAGGTAAGAGATGTCAGAGGCTAATGATAGACCTCTTTGCCATTTTGCATCTGTTTTTGCCCAACTGATTAATGTATCTGCTACATGGACAATGACAGGCCAGGCCGTTGAAGGAAGCACATCCCACCCTGATGAGATAGCTCCGGCAAGGGAAGCTTTTCGCCAGGACTGGCCCCCTTTAGCTTTTTCCAGTGCGCCCTTTCGGGTTTTCACACTGAAGGGTACCCATTTTTGCCTAAGGCGGCGCCCTTTCGGGTTTTCACCTTAGTCGGGTTAAAACCTTTTTGTCCTTGATTGCTCTTCTAACAGAAACAACCAAGTCCGCTGGGGCCTCAATATTTTTAACCCCATTTTTTTTCCTTTCTTTTTGACCCTATAATGCCAAAAGGCGAGGAGAAGGTGGCACTCCCATAGGGACGTGTGTGCCACAGAGGTGGGACAAATGGATGGGTTCGGTTGCCCTAGTGGGACGCAATTAGCCAAATCCAAAACCGAAGGTTGACCCGGTTAGCAACCCGAAAGGGGGTATGCATGAGCCAAGTCCGGTTGGAACAACAAAGGAGGAGGTTTAACAGTCCAAAAGGGACATGCGGGTTAAACCTGGAGGCCGGTAGGCGGGATGGGTTGGCAGCCCGAAAGAGCATACATAGGCCAGACCCAAAACGATGACAGGAAGGGATTTGACAGCCCGGGTGGGACGTATAAGTCAAATCCGTGAGCCGATAGGCAAATAGGGTTGGCAGCCTGACGAGGGCATGCAGAGGCCAAGCCCGTGGGGACAAAGGAGTAAACTTGACGATCCCGGTGGGATATATGAGTCAAGTCTAAGGCCAAGAGGCGAGATGGGTTGACAGCCTGAAAGGGGCATGCAGAGGCCAGACCCAGAAGAACAAAAAAAAAAGGTGGATTTGACAGCCCTAGTGGGACGTGAGAGTCAAATCCGAAAGCCGATAGGCGAAGAGGTGGGTTGGCAGCCCGAGGGGGCATACTGAGGCCGTTCCCGATGGGACAAAGATAGGTTTGACAGCCCTAGTGGGACGTGAGAGTCAAACCCGAAAGCCGATAGGCAAAGAGGTGGGTTGGCCGCCCAAGAGGACATGCTGAGGCCATTCCCGATGGGACATGTGCCAGAAGGCATGATGGATTGGTAGCTCGAGAGAGCGTACTGAGGCCAATTCCAGAAGGAAAGATGAGCCGAAAGGCGTGATGGGTTGGCAGCCCGAGAGGGCATACTAAGGCCAGTCCCAGAAGGAAAGATGAGCCGAAAGGCGTGGTAGGTTGGCAGCCCGAGAGGGCGTACTGAGGCCAATCACTAGAAGGTGAAATGAGCCAAAAGGCAGGATGGGTTGGCAGCCCGAGAGGGCATGCTGAGGCCAGTCCCAGAAGGTAAAATGAGCCGAAAGGCATGATGGGTTGGCAGCCCGAGAGGGCATACTGAGACCATTCCCTATAATAAAAAAGGAGCCGAAAGGCATGAAGGGTTGGCAGCCCGAGAGAGCATACTGAGGCCATTCCCAAGAATGAAAAAGGAGCCGAAAGGCATGAAGGGTTGGCAGCCTGAGAGAGTATACTGAGGCCAGTCCCAATGGGACAAGAGAGTAAGCGGGTTTAACCGCTCAGAATAGACACCTGAGCTGAACCTAGAAGCCGGTAGGCAGAATGGGTCGACAGCCCGAAAGGGGCATGCGTAGGCCGAGCCCGATAGGACAGAGTATGACAACGTGAGAACGTCGGTGGGACTAGGTGTCATGGGATGACATGTAAGGTGAAGCCATAATATCAATATGATGTTTTGGCCGAGATGGGGTGGAGTCATTGACTTAGAGCCACCCTTAGAATAAGCAGAGAGAGGATTTTTTTTTTCACATTATCAACCTCACCGCCTTTTCGGGTTTTCGCCGAGGCTGGCCCCCTTTAGCTTTTTCTGGTGTGCCCTTTCGGGTTTTCACACCGAGGGGTTGCCCATTTTTGCCCGAGGCGCCCTTTCGGATTTTCACCTCGACCGGGTCTGTGGCCTTTTTGCCCTCAGCCAACCGTTGAAGACTGACTGAGTCCGCCGGGGTATCAGTATTTTTAACCCCTTTTCTTTTTTTTCTTTTTTTTTTGAACCTTCACTGAGGAGAGGTACTGTCCTGTGAGGACTGTTGTGGAAACTCCTGTGGTGGCGCATGGTAGAGCTTCATATGCTTGCCGTTGAGAGGAGGGAAGGGATTATCTCCCTTGTGGTCAAGGACCGTATAGGCCCCTCCTTTGTAGACCTTCTAGATGACGTAAGGCCCACGCCAATTAGGCTGGAGTTTGCCGCTGGATCTTCCCGCGAGAACCTCCTTTTCCTTAATCATGACGAGGTCACCTTTCTTGAACGCCCTTTGCTTGACCAGCTTATCATACGCACGTGTCATGCGGGCTTGATACACTTGTAAGTGCTTGTAGGCCTTGAGTCTTTCACCTTCAAGGTTGGACAACTCTTCAAGCCTCCTTTCTATCTCGGACTGGTCTTGGCCTGGCAATCCGGCGTGCACAGCAACGTGGTAAGATTTTAGCTCGAGCTCCATAGGGACCACCGCCTCGGCTCCGTAGACCAAAGAGAATGGGGAACATCTCGTAGGGGTTTTGTAAATAGTCCGGTAGGCCCATAGGGCTTCGTGGACCTTCTCGCCCCAATCCCGTTTGCGGCCGCCTACTATCTTGGACAACAGCTTGCAAAGGGTCTTATTGAAGGCTTCGGCCAACCCGTTGGCTTGGGGATTGTAGACTGATGACGTCCTCCAGTCAATATGGAACTTGGCCGCCAAAGCATAAACAATCTTGTTCTTGAATGGCGTCCCATTGTCAGATATAATCCGACTAGGGGTGCCGAATATGTAAATGATATAGTGCCACACAAAACGGGCAAGTATCTCCCCTGTAACCTCCCGTAGCGGAACGGCTTCGGCCCATCTGGAGAAGTAATCGGTGGCAGCAAGTATGAACTTGTGCCCATGGGACGATTGTGGGAATGGTCCCACAATGTCCATACCCCATTCCGCGAATGGCCAATTAGGCGCTGTTGGATGGAGCGGGTTAGGTGGCCGCCGAGGGACTGGGCCAAATGCTTGGCATTGGTGACATGTACGAGCATATTGATTGCAATCTTCGTACATGGTGGGCCATTAGAACCCTTTGAGCTTGATGCTATTCTTCATCTTAGCTCCTGCTTGATGAGCTCCACACAATCCGGAGTGAACCTCATGCATGACAGTCTTGGCCTCCTTGGATGAAAGACAACGGAGGAGGACCGACCGGTCCTTTTCATGGACGAGCCTGAAGAGGATGCCGTCAATCAGCTGGTAGGATGTGGCCCTGCGTAGCAGTTGCACCCTCTGAGCCCGATCAGGAGGGAGCCAACCATTCTTTAGCTTTATGATCGGCTCACGCCAATCTTCTTCTTCGGGAACATTCTCCTCTTGGATATTGTCGACCTCGTAAACAGTGAGGCCGGATTCTTCGTCGAGCACACTTGGCATGAGCCTTCGATGTCTGACAGTAATATTTAATTCTCCCTCAGGCGGGAGTTTTAGGGCTGCTGCCAATTTTGCAAGAGCATCGGCCTAGGAGTTGCTGCCTCTGGGGACATGTCCTATTTCAAATAGGTACAATTTTTCCTTGAGCCTCATGACGGCTGCATGGTAGGGGACGAGCTCCTTCTTCCGGACATCATAGACGCCCAGTACTTGTCGAATGATGAGTTGAGAATTCCCGTACACTTTGATCTTTGATGTCCATCTCTAATGCCAGTTGAAGCCCAATGATCAATGCTTCATATTCGGCCTCATTATTAGTCAGGGACTTCATGAGAGCGCAAGAGTTATGGAGGATGCCGCCTTGTGGAGACACAAAGACTACCCCCGCGCCTGAGACATAGTCTGTAAGGCCGCCGGCCCTTTTGATTGTCCGAGAGGCACCATCAAAATATAACTCCCAGTATGGGAGGTCAAGGGTGAGGACACCCGGCTCCATCTGTGGTGGGACTTTTTCAGAATGCTCTCCAGTTTCTGGAGAAGGTACCAGCACCTCTTCATCGGGTAGCTCGAAGTTGAGTGGCGAATCTTCTGGCACAGGGTGCGCTGCTAAGAATTCCGCCATTCTTTGTCCCTTGATCGCCTTGCGTGGGACGAAGGTGATGTCAAATTCCATGACGATAAGCGCCCATTTGCCGAGTCTACCAGAGAGGACAGGCTGGCTGAGCAGAAACTTGAGTGGGTCACATTTTGAGATGAGCTCCACCCGGTGAGCTAGAAGGTAATGCCTCAGCTTCTTGACAGCAAACACCAGAGCTAGGCACACCTTTTCCATGGGGGCGTACCGGTGCTCTGGCCCGATCAGCTTCCAACTGAGGTAGTACAGCGGCTGCTCTTTGCCCTCGTCATTGACCTGGGCTAGCAGAGCCCCAAAGAGGCCTCCATGGCAGCAATATATAAGATAAAGGGCTTCCCTCTGATAGGTGCCCCTAAGACAGGAGGAGTCAGCAGATACTCCTTGATTTTCTCAAAGGCCTTCTGACAGTCTTCGTCCCATATGAAGGGTGCTCCTTTCTTCATCAATTTGTCGAAAGGTAGGCATCTTCCAGAGAGATTGGAAATGAACCGCCTAATATAGGCGAGTCTTCCTTGAAGAGATCTGAGCTCTGTCAAGTTCTTAGGCAGAGGCAGTCCTCTTATAGCCTTGATTTTGTCAGGGTCAATTTCTATGCCCCGGTACCTGACGATGAAGCCCAGGAACTTGCCGCTGGAGACGCCGAAGGCGCACTTCATTGGGTTCATCTTGAGTTGAAATCGTCGAAGCCTTTCAAAGACTTGACGTAAGTCAGCTAAGTGATCCTCCCGCTTCTTGGTCTCGACGACCAGATCATCGACATAGCATTCGACAAGGTCATGTAGCATCTCGTCGAAAATCTTGGTCATTGCCCTTTGATAGGTTGCGCCGGCATTCTTCAGACCGAACAACATCCTTTTGTAGTTGAAGATCCCCTTAGGAGACTGGAAAGCCGTATGGTCTTTGTCCTTGATGGCCATGCGAATTTGATTATAGCCCGATGACCCGTCCATGAAAGACAAGGCTTCGTGACCAGTGGTCATATCAACCATTGTCTCAGTGATTGGGACAGGGAAGTCGTCCTTTGGGCATACTTTGTTCAAATCCCTGAAGTCGATGCAGACTCGGACTTGGCCGTTCTTCTTCTTGACGGGGACTATATTGGCGAGCCACACAGGGTACATGCAGGGCTCTATGAAGTCGACGTTGAGCATCTTGTCCACCTCAGCATTGACCTTCAGCTCCAGCTCGTGGCGCATACGCCTTTGGGCTTGCTTGACTGGCTTGACGGTCGAAAGTATTGTCAGCTCATGTTCAGCCACAGATTGGTCGAGCCCGGGCATTTCTTTGTAAGTCCAGGCGAAACAATCCCTGAACTCTTCTAAGAGCTGTCGATACGACTGCCTTTCTTTCTCGCTGAGGAGAGCACTTATGAAGGTGGGACGATAGTCGCTTTTGCTTCCGAGATTAATCTCAATCAACTCGTCCACAGTTACTTGGCCACCGTCTTCAAGCTCCGGTGGAGCTGGTTGGAGGTCGACGAAGTCTCCCTCATCGTCAGTGTTGGCTTCATAGACATCAAATTCTTCGAAGCTCTTTTGCTCGTGGCTTGAAGTCGAAGGACTGGCCTCATCTTGCCAACGGTTAGCAGGCTGGGCTACTCTTCCCTCTGAAGGGTGATCATTGTCGACTCCTGATGAAGGTGAGGGTGTCATAGACACATCACCAGACTCCCTTATAGAGTCATCAATCTTGGGCTCAACTTCAGCTTGCCCATTAGGGAGAGGCAGTAGCCCTATGGCATTGACTGCAAAATGGACCTCGAAGTCCGTCTCCTGGTCATAGCTGAGTCCTCGAGTATCTTTACGGGAGAAGGGAGGCTGCCCGCGGACTTGCGGAGGATTCCATAGCTGGTGGAAATATGCCGCTCGCGCGGGGTCCAGAGTTTGTGGGATGTGCTGCTTTTTACACATCTGCTTGATGTATTTTGGCATATCGTCCATCTTCTGGACTGGCTCTGGCGCCACATCGGCGGGAGTATCCCAGCCGAAGTCATCTTCAGGAGGGCACGGTGGGACTAGGTCACCTTTATAAAAGATGATCGGCTTGTTCCCCTTGCCCTTGTTGCGTCTCCTTCTCCGTTGATAGGAGACTGTGAAGGTTTTCAATTGTTCCACCTCATACTCTTCCCGTTGGGACGAGAGTTAGAGGCACTTAGACGGTAAAGAGATACTCCCGTCAATGACTCGGCTGATAAGGTTGGCTTCAAAGTCAACATTCCGCCTTTCTGGTTGAGTTGGCTTGGAGGCGGCACTGAGGCTCAGCTTATGCAGCTTTGCCATGTCTTGGTTGACAGCGAAGAGTTGCCCTTCCTCAACTTCAGGGTCCACCTTTTCTTTCCCTTTGTCCTTAATAGGCTCAGGGATTGCCAGAGTGGGCTTCCCAAAATATAAAGAGGCATCGGTCAAATGACACTCATTGGGGTGGAACGGGGCCTGATCTGCGAAGACCGTATGTTGCTCCCCTTCCTTGACATATTTAATGCACTGGTGCAGAGTTGAAGGAACGACCCAGTTTTCATGCAGCCATGGCCTTCCAAGCAGCACCTTGTACGATGTGTCGGAGTTGATAATATAGAATGTTGCTCGGGTGACAAAATCGCCCAAGGCTAGTTTGACCTCAACCCGACCAAGCGCCTCCTCGGAACCTTGATTGAATCCCGAAATCTTGACCACGGTCACCTTTTGTAAATAAGGTGCCAAATATAGAGACTTGAAAGTCTTCAGAGGCATGATATTGACGGCTGCTCCGACGTCGATCAGGATGCGACTCACGTCATGTCCATTGATCGTCCCCTTCATATATAAGGGGCGATTGTGACACGGAGAGGACAACAACATGTCTTTGTCCGTGAAGGAGATGTTGGCTGTGAGTGCCTCATACGCCTGAGCCTGCAGTTCTACAACATGGGCTTCATAGGCCTCCGGGTCTTGGAGTATCTTGACAAGAGCCTCTCTGAGATCTTTGCTCCAGGCGATGGCCTCCCAGATGGTGACATTTGTTGGGAACCGCTTCATATGATGAATGATTTTGCGGTCCGCCCGAGCACGGGTCTTGTCGAATGGCGGGATGATCTCCGCCAGGGTCTTTGGCGCCTGGCGAGGTTTCTCCCGCTTAGAAGGGCGCTTCTCCGTATTTTGGCCTTCTGCATCTTCTTGGAATAGCGGAGACAAAGACTCCTCCGGAGGTGGCGGAGGCTCTTCATGCTGGTCTCCATCAGAAGGACCTGCTGGGTTTGAGGTATCGACCCTGTTGGAGGGGTCGGCTTGCTTTGACACTTCCTCGCACACTGGCGATTTGGCTGACTTCTCTTCTTCATCCGAGGATGTGATTGTAAAAGGGACACCACCCGGCTTAGCAGCTGAGGCGGGGCTTGAACCCTTTGAGGGGCTGAGGATGAAAGGGATTCCCCGAACTTGAGTTTCCGGGACAGGACCTGGCTTTTCCCTTCTAAATATTATGACCCGGTCAAGAGTCAGGGGACGTCCCCGGCCACGTCCTCGGCCACATCCCCGGCCATTTCTTGCCGAGCGACGCTGATATGTTGCTATAGGAGTCTTGCCTCCAATACTATCAGCCGTGGGACAGTAAATGTTGTCAGGTGGCGGGATCGCCACCATGTTGCAAGAGAGCTCTTGCAACATTTCCTCGAGCATCTCGACAGTGAGCTCCTCATCCTTGTAGAATAAGGAGAGCTCCTCCGGGATCGGGAAGTCTTCACCTTCTTCAAGATGGTTGGCCATTCCCCGGAGCCATTGTAGAAGGCGGGCCTTGCGCCCAAGCTTGTCCCAGGGAATGTATTTGTCTAGAGTGACGACCCTGGTGGGACGAGGGGGAGTGTACTCCTCCAGCTCATCTATGAGCTTTTGAAGTCTTTGTAGAGGAGTTGGCTCCTTAGGAGCCTCCATAGCCGCTGCTTGTTCGACTTGTTTCTTCAACCTCCTCTTCAAATTCTTCCTGCGATTCTTCTCCTGCTTCTTTTGGCGGGCGGCCTCTTGAGAAGAGAGAGGAGTTTGCTTCGGCGGTGGGACTCGCTTGCCCCCAGAATCCTGCTTTTTGCTCCGGGCTGGCTCCTTAGGGGCCTTACTGCCGCGGCTTTTTCTGGGGACAACCTTGGTCCAAATGGCCTCCTCCGGTCGAGGCTGGAAGGTGGCATTGATTGCCTGAGCAATTATTTCAGGAGGCAACTCTTGGAACTCTGCCAGTCCACTATAGGGCCTCTGGGGGCTTTGTGGTTCCACCGACTTTGCTTGGGCTGGTGGCTTGGCTTGCTTGAGCTGCTGAGGCCTTTCTACAATTGGCGGCTGTGCCAGCTTGATAGAAGCTTTAATTGGGGCCTTCGAGGGCTCAAGAGGTTGAGTCCTCTCCACGACTGATAGCCTTGCTGACTTGGCAGGAACTTTGGCTGAAGGCTCTGACGCCTTGGCCTTGCCTTTGTTGTCTGGCCGAGAGTTCTCTCTTATGACGATGCCAGGCTGACTCGACCTGGGACGGACCCTGGGACTCTTTCATGGCTTGGCATCCTGGGTTCTGGCCCTTAGGCCCTTTATAGGTGGCCTTGCCTTTAGTGAGTAATGGAAATTCATCATTTTCCGTAGGCTCACTTGGTCGGGCTAATCGGGAGAAAGCCTCAGTTTCTCGTCGAACCTGTTGGAGAGTCTCCCTGGCGGCCTCTGCAAGACGCAACCTTGTCATGGAGTTCCCCTGAATATCGACAACCCCTCTCTGGATGAGGGCTTCGATGAAGTCCTGAACCTCTGGGCATTGCCGAGTAGGGTGAGACACCCTTGCATGATACTTACAATAGCGGGGGTGACTCTTGGCCATCTCATTGTAATAAGACGGCGGGTCATGTGTCAGAACCCAGCCATCCTCCAAAAGTTTGTCAAAAATCTTCTCAGTGTCCTCCTTGGGGAAAGAACACTGGTTGGAGGGTCGCCACCCTGGATACCAGAGTGTGGATTTAGGAGACTGGGAATTGGCTCCCTGGGAACTAGCTCCCTCCTCCTGCTGCTCAGGGAACTGGAAGGCTGTTGCAACATGGATAACATTGACGGAGAAATGAAGGGTCCTCCGTGCATGCGGCTGTGGTGGGTCGACTGCATGGCCCAACATGTTTATCAAACCTTTTTGAATGAGCTCTTCTGCTATGTTTTTGAAGACATAGCAATCCCCGATGGTATAACCCAACCTCCGGTGATACACACAATAGGTAGGATCCTCTGTCTTGTCCACCTCTGAGGGCTTCCGCGGATCTGGCAGAGTGACGAGCTGCTCCTTCATACATAGATCAAAGAGCATCTTGGTATGCTCCTTTCTGAAGGAATAGGGCGTCTTCATGCGCTCCGCTAAGTGAGACGCATTTGCCTTGGCATCAGGCTTCTTGCCATTGCCCTTAGATTTTCCTTCCCCTTTGTCTCCATTCGTCGGGGAGAAGTCCACGGCATTCACCTCCTTACCGCTAGCCAGACGGTCTTTGGAGGATTTGCCTTTGGTAGAAGCTTGTGTAGGGTGGTCGGCAAAGAACATCTCAATTTCCGCCACCACCGTGTTCAACTGGTCAAAGCTTCTGATATTGGAGCCCAGAAGCTTTTCGCTGACTTCTGCCGAGAGACCCCTGCGGCAGATGGTGATTGCATCTTCAGGCGTCGGAGGATTATCGCAGCGCATATTGACGTCCCTCTATCGCTTGACGAAGTCTAATGCTGTTTCACCTTTCTTCTGTCGAAGAGAACAAAGCTCTGCTAAGGAGACTTTGCGTTCGACCATTTGGAAGCGGTCGACAAACTTCTTCTGCATATCAGCCCAATCAGATACTGAGTTGGGCTTCAACCTTGAATACCACTGGAAGGCGGTGCCAGTCAAGGACGTGGCGAAATACCGTAGCAATATGCCTCTTCCAGGGCTAATTCACCCATGACCGTCATGTAATAGGCCAGGTGTTCATGCGGAGAGCCTTGCCCGTTGAACTTCTGGAGCTTCGGGGCTTTTGGGCAGTCAAGCAGAAGCTTCTTGAATTGATGGCGGAGGGGATAAGGCACGTTGTACAAATCAACGGTGGCCACTCCCTCCCCATGTTGAGCAAACTTCGCCTCTACAATGCGTTCAATCATTTGCTTCTGCGCCATGAGGCTTTCTGCAGTAGGAGTAGCAGATGACCGCGCATTGGCTTCATGCGGCGGGACTTCGAAGTCCACTGCCAGTGGAAGTCTTGCAGCCGTGACAGAGGCATTGGCTGCCGCTGGAATGGGAGAAGGCTGTTGATCCGCTCTAGCCGGTGCCGCCTGAGGTGGGGCAGGAACCTCCTTTTCGCGCAAAAGCGACTGTAGCAGGTTATTGAGCTCCTGGTTCTCCCGTCGAAGCTCTTCCAATGTGGGGGCCCGTGGCTCTTCCCCCTGCTCTTCTTCGTGCCGGGAGTGACTGTCCTCATCAATACTGTGGACGTCTTCCTGGCGCTCTTCTTGCAGTGCCGGCTCGGGTTGAGATGTACCGGCAGCCGGCGCTTGTTGTGTTTGTGCCAGGCCCCGGGACCCGGACCTTGACCTCCTCGAGTATTGAAGAGGCTGATTGAGTTCCCCCGAGGTGCCTTCGGGCTGTTAGTCGCCGGAGGTGGCGTAACAGGTGAACACTTTGACGGTGTCATCGGTCACCTGGACCACCCGTTTTTTCTTGGGCGGTTGTCGCTCCGGCTTGGGCGGCCTCCCAAGTCTGTCAAAGACAGACACTCAGGATGTAGATGCTTGAGGAGAGCGATCCTCCTCCGTGTGCGTGGAACTGGCCCACGGGGAGGTCGGCCGCACCTTCTTGTCGGCTCCTCGGCGCTTTTGCTCCCGTAGGGGTTGAGATGTAAACCTCGCAGACGTCGAGGCCTCAGTGCTTGGCGGACTCCACATCCGCTGAAGCTCCGACATGCGGAAGGGCTCCTTCGCCCTCGCGCGCCTTATTATCCGGGCCTCCTCCTTGGTGACCCAGATCTTCTTCAGATGGAGCTGACGCTCCTCCACTTTGTTTCCCCCTGTCCTTGACCGAGCAACTCGTGGCTTGGGCCGTTGCAGAGGGCCCTGGGTTGCCGCCGGTACGGCAGGCTTCTTCTTCTTCACTCCGTCCTCCCGAACTTGTCGGAGGAGCTCGAAGCGGTTGGAGGTAGGAATGGTCGGGACATGACGATCCCGTGGCACGATTGGCTCGCCTCCATCCCGGATGCGGATGTCTCCGACAATTACAGTCTTGCCGGAGCGAGAGACAGTCGCTTCGGGCTTTGTACCCTTGTGGCTACGACGTTGCCCCCGTTGAGCAGGGACAGCGGTGGTGGTGCCTGCCATAGGCATGGCATCATCCTGACGGCGGCGGCGTTGTCGCCGTTGAGTAGGGGCGGTACCTCTGAGGGTAGCCACAGTGGAGTTAGGGCCGTGACGGCGACGACGTTACCCCCGTTGAGCAGGAGCAGCACCGACAGTAATCTGGTTGACCGAGAAAACTCGGTCGTTTGCTGAGACAAAGGGCTTGACACCCTTGGTCTCTGAAAAGTTGGCCGGACGAAGCCGACCAGCTGCTGCAATAGAGGGTCTGGCACCCTCAGAAGCTGGCTTGTTGGCCGAGCAGACTCGACCAATTGTTGAAGCCGAGGGCCTGACACCCCCGACGGCTGGCTTGTTGATCGAGAGGACCCAGCCAGTTGAAGCAGAGAGCTTGACACCCTCAATAGTTGGCTTGTGGACCGGACTGACCCGGCTAGCTGCTGGGGCCGAGGGTCTAACACCCCCGACGGTTGTCTTCGCGACCGGGCAAACCCGATCAGCTGAAGCGGAAGGCCTGACGCCTTCAGTAGTCTTCTTGACCGAATGAACCCGGCCAGTTGATGGAGCCGAGGGCCTGACACCCCCAGTAGCAGCCTTGTTGACCGGACTATCCCTGCCAGTGGCTAGGGCCGAGGGGCTAACACCCCCGACAGTTGTCTTCTTGACCGGGCGAACCCGACCAGTTGCTGTAGTAGAGGGCCTGACACCCTCAGCGACTGTCTTCTTGACCGGGCGGACCCGGCCAGTTGATGGGGCCGAGGGCCTGACGCCCCCGACAGTTGTTGCAGGCATGGCTGAACTGGCTTCAGCCACCGGTACCACGCCCAAGAAGAAGGGCGAGCCGGCAACAGGTGGGAAGTCGCCGAAGACCAGTGGGGTTGCCAGGAATCCGAGCCTGGCGTGATTGGCGACGATCTCGGGGCCGTAGGTAACGGCAGCCATCGCTGTTGCTGGTGTTGGTGGTGGTGGTGGTGCGTAGCACGGAAGGAGTGGCGTGCATATGCACAAAGAACTCTCAAATGAACAGAGAGATGTGCCCTCCTCTTCCCGTCCTGTAAAAGGAAGAGGGAAATCAGAACCTTGTAAAAGGTTTAGAGACTTTCTTTGACAGAAAGAAGAAAGGCGGGAAAGGTCCCACCGGGCGTGTAAGTCTGTGAGACACAGAAAAAATCTAATCGGTTTTTATCGTAGATAAAATGTAGATTTTGTTCTTTTTGAAAAGAAACATCCCCCCCTAAGTATAGAGGGTGATTCCGTATATGCGCATCGTATCAGACGATTTGGGTTCGGGTGCTGGACCTCTCCCCACTGACCGGAGTCAGTGTTGATTTACATCGGTCTAACGTCCGAACACCTTTGTTTAACTGTCAAAGAAATCCCCAAACTCCTCTCCATAGGCTCGGATGTTAAGGGCACTCTCGCTTGGGGAGCTCTCCATTCATTCACCACCAACACATTGACTAGGTTAGGGCTAAGTCTGGGCAAAACCCTAGGATTTTAGAGTAGGAATGCAAAAATGCAGAAGCCGTAGGCATTTTAAAAGTAGAGAGAGATTTTTTGGACCCCGAGGGTATTTCGGTAATTTTATCAGACCCTAGACCTAAGTTTGAGGTGATACCCGAGTGCTGGACTGAGCTAACAACACTCCCAGACCGAAAGGATGACAAGGGGTTTCATAGAAAGCACACATCTGTCAACTTGGCCGAAGGAGGGGTATATATATAATTTCCAGAAGTCGGATGTTTTCTTATAATTTTCCACAAAGGAGATAGACAGAGCATGCTGAGTGCTTTTATAATTCCAATGAGTACAAGGGTTGTCGGCGAGTTGTCGACTGTACAAAAGTCCGCGTTGGAGCGGGAGATAGGGGCGTAGCCCCAATTACAAAAGTTGCAGGGTATAACTGCAAATTACAGGACTTGGGTCTTTTACGGTCCCGGGGAGGACATTTTCGTAATTCCGCCATTATAAGGACAGAACTACGTGACTTAGTTGTCCGGGGACGTAAAGACTTACAAACATAGCCCGCCGAGGGGTATAATTACAACCACGGCCCACTGAGGGGTATAAGTGTAAATATACCCCGTAGGGGCATAAATACAAGACCCGGGGACTTACCCCACGCGGGTCAAAATAAACGAACAAACTCTAAACGCTGGATGCTCTGAGTGCGAGAAGTGCTCCGTACGTACGTTGCGTCTGTATGTGTCGATGTTGTTTCTCCACTTGGACCCTTAGGGTCTATTTATAGAAGGCGGGAGGGCCCAGAGGGGTCAAATGAACGAATTTGCCCCGATTCTGTCAAGGTGGGGTGACAAAAAGCCATTTTGACCCCTCTGGCCATTAAAAAAGGCCAAATGACCCCTCTGAGGGAGTTAAAAATTTTAAATTATTTTTTTTAGAAGCCCGAAGGGTGGGCGGACCCTGGCGGGGTCGCGCGCCCCTCAGGGGTCGCGTGCGCGACCCTGAGGCGCGCGTGCGCGACCCCGCTGGTCCCTGGGGCTGCGCGCGCGGCCCCCTCCTCCTCCGCGCTTCGAACCCCGAGGGGTCATTTGACCTTCCCGAGCTCGCGCGACCCCGCTGGGGCCCCCAGCGGGGTCACGCGTGCCTCGGGGCGCTCCCCTGACTCCGTTGGGTCCCAGCGGGGTCGCGCGCCCCTCGGGGCGCGGCGCGACCCCGCTGGGCCCCAGAGGGGTCGCGCGACCACGCTGGTCCCTGGGGCGGCGCACGCGGCCCCCTCCTCCTCCGCGCTTCGAACCCCGAGGGGTTATTTGACCTTCCCGGGCGCTTTTTGACTCCTTTTGACGCCGCTTCACCCTCTTTTTGTCGTTCTGGGTTGGAGAAGAGTCGGGGTGAAGCTATATATCTCGGGGAGATCGCTCCTTCGCCGCGTGGCAGCGTCGCGTCCGTGGAAGTAGTGTTGTTTGTTTGTCTGGCCGTTCGTCGCCGCATAGGGAGGAACCTTTGCGCCCGTCTGTGCCGTGTGATACACTTGTTTGGCTTCTCTGACCGGTATACGCATGTTTCTTCCTTGTTAACCTTCTTATTGCGACGCCGACCATGATAATATTGTCGGATCGACAGACCCTGCATCACGGAGATACTCCGTAATCCGACGGTGTTGACGATACGCCGTTCTTCTCGTCGAACGTTGCATAGCAACAACTTCTCAAAATAACTTGAGATAATTTCGGGTGCAACAGCTGTCTCTCCCTGCTAGTATGGCCCGCTCAAGGTGGCGCCTCTCCTCGGGCAGAGAGGGATTGTCGTCCTCCATGCCAATTGGTGCAAAGCTTCGAAGAAAGCGATAGAGATGACGATCCAGGGGGTAGTGACCCGGATACCCCCCCGAACGGTCATATGTGTAGGGGCCATCCCGTCTCGTAATATGAGACACGTCCACGAGGCCTTCAGCCTCCCCAACACTCTCAGTTGGGCCCTCAGCGACCCATAAATAGTCAAAGTCATGTCGGCTGAAATTATCATCATCAATGATGCGAGGAGGGAAAGGCGGCATACGCCGGTCAGTGCGCTCAACCCGGCACTCGTCGGCGCCCCTAGCCCTCGGCCTCCTCGACCGACTCCCATCTCCTTTACCACGAGCCATGCTTACAAGCGCAAAGAAGCAAAGATGGAAGGGGAGCGTCAGGCCAAACAATTCAGGACAACAATATAAGTATTGAATGCAGTCCCAAAAAAATCGGAAAGTCTACACAAAAGACATCAGATTATATTTTCCTACAAAGGACACGGGTCATCTGCCCCCGCCTCTGGCCGTGACGGATGTCCCGTGGGGGGCATTTGTTGCACCCGTGATTATCTCGAAATTTTTCGAGAAACTTGTCTCTTGAAAATCGACGAAAAATACGGCGTAGTTCCGATATCGTCGGACCGCGGAGTACCTCCGTGATTTAGGGTCTATCGACCTAATCATACAATTACAAGCGGCGTCGCAGCAATGGAAATTAGGAGGAAAAACGTGTATGCAAACCTGTCGAAGTAGCCGAGCAAGTGTATCACACGGCATAGAGGGGCGCAGAGATTCCTCTCCACGTGGCGACGCACGACCAAACAACAAACAAAACGATCCTCCGCTGTCTCCACCGATGTGTTGCTGCCACGTGGCGAAGAATAGACCGTGGGGGAGAATAAATGCTGCACGGGGACTTCTCCTTGACCCAGGGCGACAGAAACGGGGGAAAAGGACACGGAGAGGGGCCGAAACGGCGCCCCGGGGGTCAAATGACCCCGCTGGACCCCAAGCGGGGTCAACTGACCCCCTCGCGGGGCCGGTTGACCCCACTAGACCCCAGCAGGGTCAACATGAGCCCCGCGGGGTCATTTGACCCCGCTGGCGGGTCCGCACCCTCCCCCGTGTTCAGAAAAAAAAAAGATAAGGAAAAAAAGAAAAAAAAAGTAGAGGGGTCAAAAAATACTTTTTGCCACCCCACCTTGACAAAAAAAGTGGTTTTTTAACCCCACCTTGTCAGAATTGGGGCTAAAACTCATTTTTTTTGTCAGAACCCAATTCCTTCCGGTTCTGTCAACCTGGGTCCTCCCACCTTCTATAAATAGACCCCCAAGGGTCCAAGTGGAAAAACGGAACAAGATATAGAGAGCATCCAGCACTTGGACTTTGTTTTGTCTATCTTGGCCTGTGAGGGGTAAGTTCCCGGGTCTTGTATTTATGCCCCTACGGGGTATGTTTGTAATTATGCCCCTCAGCGGGCCATGTTTGTAAACTCCTATGTCCCAGGGCGGCAAAATTGTATGATTCTACCTCTACGACCGAGGAATTGCACAAATGTCTCCCCTCTGGGGTCGTGAGAAACAAAGTCTTGTCATTTGCAGTTCTACCCTGTAATTTGCTGTAAAACGCCCCTACTTCTCGCATTAGTGCGGATCTTTGTACAGTCGACAACTCGCCGACAACCCTTGTACCCATTTGGGCTATAAATGTGTTCAGTGCGCTCTACAAACTCCCTCTGTGCGTCGATTGGGGAACATTGCAAGAAACTCCCCCGACTTGTGGGAATTGCACATATACCCCTCTTTTGACAAAATTGACATATGTGTGCTTTCTATGAAGCCCCTTGTCATTCCCTCGACTCAAGAACATTGTCTGCTCAGTCAGACACTTGAGTGCCACCTCGAACTCAGGTCCACATGGGATCCGATAAAATTACCTAAATACCCTTATGACCCAGAAATGGTGTAAGAGCCCTCAGAACCCTCCAGAAAACTGCCTCAGTGCCCTCAGGAGTCAGAAATCTTATTCTGCTCTCCTTCCAACTCGAAAATTTTGGGAATACCCCTGGCCTTGTAGAATTACTAAAAGACCCCTAGGAAGGTAAAATTACCAAAATACCCTCAAGGTCTAGAAAACTTCCCTCCACTTCAAAAATGCCTACGGCTTTCGCACATTCGCATTCGTACTCCAAAATTTTAGGGTTTTGTCTAAATGTAAGCGACCTCAGTTGAAACCCTAACTCAGTCATTCTGTTGGTCAGTGGTAAGTGAGTGGACACTGTGAGCCCTCCGAATGACTTTGCCCTCAACATCAGAACCCCCATAGAAGACCTTGAGATTTCTTTGACAGTTAAACAAAGGTGTTCGGACGTTAGGCCGATGTAAATCAACACTGACTGCGGTCAGTGGGGAGAGGTACAGCACCCGAATCCAAATCGTCTGATATTATGCGCACCCACGGAATAAACCTCTACACATAGAGGAAATGTTTCTTTTCAATAAGAACATTAAATGTTTTTTTTTCTATGGAAAAAGTCCGTGGCCGACAGTGTACTCTACAGATTTCTTCTGCACACTTATCAAGAAAAATTATAAGAAAATCCCCGACTTTCGGGAAATTGTATACATGTCCCTCCCTTTACAAATCGACGCGTGTGCACCTTCTATGAAGCCCCTCGTCGCTCCTTCGGTTTAGGGACACTGTCAGCTCAGTCCTATATTTGAGTGCCACCTCAGACCTAGGTCTACGGAGAGTGGTAAAATTATCAAAATGCCCCTCTGACCTAGAAATGGCCTAGGAGCCCTCAAAATCCTCCATACATGGCCTCAGCGTCTCGGGAAGTCAGAGATCCTATCCTACCTTCTTTCCAACCCAAAATTTTCAAAAATACCTCTGGCTTGGTAAAATTATCAAAATACCCCTGAAAATCAAAAATTACCAAAACACCCCTGGGGTCTAGAAAACTTCTCAATACTTCGAAAACGCCCACTGCTCTTGCAAAATTGTCACTATGTCCTCAAATCATAGGGTTTTCTCGCTTAACCTCGTGGCTTTTGACGAAACCCTAATCCCATTAATTCTTTGGTGGTGAGTGAAGGTTAAATCTGAGCCCTACAGGCAAGCATGCCCGCAACATCAGAACCTATAGAAGGGATTTTATGATTTTCTTTGACAGATAAACAAAAGTGTTCGGACGTTAGGCCGATGTAATTCAACACTGACTGTGGTCAGTGGGGAAAGGTCCAGCACCCGAATCCGAATCATCTGATATGATGCTCACCCACGGAATAAACCTTATATAAAATATTTCTTTTCAAAAAGAACCCCACATATTTAAATATATTCCGTGGCCAACAAGTACTTAACACAAGATTTATAGATAATTAAATTCCCTTTTCAACGAGTCTAATATTGACCCTATTCTGATATTTCTACGCAAAGTTATGTTATAAATAATATAATAATCCTAATGGTGGTAATTTCATGATTTACACAACTCCTCAATTTTATCATGAGAGCTAAATTTATATGTATTTATTTATTTCATAATAATAAATAATTGTTCAATATCACCCACAAGCTACCTGTACCATCTAGAAACCCGAATCATCTAGATGATATTTCATCTATCCTACTTCATCTAACTGCTTAAATGATATTTCGTCTATCTTACTTCGTCTAACTCCTTTCAACTTTAGATGATGTTTCATCTAATTTTTCTATCGTTTAACGTTGAACTCTGTTATTTGGCATTTCTGACCCATTGAATGGTAGAATTTCAAAAAGTGCTCAACACAAAACTTGTAGATAATTGAGTTACTTTTTTAATAAACTTAATTTCACTTTATTTGGATATTCTTACGCAAAGTTATGCTACAAATAACTAGCTACTCTCTTAAATGAATTTATAGCTCTACGGGACTCACTAACTAAATCGGCGAACCTGTTCTGCTCTTATCAGGAAGTCCAATATATTTTAGGCTTCTAGAGTCGGGATGTCACATTTACAAAGCAGTTTGTGCTTTTAGTAACTGAACTGGGGATCTGTTTTTTAAGGTTCAGTTTTTTTTTTCGGGGGATGTGAGGACTTTTCAGGTGACTAAGTGTTTGATTTTTCTATGACTTCGAAGGTGTTCAAGGTTTTCCTTTAATTTTTGTGAGTTTCTTTTTAATTTTTTATCTTGTCTGTGAGTGATTTTACAATGTGTTGTGGAGCAAGCTCTCCTATCTCTGCTGTACTGCTTTTATTTGTTTAGGTGTACAACTCACCATTTTACAAAAAAAGGGTAATCAAAAGAGAGTATAGTCATAATCTTCTTGCTAGTTCCCTCGCAAACCTTGAGAGGGGCTCAAAGAAATTAATGGAAGAGCTGACATTTAACATACATTGTGTGTTTCTCAGGTTATTTGCAGGGAATTTCAAATCAGATTGGGCATTCTGATCGAGACCCAATATGGATATGATCAGATTGGTCGGATTGGCCAATCCAACGGAAGAGAGCTGAAAAGAAAGCGAAGAGTATGTTTGTAAATAAAAATGTTCTTATAAATAAGAAAGCATATCTGTAAATAAAATGTGTAAGAAAAGACAAAATCATATAAAGGTATTTTTATAAAATTTCATCTCTCTTTTTAATCAAACACTAATCAGCCAAGATGTGCTGATTCATAAAAGAAGCGGTGATCCATTGCTTATTTTGCATTCGTTCCTATTATGGCTTGATTCAATAATCGGCCTGAGGCAGGACAATTTGGTTCTTTTTTATTTTTTTCCAAAAAAGCCTGGAGAGGGAGATTTCTGTAGCCCACCCAAAGAGCAGCCCAACTAGACCCAACAGGGTCCAACGAGGCAAGCCCACCTGGGTGATAGCCCACAGGGCCCACTCAGGGAAGAAAAGCCCAATAAACAAACACTCGAGGAAACAACTCTCCCCGGCGGTCTCTATGCTCGGAGGGCCCGAGTGATGATCAGGTCATAAGGAAGGTTCGGCCCAAGCCGTTTCCCCGCCCGGGAGAGACAGGCATTAGCCGACCTATCCGACCCCTCTTTCACCGAGCTATGCTCATCGCCCGGACAGGGCTGGCGTTTCAGGAGCTCGGCCAGACCAAATATCATCCGTTCAAGAGTCCCCAACGGATAGGGGAGTTAAGAAACCGCCGGACTTCAAGGCGATAACGTTCCCACGATAAGGCCATGAAAGCCCACGTTGAGGACGTAACTCCCGCCGGAGACCCCTCAGCTTGCAAGACTCCTGAAGGCGGCACACTATTTAAACCAGGGCTACCCTCCGACGGAAGAAGAGAGCCATTCAGGTACTCATATACCCTAACTCCTGAGCAATCCGCTTCACCCTTTGGTGGAGAGGAATCTCGCGCGCTAGCTTTTCTCCTCCCCATTATTGCTTCCACCACAGCTCTACTGACTTAGCCATCGGAGGGTTTTACCCCAGGGAAGCCCCCTGGGCCCTCTGATACGTTTCCCTGTCTTGCAGTTCATCTTCAGGTGATCCACAGCCCGCTCAGGATACAAGCGCGAGATTTCGTCTCTTCATCTGGCGCCGTCTGTGGGAAACGCACGAACAGTCGAGATGGTGAGAAGAAGCTCAGGGAGGAGATCCGCCGTCGAGAAAGGAAAGGCCGTGGTGGTGAGATGGCCCCTCTAGGGCCTCACAGAACCCTCCCTCCAACGCCAACGTCCCCACCAACGAGCCGCCGCCCCCTCCGACGGCGACGGGGGCACCCCCCAACGGTGGCGACGAGGTCTTCCAGGCCCTCAATAAGAAGCTTGACGTCCTCGTGGAGCTCATGAGGGCCCAGGCGGCAAGGGATGCCAAGTCCCGCGCCCCGTCCGGGAGCCCCCCCCGTCGAAGTGCGTCCCAGCATACCGCTGGGGGCCGCTTCACCCTCCGCGGTCAACAGCTCATCCGCAACAACGTGGGAGGACCCTCGCAAGCTCCGCCCCCGGAGCAAGAGGCTTCCTCCACGCCCAGAAAAGGGAAACAGGGGGCGAGGCCTCCACGCCTGAGCGCCGGCGGTCCTGAGGATCGCCACGACGCTCCCCCCAGTCCCACGGCACGACCGCAGCCGGAACTATCCCTCCGGCTGAGGGATTTCGAAAGACGTTTTGCAGAGCAAGAGCGCGCCCTCCGCGCCCTGCAGAAGACCTCTTTCCCGGAGGATGAGGAGAAATCCCCTTTCTCCGAATACATCTTGAAGGTAGAGGTGTCTCCCAGAACCTCCATTCCGACCTTCAAGCTCTATGATGGCCAGGGCGACCCAGCCGACCACTACGACAGCTTCGACGCCCTGGTGACTCTGCATGGAACACCGGATCCTATTAAATGCCGAGCCTTTGCGGCCACCCTGGTCCAAGGCGCTCAGGCATGGTTCCGGGCCCTCGCCCCTGGGTCCATCCGGGACTTCAGACAATTCGGGCGAGTCTTCAAGGAGAGCTTCGCCGGAAGCGCCCCCCCAAGGTCAGTAGCGGGGCTCCTGGCCCTCAAACAGGCGCAAGGGGAAAGGCTCCGGGCTTATGTCCACCGATTTAAATCGGAAGCCCTCAGAATTCCCCGCCTGGATGTGGCCTCGGCCACGACCGCTCTGACCGGGGGCACCCGGGACGAGAACCTCCGCCGCGAACTTGTCCTCCACCCTCCTTCGACCCTTGCCGAGCTAGTGACTCTGGCACTGCGCCACGCCGAGTGCGAAGAAGTACTCAGCGCCTGCCGAGACACAACCGGCTCGGGTCGGGAGGGGGACAAGAAGCGAGCCTCCGAGCCAAACCCTGGCTCGGGTAAGAAGCGCGATCGGGAAGGAGAGCGCAAACGGAAGTATGAGCGGTACACCCCGTTGACCGCGCCAGTCTACGAGATCTATGAAGACATCAGAGACTCGGGACTCCTCCGCCGGCCCGAACCAATGAGATCGAAGAACCGCAAGCGCGACAGGCATTGCCTGTTCCACGGCGACCACGGGCACCACACCGGCGACTGCCACCAGCTCCAGGACGAGATCGAACGTCTCATCCGTCAGGGGCACCTGGCCCGGTTTGCAGCCGGGCGCAAAGAAGACCGGGACGCCGCCGAGGAGATTGACAACGCCCCCTGAGGGGTCCACATCAACGTCATCTCCGGAGGAACGGCGTCGGGCGGCGACACCAGCCGAGGAAGGAAGCGTCATGCCGAGCGGGCCAGCCAGGTCTTAGAACCCTCCAGCGGCCCGCCGAGGGAGCCCCAGGTCATAGTCTTCTCCGACCAAGACCTGGAAGGACTGAAGACCCCGCATGATGATGCCCTCGTTATCTCGGCCACAATAAACCATTGTAACGTAGATAGAATTCTGGTTGACAATGGGAGCGCCCCCGATGCATTATCTTACGACTGTTTCCTTAAGATGGGGGAAGACCCATCTAAGCTCCGCCCGATCCGAACACCCCTTTGCGGGTTTAACGGCCTAGCCACCTACCCCGAGAGAGCCCTAAGCCTGCCGGTCACCATCGGCACCCCACCCAAAACCGTTACGGTCATGGTGGACTTCATAGTGATTAAGGGTAGCGTACAACGCCATTTTCGGCCGGAAAATTCTCAGCCGGATAAAGGCCGTACCATCTACCTATCACCAGAAAATGAAAATTCCCACCAAAAACGGGTTGGGGGAAGTCCGAGGTAACCAGGCCACGGCTAGAAGGTGCTACAACATCTCGGTGGAAGCCTCAAGGCCGGACGGGGGAGATAAGGGCCCCAAGGGAATCGAAGGGAAGACCGTAACCGCCGAGCTCGGTGGCGAATTGCTAACGGTATTCCTAAACGATGACCCGGCCCTCGGAGTAAGGATCGGAGCCGACCTACCACCCATGGAACAGCAGCAATACAAAAAATTCCTTTCTGAGTACGTTCAGGTCTTTGCTTGGTCCGATGATCAACTCCCTGGCATACCAGAGAAGACCGTGATGCACAAGCTCAGCCTCGACCCCACCGTGAGGCCCGTACAGCAACGGAGAAGGAAGCATGCGCCCGAGAAACAGGCGATCATCAAGGCGCAGGTCACCAAGGGACAAGAGACAGGCCTCTTCAGACCAGTCCTGTACCCTACGTGGCTAGCCAATGTCGTCCTGGTGCCAAAAACTACAGGCAAATGGCGAATGTGCGTGGACTTCACCGATCTGAATAAGGCTACCCCCAAGGACTGCTATCCGCTACCGAGCATCGACCAATTGGTTGATTCAACCTCGGGCAACAAGATACTCAGTTTCCTGGATGCCTATTCAGGTTATCACCAGATCAGAATGAATCCAGAAGATGTCGAGAAGATCGCCTTCATCACTGACTGCGGCGTGTACTGCTACACCCGGATGCCTTTCGGGTTGAAGAACGCCGGAGCCACATATCAGCGACCGGTAAATCACATGTTCGAGGGACAGCTGGGTCGGAACGTCGAGGCTTACATTGACGACATGTTCGTCAAGACCCCCAAGGCCCAAGACCACTTCACCGACCTTGCCGAAACCTTCGGCACCCTCCTGAAGTACAACATGAAGCTCAACCCCACCAAGTGCGCCTTTGGAGTAAAATCCGGGAAGTTCCTGGGTTTCCTGGTCACTCAGCGCGGGATCGAAGCCAACCCCGACAAAGTCCAGGCCATCCTGGACATGCGCCCGCCCGCGTGCATTAAAGACATCCAGCGTCTGACAGGGCGTGTCGCCGCTCTCAGCCGTTTCCTGTCCCGTGCGGTCGAACGATGCTTGCCCTTCTTCAAACTGATGAGGGGACCCAAGCTAGCATCTGCTACGTTCGCGTGGGATGAGGAGTGCCAGACAGCATTCGCCGAGCTTAAGGAGTTCCTGGCTTCGCCACCAGTGCTCTCCAAGCCCGTCCCGGGCGAAGTCTTGCTGCTCTACCTCTCGGCGACGCCATCCACGGTCAGCTCGGTCCTAATCAGAAATGACTCGGGAATCGAAAGACCGGTCTACTACACCAGCAAGGTGCTCAATGAGGCCGAACGGAGGTACCCCGCAACCGAGAAACTCGTGCTAGCGTTGGTTACCTCCGCAAGGCGCCTCCGCCCCTACTTCCAGGGGCACCCCATCACCGTGCTAACCGGCGAGCCGTTGAAGAAGATTCTGGCCCACCCCGAGGCCTCAGGGCGACTCGTCAAATGGGCCATTATGCTCGGGGCCTACGACATCTCGTACCGGCCGCGATCAGCAATCAAAGGCCAAGCGCTCGCCGACTTCATTGCCGAAAGCACCATCCCCGCCGAGGACAGGCCTCCGACCACGACCGGGCCAACCTGGGAACTGTTCGTCGATGGATCGTCCAATTCGGCAGGTAGCGGTGCGGGAATCCTCCTGAGGTCCCCCGAAGGGATAGAGCTACAGTACGCCTTGAAATTCAACTTTCAGACATCCAACAACGCTTCTGAGTACGAGGCCCTTATCTCGGGAGCACGCATGGCCCGACGGCTGGGGGTCGAGCGAGTCAGGATCCACACCGACTCTCAACTAGTCGCAGGTCAGGTCAACGGCGAGTATGAAGCTCGGGAGGCACCCATGATCAAATACCTTCAGTTGGTCCGGAGCCTGGCCCAACAGTTCGAGGAATTTGGGGTAGTCCGGATAGCTCGGGAGCAAAACTCTCGGGCGGACGCCCTCTCTCGATTGGCCTCCTCCCTAGACCCAGAAGGTACACGATCGGTCCTCCTAGAAGAGCTAGAGCGCCCGAGCATCGACGCGGAGCTCCTCGCTGTTGACTCGGCCACTCCAAGTGACTGGCGCTCCCCCTACCTGTCCTGGCTACAAGACTCCCAAGAGCCCTCCGACCCTCGAGAAGCCCGCCGAATGAAGTATCAAGCTCGGCGCTTCGTCGCCCTCGACAACACTCTCTACCGAAGATCGTTCTCCGGTCCCCTCCTGAAGTGCCTCGGTCCCGACGAGGCAGGCCGAGCCATCCAAGAGATTCATGAAGGCCTGTGCGGAGCGCACTCAGGGGCAAGGTCACTGGCCAGAATCCTGTTACGACAGGGGTACTGGTGGCCCACCCTGCAGCGCGACTACTCGGCCTATGTTCAACAGTGCGACCGATGCCAGCGGTTCGACCACTTGGTCCATCAGCCGGCTACGGAACTTGTCACCCTAGCCGAGCCTTACCCTTTCGCTCGGTGGGGAATTGATATCCTTGGGCCATTCCCAACGGCCCAGTCCCAGAAGAAGTTCATCATCGTCGCCATCGACTACTTCACCAAGTGGATCGAGGCCGAGGCTACGGCAAGGATCACCGAGACAGTCGTTTGGGGCTTTGTTTGGAAATCGATCATTTGTCGCTTTGGCATCCCCCGAGTGATAGTAAGCGATAACGGTCGGCAATTCGACTCTCGGTACTTCCGAGACAAATGCGCCGACCTAAATATCCGCAACCACTTCACTTCGGTCGCCCACCCTCAGGCCAACGGGCTGGTTGAAAATGCCAACAAGACTATCTTGAAAGGCATAAAAACCAGACTCGACAAGGCTAAGGGTAGCTGGCTCGAGGAGTTGCCTAGCGTACTGTGGTCGCACCGAACAACCCCCAAGACGGCAACCGGTGAAAGCCCTTTTCAGTTGGTATATGGCACCGAAGCCGTCGTTCCATTGGAGATCGCCAATCCGTCTCTCCGAGTGATCAGCTTCACACTCGAGGCAAACGGGCAAAAATTGCTCGAGAACCTCGACCTGGCAGACGAACTCCGAGAGATCGCGAACGTCCGAGCAACGGAGTACCAGCGCCGCCTCACTCGATACTACAACGCCAAGGTCCGAGACAGACGTTTCCAACCGGGGGACTTCATCCTCAGGAAGGCCGAAGCCTCTCGACCACTAGAGGCGGCGGGCAAGCTATCCCCCAACTGGGAAGGCCCCTACCGAGTGGTCGAGACGCTCAGAAAAGGTGCGTACAGGTTAGCGACAATGGAAGGGAACCTATTCCTCGGACATGGAACGCAGCCGCACTACGCAAATTCTATTTTTGAAATTGTACAGCAAGATGGACGGAATAAATCCCTTTTCTTTTCATTCCAAACCATTGGTACATCAGATAGGCAAATGCCAGTACATCACATAGCAAAAAGCAAAAATCCGTCTAACACCGCCTCAAGGGGTCATCGCTCGACTGACTCGGTCTTGATCTCCTCGCGTCCAGCCACTGACTCTGCCTCGTGCGGAAACTGGCTCGGACAAGAGGTGGTCAAGCCAGTTGCCTCGGGTGGCCCGTGACAAAGGTGACAGAGGGATTGCAGGAGGGAGGCCACCTTTAAACGTTGAGGAAGGCTACCTCCCAAGTTGGCAACAACCAGGAAAAAGGAGCGCCGTGAAAGCCTCCCCTCTTCCAATCTGCCAACTCCTTGGAAGGAAGGAGAGAACAAGCAGCCCCCGAAGAGTGAAAGAAACGAAGAACAGAAGAGGGAGAAAGAGGCTGCAGACGGAGGAAGGCTTCGGTGAGGAGGGAGCTTGATACGCCTCCTCCCCTCACACGGAGGGAAGTAACGGCGGGCTCCCCTGATGCCCCCATCCGTCCTCCGCCTCGGCGTCCACCCGGAAGCCTCGCCGGAGCTAAGAAGAGGCCAACGGCGTGCTTCCACACGCCGAAGTCCTCCCCAGATCCGCGCGGCGACCGTCGGACCCGTCTCGTGCACGCGCGGCGACTGTGGGACCCGTTCAACATTATAGGGCAGCGGGAGCCCGCCGCTCCCCGTCGTCGGCGGCGTCGTCCTCCGAAGGATCCTCCATGCTCCGAATACAAGGGCACAACGCAAAGTGAAGAGGAAGGAGCGAGGAAAGACTGTTAGAGAAAATCCCAAACAGTGAAGAGGAAAGGGCGCCTTTCGGTCCTTCTTATAGGCCAAAGGAGGCTACACGCCTTAAATGACCCCCCCCTCCTCGGAAACACGCCAAAGGATTTCTCCCCTGAACAGTCACCTCCAACTCCTCGTCTCCCGCCCTAGCGGGATTCACGAAGCGGCCTGACATTCAAAGCATAAGGGAACGGAAAGACGCCCCGTCAGAAGCCTACCAAAACTGCATGCGAAAACCACGCAGGACATATCGGCACCTCCCAACCACTCAAGATCCGCCAACCAAATCACGACAAGGATGGTACTCAAACGGAGCAAGTCATTTATTATCACACCAAAAGGAAACCCTCTAAAAAGAGGGAAGAGAGACAAAAAGGGAAGGAGGCAAAGTACATCAGGCCTCGGGCCCACTTTGACATTCGGGAACGGCGGAAGGAGACGCGTCACCCCCGACGCCTTCGGTGACGGCCGGCTCGGACACTGACCTCGCCTGTGCGAGAACTGTCTCGGTCGTGAGCCCGCCCGAAACGCCCGGAGCCGGTGACCCCGATGGAGGCGACCCCTCCGAATCTCCCCCGACCGACGAGGAAGAGCTGGAAACCGACTTATCCGAGTCATAACACTGGCCGAAGGGGAACTCGATCGCGGAGTTTTGCTCATCGGCGTAGTCCACCGCCCGGCGATAGCCCTGCTTGAACCCCTTTCGAGCACCCCGGCGTAGTGCTACCTCGTAATAGGGTAGGGCGGCTTCCACCAGGTCGGCCGAGTAAGCATCCGAGCTCCTGTAACGCTCGATTGCCTCCGCCTCGACCTGCCCCGCCCTTCCGACGAGCTCGACCCGAGCCCGCTCCGCCTCGGTCGCGCGCTCCTCTGCCCCGGCCCGGTCCGCCTCAGCCTCAGCTCGGAGCCGCTCCGCCACCTCCGCCCGATCTAGCAGCTCGGCGCGTTCGAGCTCCCAGCGATTGTCTAGCTCGAGACGACGCAGACGCTCCTCCTCCAGGGATCGGCTTGTCCTCTCGAGAGACTCTCGGGTCTTGGCGAGCTGTTCGGTCAGCACCCCGGCTTCCAGTCGGCTCGTCCGCGCCACCTCCCGGAACGCGGAGAACTCTTGCCGGAGCCCCTCATGCTCCCCCTTGAGTCGGGCCAGTTTCCTCTCGCAGCCCCCAAGGGTCCAGGCAAGGTTCGACCGCTCCGCCTCCGTCCGGGCGTGCGCCTCTGCCATCAAAGCCGCCGACCGAGCTATGACCAGGCCGCCCTCCATCAAGACATCAAGGATCCCGGGGGGGGGGGGGGGGTATTGCGCCTTTCTCCCCCCTTCGTCCTTGCGGCAATCGACCGGCAGACCCGATACAGGTCGCCCGTAATGCCGAGCCTTTCTAAGGGCTCCGACAGAGGGGACCGCTCTGCACGGAACACCCCGCCAGAAGACTCCGCCCGAGCAACGGAACCAACCGCCTCGCGCGCCACGGTCGGTTGGGGTTGCGACGCCTCCCCGGGCGAACCCCCAACCTCGACCGGCGCCGCGGGACCTACCGCGCCGGGAGCTCCAAGCACCTGGGGCTGCAACGCCCTAGCGGGCGAACCCCCAGCCCTGCATGTCTCGGCCCGCACCTCGCCGACCGAGACATCCCCGCCTTCGGCCAATCCCCCGGCCTCGGCGCCAGCTACTTCGACATCGGCCCCCTCTGCCTCCGTGGGGGGGAGAGCCGACCCATCGCCGCCCTCTGATGGGCTCCCGGTCTCCTCGGCCCCCTCTCGCCTGGCAGGTGGGGGAGCTGGCCCCGAGGGGTCGGCCCCATCTTGCCCCCGAGAGGGGAGCGCCGCCGAGCCGGAGTCGCCCCCGGCAGTAGGAGGAAGGCGGAACCCACTCTTCCAAGCCAGAAGGAAAGTGCAAATGTGCCCCGTACGGCTGTCCAGACTCGTCTCATACGGGGCGGCGGCAGCAAAGCTGTACCTGAGAGGCAAGCGAAAGCGATGCTCCAGCTTCCTCACCTCGGCCTCCCCCAACTCACTACAGTTGGAGACGGGCTCCCGCCTCACCTGCCCGATTTCCAGAGGCAGACCAGCCATCGAGCCAGAAGATGATCCCTCGCGCGAGCTCGAAGACTCCAGAGGGGAAGGAAGTTGCCGGACCGCCTCCGCGGTTATCCTCGCCAACTCCTCAAACGCCGCCGCAAGACTCTGTGCCTCCACTGTGCCCTCACGGCGTATCAAGGAGCCCCAGAAGCAAAGAAACTAAGGAAAGCCCAAAACCCTGAGAAGCCTAGAGCGACGAACAACGCCCAACGCCTATAAAACCCTGGAGGAAGGCGGCACGTCGTTCTATGCTCCGAGAAAAGGGGGGCCCCTTCAGTTCAAATCCGTCAGGATCATCATTACGGGCCCAGGCGACCACTACATGTGGCTCCATCACGCCAACAGAATTCCACCCATCTGAGCCACGTCGGTCCAAAGCCTCAAAAGCTACTCGACCGAGCCTTCATGGCTCGGGAGTAGGAGGGGGACAAGTGGAGAGGGGGATTTCTGTAGCCCACCCAAAGAGCAGCCCAACTAGACCCAACAGGGTCCAACGAGGCAAGCCCACCTGGGTGACAGCCCATAGGGCCCACTCAGGGAAGAAAAGCCCAATAAACAAACACTCGAGGAAACAACTCTCCCCGGCGGCCTCTAGGCTCGGAGGGCCCGAGTGATGGTCAGGTCATAAGGAAGGTCCGGCCCAAGCCGTTTCCCCGCCCGGGAGAGACAGGCATTAGCCGACCTATCCGACCCCTCTTTCACCGAGCTATGCTCATTGCCCGGACAGGACTGGCGTTTCAGGAGCTCGGCCAGACCAAATATCATCCGTTCAAGAGTCCCCAACGGATAGGGGAGTCAAGAAACCGCCGGACTTCAAGGCGATAACGTTCCCACGATAAGGCCATGAAAGCCCACGTTGAGGACGTAACTCCCGCCGGAGACCCCTCAGCTTGCAGGACTCCTGAAGGCGGCACACTATTTAAACCAGGGCTACCCTCCGACGGAAGAAGAGAGCCATTCAGGTACTCATATACCCTAACTCCTGAGCAATCCGCTTCACCCTCTGGTGGAGAGGAATCTCGCGCGCTAGCTTTTCTCCTCCCCATTATTGCTTCCACCACAGCTCTACTGACTTAGCCATCGGAGGGTTTTACCCCAGGGAAGCCCCCTGGGCCCTCTGATACGTTTCCCTGTCTTGCAGTTCATCTTCAGGTGATCCACAGCCCGCTCAGGATACAAGCGCGAGATTTCGCCTCTTCAATGCCCTACTTAGATTATTCCTGAGCAAGGTTGGCCGTATTGGTGAGTCATATCGATTTGGACTGGCGCTGGTATGTTATGATATATTTATACGGTTCGAGTCTGTGTGACTCAGTTCATGACAGGCCTTTAAAAGGCCCATCGGAGACACTACGATATGGCTCAAGATGCTGCGATATGGTTGGAGATGGCTTGAGCCTGAAAGGCCAGGCTGAGTTGCACCATATCAAGGCTCAGTCCAGCCTGGTACAATGCGATACGGCCGAATCTGTGTGAGTCACACCGATATGGCAAACCATGCTCTTGAGGGCCAAATTGGATGGACCACTGCTGATCCTGCATTCCATGGTATTTGTTTTTCAAATTTGCCATATCTTAGAGGTAGGCTCAATATAGGTCAAGTGTTGATAAAGGACAACACCCACTGATTATCTGATACTGCATTCTGATATATATTACTGTTGCATCAATGTGCCACTTAGGCCCTAGAGTCCTGTTGGTCCCATTAAACTGGTTGAGCAATTGGGGTCTCCTGAGATTGGAAGCTGTGTTTATGGAAGTTTACATTCTTGGATAATTGGAGATTAGGTTCTTCTATGTTCATTCTTTTGTACCTAACTTTTCTGCCTGTGTCTACACACTGACTCATGTTCACAGGAAGTATATTGCTCAGGTACCACACATAGAAGCAAGATCTGAAGGCTTTGTAGCATAAAAATAGAGATGCAATTGCTTTTCTTTGCGTCTTTTGTGGCATCCAAACTTTTGGTTTTTTTTCATATATATGTAAAATACTTCCTAGATGAGCATTCTATGTGCTACCATACCCTTATCTTCAGTCAATTGTGTATCCAGATAAATTGAACCAGGGGATTTTTTGTGAGTGTATTCTTCAAGGATTATCTTCAGATACAAAAGCATCAGTTGTTTCTTAGTGATGAAACAAATGCTGAAAGTTTTTACTATCATCTAACTTTTTATCCGCTTTTCTGAAATCATTGCTGTCTTTTGTTTTGTTGTCATGCTTTGGTTATTTCTTCCTCATTATAAAATCAAGATCTTGTCCTAGGAGTGGATTAGCCTGGCAAGTACTAAGATTATGAATTTTGTTCTTTTAATCTTTAACCTGGGATGTCCAACTTTTTGTGTGCAATGTTTGTCTAACACAGGTTCTTATGAAGCCTGGGAAGCCATTGACTTTTGCTGAGATATCTGCTGAAACAGAGGATAAAGTTCTGAAAAAGGTCCTTGCATTTGGTTTGCCTGGCAATCCTGTGGGCTCTTTAGTTTGCTTCCATCTCTTTGTTGTTCCGACCATTCGTCAGCTTTCCGGCTGGGGCAACCCTCAGCTGCAAAGGTGGTGGCTTCACTGTCATACTGTTTTCTGCTTTTACTATTTCTTTTGAATGTAAGTACTTCCATTATTCTTGTCAGAGTCACCCAAAATTCTTCTTTGCCTCCTCGTTTTAAAAACTAAAAGATATTTAGTCAATTTTTGGAACTTTAGGATATTTGGTTGCCTTTAAATCTTTTCATGTGTTTGCATGCAAATCAACACGAGTTCAAACTAGTTAATTAACACTTCTTAACTATGCTTATTTAAGTTTAACCCCTCATTGGTACTAGGCATAAGTATGGGTTAACAGTGGATTAGGATGATAACATGATAAGATCTGTTGGTCGTGATTGCAGCTGTTGATTTGAGGGAGAAAAGCTGAGTGAAGGTCCAATCTGGAAAAGTGAGGAAGGAGTTCTCTCTTTGGTCTAGCAGCTAGTTCTTCATGTGGGAAGGCCGTCGAGACTTATAGCCAGAGTGATACTTCACCCAGCTTCTTTCTTTCAATAAAGTTTTTTGCCTCCCTTTCCCTTCTTTTGGGTTTTGGGTTCCATGGGGTAGGAGATATCTTGTGGAGAATGTGTATGGGGGAGTTTCACAAGGGCATTGTTTGTCAACAGTAGGAGTCATGTTTTCTGTTATTTAAGCTTGTGTTGCCTAGGACTAGTAAAAACCCTTCCAAGAAAATTGAAACCCTAGGATGTGCATGACCCTAGGGGCTGGTGATCATGGCAATGATCTCAAGGTTGGCAGTGTCGGTTTCGGACTCGGTTTCGGCCGAGTCCGAAACTGAAATGACTCGGTTTCGGTTTCGGCCGAAACCGGCCGAAACCCAGTGAAAAAGTTCAAAAAAATAAATATAAATATAAAAAATCATAAACAAATAAAAAAAATAAATAATCACATAAAAATGAGAAAATTCATTAGACATGCATTTGATTGTAAAGAAATTGGATTAAGTGTAATAAACATGAAATAGGCATTGAACATGTTAAACTAATATTCTTGAGTACATATTAAGCATGAAGTAGGTTCAAGCAGTACAATAAACCTAATTAGACACAGTAAATGTTACAGAAATTAAATGATCATTACCTAAATGATGATCACTAATATGGATAATAACTAGAAGAACCTTCTCCTTCATCATCTGGCTTACGATGTTGATACCCATAAAAAGGTTGCATGTATTCTGTATGTTCACTATAATCAAACAATGAGGTAGCCAAGTCATGCATCCCTATTTGGATCCCTCTTAGAGTGTAAGGTTGGCTTGATTGGAATCCAGAATCAGCATAAGAATCTTGAGGATGAGAAGACGAACTGGATGGAACTGGAATTCTGGTTGATGACCCCACCCATAAATGGCTGCTTCCTGTTGGCCACCTCCATAACCTGATGGATGCCCATATTGGCTCTGTGAATCATATCCTCGCTCACTATGACTGTATCCTCTGCCTGTGTCTGCGTGGAAGGAGGAAGGTGGCTTGACCATTTTAGGAGTGACTGGCCTGCTATCTGATTCTGAGTGTCTAGCTGGCTCAAACTCAGGCTGTTGCTCAGTGTCATGAACAAACAAAGCTGGGTCCCTTCTCTGGTGCGCATGAGTATCTCTGGCCCTCTTTGGTGCTCTTCTGAATTCTGGATCTCTTGACTCATCTTCATCTAGTATGTCCTCTGCCCATGCTCTATCATCAACATCAAAAACGGGCTCATCAACCAGCTCTCGTGTCTCCACCCAAGACTACAAGGGATTGTTATCGTCAAATAGAGCGTCCACATCTATTTCTGGAGTTGCATCCTCTGCGACGTGTTTGTCTCTCAGTTGTTGTCTTAGCTTCATGTTCCTTATTCTTAACCTCATATTGTAGTGGCAGTAAACTAATTTTTCTAACCGTTCAGCCTTTAACCGATTACGAACCTTTGAGTGTATAAGGCTGAACGTGCTCTAATTTCTTTCACATTGGCTTGCTGATGTTGTTTGACTGAGCACCCTAATTGCAATGAAAGTCAATGCATACTGCCTACATTTCGGTTGTTCACCATTATCCATCAGTCAGCTGTTCCACCAACCATAAACAAATAAATGTAAGATGTTCTAATACATATTGAGGTTAAAAAAGCACAAAAATAAAATATACCTGGGCTCACTTGTAACGTCCCGGGTTTTTCGGATATTTTTCGGATCAGGATCCGTGTGTTTCGGATCGCTTTTGTGGGTCCCGAATTGAGTTTTACGGGTTACGTGTGTTTTTGCCTATCGAATCTTTGGAACCCCGTGCAGGGTGAACCGTTGCGTTCTCCGTCTCTCGGACGTTACCAGCGCGTTGTGCGTTTTCCGAGGATCAGAGAGATGATGTTTTCCTATTTTTCGTATTTTCCAGAATTTCCGGATTTTCTATATATAAATTTCCTTTTTCTCTCTCTCCCTATCTCTCATTTCTCACTCTCTCCCTCTCTCTTCTCTCACGCTCTCTCTTCTCACCCTCTCTTCTCCGGCGGCCGACGGAGCGAGGCGGGGATAACGCGGGCGAGGATTGAGGCAGTGGAGGCGCTGCGAAGCTCGGCCGCGAGTTCGGGGCGCCACGGCGGTTCGTGCGGCATTTTCTTGGCGGATCGACGTCCTCGGTGCGCGGAATCTTCGGTGGAGGTAGGGGGACGAATCCTTAACCCCTGTACTTCTTTTCCCGCGAGTTTTGTAGGCCGTGGTGAGCCGAGCGGGGTTATTTTCGCGTTTTGGAGAAAAGTGCATGTTTTGAGGTGTGAGCCAGATCTTGCGTTTTGATCGCATTTTTGGGATTTAAATGGATCCTCTCGGTGGTAGAGGTTGGGGACTAGTTTCCCCTTGTTTCCCCCTTCACATGGGTGTGAACGTGACGTGGAATGGAGTTATCCACCGTTTTTGCCTTTTTCGTGCTCGGGACGGCCTAGCGGTCCGTCCATGGACCGCTAAGCAACCTGGCGGCCATGTGGAGACCGCCAGGGGTCCCCTATGTCGGTTCGAGCCTTGTGGCCTCGCGATAGACCGCCAGGCAGTGGCTTGCGGTCCTGGGTAGACCGCCAGGCAGGGGTTGCGGTCAAGGGTATGACCGTTTACTGCCAGTTGATCTTGGTCGGTAGCGGTCCTGGCGTGACTGCTACGTGTCTCTTGCGTCCCAAAGTGGACCGCCAGGCTGTGGCTTGCGGTCCAGGGTAGACCGCCAGGTGGCGTGACGGTCCAGGGAGGACCGACACCCTATTTTCCATGCTAGTTGTGTTCCGGTTCGCATTGTGTTGACCCCGGTCGACCCGATTGTGACCCAGTGGTCGACCTTCGGTCTCGTGGATGTCCCGGACACCCCGTGGGTTCTGTGTCCATGTTTTTGGGGTGTCTGGATGTCCCGTGTTACCTCGATTAGCGTGCCCGTGGGTCTTGGGGGTCCGGGTGACCCCGCGTGTTCCTGGCTTCTGTGCTTTCGCTAGATTGAGTTGCCGTGAGTCGGCATGAGTGCGGTGGGCCTTCCCCGCACGACGTGGGTTTCTCCGAAAGGTGGTTTCCGAGTGGGCCATATGTGCGGCCTTAGACTGTGAGTCCAGTCATCCAGCCTGGGGCGGGAGTTTCCTCACTCCTTGGATAGGGAATTGACTCGGCAGCTCGTAAGCTGCCTCGGTATTCGTGCCACCATGGTTTCAGACCTAGGGATAGGCCAGATTGACGGCATGGAGCTGTCCTTGTACGACGGTCTTGACCTGAGCCGTGTGACTCAAGGACCGTTGGATTTGATAGGTTTAGTGGACCATCCAGAGTCTGGTGGCCCTGAGCCACCTGTTACTCTGCGTTACTCGTGCCGGGTGCGTGTGTGGCTTTCCGTGTTCACGTTTAGTGACCTGCCACTAGTCGTAACTTTCCTGTGCACGCGTGTGCGAACCCACTCGGGAGTGGTGGAGAGCGTTACCCGAGAGAGACGATTGTTAGGCTGGTTACCGTAGGGCCCCTCGCCTTTGCAGCTTGAGTCCGGGCTGGGGGGAAGAACCAGCTAGAGGATCTGACCTAGAGCGCATGGTCTGTGTGTGCACGCGTAGTTGGGGGCAGTCGGACCCGCGCTGACGAGCGCGACCTCAGCTAGTCCATGTTTTGTGTTCCTGGTTACTGTACGATGTCTCTGTCTCCGCCTGGGACGTCGTAGGGAGACACCTGAGGCTGTGGACTAAGTCGTCAGTGGACGCATCCGGCCTTTCTTCTGGTGGGCAGTGCTCCTGTCACGTGATGTGGGTTTCTAGTGACTTGAGTTTCCGTTTCACGTCTGCGAGACGTGATTTTGCGTGTAGTTTCCGGGTGGTTTCCCGAGGTAGAGGTCTGGGTTTCCGGTGAGCGTCACCGAGGGTTTTTCCTAGTCAGTGTAGGGTTCACGACGGCGAGGTCGTGATTGTGTCTACCCAGACTGCGTGGTTTTTGGTCGGGCCTTTGTCTGTGAGACGGGCCTCTACGACAGTAGTGTCGTGATGGTCTCCTGGCTGTGTAGCCAGAGGTTTTCTTGTTAGTTTGGTAGTCCCCCGACTGTGAGCTCGGAGCGTGTTTTCAGGTACAGTAGGAGTAGCTGTAGTGCCGAGTTTTTACCGGCCACCGGTTTGCTGTTCCTGCTGTCGTTGCTACTTTCCGCCACCACCGTTGTTTACGGTTGGGGTTCCGTGGGACCCCTACTAGACCAATGATAGGAGGCTCACCCTTGCTTTTCAGGTGCGGCGGTTCTTCCTTTTGGTTCGAGGGCGCTGTGCGGAGGTTCTTAGTTGCCAGCTCGTCGGGCCGAGTGTTCACTCGGTGTTGGGTACGCTTCTCTGCTTTAGATTGTACTTTCTGTTGGACTAGACTCTGTTGTAGTTAGATTATTTATTTCTGTTAATTGTTGAATTGTCTTGCTTTATTTCCTATTTCTTTGTACCTCCACACTCCTTTTAGCCCTTCCGAGCCCTCCGGCTCGTGGGCGGCGGGCCAGGATTCGAATGGTATCGGGTTCTTCCCGGTATCCGGATCTTGGGTCATTACATCACTCTTCCCACAGCGTATTGCAATTAGGAGTCAGAATTTGTCCCAGTCCTCGTTCTATAATAGTTCATCTACAAAAATAAAGTAATAGATTAACATAATGACTTAAGTAAATTCTATACGTCTTATTGATAAAATCAATAAAGGTCAACATCTACTTCGGCCTGAAGCCTCTTTTCTAGTGTCCTCGATAAACGACCAATGACTTTTAAAGTGCCTTGGGGCACCTCGGCATCAACATGTGCATTGGCATTGTACATAAATCGAGGGTTGAGGAAATAATCTGTATTTGTGTATAGTTAACTAAATGTTAGATATAAAATAACCTAGTGCAAGTTTGATAAACGATTAAAGTCGACATGGATGAGATATCCCTGGGTGAGTGACTTGCTCAAATTAAGAGACGGAATGGGTCACTTGAGGTCGACCATTACAATGACCCAGGGGTGTCGACCTATGCCCAGGGTATCTCTGGGACCTGGGTAGGTCGACCTACCCCAGGGGGTAAGTCGACCTACCCAGGTCCCAGAGCTTGGGGGGTTGAAGGCAGCTAGGGGGGGGGGGGCAGCAGCAGCCAAAGGGAGCAGTGCCACCACCCCTTCAACTGGCATGGAGCCAGCTACGGTTTGCTAAGGGTTAGGGATTAGAGATGATCATATGATGGGGGAGATTGTCTAGTTGTTAAAAGATGACCCACACTTCATGAAAGTTTCCATTTAAAGGTTTGTTCTAATTAAACCCTAGTGACATAAAGCACATGGATGGCACCAAACCATGGGCATCTCATTGTTAATATATAGTGAAGCATGATTGCATATAGGGTAGCTTAACTGACGTTAGGGTTTGATGTTTCTCTCATGTTTCAGTATAATTCTGTTTCATCGTTGATTAGTTTATTAAAGACCAATGATGCATCTATCCTCTTATAGTTTCAATTCATATTACATGAAATTCGGTGCAAATGGAATTATGTGCTAAAAAAGGTACGCATGATTTATGGTTTTTACCCAATGTATCAATACAATTAATCACTCACCAACTGCATGCAAGTCGTGGTGTAATGTGTTGTTCCATCTATGGTCAATAATTTTCCACCACTTTGCATATTCTCTGAGAAGGGAATCCTGCAACTCTAATTTGGCACGGTCTTTGGCCTTGTACAGATATCCCATATCATTCTTCTTATCGTCATCCACCATTCTTAGGACCTTCACGAGGGGTGTGACTATTTTCATGTACCGTAAGACCCTGTCCTAGAATTTGTTGTCTTCCACGATGTGACAGATATCCAAATAATCCATCTGAGCATCCACATTAGATTTGTCTATATATTCCCGCAGGGCATTGTGGTACGTGAAAGCTTTCAACACATTTTTATACCTGTGCAGAGACTCCAAAGAAATGAAATTCGAAGCAAATCTGGTTGGCCCTACACGGATGATATCTCGCCCCCCACTTGCATGCTTCCTGAACATATTCAATATCCTAGGATGGCCATAAATATACTGGGTGATTTTCTGTGCCCTGTCAATTATCTTCTTCACATGATTTTCTTTCCCTATCTCTTCAAGTATAAGATCCAGACAATGTGTTGCACATGGGAGCCAATATAAATGCATGCGCTTCTGCATCAATTTCTTCCCTGCAGCCTTATAATTGGCTTCATTGTCAGTCACTACTTGCACACCATTATCCTCTCCAATTTGGTCCACCATCTTATCCATCAAATGAAACAAATAATTGGCATTTTTTTCATAATTCAATTCACTTATAGATTTAACAAACACTGTACCTTCGATGCAATAGACCAAAAAGTTAATCATAGACTTCTTCGTGGTACCAGTCTAACCATCACACATGATGGTGCATCCTCTCTCCATCCATATATGCTTGAAACTTTCAACCCACTCATGGAGCTCCTCAACCTCTCCCTCAAGGCCACGCCCGTATATGTCTCGACGTGACGGGGCCTTCAAGACAGGCCCAGCATCTGCTATGACATTTAGCATAGGTTGGAAATATTCGTTTTTAGCTGCATGTACAGGGACACTTGCATGGAAAAACCATTTGCTGATACTTTTAAATGCATGCCCTGCAACTTCTGCTAATTTTTTTACCCCTCTCAATGCTTACTTGATTTTAGGTTGTGTAGCATGGGGCCTTCTGTGCAGATAGCTGTCCATGGGGCCTCCTCTCTGCGGGGCAGCACCAGTGTCAGGACGTCGTGCTGCTGTATTGGAGTAGGTCCCTGAACCTATGGGTGCTTTTCCTTTCTTTCGAGCGGCTTGTTCATACTCAGGTCCCCCTCTCAATGCTTACTTGATTTTAGGTTGTGTAGCATGGGGCCTTCTGTGCAGATAGCTGTCCATGGGGCCTCCTCTCTGCGGGGCAGCACCAGTGTCAGGACGTCGTGCTGCTGTACTGGAGTAGGTCCCTGAACCTATGGGTGCTTTTCCTTTCCTTCGAGCGGCTTGTTCATGCTCCATTGCGTTAGTCAGCTCTGGATCTGAATACTCAGTGCCTTCCTCATCATCATCCCTCCTTCCCCTTCTGCCCGAAATCTCCTCAACAATTTCAGCTTCATCTTCAGCCCTTTGTTGCATCATCTCCTTTTTGCCCAGAAGGCACTGGCGCATTTCTTCTCGGACCTCTCGGGGACATCTGTCACATTGTCTCATCTCTCCTCTTACCCCTGCCAAATGTTACTTTCCTCTAGTAATTCCGCCACGTATCTCCTTATCACAATAGTTACATTTCACTTTTCTTCTCCCAGCATCAACTAAAGAGAGGTGGGCCCACCCCGGATCCTCTTGCCCTTGCTACTCCTGATTTGTTCACGTCTAGGCATGATATCGTATTAAGACAGTCAAAGACAAATAGTTGTAAGTACAATGAAAAAATGCAATTCAACATAATAGAGCTTCAAATTATTCACTGAAGCTTAATTGAGCTTCACTTGACCCTAACTAAATCTAATTAGAGGAAAGTCCTAAATTTAACGGTGTAATTAGGACTTAATTATCAATTTTACCCTAATCACCTTTCATAAAAATCAATTACCAGCATGCTCCCATCCTAAATTATTCAATGAAGCTTAATTGAACTTCAATTGACCTTAACTAAACCTTATTAGAGGAAAGTTCCAAATTTAAGGGTGTAATTAGGGCTTAATTATCAATTTTACCTTAATCACTCTTCATAAAAATTAATTACCAGTATGCTCCCACCCTAAATTCTTCAATGAAGCTTAATTGAGCTTCAATTGACCATAACTAAACCTAATTAGACAAAAGTCCCAAATTTAAGAGTGTAATTAGGGCTTAATTATCAATTTTACCCTAATCACTCTTCATAAAAATTAATTACGAGTATGCTCCCACCCTAAATTCTTCATCGAAGCTTAATTGAGCTTCAATTGACCCTAACTAAACCTAATTAGACAAAAGCTCCAAATTGAAGGAATTAATTAGGGTTTACTTAGAAGTCTTAACATATTTCATGGTTTAAAATTAACTTACAACATAAAAACTAACTTACAACAAAAAAAACTTTCAACCCAACCAAAAAAACACAAAACATAACAAACCCCAAATATACCTCAAGAAAATGCAGCTACACCACGCTTCTTTACGGCGGCGGCAGCGGCAAACCCTGCACTCTCCCTACCCTGCAGCACAGTAGCAGCACCCAGCACAGCAGCAGCAGCTCCCAGCACAACAACAGCAACACCCTCAGCACAACAACAGCCCCTCAGCAGCCTTTGTCCCCCAGATCTGAGGGAGAATAGGAAGTGAACTCCCCTTAAAAGGGGAGTTCACGTGGGTTTCGGCCGAAACCGGACGGTTTTGGGCCAAAACATGTAAGTTTCGGGCGAAGCCGGTATCGGTTTCGCCCGAAACCATTAAAATTTATTTATTTTTAGTTTCGGACCTGCTACAGTGAGCAAGTCCGGTATCATTTCGGTTACGGCCGAAACCGATACGTTTCGGCCGAAACGTATCGGTTTCGGCTGATACTGCCAACCATGAATGATCTCCCTAGCTAAGTGAGAAAGGAGTCGGCCTTACTCTGGATTAAACCTGTGTCTAATCCAAAGATAGATGGAAACCATGGAAATCTTCAAATAGTAAATTGAGAACTGCATTTTGATTTAGACATCATTTTGTATGAAAATGGTTTGATGTGGCCCACCTTAGTTGTCCTTCTGTGTAAAGGCATGGAGGCCTGATGAGCTCTGTAGCCTTGTAGTTTAACCTTGGAGCATGAAGGGGCTTTGATTGTTGGTTTGGATGTGCTGCCTTTGGTGCATGCTTTTAGAAAGATCATGTGGTCATGCCTCCAACTTGTGTGCTGGCTTATGTTTACAATTGATAACCTCTGTGTGGTACGATTCTTGATGCAATTTTTGTTGAATGTGCCAATGGTTATGTTTCTTTATTCAGGCTTCCTCAAAAGGCTATGTTAGTCTTCTCTATATGAATGCCATGATCATTACTAGTGATGACACTGCTACCATCACCTCTTTAAAGCAACATCTTCACTAATAGATGAAGTACCTCAGGCACCTTTATTACCTTCTTGACCTTGAGGCTACCTTCTTCTTCCATGGCCATCTGCTCTTTCAGTAGAAGTGTATCTTGGATACTCTTCAGCATGTGTCTCTTTCATTCTCACCTTTCAGACACCTTGATGGAGCTTCTTTTGAACCTTTGTCTTTTAGACAGTGATCCTTTGGCAGATCTGACTCATTACCAGTAGCTTATGGGATCTAATCACTTGTCTGGCAAGTCTTGCTTTATATGAATGGACTTAAAATTGATCATTGCTTGTTTAACAGTAGGTATCTGAAACGAAGGTGTCATGAGGGCTTGACTATTTGCCATTATGTGGCACATTACATGGTGTAGTATTGATCAGTCTCTTTATGATGCAATTGCTAGATAGCCTGGATGTGGTCAGGAATGTGCTGCTTTTCTGCATAGACGAGATGGACATACTTACCACTTTATTGATGTCTATCCACATCTGTATGGTGAGAATTAGGGTTGTATTTCATCCTTGTAGTGTATTTCAGTTTTGGATATCAAAATGATGGATGGCAGAGGATATAAATTTTCAAAAGGGGTATATCTATCTAGACAAAAGGACCATGTACTGCCTGTGCAAAATCAAAGTCTCTAATGTGTATTGTAGCTGTTGGATCTGCTTTTCCTATATCAATATGTTTTGGATTGGTGGTCAAGTTCAGCAGTTGACCAGAACTATGTTCTTCATGGCACATAAACCCAACATGTGTTACAAGCAATATTCCATATTGCAACAAACTGTACAGAGTCAATGTGGTCATGTGTTTAGTGAATCATCTTTATTTTGCCACAAACCTTACCTTCCACGTACTCGTGTACATGCCTAACTTTGTGGGTTGGGAAAGCTCCTTCAAGATTAGGGCTGCAAATGAACCAATGTGCTCGTGAGCAGCTCGGGAAACTACTCACTAATAACTCAACTCGAGTCATTAAGTTAAATAAACAAGTTTAGACAAAAAATTAAGCTTAATTCTTATATGAGCCAAGCTTGAACAGATGTGAGCTTGGCTCAATTATGTTCGTGAACAAGCTTCTTTAAATACTCATTGCTCATTTTATTACTTGTTCGACTACTCATTTAATTACTCATTTATTGCATAATAATTTTATGGAATAACTAAGGATTACGGAAAGTTGTAAATAGAAATCAAATTTCATATGGATTAATCTTTGAATCCAGTAAGTTGTTAGGGGATGCCTCTTTTGTCCCGTGCATTCAAACTCCGGCCCTCGAACCCTCCCTCATTGCCGGTGATAGCCACCTCTACAGTCGCCTCCTATGTCTCTAGCAGCCACTTCCCGACCTTGCCTACATGCTACCAGCCGACCAGTGCTCTTATAGCTCCGCGGCTGCCTCCCTTGTCTCCGGCAGCCATCTATGCGGTCGCCTCCCCATCTCTGGCAGCCACGTCCACTGTGTGGAAGCCGCCCTCCTAAACTCCTTCATCCGTGGCCCTCGCCTGTGACAGCCCCCTTCGACAGCTGCCACGGGGCCACCACCATGTGGTGGCTCCCTACGTCAACTCCAAGCTCCAGTGGCCATGCTCCACCTCGGGAAACCCCCTTTGATGGCTGCCACAACACTCCATCAACAACCACCTCCCTTGTCACTGGCGGCAACCACTTCCCATATCTCTTGCTCCACAGATGCACCTAATCAAGTACATGTTGAGCTGAGTTCGAGCACGTGGAATGCGAACCGAGCCAAGTTTGAAGCTCATTCGTAGATACTCGATGAGTATCGACCTCAGTTCAAGCTTGATCTCAACTGAACGGGCAGGGTTTGGCAGGGTTTGAGCAGAGTTTTACTCGGCTCGGCTCGTTTGCACCCCTATTCAAGAGCTCTGTCCATGATTTATTTTTATGGAATTTAGGCATTGATGGAGATAGAAGTTCCCCAAGACCTTTTGGTCTCGTTTCGTATCGGGATAAATTTCCACAAGAATAGGTATAAGTCATTCTAGAACAACTTATCCCTATTCTTAATCCAACATGCATTTGATATCGGCGGGATTAAGCATAGTGGTAACCTTATTGGTCGTTTGGTAGAAACAGGGATGGTAATGGAGATAACAGTCGTGAAAGGACTCCTTCACCCTCCTTATTCCAGGTTAAAAGGTGGGGTATTATTCTCCGTTTAGTTGGGAGAAAGAAGACTTAGCCATTTCCACCACATAAGAAGAGGAAGTTAGCTTATTTTATCCGAATTTGACATCATCTTGTGTATTGGAATCATCATTTGATTAACAAAAAAGGTTGATTACTTTTATATTTTAATGTTGTAGTTTATATGATCATAGTTCATGGTTACTATCGTTATTATATGATCAATGTTAATGATGATTCTGCATCATCTTATCAGGTTAACAAAGTTTAGAGGGTAACATGAGCTGTAACTTTGTTCTTATCATGTTACCAATGATAATGATCAATGTTAGCCCATTAACATGTACTTCTTTTAAGGAATATTGGAAAACACAGATAGCTAGCATTCATATGAATCACCTGTAAGCATGCAACATTTATATTTTTGCTTCACCAATAGATGTTGAACCCCACAAAATTTATATCTTCTAATAATTACAGTAAATTTTATAAATTTAGTTGTCTTAGGATATGACATGAGGCGATGCTTGACCATCACCATCATATAGATACCCATGGGCATTTCGTCGAACACGAGAAGAGCGGCACGAAGTCATGCACACCCGCTCGATAAAGCCAAGCTTCGTAGCATTTAAAGGTTCATGAAGATTTTGTGAAATAGTTGGTGGGTGGCCGGAGCCTTGTACCCATCCATACAGTCTACACAAAGTTGAGCGTTTAGTCCCTTACGGCGCTTAGACATTTCATCAAACGCCTAGTGAGTGGCACGAAGTCATGCACACTCGTTCAACAAAATCAAGCTTGTAGCTTCTAAAGCACTTACGGCATTTTTGTCAAGCGCCTGGCGGGTGACACAAGGCCACGCAACCACTCAACAAAAGTCCACGCCAAGTTGAGCTTTTTAGCTCTTTATGACATGTAGGCATTCTGTCAAACACCTCGTGGGCGGCATAAAATCATACACCTGCAGGGTTGAAACTTATACAAAATTAAGTTTTTAGTGCCATCGGAGTATTCCTGTGGCATTAAACAAATCTACCTTTACCCCAGAGTCAACAGGCACTATTCGTCAATTACAAACAAACAAAATTCTTCCACGCCACGACATGTCCTTTGCTGCGGAGAAGGCCGGAAAAAGGTAAAAAAATCCCAGAACCACCAGCCTTTTATAAGTGTTGACTGGAGTACATGTGGGGGGGGGGGGACTGCCCCTCCTTTCTCTCTTTCTCCTTGTTACAGACCGGGAGGGGGGAACTCCTGGGCAGAACCACCGGGGGTTGCTCCCCCTCCTGCTGCTGTGGTTGCTGCTAACCAGGGGGAGGGGTGCACCCCCTGTCAGACCCACCGGGGGTGGCACCCCCGCCCCCTCCTGTTGCTGTTAACCGGGGGAGGGGAGCACCCCTGGTCAAACCAACCGCGGGTGGCCTTTCCCTTGTCTCCTCCTACTGCAAACTGGGGAAGGAGCACCCCCGATTGAGCCCACCAGGGGTGCCTCCCCCCGCCCGCCTGCTGTCAACCGGGGGAGGGAGGACCCGCGGTCATCTCCATCAAGGGTGCCTCCCCCCGCCTCTGCTGCTATTGCTTTTAAGGAAAAAAAATAGAACAAAGAAAAGGGGGGACCCCCGGTCAGGCCCACTGGGGGTGCCCCCCTTTTTCTCTGCTACTACTGCGCACCACCCGGGGGTGCCTCCGCCCCCTCTCTTCCCACCGGGGATGATCCCCCTTGACTCCATGCATATGAAAAAAAAGAAAAAAAGAAGAGGGAAGAGGAAAAGATAGGGAGGTGAAGGGTCAAGGGGTTTACCTCCACCAAGATCCACCGGGGGTGGCCTCCACCTTGGCTTCTCCCACTGCCTATAAAAGGAGGAGACTCCTTTCTCAAAGGGGAGATCTCTTCTGGACGGGAACTTGAACTCTCGTGGAAGTTGGAAGCCGAAGAAGAAGGAAGCTTGAAGCTCTGTTTTTTTTTCCTTTGAAGCAACTCCAACCTGCGCAAGAGGTGAGGGGGAAGGCCTCCTTCAAACAGTTAAAACTTATGTCCATTGGAAAGTTGTACGCAAGCCCCTATATTGAGGTATGGTGGTAAAGGCACCCTCATATGAAGGAAATTGACCTACTTGCTATGTCTGAAAACAGATATTATGGGGAAAAAAACACAAGGAACTCTAAGTTATGGGATTTTTGGATATGTTACAATGGAAATACCCCGCAAAAGTCAGAAATTGTTGTTTTACCCCGAAAAATTATAAAATTGTACAAATACCCAAGAAGTGTCCGAAAAAGTGCTGAAATTCAAGAAATTTAAGAGAGGGTTCAAAATTGAGATTATGTTCTTCAAAATGGGACAAAAGTCCTTGTTTTATTCCAAAGTTCAAAAATTACAAATTTATCCCGAAACTTTGAGAAATTGCATAAAAGTTCGGAAAAAATACAGTAAAATTCAGAAAAATCAAGAATACACGAGGATGCCCCCAATCAAGGGAAAATTGCAGAAAAGATCCTAGAAGACCCTTAAATTGTAGAAATATCCCCAGTGGTCAGAAAATTACAGAAACACCCCCAGTGGTGGGAGAATTACAAAAATATCCCTAGTAGTGGGAAAGTTGCAACATAGGCAAAATTACAAATATACCCCTCTCAAAGGGAAAATTGCAAATAAATCCCTATCGTAGGGAAGATTGCAAATAAGCCCCTCTCAAAGGGAAAATTGCAAATAAACTCCTATCACAGGAAAAATTGCAAATAAACTCCTATCATAGGGAAGATTGCAAATAAATCCTTACCAAAGGGAAAAATCGCGAATATACCCCTGCCTTAGGGCACGGGAGTCTCCCCTAGGGAAACCCTTAATATCATAGCCGATATCGTAGGGGTGAAGAAGATCTCTGGCAGTTAATCAAAGGTGTTCGGACTTGTACCGATGTAAATTAACACCGACTCCGGTTGGTGAAGAAAAGTCCAGTACACGAATCCTAAATTTTCTGATAAATCCAAAAATACGGAATTAACAAAATATGCCGAAATATACGCATATTCATCCAACGAAATGGATGTCCGAAATTCTGCGTGTGAAACAGACTGGCACGTCTATTGGGACTTTTCCTGCCTTTCATCTTTTTGCCAAAAGATCTTTAATGTCTTTGCGAAGGTCTTCACTTCGCTTGTCTGCCCTTTCAGGAGGGAGAAGGGAGGGACTCATCTTCAAACTCCGAATCCGGAAAGCAAGTTTTCTTCAACGAGTCTTCAACCAACTTCATGGCGGCGGTTACATACGGACCTCTCGTCATCGCAATCCACGCCAAATGTGGCTATTTGGCTACCCCGGTAGTGTTCGGGGATTTCCCGATCATGGTCGGATCCCCCTTCTTCCTGGGGGTGGTCCCCGCCACCCAGGAGGCACGGGCTACACCAGCCGTGCCCATTGCTGGTGGGGCCATCAAGCCCGCTCCTCACAAGGCCGAGTCTTCTCGATCAATACAGTTTCCTGCAACGCCGCTCCTGCCAAATGGGGGCAGCGCCGGAGTCGCCTGTCACGCCCCGAGATTTATGTACAGCGGAAGATAATCGGGAATGTGGACAATCGGCTAGTACACCTCAAGCGAGCAATACAATTAAAGTGCAAATCATTCACGCATAAGATGAATGGACATAATGATTGATAAAAAATCTAACTTTTATTGATAATGATAATCAAGTTACAATGATATTTGACTCAATTCACTAGACTTAAATAAAGGGAAAAATACATAGACTCGACTTGACTCAAGACTCTACTAGGTCTTCTCTCGATCTTTAATCACTCTCGGACTCGTCACTTGAGTAGTCTGAATCCCCGCTAGAATTTCCTAAAAAAGATTGGAAAAGTAGGGAGTGAGCATACTTGCCCAGTAGGTATCTTCGTATCAACATGAAGGCAATGTTTAAGTAATTAACATTTTTTCTCTAGAGTATAAGATAAAAAGAAATGCGGTACAACACGCGTATAAAACAAAGTATACTACAAGTAGCAGGATGTAGATCATAGATATAGGGATATTCATGAAGAATGAGAATATGATCAAGCAAGAATATAACATGAATGTAATTTGGCCTTTCAACATGAAGACAATGTTTAAGTAATTAACATTTTTGCTCTAGAGTATAAGATAAAAAGAAATGCGGTACAACATGCGTATAAAACAAAGTATACTACAAGTAGCAGGATGTAGATCATAGATATAGGGATATTCATGAAGAATGAGAATATGATCAAGCAAGAATATAACATGAATGTAATTTGGCCTTTCATGAACAAGAATGTACTTTTCATAACCATAAAGGCTATGCACTAGAAAGTCATGTAACGAGAATGTACTTTTCATAACCATAAAGGCTATGCACTAGAAAGTCATGTAATGAGAATGTACTAGCAAGCATGTAATTTCACAAGATTGCCTCGTGGATCTTCGCCCGTTTATAAAAAAAGTACTTCTGGCGCAATGCGACGCCAGTATTCATCATACCCCATGGTTTATAGTATGTTTCCAGTTATCTGCCGAGGGGACTAGAGTTGAGCCCTTGGACACTGTCCGTGCCCGCTCTTGCATCTTCAAGTTATAAATCAAGCTACTTCCACGAGAAATATAAATATGGCCAATAATGTAACAAGTTCAAACTATAGTTTCATGATAGCAAATATCAAGGCAAGAATGCACCAACTAAGAATATGAGAATTCAAGATTGATTTAGAACAAGGTTATGCCATGAAGAAAATTCGGTAGCTGTGATATCCGGAGTGTACGGATTTTGTCACCCCAAGGGCATGTCTTGGGCGCCTTTTACAGAGTATTAATGAGAAATTCCGGATCTTTTGTTCACTGGTGTTGTTCCCTTCCTTTCTCAATGGGATGGAGTGATGCGCGTGAACTGGCGACCACTTATCGTTAGTCGTGCTTGCTTGTTCTACGATACACTGGCATGAGTGATAGGGGACAACAGGCACCGGGTTCAGGGAACCCGATGTTAGAAACTGGAGGGTGAGCACTGGGTAGTAGGGGAAAGAAAGGGCTATATGTGGGGCCAATCCTCTTGGAGGATGAAAGCCTACATACCAGGGAACCAACGTAGGCCCATAAGAACGGGGCAGCTTACGTGGTTTAGGGTTGTAGAGGTGATTCTGGAGGGTGTATTGACCCCGAACCAGGTGGAGGAGTGTTGGCTAGCATTATGCCGTTAGCCGAAAAATGCGATTCGCATGTGTCTGGGAATTGGGGATGAGCTGGCTGGGTGGCCTGGGAAGACGTGGCAACCAAGACCGGGACTGGGAGAAGGACTGGAAATTGAAACTGGGACTGTGACTGGAAATGGGGACTGGAGCTGAAGCCAACTGGGTGACCTGGAAAGGTGCGATAGCTGGGAGCTGGAGCTGGCGGCTAGCCTGTGAAGTCCTTGTAGCCGAAACTGGAACTGGGAGCTGGCGGCTGGCCTATGAAGGCGTTGTAGCCGAAACTGGAACTGGAAACTGGGCGGCTGGCCTGTGAAGGCGTTGTAGCCGGAACTGGAAATTGGGCGGATGGCCTGTGAAGGCGTTGTAGCCGAAGTACTGGAGCTGGAGTTGGCGATGACCGACCCTCGGGGGTGTAGTGGCCACCATCGTTGTGGAGTGATGTTAAGCTTGCCATCAGGGCGTGTCATAGCCGACGGCTTTTGTAAGTGAAGGGTAGAGAGGGAGAGAGTTTTTTTTTCTCTTTACTAGCCCTACCGCCCTTGCTGGTTTTCGCCAGAGCTGGCCCCCTTTTGCTTTTTCCGGTGCGCCCTTTCAGGTTTTCACATCGAGGGGTTACCCAATTTTGCCTGAGGCGCCCTTTCGGGTTTTCACCTCAGCTGGGTTAATGGCAATTTTCGCCCTCAGTAATCCTGTGGAAGGAGTCAACTGAGGCCGCCGGGGTATCTCTATTTTTAACCCCATTTTTCCCCTTTTTATATATATATTTTTTTTGAGACTGCCGTCCATAGCGTGCTGCTGTCAGGGGACGTGACCTGGAACTAGAGGGTGTGGGCGGTCGGATATTGTTCCGGCATTGATAAGGATTTTTATAAATCCTTGTGCCATGGTGGCGAAGGGCCACTTAGTCATGGCAAGATATGACTGGAGTTATGGCTGGTGGATCAGGGGTTGTAGGAGAGAACTGGGATTATGATGAAATTTGAAGGCTCTGGATTTGCAGGGGATGTAGGATGTAGTGGCATAGGATGATAAGTGTCTATAGATATGCTTGGACACGAGTCTACTGGGATGGTGACTGGGAGCTTGACTGTCACAGGGACTGGTTGACCTGTGATGTCGAAGCAAGGGCCTAAGGTTGGCCGAACTGAGTGGGGGTAGTGCAAGGCCAAGTGGCCAACTGGGAATTATAGGGTTCGTGTTCTATCAGTGTAAGTTGATTGAGGACTGGCCCTGGGGAGACTAACGGCGCACCAAGGAATAGGTGGAAGGCCGTACTGACTGGTGGGGAGAGGAAGATTTTCTTGTTATCGGCTCTATCGCCCTTTCGGGTTTTCGCTAGAGCCGACCCCCTTTAGCTTTTTCCGACGCGCCCCTGCGGGTTTTCACGTCGAGGAGTTTCCCAATTTTGCCTGAGGTGCCCTTTCGGGTTTCCACCTCAGTCGGGTTGCTGGCCTTTTTGCCCCCAGTCCCCCCCTTGTGGTGAGGATGACCGGGTCTGTCGGGGTATCTCTATTTTTAACCCCAAATTTTTTTGTTGTTTTTTTTTTTACTTACCTGGGAGCTTGACGGCTAGACTGGTGCCAGTGCAGAAGTGCCCGTGCTCTCGTGGTGACGGGAACGAGGGCAGGGGATTAGTCCCCGAGAATGCCTGGCGACGGTTCCGAGGAGCTGGGCCGGCTGCTTGACTGGGGATTGAAGACTGGGAGGACTGGCCGGTTAGATCCTTCACGGGGAAGGACCGGCCCCACTGATAGTAGCTGGGACGTGTGCCTTAGTCTGGCTGGCGCGCGAACTCGTGTTCCGGTGCATAATATAGCTTCATATGTTTGCCATTGAGAGGCCGGAACGGTCTGACCTTTGTGATCGACGACCGTGTAGGCCTCACCCTCGTAGACATTCTTGATAACATACGGACCTCGCTAATTTGGCTGTAATTTTTCACTGGTGCGCCCTACCATGACTTCCTTTTCCTTGATCATGACGAGGTCGCCTTGCTTGAAAGCTCGTTGCTTGACGAGCTTATCATAGGCCTGGGCCATGCGGGCCTGGTATATTTGCAGGTGTTTGTAGGCTTCGAGCCGCTTGCCTTCTAGATCGGCGAGCTCTTCTAGCCTTCTCTGGTACTCACTTTCATCAGGGCCGGCAAGGCCGGTGTGGACCGCCACACCATAAGAAGCTAACTGGACTTCGATGGGGATAACTGCTTCTGTCCCGTAAGCATGGGAGAACGGCGAGCACCCCGTGGGGGTTTTGTAGACCGTCCGATAGGCCCATAATGCTTCGAAAACCTTCTCACCCCAATCGCGTTTCCGGTGGCTAACAATCTTAGCCAGGAGCTTGCAGAGGGTTTTGTTGAAGGCTTCTGCCAAACCGTTAGCCTGGGGATTGTAGACCGAAGAAGTTCTCCAGTCGATGTGGAATTTGGCCGCTAGCTGGTATATGGCCTTATTCTTGAATGGTGTCCCGTTGTCGGACACTATGCGACTGGGAGTACCGAATCGGTATATGATGTTGTGCCGGACGAATCTAGCAACCACCTCGCCGGTGACTTCTCGCAAAGGGAGAGCCTCCGCCCAGCGAGAGAAATAGTCAGTGGCGGCCAAGATGTATTTATGGCACTTGGAAGATGGCGGGAAAGGCCCCGCGATGTCCATGCCCCACTCAGCAAATGGCCAGGTGGGGGCTGTAGGACGCAATGGATTAGGAGGTCTTCTGGGTACTGGACCAAAGGCTTGGCATTGATGGCATGTACGGGCATACTGGATGCAATCCGCGTACATCGTTGGCCAATAGAAGCCTTTGAGCTTGATGTTGTGCTTCATTCGATCTCCGGCCTGGTGCGCGCCGCACAACCCGGAGTGGACCTCCTGCATGACGGCTCGAGCCTCGGCGAGGGAGACACATCTCAGGAGAATTGACTTGTCCTTCTCGTGGACGAGTCGATACAGGGAGTCGCCGATCAACTCGTAAGAGGTTGCTCGGCGGAGCAGTTGAACCTTTGAGCTCGGTCAGGAGGGAGCCACCCTTTCTTGAATTTGATGATGGGCGCACGCCAATCATCCTCTTCTGGAAGAGTGCTCTGGTCAAGGTCATGGACCTCGTAAAAAGTGAGTCCGGTGTTGCCTTCAAGTGAGCTCGGCATCAGCCTTCTGTGTTTGATGACGATGTCGACCTCGCCCTCGGGCGGGAGCTTGATGGCCGCGGCCAATTTTGCTAAGGCATCGGTCTGAGCGTTGCTGCTTCTGGGGATATGATCTATTTCAAAGAAATAGAATTTCTGGGTCAATCTGGTGACGGCGGTATGGTACGGAACCAACTCTGGCTTCCGCACGTCATAGATGCTGAGGACCTGCCGAACTATCAGCTGGGAGTCCCCATAGGCTTTGAGACATTTAATGCCCATATGGAGCCCAATGAGTAGAGCTTCATACTCAGCTTCGTTGTTGGTCAGGGATTTCATGAGGGCACAAGAGTTGTATAAAACTCCGCCCTGAGGAGTCAGGAAAACTATGCCGGCACTTGTCGTGGTGGCTGGATCCTGGTTACTCCGGGTAATCCCTCGGGAAGCGCCATCGAAGTAGAGCTCCCAACAAGGCACGCTGGTTGTGAGAGCGTTCTGCTGCCAATAATGCAAAACATCTCCGCTCTGTTCAGCAGGTTGTTGTGATTGAGCAGCAAGGGACTCCTCGTCCGGGAGCTCCGAGCTGAAGCGTGAGTCATCTGGCACTGGATGGGCTGCCAAGAATTCAGCCATACCCTGTCTCTTAATTGCTCTTCTGGGGACATAAGTGATGTCGTACTCCATTAATAGGAGAGCCCATCTTCCTAGTCGGCCTGAGAGGACAGGTGATGAGGACATCTCACGACACTCCCTTTGGCTCGGGTCACCTGCACACTCTTGATGTGGATTGACTATGATCTACACTTGTTATCTTCATTTCCTAAGTTTCATCTTATGTATTTTCCTTTTATTGAGTCCTATCTTATGTACTTTCTTTTATTGAGTCATGTTGTTCTAGTCTATTTCTCTTATTTTGTTTAATTGGGCCTTAGTACCTTAGTTTGGGCCTAATGGATTGAGTCTAGGACTTGTTGGGTCTTTTGTCTTAATGTCAGGGTCATTTTGGTCATGTAAAGAGTGGTTGCCTATAAATAGGCCCCATCTCTCTCCATGTAATCACTTTTGCATGAATATTGAAATAGCATTTCCACCTCCCTCTCATTATCTCTCTCATTCTCTCTCTTTCTCTCTCTCATCAAGCAAGGGGCGAACCCCTCTCTCTCTCCTCTTCTCCCACCTACTTCTTAACTCCCCTCCCCTCACTTAATACCCCTCCCAACCACCCACCACCCCATTAATTCCCCTTAGTCCCAAGAAAGCTCCCACCAATCCCTATCCCACCCTCCAACCACCACCTACCCCATTCCCTTCCCCAAGCACCTTTCTACCTCCCCTAGGCTGAAGGGACTTTCCCCAAGGCCCCAAATTCGAATTTCCTTCCCTTTGGGCTGTGCCCTTTCACCTCCCCCACCCGCTAATCTCCCAAGTTCGCCCCCCACCCCCCATTGACAAGCCTAGTTCGCCCCCTTCCACCTTGGACCTTCCATTGCTCACTCAAGACACCACCATCCCCCCACTCCACTCACCCCCTCTCCAGCCCCATTTCGCCCTCCCCACCTTCTTCTCCCTAGCCTTCACCACCCCTAGACACCTCCCATCTCCTTCCCACAGCCACTAAACACACCTTCCACCCCATACTCTCTTGGCCACCCCCTTCCCCACACCCTCTTCTTCACTTCATTCTGTCTCTGTTGCAGGCAGCAGAGTTGCAGTGACTTGCAGAGGCTGCCACGACCTTCCCTCAAGGGTTCAGGTGGCAAGGCTTATATTGCTGGAATCGTCTGCGAGTCGGCTTTCCAACGGTGGTGGTCTCGCCGGCTTCCAAGGTCGGAGCTGTTCGGAAGAGCAGATCTCGTCCGACTGCGCTCTTTGTCCCTGTCTGAAGACCAGAAGTTGAAAGCTGAAGCCACCACGACCAGCACAGGACAGGTTTGGGCGCCATTTTCGGAGGGGAGGAACTACGTCTAGTTAGCTTTCATCTCCAAGAAGAAGGGACTCAATCGGCCACCAGAGCTCCCAGTTACAATTTTCTTCGCCGGAGTGTGCAGTCTGCCCCCTGTGGGTCCAGGTTTGACCTGTCCCCACTTATCCGGCCACCATTCTCTTCTCCGACCTCCGATTGGGGCCCCGTCAACTCCTGCTCGAAGCTACTCCGACCACGATCGCGTCATCGCCAGTTTCGTCTCAATTGGAGTTCGGGAGAGTCCGCAGCGCCTTCTGCAACAGACTGCACCAATTCTGCACCAGCCAGAGACAGAACGTTGCTGTCCTGTTCCAGTCGCCGGCCCGATCAGCCCCAAGTTTCAGAGCTTCCTCAAAAATTCAGACATCATCCTCGGTCAGTTGGGAAACTTTTGGCACCAGTTTCATCAAGATCTGAGTTTCGTGGAGTCCGTGGCAGCGTCGTCACCGACACCCTGTCCAGCAAATCTGACGAGTGGCAGAACCGGCGGAGCTCGGAGAGTCGGGTTTTTCTTGCATAATTCCCCACCCCGCTTGGCCGGCTGAAGGCCCCTCCCTGCGTGGAGGTAGTTTTGGTTGTAATATGTTTAACCCCCACCCCAAGATCACCCCTCCTGCGAGAGGCGTAGTGCTGTACTTCTTTTAACTTTCAGGTCAAGCGTCATCGTCGCAGCGTTCGGGTATTTACCCACGCTTCCCGGCGCGCCCTCGTCTCCGAGCGGGATCGGTGTCTTCACACCGATCAGGTGAGCCTCTGATACTACCCTTGATTGCCTTTATTCTGCAAGTTTAGTATTGCTTCGCATGCCCGTCGGACGGTGAGAAGAGAGCCCGATCATGTTTGTCACTTCGAGTGTGTCCACCGCGGACCGGGAGTGAGTGCCACCCAAACGCCGCCCTGCGGGCCAGCCGCCCACGAAGTTGGGTAACCCAGATCCTTAGGGGTCAGCCAAAGCCCGCTAAGACTTTAGAATTGATTGGGTTCCCCCTCGGACCCTTGCCATCATCCCCGATCACCATCGGGAGATCATATGTGCCATGCGCGTGAGCCGCTAGTATAAGTTCGTTGTTCACTCTTATATGCTTGCGGGTCTAAGTCTTAGGCTCATCATTTCATACTTAGTCATCCTTGGGCTGTGCCACATCAAGTGGTATCAGAGCGGTCATAGGTTTGTCCTTACAAGTCTAGTCTTGGGTCACACTAAGTCTTTCATAGGTGCATCCGCACACCCTTGCATAGTCCACCCAATTTTGCATGACCACTCGTAGTGGAGTCCATTATCAAGTCAATCCATCCTCTTCTAATACCACCATGAATCCTAATCCCCAAGGAAATCCCGCTCACAATGAGCACGAGCTTCCCGACCATATGAGGTTTCTTGTGGAAGGCATGACCAATATTATGGGAAGGCTTGATGATATTACGGCCCGGCTTGAACAAATTGAGGAAAATAGGCCTGCCCCAAGGGCAGGAGATAGGAGGGAACCACCTCCACATGTGGAGCCAGCCATAGGAGAGCTCAACCTTGACCACCCTCCCGAACCGGAAAGGGACCCACCCCCTAGGAGGAATGAGAGACTTCCCCGGGACAACCCGGATGACCAACTAATGAGACTTGTGAAAGTCGATGCACCCACCTTTGATGGGTCTGATCACCCAAGCATCTACTTAGATTGGGAGGCAGCCATGGACCAATATCTTGATTGGTACCCAATGACCGAGGATAGGAGAGTCCGGCTTGCAAAGATGCAACTAACCAAATTAGCCAAGACTCATTGGATGAATGTTGAGGCATTAAGGATAGTTAGGAGGGAAGCTCCCATCACCACATGGGGGGCCATGAAGGACCAACTCAAACTCAAATATGTCCCACCCTCTTACCATCAAAACCTCCTAGATGAGTGGCAAGCTTTAACCCAAGAAGGAAAGACCGTTATGGAGTACATTGAGAAGTTTGACTACTACCTTCTTAAGTGTGGAGTCCAAGAGGACCCCGCCGTCACACTCTCCCGCTTTAGGAATGGACTTCAATTCCATATAAAAAAGGAGTTATTCATGCGTCAAGTAGCCATTCTAGAGCAAGCCTACCAAGTAGCTCGGGATGTCGAGAAATTCTCTCGGTACACACGGATGGTTCCCTCTCGGGGGATGGACCCCAAAGCCATGGCACCTCGGACCAACCCCCCACCTCTCCAAAGAGGTCTCCTTCCCACACCCATGGGAGCTCCTCCCACCCGGGTCACCCCTCCTAGTGGCACCCCACCATCCCGCCCCACAAGTGGGCCCCTAAACACAACTCCCAATAGGCCTAATCCGGCACCCACTTCCCCTCACACTAAGATGGCCCCAAACCATCAAAGTAGGCAACAATGCTTTAGGTGCCTTGGGTATAGACACTTTGCCAATCAATGCCCCACCAAGGGAGCATCTAACTTGCTCATAGAGGAGACCAACCCCCAACCCCAAGCTGAATTTGAAGGGGAGGTTGAGATATATGAACCCACTCTTGAATGGGAGGAGGAGTATGAGAACCACTACATGGAGACCAACCAAGAACAACTCCCTCCACCCACCGACTCCCACCTCGGAGTGCTTAGGTGCACCCTCACTCAAACCCAAGAGCATGATTGGAGAAGAAACACCATATTCCATACCTACATCCGGATAGGGAGCCATGTTAGAAAGGTCATCTTGGACAATGGAAGTAGTGTGAATGTGGTGTCACCCGACACCGTCAAACCTTTGGGCCTTATCACCTCCCCACATCCACACCCATATCGGGTAGCATGGATTGATACCACCTCCATACCCGTTAGTGCTCGTTGCCTTGTCCCCATTACATTCCAATCCTATCAAGGCCAAGTGTGGTGTGACATCCTACCCATGGAAGTTGGGAGTATACTCCTAGGGCGGCTTTGGATCTACGATGTAGATGCCACCTTCCTTGGAAGGACAAACACTTGCATCTTCACTCATGAGGGAAAGAAAATCCAACTCAACCCTTCTCCACCCCGCACCCTTCCCAAGAAGGCATCTCCCTCCCTTGAGGGATCCCCTACCCCTCCCACTATTCCAAACCCACCAAACCCCACCCCATCAAGCCTTAATCCTAGTAAGATCAATGAGCCTCCTAGGAGCCTACACCTCATCACTAGGAAAGAATTTGAGGAAGAAGCCAACCAAGGGGGACAAGTGTGTGCCATTGTTATTTGCCTCGGGGAATCCACCCCAACCGACCCACACCCAATAGAAATTCAACAACTCCTTGAGGACTTCCATGATGTGTTTCCCGAGGAGCTTCCGGATAAGCTACCACCCATGCGCGATGTGCAACATGCCATCGACTTTGTGCCCGGGGCTACCTTACCCAACCTACCTCACTATCGCCTCAACCCCACCGAGCATGCTGAACCTAGGAGGCAAATTGAGGAGCTCATCAAAAAGGGCTTCCTCCGCTTTAGCAAAAGCCCATGTGCCGTCCCGGCCCTCCTCACTCCCAAAAAAGACGGGACTTGGCGCATGTGTGTGGATAGCCGGGCCATCAACAAAATCACGGTCAAATATAGGTTTCCCATCCCTCGGCTAGATGACATGCTAGACATGCTTGCGGGAGCCACCATCTTCTCCAAGATCGATCTCAAAAGTGGCTACCACCAAGTTCGCATTAGGCCCGGGGACGAGTGGAAGACCGCCTTTAAGACTAAGGACGGTCTCTATGAGTGGCTTGTCATGCCTTTCGGCCTTTCCAATGCACCTAGCACATTTATGCGCCTCATGACCGAGGTCCTCCGGCCCTTCATTGGCATCTTCCTTGTCGTCTACTTTGATGACATTCTCATATATAGCCAAACCAAGGAAGCCCACCTAGATCATCTCAAACAAGTTTACACCGTTCTTAGGAAAGAAAGTCTCTATGCCAATCCCGGGAAGTGTCATTTCTTGACCAATCAACTAGCCTTCCTAGGATTTATTGTGTCATCCCAAGGGGTATCCATGGACCCCGAAAAGGTCCAAGCCATCATTGAATGGCCCGAACCCACGACCCTCCATGAAGCCCGAAGCTTTCATGGGCTAGCCACCTTCTATAGGAGATTTATCCGTGGATTTAGCACTATCACCTCTCCTATCACGGATTGTCTCAAGAAGGGTACCTTTGTGTGGACTAGGGCAGCCTCTAAAGCCTTTCTAGAACTCAAGGACAAGATGACTCAAGCCCCGGTCCTTTGCCTACCTGACTTTTCTAAGGTCTTCGAGGTCACTTGTGATGCATCCGGGGTAGGAATTGGAGGAATTCTTAGCCAAGAGGGTCACCCAGTGGCCTATTTTAGTGAGAAACTTTGTGAGGCTAGGACTAGATACTCCACATATGACAAGGAGCTTTATGCCGTAGTTCAATCCCTCCGGCATTGGAGGCACTATCTCCTACCCAAGAAGTTTGTGATATTCTCGGACCACGAGGCCTTGAAGTACCTCAACACCCAACAAAAGCTCAATGCCCGTCATGCCCGTTGGGTGGAATACATTCAAGCCTATACTTTTGTCCTCAAGTACAAGATGGGTAGTGAGAACCGCGCCGCCGATGCGCTAAGTAGGCGGGTAGCCTTACTTTCCACTATCCAAGTGGAAGTCACCGGACTTGAGAAAATCAAAGAAGAATATCCGCATTGTCCCGACTTTGGAACTCTCTACAACACTCTCTCCACTCAACCCAACAAGGAACATGAAGGATTCTTACTCCAAGAGGGGTATTTCTTCAAGGGAACTAGGCTATGCATACCCCGGACTTCCCTTCGAGACTTCTTAGTTTGGGAGTTACACAGTGGTGGCCTAGCTGGTCACTTTGGGGTCCAAAAGACCATAGAGCTAGTTGAGAGACAATTCCATTGGCCCAGTCTAAAAAAGGATGTGGCCCATATTGTGGGGGAATGTCGCATTTGTGCCTCAGCCAAGCAAGTGAGGCAAAACATTGGGCTTTACACACCCCTACCCATACCAAACCGACCTTGGGAGGATTTGAGCATGGACTTCATCCTTGGCCTACCTAAGACCTTGCGCAAACATGATTCCATCTTCGTAGTGGTTGACAGGTTCTCTAAAATGGCCCACTTTATCCCATGTTCCAAAACCTCCGATGCTTCTAGGGTCGCCCGATTATTCTTTGATGAGGTGGTCCGACTCCATGGATTACCTAAGACTATTGTGTCTGATCGGGATGTGAAATTCACCAGTTACTTTTGGAAGACTCTTTGGCACTTGATGGGAACCTTCCTCAAATTCTCCACTGCTTACCATCCTCAAACCGATGGCCAGACTGAGGTCGTCAACCGAAGCCTTGGAAACTTGCTCCGTTGCCTTGTAGGGGACCACCCTGGGAATTGTGATCTCCTCTTGTCTCAGGCCGAGTTTGCGTACAATGATTCCGTCAATAGGTCCATAGGCAAGAGTCCCTTTGAGTTGGTACATGGTTATAGGCCTAGAAAACCCTCAGATCTTATTCCCCTTGCCCCACATGCTAGGGTGTCAGTCTCAGCTGAGTCCTTTGCACAGCATATCAAAGAGTTGCATGATGACATCCGCAAGCATATAGGGAAAAGCAATAAGGCTTACAAAAGGCGGGCAGATGCTCATCGGCGCCCCTGCGAATTCCAAGTGGGAGATTCGGTGATGGTGAGGACGGAGCGGCTCCTTCCAGGGCCTGCCTCCAAGTTGAGGGCACGAGGGTCGGGACCCTTTCGAGTTCTAAGACGACTTGGCAGTAACGCTTATGAGCTTGACTTACCTGAGAATTATGGGGTACATCCTACCTTCAATGTGGCGGACCTGGTACCCTACAAGGGCCCCGCGGTGGGACCCAGTGAGGAGCTCGAGCCTTTACCCCCCCTTGAGAGAGACACTCCCGGTGGGACTCCACTTCCTAGCTTGAGAGACCGACGAGAGCAGATAGAGGCAATACTGGATGAGCAGAGTATCATTACTAGGCACAAGGTGTATCAGCGCTACCTGGTTAGGTGGAAGAACCGTCCCCCGACAGAGGATACTTGGGTGAGTCGGGAGGACCTGCTGCGCTTGGACCCCGATATTCTGGAGCGTTACTACAGCCAGGCAGACCCATACTCGACGGGGTTGAGTTCTCCCCACCCCGGGGGATTTGATGAGGACATCTCACGACACTCCCTTTGGCTCGGGTCACCTGCACACTCTTGATGTGGATTGACTATGATCTACACTTGTTATCTTCATTTCCTAAGTTTCATCTTATGTATTTTCCTTTTATTGAGTCCTATCTTATGTACTTTCTTTTATTGAGTCATGTTGTTCTAGTCTATTTCTCTTATTTTGTTTAATTGGGCCTTAGTACCTTAGTTTGGGCCTAATGGATTGAATCTAGGACTTGTTGGGTCTTTTGTCTTAATGTCAGGGTCATTTTGGTCATGTAAAGAGTGGTTGCCTATAAATAGGCCCCATCTCTCTCCATGTAATCACTTTTGCATGAATATTGAAATAGCATTTCCACCTCCCTCTCATTATCTCTCTCATTCTCTCTCTCATCAAGCAAGGGGCGAACCCCTCTCTCTCTCCTCTTCTCCCACCTACTTCTTAACTCCCCTCCCCTCACTTAATACCCCTCCCAACCACCCACCACCCCATTAATTCCCCTTAGTCCCAAGAAAGCTCCCACCAATCCCTATCCCACCCTCCAACCACCACCTACCCCATTCCCTTCCCCAAGCACCTTTCTACCTCCCCTAGGCTGAAGGGACTTTCCCCAAGGCCCCAAATTCGAATTTCCCTCCCCTTGGGCTGTGCCCTTTCACCTCCCCCACCCCCTAATCTCCCAAGTTCGCCCCCCACCCCCCATTGACAAGCCTAGTTCGCCCCCTTCCACCTTGGACCTTCCATTGCTCACTCAAGACACCACCATCCCCCCACTCCACTCACCCCCTCTCCAGCCCCATTTCGCCCTCCCCACCTTCTTCTCCCTAGCCTTCACCACCCCTAGACACCTCCCATCTCCTTCCCACAGCCACTAAACACACCTTCCACCCCATACTCTCTTGGCCACCCCTTTCCCCACACCCTCTTCTTCACTTCATTCTGTCTCTGTTGCAGGCAGCAGAGTTGCAGTGACCTGTAGAGGCTGCCACGACCTTCCCTCAAGGGTTCAGGTGGCAAGGCTTATATTGCTGGAATCGTCTGCGAGTCGGCTTTCCAACGGTGGTGGTCCCGCCGGCTTCCAAGGTCGGAGCTGTTCGGAAGAGCAGATCTCGTCCGACTGCGCTCTTTGTCCCTGTCTGAAGACCAGAAGTTGAAAGCTGAAGCCACCACGACCAGCACAGGACAGGTTTGGGCGCCATTTTCGGAGGGGAGGAACTACGTCCAGTTAGCTTTCATCTCCAAGAAGAAGGGACTCAATCGGTCCCCGGAGCTCCCAGTTACAATTTTCTTCGCTGGAGTGTGCAGTCTGTCCCCTGTGGGTCCAGGTTTGACCTGTCCCCACTTATCCGGCCACCATTCTCTTCTCCGACCTCCGATTGGGGCCTCGTCAACTCCTGCTCGAAGCTACTCCGACCACGATCGCGTCATCGCCAGTTTCGTCTCAATTGGAGTTCGGGAGAGTCCGCAGCGCCTTCTGCAACAGACTGCACCAATTCTGCACCAGCCAGAGACAGAACGTTGCTGTCCTGTTCCAGTCGCCGGCCCGATCAGCCCCAAGTTTCAGAGCTTCCTCAAAAATTCAGACATCATCCTCGGTTAGTTGGGAAACTTTTGGCACCAGTTTCATCAAGATCTGAGTTTCGTGGAGTCCGTGGCAGCGTCGTCACCGACACCCTGTCCAGCAAATCTGACGAGTGGCAGAACCGGCGGAGCTCGGAGAGTCGGGTTTTTCTTGCATAATTCCCCACCCCGCTTGGCCGGCTGAAGGCCCCTCCCTGCGTGGAGGTAGTTTTGGTTGTAATATGTTTAACCCCCACCCTAAGATCACCCCTCCTGCGAGAGGCGTAGTGCTGTACTTCTTTTAACTTTCAGGTCAAGCGTCATCGCCGCAGCGTTCGGGTATTTACCCACGCTTCCCGGCGCGCCCTCGTCTCCGAGCGGGATCGGTGTCTTCACACCGATCAGGTGAGCCTCTGATACTACCCTTGATTGCCTTTATTCTGCAAGTTTAGTATTGCTTCGCATGCCCGTCGGACGGTGAGAAGAGAGCCCGATCATGTTTGTCACTTCCAGTGTGTCCACCGCGGACCGGGAGTGAGTGCCACCCAAACCCCGCCCTGCGGGCCAGCCGCCCACGAAGTTTGGTAACCGAGATCCTTAGGGGTCAGCCAAAGCCCGCTAAGACTTTAGAATTGATTGGGTTCCCCCTCGGACCCTTGCCATCATCCCCGGTCACCATCGGGAGATCATATGTGCCATGCGCGTGAGCCGCTAGTATAAGTTCGTTATTCCCTCTTATATGCTTGCGGGGCTAAGTCCTAGGCTCATCATTTCATACTTAGTCATCTTTGGGCTGTGCCACATCAACAGGTCGTCGAAGGAGGTACTTCAGAGGGTCGTGCTTGGATATAAGCTCGACCTGATGGGACAGGAGGTAATGCCGCAGCTTCTTAACTGCGAACAGCAATGCCAAGCAAACCTTCTCCATAGGGGAGTAGCGGTACTCAGCACCGATTAACTTCCGGCTGAGGTAATAGAGGGGTTACTCTTTACCTTCCTCATTGATTTGTGCCAACAGAGCTCCTAGCGAAGCGTCCATGGTAGCAATATAAAGGATGAGGGGTTTACCCTTGATTGGTGCCCCCAGGACTGGGGGAGTAAGGAGGTACTCCTTGATTTGCTCGAAAGCCGCCTGGCATTCTGAGTCCCATGTGAACGGGGCGTCTTTCTTCATCAGCTTGCTGAAAGGCGCACATCGACCGGAGAGGTTAGAGATAAACCTCCGAATGTAGGTCAGCCTCCCTTGGAAGGACCTGAGTTCGGTGATGTTGCTAGGTGGTGGGAGCTCCCGGATTGCTTTGATCTTGTTGGGATCCACCTCGATTCCTCGGTACCTGACGACGAAGCCGAGAAATTTACCACTGGATACGCCAAAGGCGCATTTCATGGGGTTCATCTTGAGCCCGTATTGTCGGAGACGCTCGAAGACTTGGCGGAGGTCGCGCAAATGGTCTTCTCGCCTCTTGGTCTTGACGACGAGATTGTCGACATAACATTCGACGGTATTGTGCAGCATCTCATCGAATATTTTGGTCATGGCCCTTTGGTAAGTGGCACCGGCATTCTTCAAACCAAAGGGCATGCGCTTGTAGTTGAAGATCCCTTTGGGGGACCTGAAGGCTATGTGGTTCTTGTCTTTGAGGGACATCCGGATTTGATTGTAACCGGACGACCCGTCCATGAAAGATAAGGCTTCATGACCGGTGGTCATATCGACCATTGTTTCTGTGATTGGGACTGGGAAGTCGTCCTTCGGACAGGCTTTGTTGAGGTCCCGGAAGTCGATGCAAATGCGGACTTGACCACTCTTTTTCTTGACTGGGACTATGTTGGCGAGCCAAATCGGGTAGATACACGACTCGACGAAGTCGACCTCCGCCATTTTATGGACTTAGGCTGAAACCTGGAGCTCCAGCTCATGGCGCATGCGCCGCTGTGGTTGCTTGACCGGAGTGACTGAGGGAGAAATGGCTAGCTCGTGCTCCGCTACGGAGGGGTCTAGCCCTGGCATCTCCTTGTATGTCCAGGCGAAGCAGTCTTTGTATTCGAGCAGCAGTTGCTTGTAGTCCTGCTTCTCTGCCTCGGTAAGGAGAGCGCTGACGAATGTTGGCTGGGAAGCTTCATCTCCGCCCAGGTTGATTTCAACGAGCTCATCCACGGTCGCCTGGCCGCCGTCCTCTAGCTCGGGAGGAGCGGGTTGGAAGTCGATGAAATCTTCATCATCGATGTCGGCTTCGTGTATTTCTTGATTCTCGAAGCCACCGGTTGATGTTGAAGGGACTGGAGAGTGGTTGTGGCCGTGGTCCATCGAGGATTGGTCCGGACCGCCGGGTCCTGGCCAGCAGTTGTCAACCGGGGCTGCTGAGGTCTCCCCGGGGTTGCCTGGTGAATATGACAATCCTTCGTAGCTAGGATGAGAGATATCCCCCTCTTCAGGAGGGTTTGTTGAACTGGGTCCTTCGACTGGCTGAGAGACTGGAGGAGCTTCTTCTCCCCCTTTGTCTTGGCAGGGAGGCAAGGAAGATTCCTCGACTGCTTGAACCGGGGTGCTGGCTTTGACGGGGATCGGGATCAGGATCTCTTCTTCCTCGTCCCCGGAACTGTCGAATTTGGCTTTGACTCTAGCTTGGTCGTCAACTGGCAGTGTCAAGCCTATGATGTTGACTGCATAGTGGACGTGAAAGTCCAGGTCTTGGTCATAGTCAAGTCCTCTGGTATCCTTATGGAAGGACGGGGGTTGCCCCCGGACCTGGAAAGGGGTCCACAGCTGATGGAAGTATCTTTGTTGTGCAGAAGTTTGCCACAGGGGAATGTGTTGTTTCAGACACATTTCTTGAATATGCGCGACAGATCGCCCCACACCTGAACTGCTTCTGGGGTATCATCGGCTTGCCCGGGCCAGCCAAAGTCGTCATCTGGCGGGGCTTGAGGGACCATGTCTCCCTTATAGAAGACAATAGGTTTGTCCTTGTTAGCCTTCTTCTTGTTTCGACGTTGTTGCTTGAAGGTGACAATGAATGCGGTCAGCGACTCGACGCTGTGCTTCTCGGATGCACATGGAAGCTGGATGCAGTCTGGTGGCAAGCATATACTCTTCCCGATAGCTCGGCTAATAAGATTAGCCTCGAAGTCGATCTGGCGCCTCTCAGGGCGATCTGGGGTTGACTTGGAGCCGAGGCGCAGCCGATGAAGCTTAGCCTTTCCTCGTCAACAGAGAAGAGATCATCATCGTCTTCCTCTGAGAGCCAACCGTTGCTCTTGCTCTTAATCACGGGGTACGGACTAATCACCTTGAAGTAGAGCGCGGCGTCGGCCAGGTTGCATTCTGCTGGTGTGAACGGCGACAGGTCTGCAAAGACCGTGTGTTGCTCCCCGTCCTTGGCATACTTGATGCATTGGTGGAGAGTTGACGGGACGACCCAATTTTCGTGGAGCCAGGGTCTGCCCAGTAACATCTTATATGATGTGTTGGAGTCGATGATGTAGAATGTCGCCTTGGAGGTGAAATCATCGAGCACCGGATCAACATCTACCCGGCCGAGGACGTCCTCGGTGTTTTGATTAAAGCCGGATATCTTGACCGCTTGAACCTTCTGGAGGAACGGGGTCAGATACAGAGTCTTGAATGTCTTGAGTGGCATGATGTTAACTGCAGCACCAGCGTCCACCAGGATCCGGTTCACGTCATGCCCGTTGACCTTCCCCTTCATGTAGAGAGGACGGTTATGGCACGGAGGGGAAAGCAGCATGTCTTTCTCCGTGAAGGAGATGGTGGCTGTGAAGGCTTCATAGGCGGTCGCCTTCATCTCCGCGGCATGCGCTTCATAGACTTCTGGCTCTTGGAGTATCTTGATAAGAGTTTCTCTTAGGTCCTTACTCCAAGCGATGGCTTCCCAAATTGAAATACTGCCAGGGAAGCGCTTCATCTGGTGGAGGACTTTCCGGTCGGCTCTGGCTCGAGCATCCTCCAAAGAGGGTAATATGTCAGGCTGAGCCTTCTGCGAGCTGCCGTGTTGTTCCCCGTCGGGAAGTTGCACTGCCTTGCCCTTACCACCGGGATCGGACCGACTTTGGTTGCTGGTGGGCTCTTGGAATAGGGGTGCCAATGATGGCTCTTCTGGGGGTGACTGGCGGGCTGGCTCCTCCTTGCGGGACGGTCCCGCTTGCTCTGCTGTAGAAGCCGATACTGGTGCAGGGGCTGGGAGGCTGGCACTAGCCTCTTCAATGCCGGAAGGATCGAAGATACCGGGTCCTTTCCGAATTTCTACTTCCGGAATAGGAGCCGGTTCCTCTCCTCGAAAGAGGATGATTCGTTCCGGGTCGAAAGTGGACGGAGAGAGGGGTAACTCAGGGGTTCTCCCACGGCCTCTACCGCGTCCCCGGCCACGACTAGTGTGCTCTGGAGCTGGCTGTAGCCTAAGAGGAGCGATGGCTCTTTGTCTCGTCCGGGAGGCTACTGGCTCGCCCCGTCGAGAAGCATTGATATTGTCAGGAGGTGGGATGGCCACCATGTTGCAGGTGCAGCGCCGAAGTATTTCTTCCAGCTGTTTCTGTGGTGATCTCCTTGTCTTTATAGCACAAGGAGAGCTCGTCCGGGATCACGAGTCTTTCGCCATTCTTGAGCCTTTGGATCATCTCTTGGACCCAATTTCTGAGGCGGGCTCGTTTCTGCATTTCTTCCCATGGGATATAGCTGTCGAGTGGGAGAGCTCCAGTAGGACGAGGAGGAACGTATTCCTCTAGGTCATCAATGAGCGGCTGGAGCCTTTGGAGAGGCGTTGGCTCGGCTGGTGACTGTAGGGCGGTTGCTTGTTCAGCTTGTTTCTTGAGCCGTCTTCTAAGGTTCTTCCTCCTATTTTTCTTCTGTCTCTTGGCAATAGCGGTCTCCAAGGGAGTAGGAGGGAGAGGTGATGGGGCCGGAGCTGATAAATCCTCATGAGGATATCTCCGAGCTGGCGCCTCTGCCGGGCGAGGTCGTTGACTCTTCCTTGCCCGGATTTCGATCCAGGCGCCTTCCGCTTGTTGTATCTGGAAGGTGGCGTTGATCGCCTGCTCGATTACTTCGAGCGGCAATTCCTGGTATGCCGGAATACTGGGACTGGCATCCGAAGACGTGTGCGCGGTTTGGTGCCTTACCCGCGGCGGCAGCAGCTCTCGAGGAGTCGGCTGACTGGTACTGGCGTCCGAAGACGTATGCGCGGTTTGGTGCCTTAGCCGCGATGGCAATAGGAGCCTGCGAGGAGTCGGTAGGCTGGTGCTGGCGTCCGTAGACGTGTGCGCGGTTTGATGCCTTAGCCGCGGTGGCGACGGCCTTTGTTGGGAAGCGGACCAAGGGATACGCTTGTTATCCTGCTCCTTAGCTTTGCCTTTGTGATCACGCTGAGGGCTGGGTCTAGCGACAACTGACGGCGTCGCAAGACATTGTTGCTCTGCACAATTATCCCGACTCGGCGGACTGGCTGAGCCTTGTGGCGGTGGGCCCGCCGCTTGAATCGAAGCCGCTGAAGACTCCGAAGATGTCTTCTTTGTACTTCGGATTGTGTTGACGGGTAGGCGGAGAGGACCCGACGGCTCATCCGCTGAGGGGATGTGACAAGGCTGAGGCGGGACCTCACCTTGCTTTTGCTTTCCCTTCCTATCCACGGCTGCCGGAGACGGAGATAGGACGGGGGGATGACGAGAGAGAGCTGAAGAGCCCGTCGTCGTCTCGCCCACCAGAACGTCCTCTCGGCCTAGAAGGACCCGGAGGAGCCTGGCGGTATCTTCTTCAGGGAAAGGGAGAGACTTTACCTCCCGCCAGGGTCGCCACCGCATGGCCGAAGTGGCTGGGGTTGGCTGGCTAGGTGCTGACGTCTGGGAGCCCGAAGGGACCGAAGGAGCAAAAGAATGGATGACGTTGACCGAGAAGTTGGTCGACTCCGTCTCTTGACTGGCGTCCTACTCTTTACGCCTTCGCAATCGCTCGAGCGCTTCTTGGTTGTCAGTCCGAAACTCGAGCCATTCTGGAGGATGCTGGTAAGGCAGCCCGTGCCCATTTTCTTGAGGGGAGTCTGGCCGCTCTGGCGCATCCCTGGCAGTGCTCAGGGTCTCTTCGACAGCTTGCCGAAGCCTGACAAGTGACATAGAGTTCCCCTCCGCGTCGATCTGCTCCCATTGGATCTGTTCCTGGATGCGGTGTTGAACTTCCTTACAGGACTCGATCGGGTGGCAGATTCTGGCGTGGAAGGGGCAGTATTGAGGGTGACTACGATCCCAATGGGTGTAGTCTGTCGGCGAGTCACGGGGCATGATTTGCCCCCTCTCGACGAGGATATCGAAGAGTCGCCGGGTTCTCTCCCTGGGGAAGGAGAGAGGTCTGTGATCATGCCATGGCCTCCACCCCGGATACCAGATCGAACGTCCCCTTCGGCTGGCGCTGGGCTCCTCTGACTCGTCATCAGAGAGAGAAAATGCGGCCATCATGTGGATGACATTGGCCGAGTGGTGAGCCACACGTGTTGCCTTAGCTGGCCTGGCCCACGTATGTGGTTGCGGGGGATCGACGAGACCACTCTTCATTTTGACGAGGCCGTCTCGGATCAACTTATGCGCCTGAGTCTTGAAGACATAGCAATCCTCAATTTAGTGACCCAGCATGCGATGGTACAGGCAATAATTGGGATCGTCAGTCTTCAAGGCCTCGTCCGGCTTGCGGATTTCTGGCAGCTCGACAATCTTCTAGGCCATACAGAGGTCGAAGAGAATCTTCGTATGTTCCTTCTTGAAGGAGAAGGGTGTCTTCATGCGCTCCGAGAAGGAGGGAACAGTCGGCTTGTCCGCTGGCTTTTTGTCAGAGCCACTGGACTCGGCCTCCTTACTGGCCTTAGCAGCAGGGGTGAACTATATGATATTCACCTCCTTACCGGACTGGCGTTCCTCCACTTGCTTACCCTTTGTTGCAGTATAGCTCTGGTTATCGGCGAAGAACATCTCTATTTCGGCGACCGCCGAATTGAGTTGGTCGAAGCCTTTGATATTGGTGCCGAGAAGCTTTTCGCTGACCTCGGCAGCCAGACCTCGACGGCATATGGTGATGGCGTCCTCCTGAACGGGTGGATTGACACACCTCATGCTGAGGTCTCGCCACTTTTTGATGAAGTCGAGGGCGCTCTCGCCCTTTTTCTGCCGAAGAGAACATAGTTCGGCTAGGGAGACCTTTCGCTCAGCCGTTTGAAAGCGGTCGAGGAACTTCTTCTGGAGATCCGCCCAGTCGACGACTGAGTTAGGCTTCAGGCGGGAATACCATTGAAAGGCCGTTCCCGTGAGTGAAGTAGCAGAGGAGATATGATTCGTCCAGCGCTAACTCGCCCATGGCCGTAACATAGTAGGCCAAGTGTTCATGTGGCGACCCCTGCCCGTCGAACTTTTGCAACTTCGGGGGCTTGGCGTACTCTGGGGGAAGCTTTTTCAGCTGGTGGTGAAGCGGGTAGGGCACACTGTAGAGATCTACTGTGACAACCCCTTCACCATACTGGGCGAGCTTTGTCTCGACAATACGCTCGATCATCTGGCGTTGCGCCAGGAGATTTTCTGGCATTGGTGTATTAGAGGCTCGTGGCTGGGCCTCAACCGGGGGCGTGCCAAACCTAGTTGCCAATGGAGTTCGGGCGATCGCCGCTGAGGTGTTGGTAGCATCGTGGGCCGCCGGCGATGCCGGCGCCTCGGCCTGGGGCCTAGTAGGTTGTTGAGGATGAAGATCCCGTTCCTGGAGGAGATCTTGCAGGAGGGCCTTCATATGCTGGTTCTCCTTCATGAGAGTGTCGAGGGTCACTTCTTGAGCCTCGTTCGCAGGAGGGTCGTTGTTGACCCGCTCTGTGTTGAGAGGATGGTCGCGGTCTTCCACCGGAACTTCTTCCGCGCATTCCGACACTTGCGGCCCTGCAGAAGTGCCGATGTGACCTGTTGGGGGAGGCGGCGGAGCCTGATGGCGCGGCCTCCTGAAGTGGGACAGGGGTTGATTCAAGTCATCAGACTGGGTGTCCGGTGGTGTAGCACGCGAACACTCGAACCACGTCGTTGATGAGCCGGGCCGTCCGCTTCCTGCGCGGGTGCCGCTCTGGGTGGACAGGCGCCCCTAGTCTATCAAAGGCCGAGGTGCGTTGCAGAGGGGGCTCACTCCCAATATCAGTCGGAGGAGAGTCCGGGACAGGTTGCTGGAGGGCCCGGGCTCGCCCTTGCCTCCGCTTGCTTGTGCGGGGGACATTAGACGACTGGGCGTCGCTAGACGATGCTACTGTGAGGCCAGTCGCATCCCGTCTGATGCCGCGTCTGAGTGCTCGCAGGGGGTTCCTGATACGCGCCCTTCGAACGGCTTGAGCTTCTTCTGGGGTGACCCAAATTCTTCTCAAGTCGGGTTGCTGGTCTCCCTTGTCGCCGCTCTTCTGACGAGTTGTCTCGGGAGGCCGTGTGTCGGGCTGTGGCGGGTGCCCCCGGGCCGTTGCCGAGGAACCCGCTCCTTTGAGCTTCGTCCCGTCCTCTCGTGTTTCCCGCAAGTGGTCAAAACGATTGGAGGTGGGGATGGTGGAAACGGTCCGTTCCTGGGGTATGATTGGTTCGCCCCCGTCGAGACGGATCCACAAGTCACCGACAAGAATCGTCTTGCCGGAGTTGCTAGTCGCAGCAGCGAGTCGCCTGCCTCTGCGGCCATGGCGACGCTTCTTCTGAGGAGCTGAGGAAGACTCCGCCCCGAGATGGTAGACCGAGAAAACCCGGCCCGGAGCGACCGACAGCGTGAAGCTGTCAGTCAGAGGTACTGGGATCGGCCCCCGGGGTATGAGACCCGCGCCGGGAGTCGATGACTGGGCGACTCCTGTATAAGCCTTTGCCCGCGCCGATAGAAGTGTCGCTGATGCTCGAGACGACACTCTTACACCGGAAAGCGACGCCGTCGGAAATACTGAGGTGCCGACGCCCCTGGGTCGAGGACCCGCGGTAGGTGCCGGCGTAGTCCGAGCTCGGGTCGGGAGGCTCGAGGAGGGTGCTGAGGAACCTTGCCCCCTGGGTAGGAGACCCGCGGGGAGAGCCGGTTCAACTGGAGCCCGGAACCGGGGTCCCGAGTGTGATATCGGAGAGTCGCGAACTCGGGGCTGGGAGCCCACATCGAGAGTCGGCTTTACCGGGGTTCGGGCCTGCGGGCCCGAGGAAGGTGCTGAGGAGCCGTGGACCCGGGGCTGGAAGCCCGTGTTGGTTACCGGTCTTACTGGAGCTCGGGGTTGGAAGCCCGAGGAATATGCTGGGAAGCCGTGGACCCGGGGCTGGGAGCCCGTGTTGGGTGCCAGCTTTGCTGCGGGTCGGGGTTGGGGACCCGAGGAACGTACTGGGAAGCCGTGGACCCGGGGCTGGGAGCCCGTGTTGGGTGCCAGCTTTGCTGGGACTCGGGGTTGGAGACCCGAGGAAGGTACTGGGAAGCCGTGGGGGCTGGGAGCTCATGTTGGGTGCCGACTTTGTTGGGACTCGGGGTTGAAGACCCGAGGAAGGTACTGGGAAGTCGTGGACCCGGGACTAGGAGCCCGTGTTGGGTGCCGACTTTATTGGACTCGGGGTTGGGGACCCGAGGAAGGTACTGGGAAGCCGTGGACCCAGGGCTGGGAGCCCATGTTGGGTGCCGGCTTTGTTGGGACTCGGGGTTGGAGACCCGAGGAAGGTGCTGGGATAGTGACCGAAGTCCGGGGCGCGGGGCCCGTGCCGGAGATCGGACGAGACTGCCCTCGGGAGGTAACGCTTACCCGGGTGGGTGTTGAACGGGGGGCCCTGCAGGGGCCAGTGGTGGCTGTCCGGTACCTGGTACTCAGGTGGGCCCCTGGGACTGGAGGTGCGCGTGGCACATTGGCCACGGGAGTCAATGGAGAAACTGGGGTTGGCTGAGGAACAGCCACAGGGATCACGCCCAAGAAGTAGGGCGATCCGATGACTAGGGCGAAGCTGTCGAAAGTAATCGGCGTCGCCAAGTAACCCACCCGGGCGTGGGTGGCGATGACGTTGGGACCGTAGGTGACGGCCGCCATGGTTGCTGGAGCGCTGAGTGCTGCGAAGGCGACGGTTGCTGACAGTCGCCGAGCGCGGTCCGACAGTCAGAACGCGAACCGGAAGCTGCTAGAGAATGCGCGCGCGAGTACCCTCCTCTGCCTCTCCTGCAAGGACAGGGAAAGGGCACCAGGGCTTCAGGGCTGGCATAGGCTTTTCTTCAGCAAAAAGAAGGAAGGCGAGAGACGTCCCACCGGGCGTGCCATCCTCTCTATTGCGTGGGTTTTTATGCCAAATGACCGGGGTGAAGGAAGGGATACAGCGGAGAAGGAAAATACGGGAGTTTGATATATCTCGGGTATCCTCCTTACGGTTGCATGCCTCTCACGGCGGTATCGGGCACTCTCCTTTTACGGAAAGTCGAAAGGGGGTCGAATGGCACGGGAATGTAAGAGTACGGGTTAATCGGACAGGGTGCAGGCGTGCCAGTCGATTTCTCGACAATCACCCATGGAACCAATGGTTGACCGGGGAAGCGCCACCAGGGCGCGGCACATGGGCTCGGGCGATCGGGCGACACGTGGAGAGAAGGGGTTCCACGGGTGCGAGTGCGTAGGCGATTGTGGGAATCGTGTACTGGACGTCTTTCCCCACCGGTCGCAAGCAACCGGTGTTTATTTACATCGGATTGAATCCGAACACCTTCGTTCCAAGCTGAAGAAAAGTCTGTATATATGCCTGAAGCCGTGGGTAGAGGGCCGGGAGCATTCTGCAGCTGTGGGTGCGCTTTCGACTGAGTGGTGTTTACTGGGGTTAGGATGTTGGGCACGTATGCCGAGCGGTGTAGGTAGGGAGCTGGGGGACCGAATGTAGGCGCTTGTATTTCACTGGCTTTATGATGGACCACATGGGCTTTACAAATGGGCCTAAGTGGCCAAAGTACAACTGGCGCAAGCAGCGGGACAATTCCGACACGTGGGTCGGTCCCCGGGTCATTGCGTAACAAAGTGGATATCCGCGTGTTTTACAGGAACTCTTTACAGAGGGATTGGTGTGGGCCCGACTGCCTTGGTGGCCAAAGCGGACATGGACTGGCCCCTGGTGGAGGTCGGACGCGGCTCGAGGTGAGGGGTCGGGTCCAGGTCTCGAACGGCGAGTGTCGTCATGCTTGGGAGTCGAGGTCGGCCTCGGGACTATGATTCACGGGCCAGAGGTTCGACTTGACTCGAGTTGTTAATCTAAGGGGCCAACGGCCGGCTGGGGGGGGTGAATGGTAGGCACACGATTCCGTGTCGGGGTCCGGCGCGGCATTATGAAGTGCACTTCGTCACCGTCGTAAGTTGGCGTACACGGGATGCGGGTGTGTTTGCCGTTGGCATAGTCGCCTTACGTGCGACGAGGATGGTCTTGGTATGAGACGGCTAAACACTGCGTGAGGGAAGTACGCGTGACATACCCTCGGCGTGTGTGAGCCGACTAGCAAGCCAACCGCGCGCGCACTTGTCTTCTCGCGTTCCCGACCCTTGCTGAAAGCCTCGGGAGTCCGAGGGTGCGGCAATTAGGCCGGGGGAGTTTGTTCGTCCGCTTGTGTGTTCGCTTGTGCAAGCCTTCATCCGTTTTTCCTTGAGCTTCTAAGGGGGGAAATTTATAGGAATTTGAAGGGGTGGAGGGAGGGGTTTAGGCGGACCAAGTTGAGGGTTCAACTTGGTCCAGGTAAACCCCCCAAATAGTAGTATTTTCATTTTATTTTTGTATTTTTTGTGTGTTTTTTTGTGTGTGTAACGGAGTGGGGAGATGGGGTTTAGGCGGACCCGCCCAAGGGGTTGGTCTGGTCCGCCTAAACCCCTCCTCCAGGGGGGGTTTAGGCGGACCAAATGGGTCCCTTTTTTATTTTAAAAAGTTTTTTTTTTAATTGCGCAGGGGTTTAGGCGGACCAACCTGGGGGTCCAGGCTGGTCCCGCCTAAACCTCTCCCCAGGGGGGTTTAGGCGGACTGGTTTGGAGGGAGAGAGATGGGCGGCCCCACCTCTATAAAATTAGATTTTTTTGTTAATATTAGCCCCACTTTGACTCAGTTTGAATGCAAGAAGACAAAGGATACGGGCTTAGACTGGCTGCTGGTGCGCGTAGACCGAGGGATTGACGTGTGTGACTCGACGTAATCCCAGGGCTTCTTCTTTGCGAATTCTTCCACGTACGGGTACGACGAACGAAACTTTGCACGAACCTCAGACCGTAAGATTGGAAATTTGCACGAACTGGGACTGGGGGGGGGGGACCGTCGGGCCTCCGGGCTGGGGAGAGGGCGCGGCCCCTGGGGATTTCGCCCTCCCTTTGGGGCGCGGCCCCGCCCTAGGGCGAATGGACCCTAGGCAGGCCGCAACCCTGGGGGATGGCCCCCGGGGGTCTTCTTTCGTCGTCTGGGGATGTCCTTTGAAGGACACGGGGTCCTAGGATATTGGGATGGCCCGTGGGGGCTGTTGTTCTTCGAGTCGTAATAGCCGCTCGCAAGGTGTTTGGGCAAATGCCCAACACACCCCGGGTTGTCGAACGGGCCAAGTAGATGACTGGGGCCCCGCCTTGGATTTGGCCTTGGGCTGAGGGTAGAAGTTCACGGAGGCTGAGAGGAGGCACCTTGGGCCCATGGGCCGTGCCTCGTGCTACGTGCCGCGTTGTACGGCGGGTTGGCAGGGTAGTCTCGGGTTGACCCGAGAGCTAGAGTTAAGTGGCTCATTGCCACGTCTCTGAGGGTCGGGGGTGGCCCCGGCTTGCTGGGGGGTCGTTGTAGGACGCAATTAGTGTGCTGGAACCACGGGGTGGCCCGTGGGTTGGTGTAGGAGGGTTGAAACATACGCGCCCACAAGGCGTTCGGAGAAATGCCGAACACACGTGTGTGAGCTGTATACACGTGCTGCGGGCCTCTCAAGCCTGTGGTTGACCTATTTGGGTCTCCCTTTGACCTTGGAGGGTTGAAGGAAGGCGTCCCGGGGTAAGCCCCTGGCCTTTTCACTGGGTGCCACGTGGCATGGCTTGTAGTCGGGGTGCCCCCGGGTTGGCCCGGGTGGTCGTGTAGAAGGCGGGCAAAGTTCGCAACTTAGGGGTCGAGAGTGGTCCTGATTGATTGCTAACGTCGTCGTGTACCTCGACTAGCGGGTTGGGGCCATTGGTCGGGCCCACTGGGTTGTCGGAGGGGCCGGGTAGCCCGTGCCTTGAAGGTGTTCGAGTAAATTCCCGAACTCTTATATCTGGGTATTTTGCTGGGGAAATTGTCCGGGTACAACAAATGTCCCCCACGGGTCGTGCGTCGGAGGCGGAGACGAGGGCGTACAGCCCGTGAACCTCTCCTTCTGAGTTGTTATAGTTGCATTTTGACGCTTCATATGCTTATGCTTTACTGTATTGCATGTGTTGAATTTCTGGCGCGCTGACCATTTTTGGTGTTCTGTCTTGCAGTTATGGCACGATTTGGTAGGGACGAGAGGGTCCCGAGGCGTGTGGTCCGGGAGGAGGACCACTGGGTGAGGAGGACCGAGCGGCCCATGCCCCCTTTGGGCCCGCCAGTCATCACTGCGGCTAATGTGGAGCAGCTCGACTGGGGGCACACGGCTGTGGCAGAGGGCCCTGTTGGCGAGCGCGGCAGCGGAGTTGGGGCTGTGGAGTTGGCCGGCGCGTCGGAGGCGGGCGGGCTTTACACTTATGATCGCAGCGGCGGCTACCTAGTGGAGTTCCCTTTGGACCGTCACTTGTTCGAGTTCGTCAGGCGCTTTGTCCCGCTAGGCATGGAGGAGGGTGACTCTCGGGTTGCTGGAGCCCGTCGCCGACTGGAGCGGGCGATCTTAGCGGGCCAAGACAGTTTACACGGAATTGTCCTCTACGGCTTTCCGAGTTTCTCCGGGGACTACTGGAGACAGTGTCAGTTCCCTAGTGTTGAGTGCTTGGGCTTCTTCAACAGAGCAGACCAGTTCGGAGTTCGCGCTGGAGTGATGGGCCCCGCTTCCTGGGATTTGCACGGACACCACCGGGCAGAGACAGAGGGCAGTCCAGGGTTAGCATTGGAGCCATCAAGGCTGGAGTACGCCGGTGAGGGCTATGACGACCACAGCCTTCTATCTGGGATTCTGCGATAGAGTGTTGTTAGCTGGTATGGCCGCTGAGCGGTGATTTCGTCGCACGATACCGCCAGGGAGCTACCGAGTGGTTGATGGGCATAGTACACCACTATCGGGTGCTGCTAGACCGAGCTGATATCAGATATGCTGTGACCGCGGCTCTGTACGGGTATCCCTGCTATACGGGGCTTCTACAGGCGTTGACAGAGCGCTTCAACCGCAGGTGGAACACTGTGGCAACGGTCGCAGGAGAGACCTCGTTAGACTTGTGGTCTCTATACAGGATCTCCGGGTTGCCGATCAGCGGCGAGGGGTGTGAGGAGGTTGTGCTGGATGACCTCCATCGCAGCCACACCGACGGGCCTGGAAGATACCGGGTTTCTTACAGCTACCGGTATTTACTGAAGACCTGGAGGGACTTAGCCCTGGTCGGGAGAGAGAGAGCAGTGCAGACTCCTAGGGTGCCGCTGAACGCATGGGTTCGCCACTTCTACAACGGACCCTTCTGCTTTTACCAGGAGTTTGCGAGAGACCAGACCCCCTGGGAGAAGTACACAGAGGTGGAGCTACGCTTCCGGACATACACGAGGTACATCTACGCGCCACAGGAGGGGTGGAACCCCCATAGACTGCCGGACGTGACCCACCTGGCCGCGTACTTGGCATACTGGTTGGCGACATTCGTGGTCCCACACGGGGAGGATGGCCAGCTGAGGGTGGAGCTGTTGTGGCCTGCGTGCCAACTGGCGGAGGGACGAAGGCCGGCCTCAGCCCCGGCGGCTTTGGCCAATGTTTACCAGGGGCTGGGGGTACTGGCGGCGCACCCGGCACCACGCGAGCGGAGTCTGCTTCTGCCGACCTACTACCTCAGTGTGTGGGCTGGTCTACTGTTTCCAGGGTTGGTGTCTCGCGAGTCCGTGCCGAACCAGGCAGCACCATTGTTATTCAGCTTCACTGGGCAGCCGGACGGGGACGCAGTCGTACAGTTGGAGGAAGCCAGGAGAGTCTTGTGCTACTTGCCCGGCCGGGGCGAGGATGGGATTCCTTTTGACGGCGCCACCAGGGACTCCCACTTGATTCTGGTGCCTTCGAATGGCGGGGCGGCCTGCGCCCTTCCTTATCTGCAGGAGCCAGATGCGACATTGTACACAGAATGGGTGATGAGCACACGGCCAGCGGTGCTGCCTCTACACCGGTCTGTGACGAGCTTCCTAGAGCCGTATTACCCGCACAGGTTCGCTCGAAACTTCGGGTACGAGCAGGGAATCCCACCGAACCAGGAGTTCCCTTTGGCGGGTCGACAGTACAGAGGCCGGGACACACATTTGCAAGCTGCGGCGTGGTGGGACTTCTACTGTCGCCGAGAGCCGGAGCGACTGCCGACGCCTGTGCCGGGACGCAGGGGCCGGTTCGACATCCACTATGCTAGGTGGTGGTTCAAGCACAGTCACCAGTGTCGGCAGAAGGCCTCGGCGATCCGAAAAGCCGAGGAGACCCGTCTCGAGGGAGGATCTGCCCCTCATCGCACTAGACGACGGGTACCTGCGGACTCGCTTCTCTCGGATCCGCCGGGAGGCGGAGCGGCTGGCACAGCAGGGGCCCCGGGGGAGCCGAGGCTCATTGTCTGCAGGGCGGAGCGGCAACGGGGCACTGAAGCCCCTCAGGCAGGCGCTACCGGCGCCTGGAGGTACTAGAGCGGGGGCGCCTCCACCCGGGGCGCCGAAGACTTGGTGGACCCAGTTCCTGGCTGACGGTGGGTTCAAGCCGAGGGGCTCACTGGACCGAGTGCTCCCTGAGGGGAGTTTTGCAGACACGATGATCGACGACTGGAGGCGTCATATCGCCCATGCGATCGGGTCGGCTGGACCCCTACGCAATTAAAAAAAAAAAGAAAAGACTTTTTATAATAAATGACTTCGCTTCTGCATCAATCAAGACAATGTGTTGCACATGAGAGCCAATATAAATGACTGCGCTTCTACATCAATTTCTTCCCTGCAGCCTTGTAACTGGCTTCATTATCAGTCACCACTTGCACAACATTCTCCTCTCCAATTTGTTCTACCATGTCATCCATCAAATTAAACAAATAATTTGCATTCTTTTTATAATCTGATGCATCAACTGATTTCACAAATACTGTACCTTCGATGCAATAAACCAAAAAGTTTATCATGGACTTCTTCGTGGTACCAGTCCAACCATCACACATGATGGTGCATCCTCTCTCCACCCATATATGCTTGAAGCTTTCAACCCAATTGGAGAGGGGGATTTCTGCAGCCCAGTCAAAGAGCAGTCGAACTAGGCCCATCAGGACCAAACAAGGCCACGCTCGCCCGAGTGATAGCCCACAGGGCCCACTCCGGACTAAAAGCCCAATAAAAGATCGCTCGGGGACCCAACCTTCCTAGGCGGCCCTCAGGCTCGGAAGGCCCGAGCGACGGTCAGGTCATCAGAATGATCTACGCCCGATCTATCCTCAGCCAGGATATAGGGAGGCGCACACGATCGTTCCGACCTATCTCCGTCCGAGCTAGGCCCATCGCCCGGATATGGCTGGCCCCCGTAAGCTCGAAACGGTCGACTGCCGATTGCTTATCCATGCAGCCGTTAAGAGTCCTCTGTGAGCAGAATTTATAAGGGTGAGGGACTCCAGCTCCCCAAGGTGATAACGCTCCCACGATGAGGCAGTAAAAGCCCACGTTGAGGACGTAACTCCCACCTGAAACCCCTCGACTTACAGGACTCCGGAAGACAGCGCACTATTTAACCCAGGGATACCCTCCGGCGAAAGGTAAGGGCAACCACACGCTCAAAACTCCTGAGCAGGAACCACTTCACCCTTCTGGTGGAGAGGGATCTCGCGCAGAAGCTACTTCCCCCCTTTCTTTGCTCCCACCATAGCTCTACTAACTTAAGCATCGGAGGGTTTTCCCCAGGGACTCATCCCTGGGCCCCCTGATCCGTTTCCCTTTCTTGCAGTTCACAATTCGGTGATCCTCCGCCCGCTCAGGACCCGCGCGAGATCACGCCTCTTCATCTGGCGCCGTCTGTGGGAAACGAACAAAGAGCCAGCATGGTGCGAAGGAGCTCAGGGAGGAGGTCCGCCGGCGACAGGGGAAGGGCCATGGTAGCGGCTGGGGATGGCCCCTCTCGGGCCTCACAGAACCCCCCCTCCAACGCCAGCGCCCCCGCCAACGAACCACCACCCCCCTGCGGCAGTAGGGCTACCGCTCCACGGTGGCGCCGACGCCTTCCAAGCCCTCAACGCAAAACTGGATGTCCTCGTGGAACTCATGAGGACCCAGGCGGCCAGGGATGGAAGGTCACGCGCCCCGTCGGGGAGCCCTCCCCGCGAGAATGCATCCCAACACACTGCCGGAGGCCGCTTCACTATCCGCGGCCAGCAGATTATCCGTAACAGGACGGGAGGACCCTCGCAAGCTCCGCCGCCGGAGCAAGAGGCTTCCTCCACACCGAGGCGGGGAAAACCTGGAGCACGCCATCTGAACCTGGAGACCGACGTTCCCGAGGATCGCCAAGACATTCCCCCCAGCCTCGCGCCACAACACCAGCCGAAGTTATCTCTCCGACTGCGAGAGTTCGAGAGGCGCTTCGCAGAACAAGAGAGCGCCCTGCGCGCCCTGCAGAAGGCCTCTCCCCTGGAGGATGAGGAGAAATCCCCTTTCTTCGAGTATATCTTGAAGGCAGAGGTGTCTCCCAGAACCTCCATCCCAACCTTCAAGCTCTACGACGGCCAGGGCGACCCGGCCGATCACTACGACAGCTTCGACGCTCTGATGACCCTGCACGGAGTGTCCGACGCCATCAAATGCCGAGCCTTCGCGACCACCCTGGTCCAAGGCGCTCAAGCTTGTTTCTGGGCCCTCGCCCCCGGATCCATCCGAGATTTCAAGCAGTTTGGCCGAATCTTCAAAGAGAGTTTCGCCGGAAGTGGCCAAAGTCGGTAGCGGGGCTCCTGGCCCTTAAACAGGCGCAAGGGGAGAGACTCCGGGCTTATATTCACCGATTCAAGTCGGAAGCCCTGAGAATCTCCCGCCTAGACGTGGCCTCAGCTATAACCGCACTGACTGGGGGCACCCGGGACGAGAATCTCCGCCGCGAGCTTGTCCTCCACCCTCCCTCGACCCTTGCCGAGCTAGTAACTCTGGCTTTGCGCCATGCCGAGTGCGAAGAAGTACTCAGCGCATGCCGAGATGCAACCGGCTCGGGTCGGGAGGGGGACAAGAAGCGGGCTTCCGAGCCAAGCTCAGGTTCGGGAAAAAGGCGGAACCGGGACGGGGAACGCAAGGAACCGTCACGGAAGTATGAGCGGTACACCCCACTAGCCGCGCCGGTCTATGAGATCTATGAAGACATCAAAGACTCGGGTCTCCTCCGCCAACCCGAGCCAATGAGGTCGAAGAACCGTAATCGTAGCAAGCACTGCTTGTTCCACAGCGATCACGGACACCATACCGGCGACTGCCACCAGCTCCAGGATGAGATCGAGCGCCTCATCCGTCAGGGGCACCTAGCTCGGTTCGTAGCCGAGCGCAAGGAGGACCGAGGCGCCCCAGAGGAGATCGACAACGCCCCCCGAGGGGTCCACATCAACGTCATCTCCGGAGGAGCAGCATCAGGGGGCGACAGCAGCCGAGGAAGGAAGCGTCATGCCGAGCGGGCGAGCCGAGCCATAGAGCCTCCAAAGGCCCCGCCGAGTGAGCCCCAGGTCATAGTCTTCTCAGACCGAGACCTAGAAGGGCTGAGCACCCTGCATGACGACGCCCTCGTGATTTCGGCTACAATAAACCATTGTAACGTAGATAGGATCCTAGTCGACAATGGGAGTGCCCCTGATGTACTGTCTTATGATTGTTTCCTTAAGATGGGGGAGGATCCATCTAAGCTTCGCCCGATCCGAACCCCTCTCTGCGGGTTCAATGGCCAGGCCACCTATCCCGAGGGAGCCCTAAGCCTGCCGGTTACCCTCGGCACCCCACCCAAAACCGTTACGGTCATGGTGGACTTCATAGTGATTAAAGGTATGATAGCATACAACGCCATCTTCGGCCGGGGAATCCTCAGTCGAATAAAAGCGGTGCCGTCTACCTATCACCAGAAAATGAAGTTCCCCACCAAAAACGGGTTGGGGGAAGTCCGAGGTAACCAGGCCGCGGCCAGAAGGTGCTACAATATCTCGGTAGAGGTCACAAGGCCGGACGGGAAGGACAAGGACCCCCGGGGAGTCGAGGGTAAATCCGCAACCACCGAACCTGGTGGCGAATTGCTGGCGGTTTTCCTAAACGATGACCCGGCCCTAGGAGTAAAGATCGGAGCCGACCTACCGTCTGAGGTTCAACAGCAATATAAAAAGTTCCTTTCTGAGTACATCCGAGTTTTTGCTTGGTCTGATGATCAACTCCCTGGGATACCAGAGGAGACTGTAATGCACAAGCTCAGCCTCGACCCTGCCGTGAAGCCCGTACAGCAACGCAGAAGGAAGCATGCACCAGAGAAGCAGGTCGATACATCAGGCCTCCGGCCCATCTAGCGGCTCGGAAGTGGAAGGCACGGACGGTCTGCCCCCGGTACCCTCGGTGACGGCCGACCCAGGCACTGCCCCCGCCTGTGCGGGAACTGTCTCGGTCGCGAGCCCTCCCGAGGCCTCCGGAGCTGGCGACCCCTCAAGAGAAGAGACCTCCGGGTCTTCTTCGCCCGACGCCGAGGTAGCAGAACTGGAGGATGAGGCATCCGAGTCATAACGTTGACCGGACGGGAAGCGGAGCCTGGAGTCATGCTCTTCAGCATAGGCCACCGCTCGGCGATAGCCCTGCTTGAAGCCCTTGCGGACGCCTCGGCGGAGAGCCAACTCGTAGTAGGGAAGGGCAGCCTCTTCAAGTCGACTTGATAGGCCTCCGAGCATTTAAACTGCTCGACCGCCTCTGCCTCGGCCAACCCTGCCCTCCCTACGAGTTCGGCCATCTTTCGCTCTGCCTCGGCTTGCCTCCTCCCGACCTCGGCCGCCAGCTCCTCAGCCTCGACTGCCCGCCTCTCTGCCTCGGCCCGATAAGCCTCGGCCTCCAACCGGTGACGCTCTGCTTCCTCCGCTCGGCGCGCTAGGTCGACGCGCTCGGTTTCCCAACGGCCATCTAGCTCGACGCGGACAAGGCGCTCCTCCTCAAGGAGCCTACTCTTCCTCTCAAGCGACTCCCGAGCCTTGGCCAGTTCCTCGGTCAGTGCTCGGCCTTCCAGCCGGCTCGATCGCAGCAACTCTCTGGTCGCAGAGAACTCCCGCCGGAGCCCCTCGTTCTCCCCGGTGAGCCGGACCAGCTTCCTCTCGGCCCCGCCGAGGGTCCAAGCGAGCTGTGACCGCTCTGACTCTAACCGAGCATAAGTCTCCGCCATCGTGGCCCCCATCTGAGCCATGACCAGGCCGCCCTCCATAATGACGTTGAGGACCCCGGCTGGGGAATGACGCGCGCTTCCCCCCTTCACCCTCGCCGCAACACCGCTGCACATCTCGTACAAGGTGCGCGACACGCCGAGCCTCTCCAGCGCCACCGGCATGCATGGAAACCTTCCCCGCGTCGGGCGCCCCGCCAGTCAGCCCGGATCAAACTTCTTTCCTAACCGCTCCTGGCGCCACGGTCGGTTGGGGCGGCAACGCCTCTGCAGGCGAACCCCCAACCTCGACTGTCCCGGCTCGTGCGTCGCCGCCCGAGGCATCGCCGCCTCTACCGCCGCCCCGGCCTCGGCCGCGGTTGCTTCAACTTCGTCCCCCTCTGTTCCCACCGAGGGGAGAGCCGACCCATCACCGTCACCCCTCGGGGTGCCCCTGGTCTCCTCGGCCCCCTCTCGCTCGGCAGATAGGAGAGCTGGCTCGATAGGGTCGGCCCTATCTTGCCCCGGAGAGGGGAGCGCCGCCGAGTCAGAATCGGCCCCAGCGGTGGGGACGGCCCCAGCCTTCTTGGATCGCTTCTTGGCCTTAGCGGCGGCCCGCAACATACCCACTACGGGGTCCTTGCGCTTCGCCCCGCGCGGCCGAGAAGTCCCCTCGGAGACCGCCCCCTTGCCCTTGTCCCGGGCTTGGGAGCGACCCTCTGAAGCTGCCGGTTCTCCGTCAGCCGAGTCATCGCCAAGATCGACCACCTCAGCGGCCTCCTTCAGAGGCTCCCGCCTGTTATCTGCACAAAAGAAGAAGACGGTTAAAAACGCAAAAGCAACCCCGACACCCAAAGAAGAGTCAAGCTTGTGGCGTGTGAACCTGATGGAAGCAGCTGTGTGAGGAGACATCGCTCCACGTTCTCCGGAGTGACCAGCTCCTCTGTGGATCGGCGATGCTTCAACAAAATGGCTGCGTACTCCTCCACCTGTGAGGGAACTCGTCCTGCCGGGGGGGGGGGGATATTCGGGTGGAAGTTCGGGATCACCGGGCACTCCCAGGATTCCCCCATCACGTGCGTCTTCACCCAAAAGAACTGAGTTTTCCATCCCTTATGAGAAGAATCCTTCGCCGCCAGCGAAATGCAGCTCCTATTCCTCCTCGCCTGGATGAAATAGAAACCCTTTCCGGCCGACGGATGCGCTTTCAACTCAAAGAAATAGTGGAAGAGGTCCAGGGAAGGGGGGACCCCGCACTGACGGCAGAGGATGCGGAAGGCGGAGAGGAGAAGATATGAATTGGCCACCAGCTGGACCGGCGCCAACGAGAAAAACTTGAGGAGCGTGAGGACGAAGGGCTCGAAAGGGAGACGGAACCCACTCTTCCACGCCAAAAGAAAGGAGCAGAAATGGCCCGTACGAGAGTCCAAGCTCATCTCGTGCGGGGCGGCGGCAACGAAGCAGTATCTGTAGGGAAGGCGGAACTGGTGCTCTAACCTCCTCACCTCGGCCTCCCTTAGCTCGCTGCAGTTGGGGACCGGCACCTTCGCCACGGGCTCATCGCTCCACTCCCCCGAATGCTGGTCAGCCATGGATTCTGAGGAAGAGCTCGACGAAGAGCACTCTCGCGACCCCGAAGACTCTGGGGGAAGAGGGAGCTGCCGGATGGCCTCCGCCGTCGCCTCGGCCAACTCTGCGAACGCCGCCGCAAGCCTCTGCTCTTCCGTCGTGCCCTCACGACGCATCAAGGAGCCTAAAAACTCGAAGGGAGGCTAGACCCTAAAAACGGAGGAAGTCTGGAATGTCGAAGAGCGCCCAAACGCCTATATCCCCTCGCAGAAGGCGGCGCGCCGTTCCGACCTCCGAGAAAAGGGGGCCCCTTCGTTTCAAATCCGTCAGGATTACCATCATTACGGGCCTTGGTGACCACGACACGTGGCTTACTCACACTACCAGATCTCCACCCACCTGAGCCACGCTGGTCCTAAACCCTAAAACATCTACTCTTCCGAGCCTTCCCTGGCTCGGAGTAGGAGGGGGACAAGTGGAGAGGGGGATTTCTGCAGCCCAGTCAAAGAGCAGCCGAACTAGGCCCATCAGGACCAAACAAGGCCACGCTCGCCCGAGTGATAGCCCACAGGGCCCACTCCGACTAAAAGCCCAATAAAAGATCGCTCGGGGACCCAACCTTCCTAGGCGGCCCTCAGGCTCGGAAGGCCCGAGCGACGGTCAGGTCATCAGAATGATCTACGCCCGATCTATCCTCAGCCAGGATATAGGGAGGCGCACACGATCGTTCCGACCCATCTCCGTCCGAGCTAGGCCCATCGCCCGGATATGGCTGGCCCCCCTAAGCTCGAAACGGTCGACCGTCGATTGCTTATCCATGCAGCCGTTAAGAGTCCTCTGTGAGCAGGAATTTATAAGGGTGAGGGACTCCAGCTCCCCAAGGTGATAACGCTCCCACGATGAGGCAGTAAAAGCCCACGTTGAGGACGTAACTCCCACCTGAAACCCCTCGACTTACAGGACTCCGGAAGACGGCGCACTATTTAACCCAGGGATACCCTCCGACGAAGGTAAGGGCAAGCTACACGCTCAAAACTCCTGAGCAGGAACCACTTCACCCTTCTGGTGGAGAGGGATCTCGCGCAGAAGCTACTTCCCCCCTTTTCTTTGCTCCCACCATAGCTCTACTAACTTAAGCATCGGAGGGTTTTCCCCAGGGACTCATCCCTGGGCCCCCTGATCCGTTTCCCTTTCTTGCAGTTCACAATTCGGTGATCCTCCGCCCTCTCAGGACCCGCGCGAGATCACGCCTCTTCACCAATCATGGAGCTCCTCAACCTCTCCCTCAAGGCCATGCCCGTATATGTCTCGACGTGAGGGGGCCTTCAAGCCAGGGCTAGCATCTGCTATGGCATCTATCATAGGTTGGAAATATTCACTTGAAGCTGCATGTGTAGCGACACCTGCATGAAAAAATCATTTGCAGATACTTTTAAATACATGCCCTGCAACTTCTGCTGATTTTTTGACCCCTCTCAATGCAGACTTGATTTTAGGTTGTGTAGCCTGGGGCCTTCTCTGGAGATAGCTGTCCATGGGACCTGTTCTCTGCGTATGTGGGGCAGCACCAATGTCAGGACGTCGTGCAGCTGTACTGTCGTAGGTCCTTGAACCCATGGGTCCCTTCCCTTTCCTTCGAGCGGCTTGTTCACGCTCCCTTGCTTCAGTCAGCTCTGGATCAGAATTCTCAGTGCCTTCCTCATCATCATCCCTCCTAACCTTTCTGCCAGAAATCTCCTCAGCAATTTCAGTCTCATCCTCAGCCCTTTGTTGCACCCTCTCCTTTTTCCCCAGAAGGCACTGGCGCATCTCTTCTCGCACCTCTCGGCGACAGTGGTCACATTGTCTCACCTCTCCTCTTACCCCTGCCAAATGTTGCTTTCCTCTGGTAATTCCGCCATGTAGTTCCCTATCACAGTAATTGCATTTCACCTTTCTTCTCTTAGCATCAACTTAGGATAGGTGGGCCCACCCCGGATCCTCCTGCCCTTGCTGCTCCTGTGTTTGCTGACGTCTAGGCATGATGCTGCATTATGACAGTCAAAGACAATCTCTTGTAAGTACGATGAAAAAAAGGCAATTCTACATGATAGACCTCCAAATTATTGAATGAAGCTTAATTGAGCTTCAATTGTGGGTAAGAAAGCCGATTTAGACGAAAGCCCCAATTTTTATGAAGTAATTAGGGCTTAATTACCAATTAACCCTTAATCACTCTTCATAAAAATAAAATCCCAGCATGATCTCACCCCAATTTCGTCAATGAAATTTAATTAATCTTCAATTGTGGCTAAGAAAGTCGAATTAGACGAAAGCCTCAATTTTTATGAAGTAATTAGGGCTTAATTACCAATTAACCCTTAATCACCCAATTGGTGATCGACAACTTTTTCCATATAGAGCTTCAAAAGGTGCCATTTGTATGCTGGCCTGATAACTGTTATTATATGCAAATTCTACTAGAGGCAAGTGATCATGCCAACTACCTTCAAAATCAATAACACAAGCTCTGAGCATGTCTTCTACCACTTGATTCGTTCTTTCTGTCTGACCATCAGTTTGTGGATGAAAGGCTGTGCTGAAATTCAATCTAGTCCCTAGTGACTGTTGTAGACCCTTCCAAAACTGTGATGTGAATCGAGGATCTCTATCAGATATAATAGTGACTGGGACACCATGTAATTTAACAACTTCCCTTATGTATAATGCTGCCAGGATATTCACAGACCATCGACTTTTGATTGGTATGAAATGTGCAGATTTAGTTAATCGGTCTATGATTACCCATATACCATCGTGTCCACCTCTTGTCTTAGGTAACCCCATAATGAAATCCATCCTTATACTCTCCCACTTCCATTCGGGAATATTCAAGGGATGCAGTTTACCTGCGGGTCTAAAATGCTCTGCCTTTACTTGTTGACAAGTGATACAGCGAGACACGAAATTCGCTATTTCCCTCTTCATGTTGGGCCACCAGAAATTTCTTTTGAGATCCTGATACATTTTTGTACTACCTGGGTGAATGGTATACCTGGATTTATGTGCTTCTTCTAGAATCAATTTCTTCGTATCCTCATGATCCGGTACACATATTCGGTCTTTAAATAGCAATCTTCCATCCTTAATAGAAAAATCCGACCTTTGTTCAACATTGGCCTTGATCTCCAATAATATAGGATCATCATTTTGCAGCTTGACCAGATCTTCTATTAATGTAGGTTGAGCTTGAATATTAGCTAGGAAACAATCTTCCTTCTTGTCAATACCTAAGTTCAACTGAGCAAATTGAGGAATAAGATTAGTCATACTAATCATGAGACTTGATAGCATACCCATTGGTTTTCTGCTGAGTGCATCTGCTACAGCATTAGCCTTGCCAGGATGATATTGAATAGCAAAATCAAAGTCTTTGAGATATTCTAGCCACCTCCTCTGCCTCATATTTAGCTCTTTTTGAGAAAATAAGTACTTCAAGCTTTTGTGGTCTGACTAGACCGTAAACTTTTCTCCATAGAGATAATGACGCCAAATTTTCAAGGCGAAAATGACAGCTGCTAATTCCAAATCATGCACAGGATAATTTTCCTCGTGACGCTTCAATTGTCTAGAAGAATAACAGATTACTTTTTCATTTTGCATGAGGACACACCCTAGGCCAATGCCAGATGCATCCGTATATACTTCGAATCCACCACCATCCATCGGTAGTGTTAGAATAGGAGCTGTAGTAAGATGATTTTTAAGAGTTTGGAAACTCTTTTCACATTCCTCTGACCAGACAAAAGGATTTTATTTTCTCGTGAGTCTAGTTAAAAGAACTGCCATCTTTGAGAAATCCTTAATGAATCTTCTATAATAACCAGCTAGACCTAGAAAACTTCGTACTTCCGATACGGTCGTTGGCCGGCTCCAATTCTTAACGGCTTCTACCTTAGAAGGATCCACAGCGATACCTTCTTTTGAAATAATGTGGCCTAGGAATGAAACTTCCTTGAGCCAGAATTCACACTTATTAAGTTTGGCATAAAGTTTATGTTCTCTAAGTGTTTGCAAAGCTATCTTCAGATGTTCTTTATGTTCTTCCTTTGTCTTGGAATATATCAAAATGTCATCGATGAAGACGACGATGAATTGGTCTAGATATGGCTAGAAAACACTGTTCATAAGTTGCATAAATGCTGCTAGGGCATTTGTTAACCCGAACGGCATTACCACGAATTCATAGTGGCCATAACGACTTCGAAAAGTCGATTTATAAATGTCTTCTTCTTTAATTCTAAGCTGATGATAACCTGATCTGAGGTCAATCTTGGAGAAATATTCTGCCCTCGAAAGCTGATCAAAGAGCTCATCAATACGCGGCAACGGATACTTATTTTTGATTGTAAGTTGATTCAGTCGCCGGTAATCGATGCATAGCCTGAGAGAACCATCCTTCTTTTTGACAAATAGAATCGGCGCACCCCAAGGGGATGTGCTAGGTCTGATAAAGCCCTTATCCAGTAGTTCCTGCAACTGCTTCTTTAGTTCTTTGAGTTCTGTGGGGGACATCCTGTAAGGGGCTATAGAAACAGGTGCTGCTCCTGGAATGAGTTCAATAGTGAAGTTTACTTCCCTCTCGGGTGGTAAACTGGATAATTCGGATGGGAACACATCGGGGAACTCATTTACAATAGGAATGTCTGCTAAGATAATCTCCTTGGATTCGGTAACAATGACAGAAGCAAGAAAAGATTCACATCCTTGCGAGATAAGTTTGCAAGCGTGAAGAGAAGATATGATAGTAGGATGCTTCTTGTACTTAATGCCAAGGAAGGAAAATCTTGGAAGATCGGGCTTTCGAAAGGATATAATCCTATTTCGACAATTGATATAAGCATCATGATCTACAAGTCAATCTACCCCTAAAATGGCATCATAACCTTTCATGTCAAGGCATACTAAGTTTGCGGGGAGATTATGACCTTCTACTATCACTTCGCTATCAGGATAATAGTCGGTAAGCTTTGTTCCAGAACCTAAGGGTGTGGTAATTAGCGAGATCTGAAGGTAAGGGGACTGATGCAATTGATAATGTTTTTGCAAAAATAGTGGAGATAAAAGAATGAGAGGCACCAGTGTCAAATAGCACAAATGCAGGACGAGAACAAATTTGAAGAGTACCTTCCATAAGCCCACCATCCTTGGGCGCTTCCTCTTCTTCTAAGACGGCATTGAGGCGAGCCTGCCTCCTACGTCCTCCACCAGACGATTGGTCTTTCATAAGGGGGCAATCTGGCATGCGATGCTCCCTGCTTCCACAACGTAAACAAGTGCCGAGGCCCTTCCAGCATTCCTCAGCCGAATGGCCGAATTTTTCGTAAAACGTGCAAGCTGTAGCAACTTGCTCCTTCTCTTCCTTGACTTTCTTTTGCTTATGGGAACTTCCACCATTCCCATTCCTGGATCTTTTCTTACTATCACGGCTTTTGTAGGGCTCCGTGATGCTGAACTTTTCTTTCTTATAACGCCGATCTGAGCGTCGGCTGGATTCTTCTCCTTTCCCTTTTAAATTTTCGACCTTCTCTAAGGTCCTTTCGCACAAATACGCTCGTTGAACCATTTCCGCATAAGTACGGATGTTTTGGGTCCCGAGCTGCTGAATGAAACCGGGCCGTAACCCGTCCATGAACCGATTTGCCTTCAATAAATTGGTGCTGATAAGATGCGGTGCGTAAGGTGCAAGCCTTGAGAATTGCAGTTCATATTCGGCAACCGTCATCATTTCTTGCCGAAGAGCGGCGAACTCCATAGCCTCTCTCTCTTTTACGTGCTCAGAAAAGTACTTGGCACGGAATAGGGTAAGAAAACCATCCCAGGTATGAGGGGCATAGGCCGGAGGTGTCGGAACCGACTTCCACCATGTGCGGGCATCTTTGTTGAGTTGAAAGGTTGCGAGACGCACCTACTCTTGATCGGTGCATTGGATAACATCAAAGATACAATTCATTTCGTCTATCCAGTTCTTTGCCTCGTCAGGATTAGAGGAACCGAAGAAACGCGGAGGGTTTAAGCTCTGAAAGTTGCGATGCAAATCACCAGCACTTGCTCCTGCGCCAGCTTGCGCCATGGTTTGTAATGCCTGTGTAAGGCCAGTAACAGTTTGTTGCATACCATTCCAATCTACGCGATGAGCCATGGTAATAATAGGGTACCTGAGAGAAAAATAACTTGTTATTTCTCATGAAACTGGAAGGAAAATCAATCTTAAAACTAATTAACTATCTTATCCCGGGTTCTACCCAATTCTCACATGGGTGTGAAAATTTATTCCTTAGTTCATAGGTAGGGGTCCTTAAACCTTGGACTTATCTTATGACATGACTCTTTTTTCTAAGTCCTGAGACTTAGGCTCTTATACCAACTTAACTGTCACGTCCCGGGCCTTTATGACAGCGGAAGACTCGCTCGAGAAACGTGAACAGCCGGCATGGTAAGCGTCTTGCAAGCAAGAATGATCAGAGCGCAAGACAATCACACACATAAATGCAATTGCACACTATTTTAATCAAACTCCAACTTATTTCATTGATAATCAATATTCAAATACAATAACTTTCAACTTCTTCCGATCTATCAGACTCAAGAAATAGGAAAATTACATAGACTCAATCTAAACAATATAGACTTTTCTAAGTCTTCACTCTCATCTTTGACAATACTTTCATTCGCTCTCGGACCCACTACTTGTATAACCCGAATCCGAATTTGAATCACTTTCATTTCCTGAAAAGAATGGAAATAGGTAATGAGCACACTTGTCCAGTAGGTATATTCGCATCAACATGAAGGCATCATTAAAGTAATTAACATTTTAGCTCTAAAGAAATAAGGTAAAATCATGCGAATGCGATCAATCATGCGAATACCCAAAGTAACAAAGATGATCGTTTAAGATACAATGAGAGCAAGTATGAACTAGCAAGAGTGTAACAAGAACATGTTATGGCCTTACAAGAACAAGAATGTACTAGCAAGCCACATAATCATCACTCCAGTATCTTTTGCTTATGAGCAAGTACTTCGTGAATTTCTGTGGAATATCAAGTCATGTACAAGAAAGTCATGACGTGCCGTGGATCTTCACTTATTTATAGAGAAAGTACTCTCAGCGCAATGCGACGCCAGTAGCATCATATCCCATGGTTTATAATAGTATGTTTCCGGCAATCAGCCGAGGGGACTAGCATAGAGCCCTTGAATACAATCAGTGCTCGATCGCATCTTCAAGTATAAATCAAGCTACTTCCACGCATGTAACAATAAAGTATGGCCAAGAATGTATAATTCAATAAGTTCATGATAACACTATTCAATGAATGAACGCTTCAATTTAATAATGCGAGAGTCAAGAATGACTTAAACAAGGTTATGCTTATGGAGATAAATCGGCAGCATAACGGTACATATCTTTAACTTTTATTTCATTATATTAAGCCTCTTAGGATAATATGGTAAGTTATAGATCATCAATAATCCATCTAGAAACTTTAGAACATCAACCCTTGGGTCAAACCTCGGGTTAAGCACTCAAACAATGTGACGGTCAAGGACTGGGCCGTTTCATGATGTGACGCTCCAGTATTCAGCCGTTACATTAGTCTGAATCCAGAAATAGTAAAATAGACTTAGTGAAATGTGACGGTCTTATATTGGGCCGTTAGATGCTCCTGACGGTCCAGTATAGATCTGTTACATTGCTAGAACCAGAAACATCGATAGTGTAATCTACTAAATGGGCTTTAATGGTACAACCAACTCGGCGTCTGTGAGACACGGAAAAAATCTAATCGGTTTTTTTATCATAGATAAAGATATAGATTTTGTTCTTTTTGAAAAGAAACATCCCCCTTTAAGGATAGAGGGTGATTCCGTGTGTGCGCATTGTATCAGACGATTTGGGTTCGAGTGCTGGACCTCTCCCCACTGACCGGAGTCAGTGTTGATTTACATCGGCCTAACGTCCGAACACCTTTGTTTGACTGTCAAAGAAATCCCCAAATTCTTTTACAGGGTTCTGAGGTTGATGGCAAACTCTCTTGAAGAGCTCATGATGTCCACTCACTCACCACCGACCAACAGAAACAATTGAATTAGGGCTAGGTCTGAGCAAAACCCTAGGATTTAAGAATGGAAACGCAAATATGCAGGAGCTATAGGCATTTTTGAAGTAGAGAGAAGTTTTCTGGACCCCGAGGGTATTTCGGTAATTTTACCACCCCAGGGGTATTTTGGTAATATTCCCAGGCCAGGGGTATTTCTGAAATTTCTGGGCTGGAATGAAGTAGGATCGGATCCCTGACTCCCCAAGGCGCTGAGGCTCTTTTTAGAGGGTTTTAGGAGGCTGCTGGGCCATTTTTAGGTTGTAGGGGTATTTTGGTAATTTTACTATACCCTAGACCTAGGTTTAGAATGATACCCGAGTGTCGGACTGAGCTGACAAAACTCCCAGACCGAAGTAGTAACAAGGGGCTTCATGGAAGGCACACATCTGTCAATTTGATCGAAGGAGGGGTATATATGCAATTTTCCGAAGTCGGAGGTTTTCTTATAATTTTCCCACCCGAGGATACATATAAAATATGCTGAGTGCTTCTATAGTTTAAATGAGTACAAGGGTTGTCGGCGAGTTGTCGACTGTACAAAAGTCCGCACTAACGCGGGAAGTAGGGACGTAGCCCCAATTACAAAAAGTTGCAGGGTAAAACTGCAAACAACAGGACTTTTATGCTTCTTGGACCCCGGGGAGGACATTTATGCAATTCTCCCATTATTAAGGCAAAAGCATATGACATAGTCGTCCCAGGACTTAGAAACAACAACACGGCCCATTGAGGGACAAAATTACAAATATACCCTCATAGGGGCACATACACAAGACCCGGGGACTTACCCCTCGCGGGCCAAAACAAATGAACAAAACGCTCCAAGTGTCTTCCGTAGGTTGTTGAGTGTAGTAGATCGTAGATCTTCCCTCTTTCCCTTTTTTTAGACCTCCGGGGGTCTATTTATAGAAGTGGGGAACCTCCCCGGGAGTGTTCGACCCCGTACGGGTCCAACGGGATGAAAATGACCCCGGGGAGGTCACATTTTCAAATTTTTTTAGTCCGTGCGCGGGAATGGGACCTCCCCGGGGTGGGAGGTCCCCGAGACGGTCCGGGACCTCCCCGGGGTCGCGAACCCCCGAGGGGGGACCTCCCCGGGGTCGCGACCCCCGGGGGGGACCTCTCCGGGGTCGCGGCCCCCTCCGGGCAGGGCCTGCCCGGGGTCGCGGACCTCGGGGGGACCTCCCCGGGGTCGCGACCCCCCGGGCTGGACCTGTCCGGGGTCGCGGACCCCGGGTGGGTCCCGCCCGGGGTCGCGTGCCCCGGAGAGGACCTCCCCGGGGTTGCGGACCCCCGGGTGGTCCCCACTCGGGCCGCACGCACCCTGAGGGGGGCACCCTCGGGTCCGGACGACCCCGGGCGGGTCCGCCTGCCCAGGGAGAGTCCCGCGCGAGACTCTTCCTCCTCAGGGCAGACCCGTCCGGGTAAGGGTGACCCCGGACGGGTCCCTTCGGTCCCGGACGGGTCTATTCCTCGCGTGGGTTCAATAAAAGGAGGTCTCTGGGGCTTTGAAGCTTCGAGTTCTCGCCGTGCCTCGTGGAGAATAGCGAGAGGGAGCGCCTCCTTGTTCGTTTGTCGTCTTCTTTGTGCCGTAGGCCACTGCGGGAGGATGAGTTGTTGTCCGTGCTTCGTGATACACGTGCGAGGGATGTTGTGCTTGGTACGTAGACCTTTTCCAGCATCTCCTTCGTTGTTGTAGAAGTGTTCCTTGCTCGTGGTTACACGTTCAAAGGACGGAGACTTAATCCCATAGGGATTTTAATACAACCACACGATCCTGACAATCATTGTGGCTTGTGCTTGGCTTGTGGCCATCCCCCGAGGGATTTAGATTGCCACCACATGTGGGCTATAAAGCCTTAAACTTAGGAATATCCGACGGGATGGCGATACGCCGAATAGAGGACCCCGTGTAGGAATATCCTATCGGATGGTGATACACCGTACCGAAACCTTGTCACATGCGAGATCAAAATCCCGAAAATTTAGCATGATAAATTACGGGTGCAACAAATGCCCCCCACGGGACATACGTCCAAGCCAAAGGCGGGGGCAGACGGCCCGTGCGTTCCATGGCCCCTTTTTTTTTGTCATTCTCCAGGCTCTTAGGCATGTCGGAGTTTTGTGTGACTTTCCGTAGTCTTGTTGTTGCCCATATGCTGGTTTAACTGACAGCGCTTTCTCTGCTCTTGGCTTTGTAGCTCTTGCAGACATGGCTCGTTCCAGACGGAGCGGAGGGACTTCCCAGAGGTCCAGGACCAACGGTGGTGATGATCATTATGTACGGAGGACGGACAGGCCTATGCCACCATTCCCTCCTCGCAGCATCACTCCCGAGGACTTTGACGCGGTGGACCGCGGATTCACTTGGGTTGCTGAGGGCCCAATTGGAGAGACTGCTACCACTGAGGGCGTTGTTGACGTCTCCAGGATCACGCGGAGGCTGGGATGCTACACTTATGACCGGTCGGGCGGCTACCCGCCTCACTTTCCACTGGACCGTCACCTTTTCCCTTTCATCCAGAGTTTCATACCACCTGGAGCAGAGACTGACGATCCCCAGCTTCCAGAGGAGAGGCGCCGCTTGGAGCGGGCCATATTGCTCGGACGGGATAGTATGCATAGCACCTGCAGTTTTTCTTATCCGAGCTTCCCAGAGGGTTTTGCGCGTCAGCGACAGTACCCTGACCAGAGGAGTCTTGGCTCCTACAGGGAGTTCGACAGTTTCACTGTGAGAGCGGCACCATCTTCACCAGCCACCTGGCATCTGGCCGGGCACCACAGGGCCGCGGATATTGTTCTTGACGGGATGTTTCTGACTCCCTCCGGCGCAGCCTGCGCGTATGATGATTACGATGCTGATTGCATGCTAGAGAGGATCTTGGCACAGAGGATCCCGAGCTGGTACGGGAAATGGGCCGTTGTTCCTTCCCATTGTTATCGACGCGGCGCCACAGAGTGGCTGTGGGGTGTGCTGCTAGTTTACAGGACAACACTTGATAGGGCAGGCATACGTCATGCAGTGACGGCAGCTTTGTATTCCTATCCTTGCCACACCGGACCGGTCCAGGCTCTAGCTGAGAGATTTAACAGGCGTTGGAACACTTTCATGACTGCTGAGGGGGAGACTTCACTAGACCTGTGGGCTTTCCACAGGATTTCTGGCCTCCCAGTCTGCGGACAGCCATATGAGGAGATGTGCCTGGATGACCTGCATCTGAGTGCTTCTGATGGAGCAGGCCGATACTTCATGCCATATTGCTTCAGGTATCTGATGAAGACTTGGAGGGACTTGGCTCTCGTGGGCAAGGAGAAAGCTGCACGGACGCCGAGGGTGACTCTGAATGCATGGGTCACACATTTCTACAGCGGTCCGTATTGTTTCTACGAGGAGTTTGCTACCTCGGGGATGTCTTAGGAGCAGTGCCGCGAGGTCGAGCTCCGCTTTGCTTCACACCCCTGTCACTTGCCCGCCCCGACACGGGGGTGGAATTCGAGGGGACTGCCGCCGCTGACTTACCTGGCAGCCTACCTGGCCTACTGGCTGGCCAGCTTTGTGATCCCTCATGGAGAGGAGGGGATTCTGCGGGCAGAAGTGATCTACCCAGCTTGTTTACTAGCTTGCGGGCGCAGGCTCGCCATAGCTCCAGCCGCGCTAGCGAATATCTTTCATAGGCTTGGGGCCTTGACTTCGCACTCATCTCCTAAAGATAAGCATATCTTGATGCCCACCCACTATCTTAGTGCATGGGCCGGCATGTTGTTGCCAGAGTTGTCACAGAGGACACCGGTGGATAATCCAACTGCGCCCCTGCTTTTTGCTTTTGCTGGTCATCCAGACCAGGACTCAGTTTTGCAGCTCGCCAGCGCTCGCCGTACCTTGTCCTTCCTCCATACTAGGAGGGATGAGAGTCTGGAGTTTGACCACAGCTCTCGCTTATTTCGTCCATACACAGAGCGGCAGGGTGACACCGTTGTTTGGAGGCTATCCTCCTGGGCTCTACCCTCCGACCATGCATTGGTCGATTGGGTCATTTGTGTTCGGCCGAGCGTTCTGGTTTACCGCCGTTCCAGTATGGCAGTGCTTGAGCCATATTACTGTTGTGTCCCCTGTGGTTCTGGGGTTTTGATGATGACAATTTTATGTCTCATTATGTTTACATGTACATCCTTGATGATATAATCCTGATGTATTATGAGAAACTGTCAGAACAGGTTTAAAGATGACTCACAGGTCATGAAGTCAAATCAAGTCAAAAGTCAACCAGTGACAGGTAAGATCAGTGCACTGTCAGATCAGGTAATGCTCTGTCTACTCTCAGATCTGAGCATCTAGTCAGTGCATGATTAGGTCTCATGCTATATTGCAAAGTCTGTACATTCCTTGGGCGCTGCATAAGCATTCTCAGTGCATAAGTTTTTGTATAAAGTCTGTACATTGTTTCTCAGTTAGCCTTATGTCTCACATAGCGCTTCATGTCCGTGCATAAAGTATGTACATCGTTTACACTCCACACGACATGAAGTCGGTGCAGCCTTGTCTGCCCACACACACAAGTCTATACATTGCATATGAATCTCAAAGTCTATACACTGCCTCGCTGCATTACCCAGCGTCTCATGTTGTGTCTCAACATACCTAGCGTCTTTGTGCATGCATCGTTTCTCAAGTCTGTACAACGTCCATCGTCTCACTTAGCGTCTAAGGTCGTGTGAACATTGCATCGGTTAAGTCTATACATTGCTCCGTCTCACTCAGCGTCTCATGTGCATAAATCAAAGTCTATGCATTGCTTGTTAAAGTCAATCTCACTTAGCGTCTCACTCAGCGTCTCATGTGCATATGCAAAGTCTGTACATCTACCAGTTGATAATTGAACAAGTCTATACATCGTGTGTTCACAGCATACGCAAAGTCTGCAAATCGCCGTGTTCGTCTCACTTAGCGTCTCACTTAGCGTCTTTGTGCATGGAGCATTCAAGTCTGTACAGCGCCGTGTTCACATGCTTCAAAGTCTATACAACGTCCTTCGCATGCTCACAAAGTCTATGCATCGTTTCTCAAAGTCTGTACAGCCCGTGGTCGCAAGACCAAGTCTGTACATCGTCTTGTGCATACATCGTTACACTAAGTCTACAATGGTGCACGTTGAGTCTGCACATTCATTTGGCATGTTAGTGCATCCAATTGTAATGTTCATACCTTGCTTAGATGCACTCTACACTACACACACTAAGTCCATACATTTGTTGACGGCACGACTGTGCATCCACTTTCAATGTACATACTTTACTGCATGCACACTGCATTACACACGTTCAAAGTCTGTACATGCCATAGCTTTGCATTCACAAAGTCTGTACATGCCATAGTCTTGCATACATGAAGTCTGTACATGCTTCAGCGTTGCCTTCATAAAGTCTGTACAAGGTTTCAACTGTAAACTGATAATTCTCTTCGACTGACTGACAGGTATATCCTTCGAGAAGAAAAAAATGATATGTTTGGGCACGTGATCCGAGGTTGGCACTTGGCTCGTGATCCAAGGATGGACGAGGTGACCAGATTGTGACACGTGTAGTGCAGCAGGCTGAGATGTTGCCACGTGGTCAAGGCGATTGGGCGGGAACTGTGGAGAGCACACGCCCTACCTGCTGCTGCTATATATACTAAGCTTCTTCCTCAAAAGAAGATTGATCGAAGCAGAAGCAGAGACAGAGGCTGCACGATCCAGAAGAAGAAAAAGAGTGAAGAAGAGAAAGAGAGAAGAAGCAGAAGAAAAGAGAAGTTGCAGAAGAAAAGGAGAGAGAGAGAGAGCTCGTGAGGATCGAGAGAAAAAAGAAAGACAGTGAGAGAGAAGAGAAGAGTAGACAGTGAGACGAAAAAAGAAAAAGAAGAAAAGAGAAGCAGAGATAAGAAGAAAGAAGAGGAAGAAAGAAATAGATAGATAGAAAGCTCGAGGAGAGATAAGAAGCTTCATCAGAAGATTAGTTCCTACTGGACCGTGGATCAAATCCAGGCCAGTCAGCTCCTGCGAGAGCCACTTTGTGGATTTCATTTCCAGCTTTCTGATTGCTGTATTTTCGGTTATTGTTTTTCTTTTTATCTGTTCACCTTGTTCTTCCGATTCCCTTGTTTGGGGTCGGGGTTCCTCCTGTGGTCTCAGGAGAAGGGAGACTTGTTCTCCTGTTTGCTAGTGACTGTGTGTCACTAGTGGTTCCCTCTGGTGTGGAGGAAGAGAGGTCCGTGACCTCTGGTTTGCAAGTGACTAGGTGTCACTTGTGGTTCCCTCTGGGTTTCAGAGGAAGGGAGACTTGGGTCTCTGGTTGCAGGTAGTGGTTGCTACCTGTGGGTTCCCTCCTGGTCTGGAGGAAGAGAGACTTCCTCTCTGGTTGCTAGTGACTGTGAGTCACTGGTGGTTTCCCTCCGGTTGGGAGGAAGAGAGGAGTGTGTTCCTCTGGTCAAGCTGTTAGGCAGCATTTGTTTGCAGACTGAGTCTGCGGTTCTAACTGTTGCTAGTGGAAGCCTCACTCCGGTTTGGAGTGAGGGGTGGACGTAGGTCTGTGGACCGAACCACCTAAAAATCCCTTGTGCAGTGGTTTGTCTGTTTGATCGATCCCGCTAGATGCATGCTAGGACCGTGATCTAATTGGTTGTCCATGTCCTAGTGATTGATGGGGTATGCATCTTTGATGTTTGAGCATTTCTCCATTGAACTTGTGATTATCATCTCATACGGATTTTAAATTGGTTAAAATTCATTAGAAGATCCATTCACCCCCCTCTGGATCTGTGTTTATTTATCGCACCAAACTATCAATTGGTATCAGAGCAGGTCTCTGATTCATCAGATCCAACGATCTGCAGAGGATCCTGCTATTATATTTTTAGGTGTTGTTCTATTTGGGCTTGTCTATTGCTTGATTTACGTTTGAACCGATTTCCATGGCTCATCCACCCATCTTTGGTGGTTCTGATTTCAACCAGTGGCACAGTGCTTTCCGTGCTCATGTTAAATCTGTTGATCCAGACTTGTGGAAAGTGATTTCACATGGTCCATATAGACTACCAAAAGATCAGTCCAAATGGACTGATAAGCATCGATCTATGTGTGCAGATAATCAGAAAGCACTGGAGTTAATGAAGGCCGCGACGAATCGAGCTCTTCATTCATGTTTCCTTGATTGCAGATCTGCAAGGGATATATTGAAGATGATAAAGAGAGCCGAGAAAGAAAATCAAACGAGCTGCATGATGGCTCGAGGAAGTGAACAAAACAGCAATCAGGAAGAAGAACATGATGATGGTGAGGTAAACATTTTTGATAATTATACCCTAGAGGATTGGATTGCTGCTTATGATGAATTGCAAGAGTCTTATGATCAGTTAAGAAAACAATACAAAAAATTGAAGAAGAGTAGTAGGTCAGACAGTTTGAATTCTGATTGTAAAAATTGTGCTGAACTGAAAAATGTTCATGATGCTTGTATGTCTGATATTCAAATGTTGAAAAAACAAATTTCGTTGCTGAAGATTGAGAATCAAGATCATGTAAAAGAAATCTCTGAACTTGAGAAGAAGCTTAGCCTAACCTGTTATGATTCTGTTCAGAGTAAGGATTTGCTGAAAAATTTTGAATGTGTTAAGTCTGATTTAAACAAGCTGAAAAGTGAGAATGACTCTCTCAGAATGTTCCCCAAAGAAAATGAAGAAAGTTTAGAGAAACTTAAAAAGGAGAACACGTTCTTGACCGAGAAATTTGAAGCCATCAAATCTGAGAATGTGGAATTACAGAAAAATATTGAAAAACAGGAAAAAGATTTAAAGGAATTTGAGGCTGGAAGAAAACTTGGAATTAACTCTGACGATCAGATTTTGATAAACGAATTAATTCAGAGTGACAGACTAAAGGAAGAAATTGACAAACTAAAACAGTTGAACACCACCATGTCAAAGAGATTGCTGACATTTGAAAAAGGTAAATGTGTGGTGTTCGATAATTCAGAAGAAGTGGAAAAGCTTAAAGCTGAAATAGAAAATCTTAAAACTGTCAATGCCACTTTAAGTGAAACACTCAACAGGAGTGAGGAGGAAAATGCTAACTCTGAATTGCTCATCGTTACTCTTGAAAATGAAATCAAGGATCTGAAAGAATCCTTGTCAAAATTCGTAAGTGGGCAGAAAAACCTAGACAAGCTACTAGGTGTAAAAATCAACCCTAGGAAGGAAGGGCTGGGCTACAATAATGTTAACAAGAAAGAGCTTCAAAACAAGTTGATGACTTCATTTGTAAAAGCTTCAAGTGTAGCTACCACATCACAGAACAAGCAGCCCATTGTGCAGAAATCCCAGAAACAAATTAAGAAATCCAAAAGGGTTGAAAACATCAAGAAAAAGACTGATTTTAAGTATGTTGAGAAAGTACAATCTGTGCTTGACACGAATACACATACACATACACATAAAAACGAGAATTCATGTCATTACTGTGGTAGGGTTGGCCACATTATGAATAATTGTTTTATTCTGAAACAAGACAACAGAAAGCATGCTAGGAAACTTGTTTCTGCTCAGAACAAAAAGATTCAATGTTTTTATTGTGGGAAATTGGGCCATCTAGCTTTGAATTGCTGGTTCAGGAAGGGATCTTGAGGTAGTCAGATTACATGTTTTCATTGTGGAAAGCATGGCCACACAGTCAAGGACTGTTGGCATGCTCAAGGGAAAAGTTTCATTTCTGAAGGGTTTAAATTCCCTGCAAATACAAATGCTCTCAGAAAGAACAAAGTTGTTTTGAAAAAGAAAAACTGTGAATGTTTTGATTATGGAAAACAGTTTGGTCATGCAAATAACAGAAATTTCCATGCCAATGCACATAAAATCCATGTTCATAATGATGTGCATAAAAAGAACCTAAAATCTGATTCTTCATGCTACTACTGTGGAATATTTGGGCACTCCATGAATCATTGTGCTTTAATGATGAATGATGATAAACAGGCCCAAAGGTTGAGGAAAGCACCAATCGAAGGTGCTACTAACATTATAGGACCCAAGGAGTCTTGGGTACCTAAAAACACAAAATGAGAGTTGTGTTTTGTAGGTATGCCTTGGGGATGAGGAATAAAAGGGGTTCAAATAAACCAAGGCATCCAAAGTTTGGTAAAACCCCACCTCTGCTGGTAGACATTTAATAACGTTGTTTAGATAGTTACATATCATGTTTGATTTGTTAATCAAAATTTCATGCATATAGCTTCTCAAATGCATCTATATTTGGCATTAAAATCTCTCAATGAATATGATGTGTTATCTGCGCATCAGTTCAACTGAAATTGGTGCTTGAATACTGAAAAGCTGAATTGAATGAATCTGTTGCTTGGACGATGTCTCATGCTTTAAAATGTACACCTGCACATTTGACATGCACATGCATTCACAATTGCATATAAGTAGTATATTGTCAGCTTAAGATGCATATAGAACTGCATCTGCATTGGATTATCATGCATGAGTCTTGGTATATAAATAGTGAGATACTAAAGGGCAGATGAGTTCTGTCTGGAAGTGCTTGCTATGTGTGAGGTGGTCTTTAGACCAAGTCCTCCGCCTGGTACCATAAGTTAGAGTTGCACGAAGAGCAATCTAAATGTTCATGAGCACAGGTCATAAAAATTCCATACATAAATTTCATTGCATCCATTGTTCTTAGACTTCAGTCATACAGTGCATAGTGTGACGGGGAGTTGTATACCAAGGAAACAATGTGATCATTGCATATATTACATGCTGTCAGCTCACTGCACTTGCATTTACTGGTTAGAAGTGTAGACACCTTGAATGCTAGCTCACGCATACATTTAGGGGGAGCATTATTCATATTCTTGAAATCATCTGACCCATGCATCACATAACTGTTTATCTAGCTCATTTCTATCAACTGAACTTCTCATCTTCAGTTTGAACTACTATCTTGCTTAAATTCCTGTGATGAATGTGAAATGCAACACATTTCAGCTTCCTGCTTCAACTGTTATCAGCCATTTTCACTCATCCTATCCATAGGTATCTGTTGAATTGGCTGCTCCTTAAAATGATTCGGCCTTCCCTGAAAATTCAGAAAGACTTCTCTGAGCATATCCTGATCATAAATCTGAAAACAACTTAAAGAGGAATCTTCTATTATATAAGACTATGAATGTCTAATACTTTCAACAGGTTGAAGTTTCATGTATGTCTTGTGTTTGTTTATGAACACATCTTGAAAATATCTGAGTTAGTCTTAATAAACTTTAACCAACATTTTCACGTTGTGTCTTTTAAACTCTTCTGAATTCTGAAAATTCTGAAATCATGATATTCCTTGATTGACATGTATGAAATTAGTATTATTTTTGAACATCTGAGAATCAGGAACATGTCTAAGGGTAAATCTTGTCAGAGCAATGACTTTGGTCACTGAGAAACCATGTCCAAAGGACTATGTCATGAGGTGCCATAGTTAACTCTGCTTCAGAAGATTGATAATCTGGCAGAGCAATGGCAAGCACACTGAGAAAAACATCTCACTCATCAAAGAAATGATTTGTAGTGTGTCATGAAGTGTAAATGCTATCTCTGTTCTTATGAAGCATGACTGTTAGTCCTTCCAAGTGCTTAGGGATACTGGCGTCTAAACAACGTGTATCCTCTAGTTACAAGGGTGTACTAAACTCAAGTGCTCATGAAGATTGATATGAAAAATATTGCTGATCTAGTGTATCATTTGAAAAGGTGCGCAAAAGAAATATTCTATTGGAACCCTTGACAGAAACAAATGTTTTCTTATGTGTTTAACTTCAATACTATTGATTGCACCTCTTAAAGGAATCTTTGAAATTGAGTGAGTAAGAAAGAAGAAGGTTAAACAAGACTTTCAATATGAAAGCAAGGTTCACTTTTATTAAAACTGATTTCAGATATGAGTACAGAAAGCTTATGAACAAGCCTTGCATACATCATATACTAATCTGATTTGTCAATGAAGATCATTCATAAATCTCTATAATAGAAGAGTCTGAAATACCTGTTCAATCAGTTTTATGAAATTGATATCCCATTGAAAACCTTTCTCATTCATTCTGAATGCTTACTTTCTCACATTGGACTCCATTATTTCAGACCTAACTGTTGACTTCTTTAAGTCCTGTGCTTCATTCCAATCACTGTCCATCTAAGGGGGAGAATTTTTGCTTGTCCCTGTGGTTCAATGATCATTCCATTCTTTTTGATGTTGTCAAAGGGGGAGAATTTTTGTGAGTCATCATTTGCATCAAATCATCACTTGCATCACATGGTGTTTTACATGCTCATTTTTTAACTGAGCTATTCTGTGGTGCATGTTCATGAACTGTCATATGGTATTTCATAATCATCATGATGATTCTATTGCAATGACTCATAATATTGCCATCATCAAAAAGGGGGAGATTGTTGTGTCCCCTGTGGTTCTGGGGTTTTGATGATGACAATTTTATGACTCATTATGTTTACATGTACATCCTTGATGATATAATCCTGATGTATTATGAGAAACTGTCAGAACAGGTTTAAAGATGACTCACAGGTCATGAAGTCAAATCAAGTCAAAAGTCAACCAGTGACAGGTAAGATCAGTGCACAGTCAGATCAGGTAATGCTCTGTCTACTCTCAGATCTGAGCATCTAGTCAGTGCATGATTAGGTCTCATGCTATATTGCAAAGTCTGTACATTCCTTGGGGGCTGCATAAGCATTCTCAGTGCATAAGTTTTTGTATAAAGTCTGTACATTGTTTCTCAGTTAGCCTTATGTCTCACATAGCGCTTCATGTCCGTGCATAAAGTATGTACATCGTTTACACTCCACACGACATGAAGTCGGTGCAGCCTTGTCTGCCCACACACACAAGTCTATACATTGCATATGAATCTCAAAGTCTATACACTGCCTCGCTGCATTACCCAGCGTCTCATGTTGTGTCTCAACATACCTAGCGTCTTTGTGCATGCATCGTTTCTCAAGTCTGTACAACGTCCATCGGCTCACTTAGCGTCTAAGGTCGTGTGAACATTGCATCGGTTAAGTCTATACATTGCTCCGTCTCACTCAGCGTCTCATGTGCATAAATCAAAGTCTATGCATTGCTTGTTAAAGTCAATCTCACTTAGCGTCTCACTCAGCGTCTCATGTGCATATGCAAAGTCTGTACATCCACCAGTTGATAATTGAACAAGTCTATACATCGTGTGTTCACAGCATAGGCAAAGTCTGCACATCGCCGTGTTTGTCTCACTTAGCGTCTTTGTGCATGGAGCATTCAAGTATGTACAGTGCCGTGTTCACATGCTTCAAAGTCTGTACAACGTCCTTCGCATGCTCACAAAGTTTATGCATCGTTTCTCAAAGTCTGTACAGCCCGTGGTCGCAAGACCAAGTCTGTACATCGTCTTGTGCATGCATCGTTACACTAAGTCTACAATGGTGCACGTTGAGTCTGCACATTCATTTGGCATGTTAGTGCATCCAATTGTAATGTTCATACCTTGCTTAGATGCACTCTACACTACACACACTAAGTCCATACATTTGTTGACGGCACGACTGTGCATCCACTTTCAATGTACATACTTCACTGCATGCACACTGCATTACACACGTTCAAAGTCTGTACATGCCATAGCTTTGCATTCACAAAGTCTGTACATGCCATAGTCTTGCATACATGAAGTCTGTACATGCTTCAGCGTTGCCTTCATAAAGTCTGTACAAGGTTTCAACTGTAAACTGATAATTCTCTTCGACTGACTGACAGGTATATCCTTCGAGAAGAAAAAAATGATATGTTTGGGCACGTGATCCGAGGTTGGCACTTGGCTCGTGATCCAAGGATGGACGAGGTGACCAGATTGTGACACGTGTAGTGCAGCAGGCTGAGATGCTGCCACGTGGTCAAGGCGATTGGGCGGGAACTGTGGAGAGCACACGCCCTACCTGCTGCTGCTATATATACTAAGCTTCTTCCTCAAAAGAAGACTGATCGAAGCAGAAGCAGAGACAGAGGCTGCACGATCCAGAAGAAGAAAAAGAGTGAAGAAGAGAAAGAGAGAAGAAGCAGAAGAAAAGAGAAGTTGCAGAAGAAAAGGAGAGAGAGAGAGAGCTCGTGAGGATCGAGAGAAAAAAGAAAGACAGTGAGAGAGAAGAGAAGAGTAGACAGTGAGACGAAAAAAGAAAAAGAAGAAAAGAGAAGCAGAGATAAGAAGAAAGAAGAGGAAGAAAGAAATAGATAGATAGAAAGCTCGAGGAGAGATAAGAAGCTTCATCAGAAGATTAGTTCCTACTGGACCGTGGATCAAATCCAGGCCAGTCAGCTCCTGCGAGAGCCACTTTGTGGATTTCATTTCCAGCTTTCTGATTGCTGTATTTTCGGTTATTGTTTTTCTTTTTATCTGTTCACCTTGTTCTTCCGATTCCCTTGTTTGGGGTCGGGGTTCCTCCTGTGGTCTCAGGAGAAGGGAGACTTGTTCTCCTGTTTGCTAGTGACTGTGTGTCACTAGTGGTTCCCTCTGGTGTGGAGGAAGAGAGGTCCGTGACCTCTGGTTTGCAAGTGACTAGGTGTCACTTGTGGTTCCCTCTGAGTTTCAGAGGAAGGGAGACTTGGGTCTCTGGTTGCAGGTAGTGGTTGCTACCTGTGGGTTCCCTCCTGGTCTGGAGGAAGAGAGACTTCCTCTCTGGTTGCTAGTGACTGTGAGTCACTGGTGGTTTCCCTCCGGTTGGGAGGAAGAGAGGAGTGTGTTCCTCTGGTCAAGCTGTTAGGCAGCATTTGTTTGCAGACTGAGTCTGCGGTTCTAACTGTTGCTAGTGGAAGCCTCACTCCGGTTTGGAGTGAGGGGTGGACGTAGGTCTGTGGACCGAACCACCTAAAAATCCCTTGTGCAGTGGTTTGTCTGTTTGATCGATCCCGCTAGATGCATGCTAGGACCGTGATCTAATTGGTTGTCCATGTCCTAGTGATTGATGGGGTATGCATCTTTGATGTTTGAGCATTTGTCCATTGAACTTGTGATTATCATCTCATACGGATTTTAAATTGGTTAAAATTCATTAGAAGATCCATTCACCCCCCTCTGGATCTGTGTTTATCTATCGCACCAAACTATCAATTACCCGCATAGATTCGCGAGCAATTTTGGGTACGACCAGGCGATACCTTAGCATGCAGATTTTCCCTTTGCAGTTCGGCAGTACAGGCAGAGGGACGTCCACCTGGTGGCGGCTTCATGGCATGACTTCCTCTCCCGGGAGGTGAAGGAGGAATACCCCATTCCAGAACAGACACGCAGAGGTTTCTTTGATATACACTATGCGCGCTGGTGGTTTAAACTCAGCAATATTTTTAGGCAGCGAGCTGATGTTATTCGAGCTGCAGAGGAACGGCGCTTGAAGAAGGAGGATTTGCCTCCTCTGTTTCTGGATGCGGCGTTCATTAGATCTCATTTTTTTGGGGCCGCCAAGGTCATTCATGAGATTGAGACCCGTTGGAGGGCGGGCAGACTCTCGATTCCTGTTGACAGGAGTCAGTACACCAGGGCTTTGAAGCCCTTGCGGAGTGCACCAGCGGCTTCTTCTTCTAGGTCTGCCCGTCGGAGGGTAGACCCTGACCCTCTGGCCCTCTACTCCTGGTGGGAGGATCTGAAGACCTCTTGTGGTTTGAAGACCCAGTCCCAACTATCAGAAGCTGTTCCAGAGGGGGCATTAGGAGGCAGTGCCTTCACAGCTTGGAGGATCCACATTATGAACGCCGTGGGTTGCGCGGGTCCCCTGGAGTACATCTCAGATTTGGAGGTGGCTACCACCCCCAATGCCATATGGACCATTGTGAGCAAGGTTGCTAGGGTCCTTGGCTTGAAGACCGAGCAGATTGTCTTGAAGCCTGAGAGGCTTATTGGGGATCCCGGTATATGTTGACTTACTTAACCCTGTCTCCTTTTGCTCTGCAATTTAAGATGCTGATTTCATGCAATCTTTTTTTACTTGTAGGACATGTTCCTGGCTCAGAGGCTCGTGGGCGCGGGAAGAGGCCACAGACTGATATCCCGGAGGGTGATCCGCGGCCTACCATTTGCCCGCGTCCTGAGGAGGGGTCTCCTACTCCAGCTGAGATCCCAAGTAAGAATGGGGAATGTTTGTTTTCAATCAGTATTGCAACCTGTTTTGAAGATGTTGTAATCTGATTGTTATTTCCCCTTATTGCTGCAGCTCCTCCTGAGGCTATGCCTACCGCGAGCTTTTCTCCTTTCCCCGGAAATGTGTTCACAGAGGCGGGGTTAGAGGTGGACGAGTCCATTCCCGACATCAGCGTGGATATTGACGGGTTGGTCTTCCTCGCAGATGACTACATGCCTGTAACTGGCGATTCCCCCGCACTTGATACAGGCGGGAGCTCTGTTGCTCCGGAGGCAGGTTAGCGGCTTGCATGTTTAACCTTCCCTTGTTCCCCCTTCAAATAGATGAAGTATGTGCTTCAGCTAATATAGCATTGCATGTTGCAGGGACTTCTCGAGCTCAGACCTCTCTCCCTGCCGTTGGAGGGGGGAAGGGCTCTTCCTGCGTCGAGGAGACTTCTCCGCCGTCCGGATCTTCAAGAGAGAGAGGCTCTGGCACCTCATCAAGGACAGGGACTTCCAGCACCTCCTCCAGTGGGAGTTCTTCTTCTTCTTCATCAAGTTCTTCTGAAGAAGGCGAAATCAGGATGAGCCCAGGTGACTTAAGGTTCCCTTTTCCTTTCTGTGCATGAAGTAATGAGCTTATCTAACTTGTCTTGCTCATTGTCATACAGCTGCTCAGACGACCTCCTGTTTGGACGAGCTTTCCAAACTCATAGAGGTCGGCTCTTCTGTTGACTTGCCAGCTTTTGATGAAAGGGTTGGGATTCCAACTACAGATGTTACAATCCCTGGCAAGGAGGCATCGTCCCTAGGCATGGGACCATCGGTAGGTACTACCGACGTTGCAGAGTCTAGCCGGGTGCAGACTTTAGGTATGCACAAAGATACTCTGTACATCATTCCAGCCACACATACTGCTGCACATTGACATCCTGAGATGCTTCTGTTTTGAAACAGCTGGCGATCCTCAAGAGGAGGGCAACCTCCCTCGGTCCACAGAGATAGACCAAACATCAGGCTCATTTCATATGTCATCTGAAGAGCAAGGCACCGCCGACGAGGCCGCGGCCTCCACTGATTCGGCAGCGATAGGTACATTGTCGTCAAATTAAGGAATTTTGTCGTTCATTCAACAAGACCCCTTTCATTTATGATATTGATCATCATTTGACATGTGAATGCCTTCTTTCAGCTGTCTCTCCTTCCATGGAGCCAACGACAAAGGTTGACCCCGCTGTAATTGAGGAGGAGGCACCTATGCAGGCTGGTATGTCTTCATTAAATATGAAGTGCTCATTCTAGTTTTTGGTATGGCCGGAGTACTAAGACTTTCCGTTCCTTGCCTTCTTTGCAGAGAGGTCGGGGACGCCTATACCATCCACAGAGCAGGGACCAGCACTTGCTGATGGTTGCCCCCCAGTCCCTAGGGAGGGATCTCCTCGTGGGCCCAACCCAGCGAGTGAGACTGCTTCAGGTAAGAGTCCTTGAAGTTCGCATTCTTGGAGTCTTACCCTTATGACATTATTGTGGTGATACACTCACAATCTCTCCTCTTTTTTTTTTACAAACAGGGTCCGTAGAAGGAGCAAGCGTGACACCCATGGATTTCCCTGCCCTTGGAGTTGAGTGGCCCGACGCTCCTGCACTCGGGACGGCGTTACATGTTGCCATCGCTGACCAGCTGCTGCAGGGTCTTGATCAGTTGATCCGGGCTGACCCACTGCCCTCCGTGGAGGCTTTGAGAGCCGATCTGGAGGTGTTCACCAGGAGCTACCACGGACTGAGTCTTCCCCGTGATGCATGGGCCGCGAAACTGGAGGGCTTATGGAGCGAGTTTGCTCGCCTCCATCTTGCACAGGAGCAGAGACAGAGAGCCCAGCTACAAGTCCAGGAGCAGGAGGAGCAGCTACGTGAGCTTCGAGCGGCCCGGGCTGAGACCGACCTCCACCTTGCGAGCTTCGAGGGGGATAGCCGGAGGACCTCTCTCCGAGTGGAGGAGCTACAGAGAGAGCTCCAGGAGGCTGCCGAGGAGCTTCGTGTTGTCCAGGGAAAGGTGGAGACCTGCCGTCGCCGATCTGATGAGCTTCGGGAGGAGATCTTCCAGAGGGAGACTCGCCTTGCGGAGTTGTAGAGGGACATGCACCGTAGTTGACGAACTCTGGCACTTTCTTGTACATAGGGCTCTTACGCCCCATTTTTGTTTGAGTTACCCCCGAGGGCTTGTCTCGGGCTCCCTTGATGACATTAGTGAATAAATGATAGAGCTTAGCATAGCTGTTTCTGCTTCCATCCTCTTGCATGTATGTCTCTCTCTTTTTTTTTTATATCACTTTACCAGCCCTACCGCCCTTTCGGGTTTTCGCTAGGACTGGCCCCCTTTAGCTTTTTCCAGTGCGCCCTTTCGGGTTTTCACACTGAGGGGTACCCATTTTTGCTTAAGGCGCCCTTTCGGATTTTCACCTTAGCCGGGTTAAAGCCTTTTTACCCTTGATTGCTCTTCTAACAGAAACAACCAAGTCTGCTGGGGTCTCAATATTTTTTAACCCCGTTTTTTTTCTTTTTTTTTCTTTTTTTTTTGAACCTATACTGCCAAACGGCAAGGAAAAGGTGGCATTCCCGTAGGGACGTATGCCACAGAGGTGGGACAAATGGGTAGATTTGATTGTCCAAGTGGGACGAATGAATCAAATCTGTGAGCCGAAAGGCGAAACGGGTTGGCAGCCCGAGAGAGCATACTGAGACCGAACCCAAGAGGATAGAAACGAACCGAAAGGCGTAACTGGTTGGCAGCCCGAGAGAGCATACTGAGACTGAACCTGGTGGGATAGAAAGGAGCCGAAAGGCATAGTGGGTTGGCAGCCCGAGAGAGCATACTGAGGCCGAACCCGGTGTGACAAGATGGGTGGATTCGACTGTCCTAGTGGGACGCAATTAGCCAAATCCAAAACCGAAGGTTGACTGAGTTAGCAACCCGAAAAGGGTGTGCATATGCCAAGCCCGGTTGGAACAACAAAGGAGTTGGTTTAATAGTCCGAAAGGGACATGAGGGTTAAACCTGGAGGCCGATAGGCGGGATAGGTTGGCAGCCCGAGAGAGTATACATAGGCCAGACCCGAAGCGATGAAAGGAGGGGATTTGACACCCCGGGTGAGACGTACGAGTCCAATCCGTGAGCCGATAGGCAAATAGGGTTGGCAGCCTGAGAGGGCATGCTGAGGCCAGACCCGTGGAGACAAAGGAGTAAATTTGACGATCCCGGTGGGATATAGGAGTCAAGTCTAAAGCCAAGAGGCGAGATGGGTTGATAGCTCGAAAGGGGCATGCAAAGGCCAGGCCCAGGAGAAGGAAAAGGGTGGATTTGACAGCCCTAGTGGGACGTGAGAGTCAAATCCGAGAGCCGATAGGCGAGATAGGTTGGCAGCCCGAGAGAGCATACTGAGGCCATTCCCGATGGGACAAAGATGGGTTTGACCACCCTAGTGGGATGTGAAAGTCAAACCCGAAAGCCGATAGGCGAGTAGGTGGGTTGGCAGCCCGAGAGGACATGCTGAGGCCAGACCCGGTAGGACATGTGCCAGAAGACACGATGGATTGGTAGCTCGAGAGAGCATACTGAGACCAGATCCCAAAAAAGTAAGATGAGCCGAAAGGCATGATGGGTTGGCAGCCTGAGAAGGCATACTGAGACCAATCCCAAGAAGATAAGATGAGCGGAAAGGCATAATGGGTTGGCAGCCCGAGAGGGCGTACTGAGGCCAGAACCTTAGAAAGTAAAATGAGCCGAAGGGCATGATGAGCTGGCAGCCCGAGAGAGCATACTGAGGCCAAATCCGGTGAGACACAAGAGTAAGTGGGTTTAACTGCTCGGAAGAGACACATGAGCTAAACCCGGAAGTCGATAGGCGAAAATGGGTCGGTACCCCGAAAGGGGCATACATAGACCGAACCCGATGGGACAGAGTATGACAACCTCAGAATGTCGGTGGGACTAGGTGTCATAGGATGACATGTAAGGCGTAGCCATGACATCAATATGATATTTTGGTCGAGATGGGGTGGAGTCATTGACTTAGCACCACCCTTATAATAGACAGGGAGAGGATTTTTTTTTTTCACATTATCAACCTCACCGCCCTTTCGGGTTTTCACCGAGGCTGGCCCCCTTTAGCTTTCTCCGGTGCGCCCTTGCGGGTTTTCACACCGAGGGGTTGCCCATTTTTGCCCGAGGCTCCCTTTCGGGTTTTCACCTCGACCGGGTCTGTGGCCTTTTTACTCTCAGCCAACCGTTGAAGGCTGACTGAGTCCGCCGGGGTATCAGTATTTTTAACCCCCTTTTTTTTTGAACCTTCACTGAGGAGGGATACTGTCCTCTGAGGACTGCTGCAGAAACTCTTGCAATGGTGCATGGTAGAGCTTCATATGCTTGCCGTTGAGGGGAGGGAAAGGATTGTCCCCCTTGTGGTCAAGGACCGTATAGGCCCCTCCTTCGTAGACCTTCTGGATGACGTAAGGTCCACGCCAATTAGGCTGGAGTTTGCCGCTGGATCTTCCCGCGAGAACCTCCTTTTCTTTGACCATGACAAGGTCGCCTTTCTTGAACGCCCGTTGCTTGACCAGCTTATCATAGGCACGTGTCATGCGGGCTTGATACACTTGTAAGTGCTTATAGGCTTCGAGTCTTTCACCTTCGAGGTTGGACAACTCTTCAAGCCTCCTTTCTATCTCGGACTGGTCTTGGCCTGGCAATCCGGCGTGCACAGCAACGCGGTAGGATGCTAACCCGATCTCGACGGGGATCACTACTTCAGCTCCGTAGACCAGAGAGAATGGGGAACACCTCGTGGGAGTTTTGTAAATAGTCTGATAGGCCCATAGTGCTTCGTGGACCTTCTCGCCCCAATCCCGGTTGCGGCCACCTACTATCTTGGACAGCAGCTTGCAGAGGGTTTTGTTGAAAGCTTCGGCCAATCCGTTGGCTTGGGGATTATAGACTGATGACGTCCTCCAATCGATATGGAACTTGGCCGCCAAAGCATAAACAGTCTTATTCCTGAATGGCGTGCCATTATCGGATATAATCCGACTAGGGGTGCTGAATCTATATATGATATAGTGCCTCACAAAACGGGCAACTATCTCCCCTGTAACCTCCCGTAGTGGAACGGCTTCCGCCCATCCGGAGAAGTAATCGGTGGCCGCCAATATGAACTTGTGCCCTTGAGACGATGGTGGGAATGGTCCCACAATATCCATACCCCACTCTGCGAATGGCCAAGTAGGCGCTGTTGGATGGAGCGGGTTAGGTGGCCGCCGAGGGACTGGGCCGAATGCTTGGCATTGATGACATGTACGAGCATATTGATTGCAATCTTCGTACATGGTAGGCCAATAGAACCCTTTGAGCTTGATGCTATTTTTCATCTTAGCTCCTGCCTGGTGAGCTCCACACAATCCGGAGTGGACCTCGTGCATGACGGTCTTCGCCTCCTTAGGCGAAAGGCACCGCAGGAGGACCGATCGATCTTTTTCATGGACAAGCCTAAAGAGTAGATCGTCGATCAGCTGGTAGGATGTCGCCCTGCGTAGCAGTTGCACCCTCTGAGCCCGATCAGGAGGGAGCCAGCCGTTCTTTATCTTTATGATCGGCTCACGCCAATCCTCTTCTTCGGGAGCATTCTCCTCTTGAATGTTGTCGACCTCATAAATAGTGAGGCCGGATTCTTCGTCGAGCACACTTGGCATGAGCCTTCGGTGTCTGACTGTAATATTCAATTCTCCCTCAAGCGGGAGTTTTAGGGTTGCTGCTAACTTTGCAAGAGCGTCAGCCTGGGACTTGCTGCCTCTAGGGACATGGCCTATTTCAAATAGGTAGAATTTTTCCTTGAGCCTCATGACGGCTGCATGATAGGGGACGAGCTCCTTCTTCCGAACATCATAGACGCCCAGTACTTGTCGGATGACGAGCTGAGAATCCCCATACACTTTGATGCACTTGATGTCCATCTCTAATGCCAACTGAAGCCCGATAATTAGCGCTTCATACTCTGCCTCATTATTTCAGCGACTTCATGAGAGCACGAGTTGTGGAGGATGCCGCCTTGTGGAGATACAAAGACTACCCCCGCGCCTGAGACATAGTCTGTAAGGCCACCGGCCCTTTTGATTGTCCGAGAGGCACCATCAAAATATAACTCCCAGTATGGGAGGTCAAGAGTGAGGACACCTGGCTCCATCTGTGGTGGGACTTTTTCATAATGTTCCCCAGTAGCTTGAGAAGGCACTAACACCTCTTCATCGGGGAGCTCAAAGTTGAGTGGTGAATCTTCCGGCACAGGGTGCGCTGCTAAGAACTCCGCCATTCCTTGTCCTTTGATCGCCTTGCGTGGGATGAAGGTGATGTCGAACTCCATGAGGATAAGTGCCCATTTACCAAGCCTACCAGAGAGGACAGGCTGGCTGAGCAGAAACTTGAGTGGGTCACATTTTGAGATGAGCTCCACCCGATGGGCTAGGAGATAGTGCCTTAGCTTCTTGACAGCAAACACCAGAGTTAGGCACACCTTTTCCATGGGAGCGTACCGATGCTCAGGCCCAATCAGCTTTCGGCTGAGGTAGTACAGCGGCTGCTCCTTGCCCTCTTCATTAATCTGGGTTAGGAGAGCCCCCAAAGAGGCATCCATAGCAGCAATATATAAGATAAGGGGCTTCCCTCTGACAGGTGCTCCTAAGACAGGAGGAGTCAGCAAATACTCCTTGATTTGCTCGAAGGCCTTCTGACAGTTTTCGTCCCATATGAAGAGTGCTCCTTTCTTCATCAATTTGCCGAAAGGTAGGCATCTCCCAGAGAGATTAGAAATAAACCGCCTAATATAGGCGAGTCTTCCTTGAAGAGATCTGAGCTATGTCAAGTTCTTGGGCGGAGGTAGTCCTCTTATAGCCTTTATTTTGTCTGGGTCGATTTCTATGCCCCGGTACCTGACAATGAAGCCGAGGAACTTGCCGCTGGAGGACGCCGAAGGCGCACTTCATCGGGGTTCATCTTGAGTTGAAATTGTCGAAGCCTTTCAAAGACTCGACGCAGGTCAGCTAAGTGGTCCTCCCGCTTCTTTGTCTTGACGACCAGATCATCGATATAGCATTCGACATGGTCATGTAGCATCTCGTCAAAGATCTTGGTCATTGCCCTTTGATAAGTTGCGCCGGCATTCTTCAGGCCAAACGGCATCCTTTTGTAGTTGAGATCTCCTTAGGAGATCGGAAGCCGTATGGTGTGACCCAACTTCGGTGATACACACAATAGGTAGGATCCTCTGTCTTGTCCACCTCTGAGGGCTTCCGCGGATCTGGCAGGGTGATGAGCTGCTCTTTCATGCATAGATCAAAGAGCATTTTAGTATGCTCTTTCCTGAAGGAATACGGCGTCTTCATGTTCTCCGCCAACCGAGACGCGCTTGCCTTGGCATCAGGCTTCTTGCCATTGCCTTTAGACTTTCCTTCCCCTTTATCTCCATTCGTCGGGGAGAAGTCAACGGCATTTACCTCCTTGCCGCTAGCCAGACGGTCTTTGGAGGATTTTCCCTTGGCAGAAGCTTGTGTAGGGTGGTCGGCAAAGAACATCTCAATCTCCGCCACCACCGTATTCAACTGGTCAAAGCTTCTGATGTTGGAGCCCATAAGCTTTTCACTGACTTCTGCCGAGAGACCCCTGCGGCAGATGGTGATTGCATCTTCAGGCGTCGGAGGGTTATCGCAGCGCATGCTGACGTCCCTCCATCGCTTGATGAAGTCCAATGCTGTTTCACCCTTCTTCTGTCGAAGGGAACAAAGCTCTGCTAGGGAGACTTTGCGTTCGACCATTTGGAAGCGGTCGACAAACTTCTTCTGCATATCAGCCCAATCAGATACTGAGTTGGGCTTTAACCTTGAATACCACTGGAAAGCGGTGCCAGTCAAGGACGTGGCGAAATACCGCAGCAAATATGCCTCTTCAGGGCTAATTCACCCATGGCCGTCATGTAATAGGCCAGGTGTTCATGCGGAGAACCCTGCCCGTTGAACTTCTGGAGTTTTGGGACTTTCGGACAATCAGGCAGAAGCTTCTTGAATTGATGATGGAGGGGATATGGCACGCTGTACAAATCAACGGTAGCCACACCCTCGCCATGTTGAGCGAACTTCGCTTCCACGATGCGCTCGATCATCTGCTTCTGCGCCATGAGGCTTTCTGCGGCAGGAGTAGCAGATGACCGGCGCATTGGCTTCATGCGGCGGACTTCGAAGTCCACCGCCAGTGGGAGTCTTGCAGCAGTGGCGGAAGCGTTGGCTGCTGCTGGAATGGGAGAAGGCTGCTGATCCGCTCCAGCCGGTGCCGCCTGAGGCGGGGAAGGAACCTCCTTTTCGCGCAAAAGCGACTGTAGCAGGTTCTTGAGCTCTTGGTTTTCCCGTCGAAGCTCGTCCAAGTGGGGGCCCGTGGCTCTTCCCCCAGCTCTTCTTCGTGCCGGGAGTGACTGTCCCCATCAACACTGTGGACATCTTCTTGGCGCTCTTCTTGCCGTACCAGCTCAGGCTGAGATGTACCGGCGGCCGGCGCCTGCTGCGTTTGTGCCAGAATCCGGGAGACCGGCCTTGACCTTCTTAAATATTGGATGGGTTGGTCAAGCTCTCCCGAGGTGTTCTCGGGTTGTTTGTCGCCAGAGGTGGCGTAACAGGTGAACACTTTGACAGTGTCATCGGTCACCTGGACCACCCGCTTTTTCTTGGCGTTGCGCTCGGCTGGGCCTCCCAAGTCTGTCAAAGACGGACACTCGGGATGTGGATGCTTGAGGGGAGCGATCCTCTTCCGTGTGCGTGGAACTGGCCCACGGGGAAGTCGGCCGCACCTTCTTGCCAGCTCCACGGCGCTTCTGCCCTCGTAGGGGCTGATTTGTAGATCTCGGAGAGACTGAGGCCTCAGTGCTTGTCGGACTCCGCATTCGTCGCAGATCCGACATGCGGAAAGGCTCCTCCACCCTCGCGAGCCTTATAATTCGGGCCTCCTCCTTAGTGACCCAGATCTTCTTTAGATGGAGCTGGCGCTCCTCCACTTGGTTGCCCCCTGTCCTTGGACGGGGAGCTCGTAGCTTGGGCCGTTGCAGAGGGCCCTGGGTTGCCGCCGATACGGCAGACTTCTCTTCTTCGCTCCGTCCCCCGGACTTGTCGGAGGGGCTCGAAGCGGTTGGAGGTAGAGATAGTCGGGACATGACGATCCTTGTGGTATGATCGGCTCGCCTCTATCGAGCCGGATGCGAATATCTCCGACGATTACAGTCTTGCCGGAGCGAGAGACAGCCGCTTCGGGCATTGCACCCTTGTGGCTACGGCGTTGCCCCCAGTTGGCAAGGGGCAGCGGTGGTGGCGCCCGCCATAGGCATGGCGTCACCCTGGGCGGCGGCATTGCCCCCGTTGAGCAGGGGCAGCACCTCTGAGGGTGGCTGCATTGGAGTTGGGGCCGTTACGGCGACGGCGTTGCCCCCGTTGAGCAGGAGCAACACCGACAGTAATTTGGTTGACCGAGAAAACCCGGTCATTTGTGGAGACAGAGGGCCTGACACCCTTTGTCTGTGAAAAGTTGGCCGGACGAAGCCGGCCGGCTATTGCAATAGAGGGTCTGGCACCCTCAGAAGCTTGCTTCTTGGCTGAGCAGACTCGACCAATTGTTGAAGCCGAGGGCCTGACACCCCCGACGGCTGGCTTGTTCACCGGGCGGACCCGGCCAGTTGAAGCGGAGAGCTTGACGCCCTCTATAGTCGGCTTGTGGACCGGACTGACCCGGCCAGCTGTTGGGGTCGAGGGCCTAACACCCCCGACGGTTGTCTTCGCGACCGGGCGAACCCGATCAGCTGAAGCGGAAGGCTTGACGCCTTCAGTAGTCTTCTTGACCGAATGAACCCGGCCAGTTGATGGAGCCGAGGGTCTGACACCCCCGACTGTTGGCTTGTTGACCGGGCGAACCCGGTTAGTTGATAAAGTCGAGGGTCTGACACCCTCAGTGGTCGTCTTCTTAGCCGAGGGAACTCGGCCAGCTACTGGGGCCGAGGGCCTGACGCCCTCGACGGCGGCTGCTACAGGGGTGGCTGAACTGGCTTCAACCACCGGAACCACGCCCAGGAAGAAGGGCGAACCGACGACCGCTGGGAAGTCGCCGAAGACGATCGGAGTTGCCAGGTATCCGAACCTGGCATGGTCGGCAACGAGTTGGGGGCCGTAGGTGACAGCTGCCATCGCTGCTGCTGGTGTTGATGGTGGTGGTGCGTAGCACAAAAGGAGTGGCGTGCGAATGCACAAAGAACTCTCAAATGAACCGAGAGATGTGCCCTCCTCTTCCCGTCCTGTAGGAGGAAGAGGGGCAATTAGAACCTTGAAGAAGATTTAGAGGACTTTCTTTGACAGAAAGAAGAAAGGCGAGAAAAGTCCCACCGGGCGTGCCAGTCTGTGAGACACGGAAAAAATCTAATCGGTTTTTTTTTATAGTAGATAAAGTTATAGATTTCGTTCTTTTTGAAAAGAAACATCCCCCTCTAAAGATAGAGGGTGATTCCGTGTGTGCGCATTGTATCAGACGATTTGGGTTCGAGTGCTGGACCTCTCCCCACTGACCGGAGTCAGTGTTGATTTACATCGGCCTAACGTCCGAACACCTTTGTTTGACTGTCAAAGAAATCCCCAAATTCTTTTACAGGGTACTGAGGTTGAGGGCAAACTCTCTTGAAGAGCTCATGACGTCCACTCACTCATCACCGACCAACAGAAACAATTGAATTAGGGCTAGGTCTGAGCAAAACCCTAGGATTTAAGAATGGAAACGCAAATATGCAGAAGCCATAGGCATTTTTGAAGTAGAGAGAAGTTTTATGGACCCCGAGGGTATTTCGGTAATTTTACACCCCAGGGGTATTTTGGTAATATTCTCAGGCCAGGGGTATTTCTGAAATTTCTGGGCTGGAATGAAGTAGGATCGGGTCCCTGACTCCCCAAGGCGCTGAGGCTCTTTTTAGAGGGTTTTAGGAGGCTGCTGGGCCATTTTTAGGTTGTAGGGGTATTTTGGTAATTTTACCATACCCTAGACCTAGGTTTAGAATGATACCCGAGTGTCGGACTGAGCTGACAAAACTCCCAGACCGAAGTAGTGACAAGGGGCTTCATGGAAGGCACACATCTGTCAATTTGATCGAAGGAGGGGTATATATGCAATTTTCCGAAGTCGGAGGTTTTCTTATAATTTTCCCACCCGAGGATACATATAAAACATGCTGAGTGCTTCTATAGTTCAAATGAGTACAAGGGTTGTCGGCGAGTTGTCGACTGTACAAAAGTCCGCACTAACGCGGGAAGTAGGGACGTAGCCCCAATTACAAAAAGTTGTAGGGTAAAACTGCAAACAACAGGACTTTTATGTTTCTTGGACCCCTGGGGAGGACATTTATGCAATTCTCCATTATTAAGGCAGAAGCATATGACATAGTCGTCCCAGGACTTAGAAACAACAACACGGCCCACTGAGGGGCAAAATTACAAATATACCTTCATAGGGGCACATACACAAGACCTGGGGACTTACCCCTCGCGGGCCAAAACAAACGAACAAAACGCTCCAAGTGTCTTCCGTAGGTTGTTGAGTGTAGTAGATCGTATATCTTCTCTCTCTCCTTTTTTTAGACCTCCGGGGGTCTATTTATAGAAGTGGGGAACCTCCCCGGGAGTGTTCGATCCCGTACGGGTCCAACGGGATGAAAATGACCCCGGGGAGGTCACATTTTCAAATTTTTTTAGTCCGTGCGCGGGAATGGGACCTCCCGGGGGTGGGAGGTCCCCGGGACGGTCCGGGACCTCCCCGGGGTCGCGAACCCCGGGGGGGGGGGGACCTGCCCGGGGTCCCGCAGCCCCCCGGGGGGGACCTCCCGGGTCGCGGGCCCCCCCGGGCAGGGGCCTGCCCGGGGTCGCGGACACCCGGGGGGACCTGCCGGTCGCGACCCCTCGGGGGGGGGACCTCCCATGGGTCGCGACCCCCCGGGCAGGACCTGCCTGGGGTCGTCGACCCCGGGTGGGTCCCGCCCGGGTCTCGCGTGCCCCGGGGAGGACCTCCCCGGGGGTCGCGGACCCCGGGTGGTCCCCACCCGGGCCCGCACGCAACACTCCTGAGGGGGGCTCCCCGGGGTCGCGGACCCCGGGTGGGTTCCACCCGGGTCCGGACGACCCCGGGCGGGTCCGCCCGCCCGAGGGAGAGTCCAGCGCGGGACTCTTCCTCCTCCAGGTGCGGACCCTTCTGGGTAAGGGTGCGGGTCCCTTCGGTCCCCGGACGGGTCTATTCCTCGCGTGGGTTTAATAAAAGGAGGTCTCCGGGGCTTTGAAGCTTCGAGTTATCGCCGTGCTTTGTGGAGAATAGCGAGAGGGAGCGCCTCCTTGTTCGTTTGTCGTCTTCCTTGTGCCGTAGGCCACTGCGGGAGGACGAGTTGTTGTCCGTGCTTCGTGATACACGTGCGAGAGACGTTGTGCTTGGTATGTAGACCTTTTCCAGCATCTCATTCGTTGTTGTAGAAGTGTTCCTTGCTCGTGGTTACACGTTCAAAGGACGGAGACTTAATCCCGTAGGGATTTTAATACAACCACACGATCCTGACAATCATTGTGGCTTATGCTTGGCTTGTGGCCATCCCCCGAGGGGTATATGTTGCCACCACATGTGGGCTATAAAGCTTAAACTTAGGAATATCCGACGGGACGGCGATACGCCGAATAGAGGACCCCGTGTAGGAATATCCTATCGGATGGTGATACACCGTACCGAGACCTTGTCACATGCGAGATCAAAATCCCGAAAATTTAGCATGATAAGTTACGGGTGCAACACACCCCTTGGCCGAAAATTATTGTTCGGGGCCCAAGGCATGAAGGGGGGCGCCTTGGGCTGCCTACTATGACTTGATGATGCCTTGGGCCACCTTTTGTAGGCGCAACTATGCCTAGCTTCCAAGAAAATGCCTTCTCACCCAGGCGCCACTTAGGCAGGTGCCTTGACAACTATGCTTGTGCCTGGCCTGCAGATAATGCTCAAAAGGATGGAAGGAAGACAAGCAAAAGGATGGAAGGAGGACAAGCTAATATGAACAATATGATGGATGATGTTGAGGGTTTATTATGAGTCAATATTTGTTCTAAAGAACCAGACATTGGGTATATGGGGAAATCACTACATGTATATGCTGGAAACCTGTACAACTTATCAGCTATTGTGAGCAAGGGATGTCATTGCTTCTGGAAGAGGAGGGTTGTAGTCCGCATTTTCCCTGCATCTTATCTATGAGTTCACAATTGAGAGGGTGATGTTCTTTCTTGAGGCATTGTTCTTCTAGGCAGTCTTCTCTAAGTCCAATCTTTTCTGTCTACTTGGATAAACAGTCATTGTTTTCTGGAAGAAAAAAAGGAAAAATGTCAGTTAATTTTTATTCTAGAATATTTTATATACTTGAGAAGAGTTTGTGACTTTCTGCTTTTGGTCAATTGGTCACCCAGGAATTGCCATGCTTAACTAAAAATAGTTCAGGAGTCATGGAGCTTGTTTTGGTCCACTGAATGCTGTTTCCCTTTTTGGTGCACCGAGTGGAAACTTGTCCTTCCTATTTAGTGCAACATTATCTTGAACTTTGTTTACGTTATCAGGTAGATGTATTCTGAATGTAATTTGTTTCTCACTTGTTTGGCGCAGCATTACCTTGAACTTTGCTTATTGGGTAGGTGAAATTTGAGTGTAGCTTATTTCTTGCTTGCATTATCTGGTATATGTGATTTCATAGTTTCTTCCTATTTGTGTCTTGGTTTTGATGCTTCACGTCTCTATTGGCAGGACAGGAAAGAAACACAGGCTGTTCCTGTTGTGCAGCTGAATCTTATACGGTTGCTGGCTGATTTGTGTATGTCTGTTAGTAAGTGGGAGGTTGTAGATATGATATTGCCTTTATTTATTGAAAACCTAGAAGAGGGTGATGCTTTAGTTCCAAGTTCATTGCGTCTCCGGGTATGAAGCTATGCTTGTACATGGTTTTTTATGAATGTTCTTTTCCCCATTTTCTTGCTTTCATCGTATTGATACTCCCATCCAGGATTCTAATTAAATTTTTTTATTTTATATGTTTCTCAAATGAATTTTATTATGTTTCAGTTACTTGATGCTGTTTCTCGCATTGCCTGCTTGGGGTTTGAGAAGTCTTATCGAGAAACAATTGTCTTGATGACAAGAGGGTATTTGGATAAACTAAAATCTGTAGGATCTGCAGAAAGCAAAACATTGCCCCCAGAAGCGACTGCTGAACGACTGGAGGTCTGCAGCAATTTTTACCTTTATTTATCTAGAATTAGATATGTATGTAACTATTATATATTTTGGCTATTTACAGAAAATTTAAATCCTTTTTATGAGATGGCAATTTTTTCAATCCTTTAGCCTCAGGAAATTTATGTTTATGTTTTTTGAGACTTTATGCTTTCCCATGTTACAGCTAGTTGACTGCTTGCCTGTGTTATAGACTCTTCCTGCAGGATTTCTTCTGGTTGCATCTCGCCTTAGGAGCTCCAAGTTGAGATCAGACTATCGTTATCGGTTGTTATCTTTGTGTTCTGATGTGGGGCTTGCTGCTGAGTCAAAAACTGGAAGGTCAGCCATTTGTATTGGTTAAAAGAATTTTCAGTGATTTTTTTTAATCCTTTGGATGCATCCTTTCTGGATATTTATTCTTTGGGTTTTTTGATTGATGCATCTTACATGACATTTAATCTGGCACTTTCTATGACAGGAGTGGAGCTGATTTTTTAGGTCCTCTCCTTCCTGCGGTTGCCGAAATTTGCTCTGATTTTATTCCAACCTCAGATGCTGAACCTTCTCTTTTGAAGCTGTTCCGAAACCTGTGGTTCTATGTTGTGTTATTTGGGCTGGCACCTCCAGTGCAGCAGAGTCAGTCTCCAGTTAAATCAGTTTCAACTACACTGAATAGTTCAGGAAGCATGGGCACCATAACCCTTCAAGCTGTGGCTGGACCATACATGTGGAATGATCAGTGGTCATCTGCTGTTAAGCATATTGCATTACATACTCCGCCTCTTGTAAGATCGCATCATTCTTTGTTTCATGCAGCATTTTTGAGATCTAAGAGTTATATCCCATATCTGTTTTTAATCATGGTTAATTCTTTGTTGGTTTGCTACTGGTTCCTTTCATCTACTGACTGAGCATGACTCAGTTGGTACCGGGGTGGGTGGGATGGGGGTTTGCCCATGTTTGAGCCTGCATGGGAGCTGGGGTTTCTATTCTAATGAATGGTGCCCTACCACTGTGGCAGGCACCTAAAAAGAAAAGACTTCTGTCATCTATTTATACGTGGATATTGCTTGCCAGTTCGTATCTGTTTACGTGGATATTTGCATGACTATGGTCCTGTCTATAGAAAGGGACATTGCTTTTTATTTTTTGTCTTTATTATTGCTCTTATTAACTAATAAAGGTAAGCTTTCATACAACTCTGCAGAGCCGGAAAAGTTTCACATTCATTGGGGTTGAATGCATGTCATGCAAATATGTTTGCCTTCATGGAAGTTTAACAAATTCAATCCAGCCTACTAGATTTCGAAATTGATAGACCAGTTTTTTGTTTTTTAATGATTTTCATGCAACAATGATTTTGATGTAGCCTCATTTTGATCTTAAAATTCAATTTTTTGTAGGTTGTTAGCTCAGTGAAATGGCTTGAAGATGAGTTGGAACTAATTGCTTTGCATAATCCTGGCAGTCGTCGGGGCAGTGGCAATGAGAAAGCTGCTTTATTGCAAAGGGCTGCTCTTTCTGCAGCATTAGGAGGCCGAGTTGAGGTAGCAGCTATGAGTGCAATATCAGGTCTAATTGAACACCTTGAACCAAGAAAGCATCTGCCATTTTTGTAGGGCTAACTTGGTCATTAATGCAATGCGCCAGTGTCTATATGACAGCAGGTTCTTCCTTCTGATTGGTCCTGATGAACTCCTGTCCCTCCTATATAGGGACTGAAGGGTGGGGTACACCAGCATCCACATAAAAGTATAAATTGTTATAATCATGGTGCAGTAGGTGAAGATCAGAGATACCTCTCCACCATCAAACAGGCTCTAAAAGACTTTTGAAATAAAACACTCTCAATATAACAGGACAACAAAACACTGAAGGGCTAAAGTCAACAGTGCAATCCTGCCCCTACATTGATCACGGGTTCTAGTAACAGGGTAACCAAGCTAGTTCTAAAGTGATTTTTCATGGAGGAGGAAATTTAAAAAAGGAAAAACTCTGTTCCCGTGTCTTCTGTGTGATATTTACATCATATTGGTAGATTTTTCTTGATTATGTTCCTTGGTTTATTATTTTAGTTATTTTTTGTTCCTTGTCAGTTTACCGTGGAACTTAGATTAACTTTTGTGTATCTGCAGGTGTGAAGGCCACCTACCTTCTTGCGGTTGCGTTCTTGGAGATTATACGATTCAGTTGTAATGGTGGCATCCTTTCTGGAGATTCTAGTCCGCTCAGAGCAAGGAGTGCCTTCAACTGTGTGTTTGAATATCTCCGGACACCAAATCTCTTACCAGCGGTTTCCCAGTGTTTGACTGCAATAGTCTATAGGTCTTTTGAAACAGCAGTATCATGGCTGGTACTCTCATCTTTTCACAAGCTTCAGTTGCCATGCCCTTGTTCCCTCTAATGTACTACTTTTCATTTATCAATTTTTCACCCTTATTGGAAAGATTGTAAGCTGAGATAGTTGTTGTTAGACCTGTGAATTAAGGTGTTAGTTAAAGAATATATGTTCGTAACTTTAATCTACATGTCTTTCCTTCTACTTTTCTGCTTTCAAGATTGTAATCTCACCCTTATGGAATGCCTTTTGCACAGCTGGATGCAATTCACATGGAATTTGTGATATAATTAAAAAATGTTTCAAGCAGTAATGTATTGACAGCAAACATGTTCATCACCTGAGCTTATCTGAGATACAACCTTAACTGTAGAATAATTTTTTTGATTGGCACTTTTTTCTGATGCATAATCAAGGTCTATTCCGGTTGTCTTAATAGTTTGAAAGATTCTTGTTATCAACTTGTGTCTGTAGTTTCTCATAAGTAGGTATGAACAAAGTGCATTCTACAAATTTGATGTTTCACAGAAGTTGCATTAGTTTTAAGGTGACAGAAAGATATACTACGTTCTGTTGCATGATCATTAAACTCTATTTTCTCCCACATACCCTATTTGGAAACTTTATTTATGAAATTTTGACTACTGTCTGTCAATTAGGAATTTTAGAAATAAACTGCTAGCCTCCTTCAGTCCAGTCTAATTCAGTATTAATCTCTTCAATTGGACAATTGTTTTCACTTTTCTAGATCTCTCGACATTTTAATATGACTCCCTGTCATTCCTTTTCTAATGGTAGGGTTATGATCCTCTACCTGAACTCTGCCTTCTCCCTCCCCCCCTTTCCTTTCTGTAAACCTCCAATACCATTGTGTGCACACCGTTCTTATAGTATCACTTACTCTTCTTTTTTGCAGAGTCCTATTGATTTTGCTAACTCCATGCAGGCGTTTTGTCACTTTTGTCACCAACATGGCCATGTCAAGGACTGTCATAAGTTGCATCATCAGCAAGTTCATGATGCCTGTTCCACCTGGCTCTGCTATAATCTTGCTTACTCCTTCAGGGACACCTGATCTTGCTCATCTAGCAACTTTATAGGCTAACCATGTCAGCCAGATGTAGGAGTTTCAACAGATGTTCTAGTCACCTGGTTTCTCCTCTGGTCCTGTACCCTTTGTTCTTTCTATTTCTCAGTATTGTCTTCACTTGGATTTTTGATTCCAGGGCTTTACACCATTTGACATTGGATGGCTTATTGCTCATCTATTGCATGTTCCCTTTGGTTATAACTATTTCATTCATTGCTTCCTCTTGTTCCATGTAGGATCTACATATGGGACAGGGGATCGGGATCAATTGTTGAATGGGTGGATTATATCATGTTTAGCATCTGCATCTTCTTCCTCCAGCCATCCCACTTTTTAGTTGTGGTTCCATCTTTTTAATTACTGATTTATGGCATTGAGGAATTGAGCATCTGTCCGAGCCCCATCTTCGGTTTATGTTGCAGCAAGGAGTCCTAGTTCTAGGTTCTCTTCATCAATCATCTGATTGTATGGGCTACAAATTGACAAAGTGCTTGGTCTTCCTTTCCACTTTTTGATAGCCTTTGTTTGCCGCACCTTTTGGTCTCATCATGGTTACCTGACTCGGTTTGACTTGTACAAGTTGACTCGCACCTGGGCAGGATTGAGTTGCTCTGATACGACTCGTATCTGGACCGGTCTGAGTTAAATTAGATTGGCAAGTCCGCAAACCTTGGATCTTGTTCATTTAGATACTTGGTTGGTCCAACTCCTTTAACTTCTATGACATGACTTCATTATTATATCAGCTTGTTTGATGATTTTCTAGGCTTTGTACTTGACATTCACATTTATCATTGGTCATTGCAATGAATGATACCCAATTTAAGTGCTGCATCAATTTCTTTTTGGGTGTTGATTGTTGCTTAGGAATACCTTTCCTTTTGAGATTCATGTGCTTTTGTCTGCTCATGGCATTCTTCCTCAATAGTCCTATCATCACACTTCTAATCAAAATGGCAATGCTGAAAGGAAGAACAGTACAATTTTGGAATTGTTCATACTCCCCTCATCTCTAACTTCATCACGTGCTCCTTCTGGGCTAAAGCTATCCTTAGTTTAGTCAATTTTCCCCTTTTGAGTGGCATTATTCTTTTGTTCTTGACTATAGCCTCTTTTACGCCTTTAGTTTTACCCATAGTTACCAACATGGGAAATGAAAGCGGGAAACAAAACATGAAACAAAAGTGAGAAACAAGGCTCTAAAATTTAGTGAGAAATGAGAAACGATACATGCATGGGAAACAAGGGGGATTTTAATCATTTTAGAAAGGTTTAGCTCTTTAAGTGTATCTTATGTATTTCTAAAATGATTAAAATACCCTTAAGTTACTAACATACCTTCCTAAAATGATTAAATTACCCATAAAATACAATGGGAAACAAGGGGATGTTTCTCATGCTTTTTCCAAACGCATCGTATTTGATTCTTGAATGTGTTCCCCAGGAAACGCATTTCCCACTTCCCCGAGTGTTTCCCTGCAACTATGGTTTTACCTTCTTTGTGCTCCTCTATCTCCATGAAAGCACTAACCATTTATCTAGGGCTTCATCCATTGGAACTTCAACCAAGGTTTGAAAAGTTGATTGGGAATTGGAGTCGATTGTGGCTGATACCATTTTTGAACCAGAACTGGCCAGTTATAGCTATACAAATCTGTTTGGGCTGCTTCCCCTAAAGGGACTCTAAACATTTATGAATAATAAATAATAGTTAAAAAACAAAAATAAATGAAAATAGATTGATAAATAAACTTTGGTTAAGAATCAGCTCGTTTACCACTTCACCCTGGAATTGGCCAAGTTTAGCTTTGGGTGATCTGGCTCAAAAACTTAGGGAAACTGGGGAAATAAGTTTGATGCCAACTTATTTCGATGGGTTACTTTCTACCAAAAGGAAAAACTTATTTCATTGGGTTACCAGTACTGAATGCTAGGTTCACATGTTGTGTTTTTGTCTTGGTATACAGAGCTAGAACCAGCCCATTTGTTCCTTTCATCACTGTATAGGGCTACATAATGCTCTCTTTTATGTGGTAGTGCTAGATGGTTGTAATTTTTCTGACCATTTGCTCATGAGATTGGCCTTTGTTCTTCTCTTCACTTGATTACCTATAATATCTCAGGTGGATTTATTTGCACTTGCTTTTTTGCGTCACTTAACTACAATATCTAATGTTCACCTTTTGGTTGTTGGATTTACAGGAAAATAAGATATCTGAAACTGGGAATGAAGCCGATGTAAGGGAGTCTATTCTTTCTTCTCATGCATGCTTTCTCATTGAAAACATGTTTCAGAGGGATGAACACATTCGTGAAATCTCCCTCAGTTTGTTGACTCAACTTAAAGATAAGTTTCCTCAGGTAGTGTTATATATTTATTTATTTTCTTTCCAATGGGATGTTTTTAATTGTCCACTAGTTCTAGCTAAAAGATCGTACAAGTGTGCAGGTATTGTGGAACTCGTCTTGCTTGGATTCACTTCTTTTTTCAGTTTATACGGACCTACCTTCTTCTGCTGTTAATGATCCTACTTGGGTTGCCACTGCTCGCTCCCTTTATCAAAGGATTGTTAGGGAGTGGATAACTAGTGCACTTTCACATGCTCCATGCACTACACAAGGCCTTCTACAGGTTTGCATTAAAACCCCACATCGTGTTTTTTTTCCCCTTAAATGCAAAATTACTAGAAGATACGAGAATTGCTTCTTTATGTTTTGACTGAAAGACCACATTCTCGATTCTCTAGGTCGTCATCATACTTTGACAAAACGTAAAAGTTATCATATTTAATCATTGCGGAAGGCAGGTGGGAAGACAAGGGCTCTCCTCTGGGGCCAGTAGTCAGGCAGAGGCCCCTCTCACCCCTATTTAGCTCACCCTGTGTGGGGGTGATTTCCACTCAAAACCTCAGCTTCACAAACAAGAGTTATGGCCAACTGCACCAGGGGTGCCTTATTTTATGACTTGGTTCCATCACGACCTTTAGAATATGCTAGATGCATCAAAATTGGATGTTGTAGCCTGTTGAATCTGTGTAATTGATATTATCATCGTAAATGTCTTCCCACGAAAATTATTTCATTAATATCATAGGTATACATATTATTACTTTATGTTATCAATGCTTTTGTTTTATTTTGCTGGCCTATCTGCTGATTAGGGATGCAAATGATAAAGGTAAGCTGTAATATCTGTCCTATCTGATGCTTGAAGGAAAGACAAAAATATTAGGTTTGGGATAAGGACACTACCGCTGTCCTCTTTATTGAGGATAAGGAAAATCACCTATTTTCAGATACGATTATTCAATTAAACATTGTTCTTCAATCCAAAGTATAATAACTGCTGATAGAATATATGATTCGTTTTAACCATTGGTAAGATCAGAGGGTTAGGAACGGAACCACCTAGGTCCAAACATGGGTGGTCTGGATTTTCTTGTATTTCTGCGAACTGTCTCTGCCACTACAGCAGAGGCCCTGTTTTTGGAGTTTCTCAAGATGTTATAAATTTATAATATGTACTTAATAAACTTGTTTTGCTTTCATCATTCATTCACATTGATATGGTGGAAAGTTTATAATGTTGTTTGTTATGCATCTTAATTTGAGATATAGAAATCTTAGAAAATGACACGAAAAGATTTATATGAATCTTGTTTTATCTAATAATTTAACAATTTATCTACAATTTAGAAAGTTAAGAATAAGGGTACAAGTATCCAAAGATAACAAGAAGGTTAAGTACACTTCTTTAAAGGATAAGAAAACAGATACAACTGCATGTCCCAATAGGTAACCTTTTGTAAGTGCACTGCTGATACATTTTCCCTCCATGTTCATGCATCATGTAGCATCTTTGGTCCATTCTTTCCAGGTACTCATAATTTTATTTCATGTTATTATCTTGTATGTGGTTAAAGGCAAGGTCTAAAAGAGTTTTACCTGTTGCACCACTGACGGTGCAGGAGCCTCGTGCACCATGAAATCATTTTTTTTAGGTAGCCTTTCATGCAAGCTACCCATCCATACAATCCGATCTTGGATAAGACCTTTAGTAAAAATAAGAAAAGAATGGACGCCCTTAATCGGCTGATTTGGTTGGCCCATTTTTTGTAGGAAAAGGGCATATGTTCTTTTTTGTGTGATTTTCCCCTAGCCATCCATCCAAGATTAGACGATACAGATGGGTAGCTTGCAAATTTGAGATTGTGATGTGTTATCAATAAATGCCAGGATTAGAGGGGCTAATGCCTAAATATGATAGATTGTAGGGATTGAAAATTAGGAAACTCCACTTCTATAAATAAAGTAGTGTGAAACTGGCCTAAAACAAGCTTGAAATCAGTTATTTGATCTGTTTCAAGCATGTTGACCCGTTTTGACCCATCGTTTGACCTCTCTTTTGAAAAGATTGGGGCTTGCTCATGGGCTGGACATTTCTGCCCATGAGCATCCTTTCCCTGCCCTGATTTCCCACCCTAAACTCCAACTCATCGCACCCCCCACCCCCCACCCAAGCACACACACACACAAAAACAAAACAGAAACAGAGAAAAAAAATAAAAAAACCTGGCAATTACTGCCATTAGATCTTATTGTCACCCCTTGAAACCCTCTTTGTGAAGGAGAAGAGAGAAGAAAGGAAAGGAGAAGGAAAATGAAAAAATAAGAAGGGGAAAAAGGGACAGCTTCTGATTATCAAGGAGGAAGGAGAAAAAGAAGGAAAGAGAAATAAAAAGAGGAGAAAACTTCATCGTCGAGGATGTAGATCTAAAGCCTAAATGTGAATCCTTGGTACCAAATGAAGGTATAAACTCTTTCCATCGTTCAGTTAGCAACCTTTTAAAGCTTGATTGGGATAGTTGTGAGATTAATTTTTTTTGGAAGGTGGCATACTGCCACATTTCATTGAAAAAGACTTAAAAGTTACATTATTAAAATACTGAGCCAAAAGCACCCGGGGCTTCTACCAAGAAGGTAAAACTCCCCCAAACCCCTCACAACCCAGAAATTACTGAAATTACAGTGTTAGTAACTTCCACCCTTGTAAGCTAGACATAATCTCCGATTGGGGCCGTGGCAGCCCCTTGACAGCAAAATACCAGTCCATTAAACATGTAATGCAGTTTTGTATGATGCAGGTTGGGTGTTTGAACTGGTCCCTAAACACTCTATTGTTCCTTTCCCTCCATATTGACCATAGTATAGCCGGAAGACAGTTCCCAGAGCTCTTTTTCTTCCTTTATTGGGTTAAGGAGCTTCCATTCTGCCCACCACTCCTCCAAGCTATTCTTGATGATGCAATGAATGTTGGTTGCCTTGAAGAAGTGCGCCCAAACTGTCTGGATTATGCCACACTTGAAGAAAAGATAGTCCAGATTCTTTGTATAACAACCACAAAAGATACATTTGATTTTAATGCCCGGCTTAAACTTGTGCACTCTGTCCGCAGTTGAGGTTCTCTTCCAAGCCATTTGCCATAGGAAAATTCTGATTTTGATGGGGGCCTTTATGTTCCAGACTTGCTTGTACCAGGGGACTTTCCTACCTCTTTGCATCAGAATCTTGGTTGCTGACCTGACCGAGAACATCCCTTCTTTTTCCCATCTCCAGCATCTAGAGTCATTGGATCCAAGTGCCTATCTCTTCTGGTCCAAAATGCATGTGAACTGCAGGAACTCCTGGTACTCTATTTCAGACAGGTTTCTTCTAAAATGTACAGACCACCCACCCTGCGCTTTGATCTGATTGGGACCAGAATTCATATATTTTTGCCCCAGTGATAGAGGCAACTGCGAAAAGGTTTGGAAAGGCTTCTTTAAGGTCAGTACTCAACGGCCATGGCTCTTCCCAGAACTTGGTCTTTCTACTGTCCCCAACACAGATTAAAGAAGAGCATCTATAGAAATCTTTTAGTTTGAGTATGTTCCTCCATATGCTGGACACTTGGCTGCTAAAGATTCCTTCCGAACACCATCCATTCCACTCCCCCAAGTACTTACTAACAATTATATCCTACCACATGGCTGATCCCTCCATATCCGCCCAACCATTTCTATAATAGGGAGTGATTCATAGCTTCAATTGATGACAACCCCATTCCACCTTCCTCCTTTGTCCTGCATGCATTCTTCCATGCAACTGGATGTATTCCCTTCTCACCTGGCCCTCTTCCTTTCCAAAAAAAAGATGCTCTAAGAGTCTCAATCCTCCAGTAGACCTGTTTTGGGGCCTTGAAAATGGACAGAAAAAAGACTGCGATGTTGGGAAGCACTGTTTTGGACAGAACCCACCTGCCTCCTGCAGACAGAAGCTTACTTTTCCAGGCCGCTATACGATCCCCAATCCTCTTGACAATCACATTCCAATCAGAAGACTTCAGGTTGCCTAGAGAAAGTCGCAGGCCCAAGCACCTGATTGGGAAATTGCCCCATTTGGCCCCAAGCATGCTAGCAATGAGGTTCTTATCATCCTCCTTAATACTGATTCCCACCAGTTCACTTTTCACGAAGTTTATCTTGAGTCCTGTGACAACCTCCAGCAATCTTAACAAATTCAAAGGTTTACAATTTTGTTCATATCAGTTGAAGCAAAAAAGTATAGTATCATCTGCAAACTGAAGATGTGTGACCTCTTCCTTCCCGCTCCCAACCGAGACCCCACTGATCAGATTAGCTGCCTTGCTTTCGTCCACATAGCACTCAACACCTGTCCTACAATGACAAAGAGCAGAAGGGATAGTGGATCCCCCTGCCTCAGCCCTCTAGAGCTTCCAAAAAAAACATGAGGTGACCCATTCAGCAACACAGAGAATTTGGCTGTCTGGACACAGCCCCAGACCCATTCCACCCATTTATCCTTGAACCCCATGCATTGGAGAACATGGAATAAGCAGTCCCAACTAATTCTATCATAAGCTTTCTCAAAATCTAACTTAAACAATACACATTCTATCTTCTTTACCTTCTGTTCATGTAAGCACTTGTGGGCAGCCATGAAATTGTCTAGTATGTATCGGCCGAAAATAAAAGCAGACTTATTGGCATCTACCAAATTGCTGATCGTTTCTTTCAACCTGTTAGCCAAAGCCTTAGTGATGATTTTATAACTCCCATTCAACAAGCTGATTGGCCGAAAATCATTCAAAGCTTCAGCACATTCATTCTTTGGGATAAGCACTATATGGTTGGAGTTGAGGCACTTTATCGCTGCTGGGTTGTTCTGAAACTCAATGGCTGCCTCTAAGACCTCCCACTTGACCACGTCCCAGAAATATTGGTGGAATCCCATTGAGAAACCATCTGGACCAGGTGATTTGTTAGGATCCATGCTGAAGACTGTATTTCTAATATCCTCCTCAGTGAATGGTTTGATGAGATTAATGGCTGTAGCTTCCGGAATCCTATTAAAGTATTCGCTGCACATGTGTGGCCTCCACGCTTCCTCTTCTTTAAACAATTCTTCATAGTATTTAAGTATAGCTTCTGAATATCTCCTTCATTGTGAAGCACTTCATTTCCCACTCTCAATCTCTGGATACATAGAGATCTTCTCTTGACACTTGCCATTGCATGCAAATATGCTGTGTTTTTGTCTCCTTCTTTGAGCCATTGCTCCTTAGCTCTTTGTTTCCATTTGATTTCTTCTCTAAAGGACCATTCTTCATATTCTTTCCTGAGGGCATCCCATTGTTCTCTTTCTTCATCGGATAGTAACCCTTGATCATTCTTGACGTCAAAACGTATTATATTAATTTTGGAAAAATCTCAATTTTTTTATCTTAATTAGGGTTTGAAAATTGGGGCTTTCCCAAGATTGGGCTATTAAAGCCCAGTTGAGATGCAATATGTGTGTTTGTTGTTAATTGCATCTAATGGGTACTAATAAATACCTTGATTAGATTTAATTTTAAAAATCCAAAATTTTACCATAATTATGGTTTAAGAATGGAAAAATCACCAAAAATAGTAAAAAAAAACCTTTCAAAATATCTAATAAGAGCACTCTAAGTTTAAATATCTAAAAGAGACATTCTTTCTGATGTTCATACTTATAAGGGGCAAATGTCTTATTTCTCAAGCATATTGCCAGAATGCCTCGATTCTTTCACAAATGAATTGTCCTATGTCAAATTCATATAGTATGACTTTTATACCTTTGATCACCAAATATCTTAGAGGGATTCTTAGTTTACGTTAGTTACCAAAAATGTATTAATGATAAAGAAAATCAAGAAAGGTCATTCATCTAAAATTGAAAATTTCTAAAAGTTCTAATTACTCAAAGGACACTAACATGTAAAACAATAAAAGAATAACATCAATTTAGCAACTTTGTTGCTAAGAACTCATAGGATAAGCATAATCACACCAATAATCATCCATATGGTAGCTCTTTGTCATCAATTTGAGATTGGGTGTATACTTCACTCTACTAGACCACTCAGTATATGGTACTTTGTCTGACATTAAACTACTTTCATCCCTAGGTTTAAGAGTTGTAATGGACAAACGAGGCCAACATGTAATCTAAAGTAGATGCACAAAGTGGTATTGGGGCATTAGGTTCAAGGTCATCAGGTGTTGATTTCTGGTTAAAGAGTACCAAGGTTGGAAACTCTCCATTTCCTCAAATTCTGCATACATTCTCAACAGACTTTCAGGCTAGTATGTTAACCTGTGAAGGTGACTTAACTGCTGTTTCTTTTCTTGCTGTGTGCTCGAGATCATTATGTCCACAATGACAAGATGCAATGAACGAAGCATCAAAATTGCTATTAAAGGTTGAAACATATGAAGAATATTGCATCAGGGCAATGGAAGAATATTTCAAAATGATTTTACCATTCCCACATTTCAGTGATGCAGGTAATTCATATTTTTAGACGATGATTGACTCAATTGTAAGAGGTGGTTTAGCTATTCCAACACTTGCATTCTATGCTATTTATGGACCATTTTTTGATGTGGAGGCTGTGAGTTGCAAGATTGAATTGATTCGTTTAGAAGGATATCCGATGAGTTGGCCTGGGACTACTAGGAATTATATGATCAACTTCTTGATGTATTGCTTACGATGTTTCAAAAAATGGTGAAGATAATAGAATTCTTGTGTGAATTGATGGATGAGATAGTCGATGTAGTTGGGGAAGATATGGTAGTTCAAATGCTAGTTGCTAATGCAGCCAACTAATTATAAAAGAGGTGATGAATTATTACTGTTGAAGAAACTCTATCTTCATTGGGTTCTATTTTCAGCCCACTACCTTGAATTGATGGTAAAAGATATCGGGGAAGATCCTGATGTTGAGCGAATCATCTGTGGTGTACATATAGTGACTTGGTACATTTATGCTCATAATTGGATACTTGCTATCTTCCAAAAGGCAACAAATGATTGCAACATTGTATGCCTTGGTCTCACTAGATTTGTTAGTCAACTTCTTTCCTTAGAGAGCTTGTACGCACAAAGGTGCATTCTGTGAACTTTTTAGAGAGAATATTTTAGCATTTCAAAACTCCTGCCTCTAAATCTCAGGGAATTGGAAATGTGTATGAACTTGGTAAGTTGGAAAGAAATGTGAGTATTTGAAGTTGGTAGACTCCCTTATCTAAATGCTCAAATTTGTTGATGGAGGTGACAAGAATGATATGTATAGATCAACGAACAATGATAATGAGACAATTAAAAAAATATTTCCTAGAGATTACAAGAAATGGTGGGCCATCATTGATAGGAGACAAAAGGGTACACTTCATTACGAGGTACACACAATCTATAAACAGAAATTTGATTTCATAATCACATAATATGTAAATGTTCAGAATTATTTCTAATTTTTTTATGACACTTTTGCAGGGTACTTTTTGAACCCTGCTATCAGTATAGCGATGAAATTCACAGTGATACATGCCTTCAAAAAGGGGAAAAAAGAAAGTTTACAATGATACAGAAGTAATGCAAGGGCTGCTTTCAGTTATAAGATAAGATGTTAAGGACTACTAAATTCAGGGATGTAGCAGAACCCCAGGTGTCAATAATAACATGTCCTCAGTTATTTCTTTTAGATTTTTTTTTTTCCGAATACCAAGAGTAAACCTACATTTCCAGGTGAAGCTCAAAACACCAGTAGCCCGAGCCATGAGCAGGCCAAACATCTGTTGAACAGTGGGCCTCTTAAATGTATTTTTATGTTTACCCTTCAGATTGAGGATTATAGATCAGGATGGGTGTATATGGAATGGATTGATGGAGATGCAATCCATCTTGTCCACGCCAAAGGAATACACAATGCTATGACCATCTTAATATCATTTTTCAGTTGGAACTTTGTACCTGTATCTGGTAAGTTCTTATTTTCTACTCACTTGTGCAATTGGCTTGTGGGCAGCCACTAGAAGGAGAAAGCTTAAGTGTTAATGCCTTGGCTTAGATTGTCCTTTGTGTTTTTAGTTTGACCATTGCAGCAAGTGAATGTGAAAGAAACTTTATCACCTTCAGTCTTGTACATACAAGATTGAGAAATAGATTGAAGGTTGAAATATTGAAAAAAACTTGTCTTTTGTCAGTACAATATGAGGATGATAATGAAGAATCAACAAATGCCACGAAAGGTTGCTAAAGAAGAGACTTGCTATGTAAGAAAGAGATGTAGTACATGAGGTTTACCTTGAGGGCATAGTTCTCAAGGTAGTAAGGCGACCCAAGGCATACTTGGGGCATCAAAGTGCCTAAGTGTTTAGGCACCTGCCTAAGTGGTTCCTAGGCGCCAAGTCCATAAGAACCAGCAAGCAAGTGTATGTAACTATGTAGTTAGAGGTGAGAGGTGACTAAGGCGACCAAGGGGTCGCCTCAGGCCTCAAATGCCTAGGCGATGCCCTAGGCATTTCAGGCGATATTTTATTAAAATAATATATATAATTCAAAAGTATAAATACATGTCTAAAATAACACAAAAATGCATGCATAAAATCAATAAACTTCTTAAATTCATTCATTCCTAAAATTAAACAAATTTAAATTAAATTAACAACAAATCTAAACAAATTTAAACAAAAAATAAGCAATTTTAAACAAAATTTTCAATTTACTATTTAAACTTCATATGAGGGAAGGTTGGTTTTATGTAAATCAGTGTTAGATAGCCTTTCTATTTACTTCCTTTCTATGTTCTGATGCCCAAGATAGTGACGAAGAAGGTGGAACCTATTCAAAGGAGATTCTTTTGGCACGACAGTGGAGAAGATGTAAGAGATGGCATGACATCAAGTGGGGGTAGAGGGGTTGCTAGTAAGGAGAAGGGAGGTGTGGGACTCAAGAGCATTAAAGATTTCAACCTGGCTCTTTTGTGCAAGTGGGTATGCAGGCTAGGGGCGGGTGAGGATGGGCTATGAGCACAAGTTATCAGGCAGATGTATTTCAATAGGGGGAGAGTATGGGACCTGGCTCTTTTACCACAACATCACATTTCTACCATTTGGCGTGACATCTGGGCTTGCTGGGACATTATCTCTTTCACTGTTCGGGTCCAACTAGGGAAAGACGATCAATGCCTTCTCTTGAAGGATAGATGGTGCTGCAACTACACACTGGAGGACTCTTATGCGAGACTCTTTGTAGTCTTAGCAGCCCCTCTTGCGTCGGTCTCCCAATCTTTTGACTCCCACCTATCGGGAGGTACCTGGGCACTGACCTTCAGGAGGAACCTCAGACTGGAGGAGGCGGAGCAGCTGGAGGACCTACTTACCCTCCTCCGGGACTTTTCTCCTCAAGCAGATGCATGGGATGAGTGGACTTGGAGATGGGGAACGGATGGTCCTTTCTCAGTCAGATCAACTTACTCTTTCATTTCCGATGGAGGGGTACATCATTGTCTAGCATCCTAGATCTGGCGACCTAGAAGCCCATTGAAGGTGAAGATTCTTACTTGGAGGCTCTCCCACGGGAGGCTACCGATTCGGGATAGGCTTCTCTTGATCCTCCCGGACATCTCTGTGGGTTGCTGCATTTGTGGAGAGGAGAATGAGACTATGGATCATCTGTTTGTAGGCTACGCCTTTTCACAGAGGGTGTGAGAGGAGCTGGCTAGAAGGACACAGTGCGTCATCAGCCGTTAGAGTCAAGTGCATCAACTTATTGGGGGCTAGGGGAGGGCATGGAACATGAGAGGGGACAGAGTTGTATGGTGGTTGATCCTACATGCCACCTTGCGGTCTTTGTAGGGGGAAAGAAACAATAGGATGTTCAGAAGGGAAGCTAGAGCGGAGGAGACTGTGGTTTTGTTAATTTGTGATAGAGTGAGGAGTGGGTGGAACTCCTATGTAATGTGAACTTCCAAAACTCACCACTTTTTGCTTTGTTGGGGGATTAAAGAGGGCAACACTAGTTTGGTGTGGCCCTTGCTCGTACAGGGAGCTTTTGGGAGCTTATTGACCATACTTGTACAGCTCTTTTCTTTTAATACAATGGTGGTATTAACCACCTTTCAAAAAAAAGAAAATACTGTTAAGCTCCTTATTGCCCTGTGTAGTCCAAAACGAATGCTTTAGTGTTCCCTACAACATACAATAAGATTAGAAAGAGAAAGAGAGACGCATTGAGAGAGAGAGAGTGTGAGAGTGAGATAGAAAGAGAGGGGGCTCGGTTCCTCTGTCTCTGTCTGTGAATGTGTGTGTGTGTGAGAGAGAGAGAGAGAGAGCGAATGAGATAGAGAGTGAGAGAGGGGCTCGGCCCCTCTATGTGTGTGTGTGAGAGAGAGAGTGATAGAGAGTGAGAGAGGGGTTCGATCTGTGCTCGCTGCCAGGGAGTGAGAAGAGAAAGAGGGGAGACGTGAGAGGGGGAGATGAGAAAGACCTACTTGCTCGCTGCCGTCCGCCACGCCGCTTTCCGCCATCCGTCACAGGAATCACATGCCGCTGCTGTTCGCACGAGAGAGGGAGGAGACGCGAGAGAGGGGGCGGCCCCTAGCGTTATGATTGGGAGAGAGAGAACAGAAAGGGAAGAAAACTCGTACGTGGGATCGGCCGTGGATCCCGTTATCGGGTTTGTGGGCCAGCGACGGGCCTTGTGGAGCGGGCCGAGTGCGTGGGGCGGGCTGAGGCCTGCCGAAGCGGGCCGGTCGCGGACTGGGCCGGGGTGAGATGATTGGGGTGAAAGCGAGGAGGCTTGTGGCTGCCTCACCTCACCTCCTCACCTAGGTGCTCACCTCCACCGCTTTTGATAACACAAATATATAAATTTTTCTATGCAAAGGTTTAACCCTCCCATTTGTAGGCTGCACAACAGAGTCCATTGAGAGAGAGAGAGAGAGTACATGGTTTCGGCGGTAGGGTGGCGGGAGATGGTGGGGCGACATTGTTGAAGGATTGTATGGAGCCCGATCTATCTTTGACCCGGTCTCACAACACGGATCGACCTATGTGGTTAGGTCACCGGGGGTTGGTCAAAGGGGGGGGGGGCAGCGCCCCCCTTGTTGGGGGGCCCCTGGCCAAAATTTTTTAAGACTAGAAGCAAGATAGGACAAACCAGTTTTGGGTCGGGCCAAGCAGGCCCAAGGCGCGAAAGCGGGCCACCTGGCACACCTTGGCGGCACCTTGGGTCACCTTTTGCAGGCCCAACTTGGCGTACCTGCATAGCTCACAGAATTCCGCCTTCTTGCCTAGGTGGGTGCCTTGAAGAGGAAGATATATAGGAGTGGCAAGAGCCACATCCCTCACCGCCTTTTTACATCTCAGGCTTCCTAGTTTTATACAATAGATTCAAAACCACCAAGAAGGTTAGAATCATTTGTTCAAAGGTAAGGAAAAGGAGAAATGGGAGAGATTGACTCGTGTACACATGAACATCCGGAGTGAAGGGTAGCCAAAAGGAAACTCCTCTCTTTAGAGGCTCCACACAACAAGAGTGCCAGGATAGGGTGTCCACTTTAAAGAGGAAGTTGGCTATTGCTGCTGCTGCTGATCATCATAATCATGATGATCGAGTAAGGTTGCTCAATTATGAGTGAAGATAGTACACAAACTCTTACTGATTCTGATGAGGGAATCTTGTCTTGTCCATGCCAGTCTCCTTAGGATACTCACTCTTCATTTTCTTTGGGCTTTAGACCAGGGATATGATATTAAGAAAGGAGATAAACGTGGTGAAAATACTCAAGATGGATACAGAGGACGAAATCGGGACGGAGGAGAGCCATCATTTTGGACAATGCAAGCAGCTAATAAAAGGGACACAGACTTTATTATGGAGATCTTTCATATTGGAACCAGCAATTTCAACCTACAGGGAAGCAAATGGGTAGCTTGTATCGGCCCAGATTTAAGTTCCATAAATGGAATGTTGACACGACTGCGAGGGATTTATCTGGAAGATGAGAGGATATGACTTCGGCATTGTTTTCATATAGTTATTGACCACAAGATCCATCTATTGTATATGGAGAACTTCATGAAGAACAAGAAGATCCTTTGCATTTACACTATTTATGGGATGCATAATTGTCTTAAAGTAATGATTGGTATGTTTCACAATGTCGTTGATTTTTTTATTTTTTGGTTGTGGTATCCGTTTGTATGTTGAAATCTCATCTTGGCATTGTAAAATTTTCTTATTGTATTGTATTTGTTAAGATTAGCTTTGTGATATTTATTTTTAAATTGAAATCTCATCTTGACTTTATAAAATGTTTCAAAATACATTGTTTTTTTTAAGCAGCTATTTGATTTTTTCCTAGTATTTCTACCTCCTTTTTTTATTAGAAAATTTTATTAGTGTTTTTAATTTTTTCTTTTAACGTTATTGGGCATAAAATTAAGGGATATACTCTTCTTAGGAGGGAACCTGTTTTGTTAGTCTGAACTAGAACTGGCACCATTGGTTCTGGTTCCCAGTCTGGCATTTGAGGCGAGTGAGAGTGACCACGGGCTCACCTATAGCCTATGTGCTTGAGGTGATCTCAACTTCCCCACCCCCTTCCAGAAATCATGAGTCATACCAATACATGAAGCCACAACATACAAAGTAAGAATAACATCAAATGGTAGCAACATGTATGACATTGTAAAGTGATACAAACAATAGTAGCATTTTGTGACGAGAACGGTTTGTACAAGTGGGGAATGAAATGACAACATCTTTCAGGGAAGTACAGTCTACATACAAAACATTTGTTTGAGTCATTTATTTTCTGTACAATTGGGGTGGACATGTTCTTCAGGTTTCTTTGCCTGATTGGAATAAGGAGCTTAAAGCACTCAACTTGATGTAGTCTTTTTTGAGGTTAAGGAACCTCTTCTCTCCTCATCGGATTGTATTACATATGTTTGTGGAATAAAATTGGTGGTACAATCCACTGCTTTTCACAAAAAAAACCCAGCTTGTAACCAAATCTGTTGCAGACCCATTGGGATTCAGCTACAGGATCTTGAATGAGTTGTTCAATTTTTATGGGGCAGGTGGGTGATGGCACAGAGTGTGGCATGGCTATGTCCATGTGGAAGTTCTCTTTTGGTGATCTCGCTACAGTTTTTTACTTGTACATATTTTCTTTATAAATGAATTGCCATATCACGCACTAAGTTTAGCATGGAAATTGAATTTTGTGTCTACATGTTGGTTTTTTCATGTGCCCAGAATGTTTTGTATCTTGGTTAGGTAATACAACTGTTGTTTTCTTTCAGGAAAAGCTGTGCAAACTAAATGCATGGCAGAAAACAAGGCAGGTGGCAGATGTTGTTTCCCTTCTTTCTGACTTGCGCTTATCTACTGGGAAGAGTGATTGTTGGATGGGTATTAGAACTGCAAATATTCCTGCAGTTATAGCTGCTGCAACAGCAGCTTCAGGAGCATATTTAAAGGTGACTGAGACTTTCAATTTGGAAGTTCTGCCAACAGCTATATCCAGTGCGACTGTCAAGTGCAACTATGCTGGGGAGATTGCTGGAATGAGAAGGCTATACAACACAATTGGGGGTTTCCAGATGGGTAATTTGCCGATAGGTGTTGGGCATGGGATGGGTGCAGCTGCAAAAGCATCTGGTGCCCAATCACACCTTCAAAGAGAATCATTTAATGAGATTCTTCTGATAAAATTTGTAAACTGCTCCAACAATTTGTTAGTGTCGCTGAAAAAGGTGGTTCAGTTGATAAGACACAGTTTCGTGAAATCTGCTCTCAGGCAACTGCATTGCTTCTTTCACATATAGTAAGTGTTCTTTCATAAACGTGCTGCATATTGTCAGGTTCTTGCTTTCTCCTCTACCACCGTGATCCCAGTGCTGTATTATTTGTTCAGGCTGAGGATAACAAACTTGACCTAGAAGGGTTCTCACAATTGTTGCGCCTTCTTTGCTGGTGTCCTGCGTATATTTCAACTGCTGATGCAATGGAAACTGGCATATTTATTTGGACATGGTTAGTTTCCACTGCTCCACAACTGGGGCCTCTTGTACTTGCAGAGCTTGTTGATGCATGGTTATGGACGATAGATACAAAGCGTGGTTTATTTGCTTCAGATATGAGATATTCAGGGCCTGCTGCAAAACTGAGACCTCATCTTACAGCTGGGGAACCAGAACCACTACCTGAAAAGGATCCAGTTGAAGGAATAGTTGCTCACAGATTATGGCTTGGTTTTTTCATCGACCGTTTCGAGGTGGATGTTCATCATCTTTCATATATTAGTTTCTTCATACATGTACTGGAGCAAAGTTAAGGATCCTATAGGTGGTTTATTAGGAGTTCGGAATGTGTGATGTCATGAACATGTAATATGTTTTACTTGGCTTCCTTGGAACAACTTATGACAATAGGACCCTTAACAATGTTTTTTTTGTGAAGCTGTAGATCTTAGATTTACTGTCTAGCTTGGCATGATATTTAAGGAGAACAAAATGTAGTAGGCTAACTGGACACCATTTCAAGTTCCTAAATGCTACGGAGGTTCATGGTTATAGGTATATTGTGTGAACCACTTTTTGGCACATTGATTCTCACGTAGAAGTCAATCAGCTTTTCCTTTTCCTTGCCTTCCCTGAGGCGAAATATGCCAATAATAAGCACATGGAACCGGACCATGTGCCAAAAATTTATGCTTCATCTTTTTATTAACATAATAACTAAGTGCAATGCTAGGCTTAACTAATATTCAATCATCTACATCGTTTCCTACTCTCTCTTTCATGTGTTGTCTTTCTTTGGTTATTCTTATTCTTTTCTTCTTCATACAGGTTGTTCGGCATGATAGTGTTGAGCAACTTCTCCTCCTGGGTCGTATGTTGCAAGGAACTATGAAGTCACCTTTTCATTTTTCTCGCCATCCTGCTGCTGTTGGTACTTTTTCACTGTAATGCTTCTTGGACTCAAGTTCTGTTCGTGTCAATCACAGAGTAATCTCCAGAACTTTAGAATTGGTCTTCATTTGCTAGAAGATCGTGTTTATCGGTAACTCTCTTCGTCTCCTTCCTGTACACTCATGATTGAGGAATTGGTCATGTTCATTGGTTGATAGATGTGACCTTTAGGTTTGTGTTTAAAGAAAAATTACAGCAGCATTCACCTTTGACCGCAATGCTATATTAATATTGTATTATCTTTTATGAACTGGGGGAATGCTATTTTATATAATCATAGTTTGTGAGACCCATTTTTACCTAGTAACGTGAACTGAGACCTAGTCTTATTTAGTTCCTAATATTACATTATTATGAGGGTGGTCGCTCCATGGTTTTCTTTTCTTCCCTATAAAGGCAGCGGGCTTTGTTGAATGAGCTATCCAATCACTTGTAGGAAGCCTCCCATGTGAGGCTCTCCACACAAGGATCTATGCCTTCAAAAGAGTCATTTTTTAGGAGGTGCTCAAAGACCATAATTCATTAAAACCAATTAAGAAGATATTTCAAAGGGACTCATGTGCTACCAAACTTGCTTAAAAAATGGTAATCCATGTCCTCCATTATTGATGAAGCAATGGGCAGATTATACAGTGATCTTCCACTAGTTTCCCACCTCCGAACCGAGGTGTCCTCTCTATTGATGCTGCAAACTGTCTCTGAAGAAGTTTCAGTAGATCCATCAGCTGTGAGATTTCCACTTGCCATGAGTTCCTCTTGAAGGTTGATGTTATGCCCTTATCTGAAACTGTCATAAAAACTCTGTACCACTACTATAAAGGATTTGAATACGGCATATGGAGAGGCTGAAATTTCTCTTCCAGAGGCAAATGGCTACACCATTTTTCCTTCCAAGAGAGACACTTCTGACCATTGATGATGGCAACTTGGATACCACCCTGCATGATGTCCTTGGTTTGCAATTTAACCACTCCAGAAATAGGGGATCTTACTTGATATGGAGGAATTACATCTCACGCCATGGATACCATAGTACTTCTGTAGGATAACCTCCAACCGTAGCTCCCTCTCCTTAGTCGT